>ML681995.1:20583696-20742811 GCA_007922195.1 Podocnemis expansa | reverse complement strand
TTTTAAGAGCAGGCTTTAAGGCCAGTGGCTTTTCTGGCCTGTTGCGGACCCCCACCTTCTGCACTCAGAGTGCCAGAGTGGGGAAAAAGCCTTGACAGAGGCTTGGACAGATGACTGGAGAGGCATATAAAGATATTGCTCAGGACTGCAAGGATAAAATCAGAAAAGCCAAAGGACAGTTGGAGTTGCAGCTAGCAAAGGATGTGAAGGATAACAGGGAGGGGTTCTTCAGGTATGTCAATGACAAGAAGAGGATCAAGGATGGTGTAGGTCCCTTACTGAGTAACGCAGGTATCCTTGTGGTGGAGGAGGAGGAAAAAGCTGAAGTGCTCAATGCTTTTTTTACTTAAGTTTTCACAGGCAGGGCCAGCTCCTGGCCCACTACACTGGGTATGGCAGATTGGAGAGAAGAAGAGAGGCCCTTGGTGATGGAAGGTCAGGTTAGGGACTACTTAAAGAAGCTGGATGTGCACAAGTTCATGGGGTCAGATGAACTGCATCCGAGAGAGTTGGCCAGTGAGATAGCAATACCACTGACTATTATCTTTGAAAACTCGAGGTGAATGGGGAAGGTGCTGGAGGACTGGGAAAAAAGCAAGTATAGTGCCTATCTTCAAGAAAGGGAAAAAGGAGGGTCTGGGGAATTACAGACCTGTCAGCCTCACCTCAATCCCTGGAAAAATCATGGAGCAGGTTCTCAAAGAATCCATCCTGAAACACTTGGAGGAAAATAGAGTGATCAGGAACAGTTAGCATGGATTCAGCAAGGGTAAATCATGCCTTACCAACCTCATTGCCTTCTATGATGAGATGACTGGATTTGTGGATGCGGGAAGAGCCGTTGATGTGATATACCTTGACTTTAGCAAGAGTTTTGATACAGTTTCCCACAGCATTCTCGCTGGCAAGTTAAGAAAGTATGGGTTGAATATGCGGACTGTAAGGTGGATAGACAATTGTCTAGATCAATGGTTTCAGCGTGTAGGAATCAATGGGTGTGTTCACACAGCAGTCTTATTTCGAAACACCAGAGGTTGTTTCGAAATAAGAAACGCCATGTTCACATGACACACCATTGTTGCAAAAAACAACTTAAACCCCATTTGGGGTCGAAACAACATTGTTTCGAAAAGATTGTTTCGAAACAATCCCGTCTGAACATGCTGTTTCGGAACAAAGTGTTCCGAAACAACAACAGTTGACCCTCAGCACCCTGGCCAGGGAACCATCAGCACCCTGGCCAGGGTGCTGAAGGCTGTCCCTCAGCCCCAGAAAGGGGGCTGCAGCCCCCAGCAGGGGTTGAGCCGCTGTGGGGTGGCTCAGCCCCCGCCCGGGCTGCCCCCAAACCCTGCTGTGGGGTCGGGGGCGCCTGGCTGTAGCCCGCCACCCGGGCTGCCCCCAAACCCCGCCACAGGGTCGGGGGCGCCCAGCTCAGCCTGCCACTGCAGGGGCCAGGCTGAGTGCAGCCCCGGGATTCCCCTGTGCCCCACTCCTGCCGGGGCTGGGGCCAGGGATATCCCCGGCCCCACCCCCAGCAGGAGCAGCTGTGCCGGGCAATCCCAGGGCCACGCTCACCCCGGCCCCTGCAGCAGCAGGCTGAGCTGGGCGCCCCCAACCCAGCAGCAGAGTTTGGGGGCATCCCGGACTTTAATCTGGTAGGGTGAGGCGCTGGGCTGCGCTTCACCCTGCGGGTGCCTGCAGTCCCCTCCCCAAGCGAAATAGCATGTTCACACTGTGGACATGCTATTTCACTCCTTTATTTCGAAAACACCTTTTCTGTCTTTCAAAATAAGGTGTTTTGAAATAATCCTTTATTTCAAAACAAGCCCTCTGTGTGTGAACATAGCCAATGGCCCCATGTCTAGTTGGCAACCAGCCACGAGTGGTATGCCCCAGGGGTCTGTCCTGGCACCAGTTCTTTTCAATATTTTCATTAACGATCTGGATGATGGGATAGATTTCACACTCAGTAAGTTTGCTGATGACACCAAATGGGGGGGAATGGTACACATGCTGGAGAGCAGGGACAAGATTCAGGAAGAGCTTAACTAATTGGAACAGCGGGCCAATAGAAATCTCATGAGGTTCAACAAGGACAAGTGGAAAGTCTTGCACGTGGGATGGAAAAACCCCAAGCACTGCTAGAGGCAGGAGAGCAATCAGGTAAGTAGCAGCACTGTAGAAAAGGACCTGGGGGTCATGGTGGATTGGAAGCTGAATATGAGTCAGCAGTGTGCTCTTGCTGCCAAAAAGGCTAATGGCATACTGGGCTGCATCAGTAGAAGTGTTGCCAGCAGATCAAGGAATGTGATCGTTCCCCTCTATTTGGCACTGGCGAGGCCGCATCTAGAATCCTGTGTCCAGTTTTGGGCTCCCCACTACAAAAAGGATGCGGACAAATTAGAAAGAGTCCAGCGGAGGGCAACAAAAATGATCAAGGGGCTGGAGCACAAGCCCTATGAAGAAAGACTGAAGGAACTAGGCTTATTTAGCCTGCAGAAGAGAAGACTGAGGGGGGATTTGATAGCAACCTTCAGATAGTTGAAGGGATGCTCCAAGGAGGACAGAGCTCAGCTGTTCTCTCTAGTAACAGTGGACAGAACAAGGAGCAATGGTTTCAAGTTGCAGCTGGGGAGGTCAGGGTTGGATGTTAGGAAAAACTTTCTTACTAGGAGAGTGGTTAAGCATTGGAATGGGCTATCTAGGGAAGTGGTGGAATCTCTATCTTTGGAGATCTTTAAGGCTCAGTTAGACAAAACCCTGGGGCTGGGACAATTTAGTGAGAGTGGTCCTGCTTTTTGGCAGGGAGTTGGACAATTTGACCTCATGAGGCCCCTTCTAACACAGCTACCCTTTTGGATCTAAGTCTATAAATGTAACACCATGACATGTGGCCAACAGAAAACAAATGTGTTCGGCCTTTCAGAGCGCCTGAACTTCTGGATGTATTCTACTACAATAAAAGTGTCAATTAACACCATCTCCATTCCACCATCACTTGATTTCCTAACCAAGGGCCAAATTTATGAAGTAATTATAGGGGACTAATATTAACCATTTAAATGCCACTAACTTTCAATGATAGTTAGGCCTCTAACCTGCTTGAATGCCTTGCAAATCCCGCTGGTGCCCATCTCTGTTTTTAGGCCCCCAGTTCCTTCTCTGAAGCATATAAATGATGGTGCATGTGCTTGGACAAAATATTTTCTTCTTGTACGTTTCAGCCATGTTTCTCCATTTCCATCTCCAGCAGTTTCTCTCTTTCTCTCCTTGCTCATCAGGCCTCTCTCCTGTACTCTTTACTTCCTGTTACATACAATTGAGTCCAGCTTGATTTGCAGTTTGGTAGTAGCCAAAGGTATATAATTTTATCTGGATGCCCCAAGGCAAGCTATATGATGGGACCTTTGTCTCGTTTCGTGCCAACTTTTTATTAGTATCAATATATGGAACTTGCATGGGGGGAGGGGAATGGTTTCTTAAAATTTAATTAGAGATGCTGTCGGTGCCCTGGGCACAGCCCAGCCCTGTTCTGAGTTACTGCCACATGGATTTCATTTGAAACTAAATACAGAATCAGAGTTTCTCATGTCATTTCCAAATGAAAACCAGGTGCTCTATGCTCAGAAATGCCATGCAAACAGATCTTGTTGTCATATTTTGTCTGAAAAGGTTTTTCAAATAAAAAAAGCTACAAACCTAGCAGGAGGAGTGACTTGCTTTCTGGCCTTTAAAAAACAAAAAAAGGATCTCTGGTTTTCATTACTAGGATCTATGTAAATTAGCACCTGAGACAAGCTGTAATCTACTCAAGAGACTGACTTATTCTGTTCTCTCAGCCATAGACTCTCTGTCTGTGGGTAGTTTATTTCAAGACCCAGTTAAAACAAAGTTACACAAAGTCCGGTGGAAATAACTTGCAGCATTTTTCCATGCTACAGTAAAACTGATTAAGAAATTCTTTGTCCTTCTCACTGCATTTCATCTAAGGATATCAAAGTGCTTCACAAATAACATCTCTGGGAGATGAGAAACTGATTAGTCTCATTTTGCATACAGAGTAGTAAAGCAGTAAAGTAAAGTAAAGCAGACAGTGATTATGAGCCAGCATGACAGTGGGTGCAAAGTGGAATAAGTATGCACTGCGTGTCTGTATTAGAGATCTCGGGCCCTAGGTCCAGGCATAGGAGAGACGACAGGGGCTTTGTCTGCAGTACTCCATCTTCCTGCCCTTCTCGCTCCAGTCAAGTGGACAGGGAGGCAGGGGGCCGTAGATTGGGAATGAACAGATTCTTGGCAGCCAAGTTGCCAGATTGTGAAATTCAGCTGCCCAAGAGGATTAAAGAAAATATTATAAAGGAACAAACAATTACAGGGTTAAAAATAGGGAGTGACTGGCCAACCAGGTTCAGAGTACAGGTCACTGAGAAGGAACGCATTACAACACGGATTGAAGTTCAACCAGTATTTGAGCTACATCATCCTGGATAGAGAAGATCAGAAGACCAGGGGTTTGAAGTATGAGAGTAAAGAAATTTGGGAATATCACCTTTATAGATGTTGCAGAGGGTATGTGAGGTGCAGTTGAATGGAAGTACATATGTTAATAAAAGGGGGTTACCCCAAACTGTGTCAGTAGCATGGTGTGAAGAGTCCAAAAGTAACTACATTCCTATTAGTGAGGAGGGAGGTCTTTGAATCCTCTTGGTAGTGGCTCACAGAGGTGGCCCTGTTTACGCCTCTTGGTACTGTCTGTACCCAGTGATGTGTTCAGCATAGATGTCCCTGGACCATCTGACAGTGTCGGACACCATGAGGCAGTGAATCAACTGGGCATGGCACTGTCTGCCAGCGCAAGCCTGCAGCACACACTTGGTGGGGTCCCGGGCTCCCAGGATGATCATGGGTCTGCACCTCATAGCACTTGGCTTTCAGGGTATCAGCTAGGGGGAGTGTATTTCTCCTCTTTCTGGATCCAGGCTCTGCAGAAGGCCAGGGTCCAGTTTTCAAATGGGTCCATGATGTCGATCATGATGACCTGCTTCTGGTCCTTGTCTGTAATCACAATGTCTGGTCTCAGCAGGCTGTTGGTTCCAGGAATGGTGAAGTTTACTGTGACCTCCTCAAGGTGAGGAGGAATGGATATTGCTAGCTGGGTTTGGACCACATAGTGTCTCACCTGACAGGCCTTGGAGTGCAGCTTGCAGCTGCAGAGGATGTGGGGCAGGGTCTCATTGGTGTACCCACACTTGCTGCAATGCTTGTCATGGTTCCTGTGGTGGACAGCTCCAGTAAGAGGTATGCAGTTGAAGTGGGCACAGTGGATAAACCTGCAGTCTGCAAACTGGGTGAAACTGTCCTCTGGGAAGAAGTGGCTGCTGGCAGGCATCCCATTTGCTGCTCAACTCAAAGGCCTTGTCATGGTCAGGTTTTCTCTTGAGGTCTGCCACATATAGCAAATGGACAGCAGCCTTCAGGATCCTTGCCAGCATGGCCCAAACTTGGGGGGGGGGGGCGGGGGGATGAAAGTGTGCTCCTTGACCCTGATCCATAGCACCAAGACTGACAACTCTTGCTGTTCCTCATACTACATTCACTGGCAAAAGATGAATTCCCCAGATGACAAATGGCAACCCAAGTGAGGGTCCAGAGGGATGCAATGCCACCCACTTTTTGATCACCTCACTCAAGGTGTTTTCTGTGATGTTACTTGCAGTGGCCTCTGGTCAGGTCAGCAGGTGGCAGGTGTGGGTGCCAACTGAGATGATATAGAGATCACCCATGTGGGGGATGTTGGCAGCTCCCTGCCTGTGTCTGATGTAGGTCAGCTCATTGCTGGCCCTCAGGGGAAGGAACAGCCACTTTTTCACCAGTCATCAGATGATGCTATCAGCCTTGTTGAGGGGCACCTTCACCACAGCTGAGCTCTGCAGGATAAACAAGGTGTGGGGAATCAGGAAGGTGTTCAGGGCATTGATCTTTTGTGAAGGTGCCAGGAGGGATGCATCAATCTTGGTTGCATCCTTCAGGATCTCTTTGATGGTGTCATGGGAGGTCTGTTGGGCAGAGAAGCCCATCGGCATCCCTAAAGGCTGGCATGCCTGCCTGTCTTGATTTTGGGCTCATCCTAGATCTAGAATAGCATCAGGTGGACTGCATCTGTCTTGCTGTAGTCAGTGTGGAGGGACGTATGCTTCTTGGCACTGAAGCACAGACCCATCCAGTCAGTGACCTGGCTGACGGTGTGCAGCATTCCTTTGAGAGACCTGGAGGTCACTGATGATCAGGACCAGGTTGTCTGCATAAGCTAGGATGTTGACTCTTTCCCCATGGAGATCAAGTCTCCTAGGTCCTTGGCGATCACTTGGATTAGTGACTCCATGGTGATGTTGAAGATGATGGGGCTGAGGGGACAGCCTTGCTTCACCTCACTCCAGAAAGGAATCTTGGTGGTCTCCTCAGCTGAGCAGATGGTTGTGGTGCTCACATCGTACAATTCCCAGAGCAGACAGAAGAAGCTGACCAGAATCCCAGACTCCTATAGTGTAGAGAAGATGTGTTGGTGGTACATGGAACTAAAAATGTTGGCCTGTCTAGCCAGGCTATGGCACAGTACTTCCATGATCTCCTGGCTGTCTGAATGGCAGCCTGGAGGACGAAGTTGCACTTGTAGGAGCCTTCACAGGACATGAAGCCCTTCTGGATGGAGCTGATGGCTCCCCTGTTCACAGACCAGTCCGTGATCCCGGCTGCTAGGCAGCTGGCATAGAGTTTGTAGATGGTGGTGCAGAGGGAGATGTGTCTCCAGCTGCTGCAATCATCTTGCTCACCTTTCTTGTACCCCAGTACAGTCATGGCCTTCTTCAAGACTTGGGAGTTTGGTGGAACTCCTTGCTCCGATTAAAGAGGGCAGAGACCACCAGGCAGCCAGGATTCTGCTTCTTCAGGATGCTGTAGGGGATGCCATCTTTCCCTGGTGTGGTGTTCATCGTCCAGGGGAGCCTGACTGACACTACTTTGGGTGTGAAGTCAGCTTCCAGGTCCTCAGTATTGCTGACCCAGGCTGGGGTAAGAGAGACAGACATTCTGGGCATCCAACAGGAATCAGGGCCAGATAGTTGAATACGCTTGTGAAGTATGCAAAGAGACTTTCGGGCAGGATCATGCAGTAGGATGAGGACCTGTCGAGGATCTTTCTCATGGCCTGGCATGGGATGCCTATTCTTGTATTCCTAGAGTATGATTTATTTAACTTTTCTGTTCACTTTTTCAGTGTAGTTGTATGATTCAATGCCAGTTGTGCTATGCAAGGTTCCCTTTTGAATGCTCTGCCTTATTGTCATGGTATCATGTTTCCTGAAGCATGTATGTGTACAGTTGTGAAATATGTTCAGTACAATTCAGATCATCAGTAGGATTCAGATCAGCACAGGGGCTAGAGCATTGCATGAAAAAGGCAATGCAAACTGAGCTCCCTGATTCAGCTGGAACAAAGAGAAGATCACCTGGCTGGGGAGAGGTGCAACAGGAGGAGGGAAGGATTTGAAAACAAGTACATATGAATTGTGAGAGTTCTTTTGCCAAAGAAACTCCATCTCAAAACATTCTCCAGCTTCAAGCAAGATTTGGGTCTTGCTTAGTGATAGGCAGAGACTGGCTGTAAAAACATCTTTCAGTTGAATATCTCATGGGTAATCTTGGACTGTGAAGTTAGGTTACGTAGTGATGTGGGTTTAGAATGTCTTATCTTTTATTTGCTTGTGATAACTCCTGATCACTTTATTAAATGATTGTGCATTGATTTACAATATACTCACTTAAAATCATGTTCTTATCAGTAAAATATTGTTTCATCTAAAGCTGTGTGAACTTTAGAGGGTGTGAATGAGTGAGGCTGGGCATACCCATTTCTCTGATAAAGGGGTGAACAAGCATCTATGAGTCTACAGCAATTGGGGGAAGGGTCCTAATCCCTGCAGAACAGATGGTCCCAGTGTGGTATATGGGGGCTAGGAGTGCTCACTGGGGGAATATCCCCTAAGTGGCTGGAGAGCACACATCCACAGTGTGGGATTGATTACATGGAGGAGCCTGGTGTGTGGATTGACTCAGAAGTGAGTGATCACCTAGCTAAGCAGGATGAATCAGGATTCAGGAGTGCAGTTGTTGGGGAGGGGGGGGTGTCACAGCAGCATACCAGACCAGATTCTGGGAGGGTAACACCACATGGCCTTGGCACAGTTTGTTCTGTACAGCTTCTGAATCTTGGAACCTGCAGCTGGGCCATAGCAGCAGTTGTCATTTCACCCTCTGGACACACTCCTGTTTGTTATGATTCACCGGTGATCTGTGAACAGCTGAGGAGTCTCTCTGGTTTCTCTCTCTCTCTCTCTTTGTCTTGACCTCTGCTGACAGCTCCTAGGTCAGTCTGTCAACAAGGGTGTCAAAGTTACTGAAGGATTTTACAGCACCCAGCTCCTCCAGCCACAACAAATGCCATGGCATGGAGGTCCTAGATGCTGGTCATTGAGCTTATAAAGGCCTGTGGCAAACTACTTCCATGGACAAAGCGCAGCCATAGACTCCCATTGACAGTGACTTTCCATTAAGAGACATCAAAATAAGAAAGAGAAAGACTACAAAGACTGAGTGCATTCTCCAAACCATGCTATGTCCTGCTCTTTATTTACACTAAGCTACTCAAGGGAGTCTGAGCATCAGCCAAGGACCTGTAATGAGCAAAAGTATGCATGTCTAATCGTATTCCTCAGGCAAGAGGCAGGTTATACACTAACAGCTGCAGCAGCACCTCTAATGAAATATCAGCAAGGTAATGCAGCACAAAAGTTGGTCTAGAAAAGTGATCAAAACACAGAGTTTGCTTTTCACTTCCTCCAAGGTCCCAGCTTCTAGTATTGTAGTGTCAGACTCTGATCAGTTTGTTTCTCAGTTGCCTTGGTCTTTAACATTCTGCCTCTCTCTCTGGCTAAAGTGTGTGCCTTTTATAGCTTGTGTTTAGTTCCTCCAGTCATCCTGACAGTCATATTCACATATGTACCATGCTATGGTAGTATCTTTTTAATTGCTGTAGACCAGTGGTTCCCAACCAGTGTGCCGCGGCAACACCCAAAGTGTGTCCTGAGAATCTGGGAGAGCCAGAGTTAGAGCTTCCTCCCAGCTCAGCTCAGCCACGTGGACTGTGCAGGGCTGGGAAAAAGCAGTGGCAGCTTTTGGGGTAGGCAAAGAATGCAGCCGTCTAGGACCCCAAGCAATAAGGGTCCCCATCCTCAATTTGGTGGACAGAAATGAAAAAATATAGAAATTCTTCCCCTCTAGCAGAGCTAGTACTATCATTAGTATCTGTGCTTAGTCTGAATTGCAGATTTCACCATTATCTGCCCATCACCTTCAAACTGACATGCTAAAAAAGCAGGAGCAAGCAATAAACAGCACCATAGCAGGGACTTTTCCCTTGGGCTGACCTTTTAATTCCTCAGTGTGGCCATTCATTCTGCCATTTTTTTAATTTTGTGAAATATTGCCTTTTCCTTTTCTTTTTTACCTGTGCTTTTGCATTTTCCTTTGACTTTGTGACAATTTTTAGTTTGGCTTTGATTAGATCAGTTTACCAGGTAGGTCCATATAGCCTGCTACATATAAATACAGTGCTGCTCTTAGACAATCATTACAGTTGTGTGTGACATCTGTGCTATCTCTTTTTTTTTTTTTTGTAAGTAATCTTTTAGCTTCTTCTGTTCTTATTATTTAATATTTTTGAGGGGGCAAGAGTCTTATAAATTTGAGTACTTCAGAGAATTTCACTGAAATTTGGTGTTTTTCATTTATAGCTACACACAAGGAACTTTTTAACCTATTTTTATTTATTATAGT
Organism: Podocnemis expansa; assembly: GCA_007922195.1. Taxonomy (NCBI): domain Eukaryota; kingdom Metazoa; phylum Chordata; order Testudines; family Podocnemididae; genus Podocnemis; species Podocnemis expansa. The sequence goes on along the minus strand of ML681995.1, from coordinate 20,732,920 downwards.
TATTTGTATTAAATGTCTAGTGCACATAAACCCAACCGTATATGAAAAATTTGTAAGATTTGACTGCTAAAATTTTAAATGTGATATGTTATTTTTGAGACATCATTAATGTTACCACTTTTAATTTGTTAATTAATGCACATACTTTTAAAAAAATTTTTAAATGTTAATTTTAACTTTGTAGTTCAGCATTAGCTCATTTATGTTAAGTGAAAGATGATCAACTTACAAGCTTCATGATGGGAAGATCTTTAAAAATATCATACTCAAGAATAATTTACAAGTTCCAGAGGGATGATCATATTAGTTCAGTTCAGCAAAACAAAAAAGGAGTCCTGGGGGGTTGTGTGGGGTGGTTAGGGCTGCAGTGGGGACTGGGGCCATGGGGAGGGTAGCAGTGGGGGCCAATAATGAGCCCTTTAGGGGGCCCCACAAAGTAGTTTGTGGTGGGGAAACAGCTCCCAGCCTGTCAGCCAGCCTTCAAACAGCCAAGGTAAGGGCTCTGAGGGGGGCTGCTGGGAATTGTGGGGAGGCAGGGTGTATGTGTGTAGCAAAGGTGGGTGGGAGTGAATGCACAGCAGAGGATGTGTAGCTGGGGTTGTGGGGTGGCGTAGCTGGGGGTGTTTAGCTGGGGGCTGGAGGCCTAGTTCTGGCCCCTGCAGTGATGGGAGGGTCCATTGCAGGCAGCAGGGGGCTGGGGGAGAGGAGGACGGGACCCACTGGGGTGGGAGGGAGCAGCAGTGGGGTGAGGATTTGCCCTGGGTGGCAGGGAGACACTGTGGAGAAGGGGGAAGTGGGTGCTGCGCCATGCTCCCCTGCCCAACCTTCCCACTCCCCAGGTTCCCCCCTTTCCCCCACAAAGCCCCTCTTGTTCTCCCTTCCTCTCTCCTCTCTTGCCACCCTTGTGCTGCTCCCCACATGGCTGCCCTTGTCTTCTTTTGCCACCCGTGCCCAGGCATGGTGCTACCGTTTCTGGCACCACCCCTCCAAGCAGAGCAGGTGCTGGCACCCCCCCCGCAATGCTTACTGGCCCTGCCCCGCTCTGGTCTGCTCCCCACACTCACTTCCGCCATTGCAAATGACTCCTGACCTCCCCTGTCTTGCCATCCCTGCTCTGCTACCCCTAGTACCCCACACAGCAGCATTTCCGAACGATTGTGCCATGGTTCATAAATATTCATGTTATTTTGAGCTTAATTTGAATATTCAAGTTTTTTTAATGGTGGTGTGCCTTGAAAAATGTGAAGGTATCAAGGTGTGCCACAGCAGAGAAAAGGTTGGGAACCACTGAGCTAGACAGTCACCATCTAATCTACCTAGACTAAGGCATGGCCAGTAGTTATGCTACCTCAAGACCAAATCAGAGGAAAAATTATGGCTCAGGCATGATTTCCCCCCCTTGCCCCTTGCTCTACCCTTCCTTGTTTCATGGAGGAACTCACCCACTCGTCTGCACAGCAGTCTACTTTGAGTGGTGAATTTGGGGTGGAACCAGGGCTTCTGTTATTGACAACCCCTTCCCATTTGTCCAGTAAGCAGCCCATCTGACAGGCAGCTTATCCATGGCTTCCTGCTCCTGGCATTTTAATCTGAATGGGCTTGAGTAGAGCCATAAAGTAGGGCTGAGTAGAACTGTGACAACCTCTCTCTTCTTACTTAAGCGCAAACAGTGGTGGGGGAGAATGCCTGTCCTTATAGGACAAGCCTGAAGCAGATGACAGGTTGCAAATGGTTTGGGACTGAAAGTCTGTCATGTGTGTTTAGGTGGTGCCTTACAAACTGTGAGTGCTCTGGTATTATAGCAGATGACAATAGCAGTGGTGTATGTCCTTGTGATTCCCTAGTACTGCATCACATCTTGCTTGACAGGCTCACTGAGAAGCTAGCACATAGACTTTGCCTGGTTCAGATCTCAGCAGTAGTGCTTACTCCTGCAGCTGTATTGAACTTATGCCACAAGTGTTGGAAGCTTTACAGTGCCTCCTGGTAAACAGTGTATCAGTTCTTTTATGACTTGTACATCCAGGACCTGATGCAAAGCCTTTCCCTTGAAGTCAATGTGTTTTAGGTCATTCGTCATCTAGGAAATATTTTCCATGGTTTTGGTCCTTTCACACTTAAGTTTTTTCTGACCTTCATTGCCCAGCAGCCCCTTTAACCCACAATGAAATCCTTTTGTAAAGCCCACCATCCTCCTTAAGAATAATGACTTTGTGCTTGTAAACTTATTGGCTACTCCTCCCTTACAAGCACTCACTCACCCAGGAAACCATCAAGTGCTCTCCCCTGAGAGAAGCATTCTACTAAGTGACAAAGGGCCACTATACCAAAGAATAAGCCTGTCTGAAGGCCATACAGAAAATTAGCAGCAATGAAGTTTTACTAGGAACTAAAAGACATCTGAAAATAGAACAATGCTTCAACTGTTTTTAACCTTTATTCACTAACACTTGGACTGATGCACTTTAAAATCAAATATTCATAGCTTGCTTTGTTTGTTTAACATGGGACTGAAGGCTCAGAAGTTAATCTCCCCACCCCACCCCAAAAGCAGCAGCACCAGGGTTTGATTTTCCTGCATGATGCCAATCTTGACATATTCCACTGATGGTTTGAAACCTGCTTGCAGCTGAACTTAGAGATTTCACCTCTGCTGTCCCTGTCAGAGTAAAAGTATTCTTGACACGTTAGATGTAAATGCGTTCTGTGGATTGATTCTGTTGTGTAAAGGTTCATTATCTCTTACCGAAGATTAGACTGGCTGATTATGAGTTTGAGTGAAGGATTTGTACAGTATCTCTCTCAGTAGAGAGCTGAGAAATTCAAAATTATAAATCCCTCTGCTTTAGAGACTGCACATGGAGATGCTTTTTGTTTTCTTTCATCCAGAAAAATTCCTAGGAAAACAGTAGAGCTTTTTGAATGTGTGTCTTTGTTCAAGTACTGGGACTCAATGTCAGCGGCTCTTTGAAGAAAAACAGCTTTTTGAAAGGAAAGAGGTGAGCTATACTTCAGCAAAGTTGTGGTTTCAGACACATTCCCAAGGTCACCCATTGCAAAGTGGTTTGTTTTTCTGGAAGTAACTCAGTTATTTTCTTTTCACACTAAGAAATTCCAGATATCTTCAATAAGGGGCATTTTTCTTTCCCCTAACCTCCACTTCTGACACTATGAAATGCTCTTTTTGACCCCCAGAGGGCTGAAAAGATTTAGCCTTAGCTTACTCCTCTTCCTTCAGTATCAGCTTGTCCAAATCTGCATCCCAGCCCCAATTCTGCAGCCCTCTCTGCTATGTGTTGAGCTGTATAGAATTCAGTAGACCCTGTGCAGATACATGAGACCACCCACCTAGGGCTTGTTGCATGACAGGGCTAAAAAGACTTCAAGAGGCAGCCTGGGACTCACCAGACTTGGGTAAACAATGGCCTTTTTGTTCACTGGCAAAAATGGAGGGGAAAATTTTTTTTTTCAAAAAATCAGTCAAAAAGTTTAATAAAATTTAGTTTCAACTGGCCATTTTTTGCATCCATGTATTTTTTTCCTTTTACAAATGTGAAGGACTAATTTCACAAAATGTGCATATGAAAAGGATGTGTGCCCTTAAACTTTAGTTAAGTGACTAGGATACTCTCTTGGCATTCAGGAGGTTCAGTTTCAGTTCTGCTCCCCTCCCACCTCCCCACATCTAATGTGGAAGAGATATTTGAACTTGGGAACCATTATACAAGAATGCTCCAGCCACTGGGCTATGGGGCATTTGGGATGGAGTCTAAACAGTTGCAGTCAGTCCATTGTGTATACAAGTAATTAGTCACTGAACCAGAGTCTCCTACATCCTAGATGCATATGTTAATCACCAGTGACTATGTCATCCTCATTTTCTTTGCCTTGCTCCATGACTATCTGCTGCCAAAAATGACAAACTATGAATTGCCACTGTGACTGAAAGGACTGACAGAGTCTAAAAGCAATGGACTATGCAAGTGATCTTTACAGGAATATTCTGAATGGATTTGAGCAGGGCAGGATTGCATTTTGAGGGCCAGGGAGGAGGAAGTTGCAGTAAGTGAGATGTGAAATGATAAGACCTTGGAGGAAAGAATCATAGAAACTCGAAGGGACCATGAAAGGTCATCAAGTCCAGTTCCCTGGACTCATGGCAAGACCAAGTACCCTCTTAAACCATTTGTGGCAAACAGCAGTGTCTTTGTAGCAGTGGGTCTCACCCTTTGTCCAGCTAGTGGTCAGGGTGGCTCTGGTTCTCTCTGTTTTAGCCCCTTTGGGATGCTGTCACCAGCATCTCTCCATAGGGGAGACAAGAGTATGGGGCCCAGACCCACCCTCTACACCAGACCCCAACCAATCCAGCTCTGTGCTGCTAGTCAACACTCAGCCCTGCATGCTTTCCACTAGGCTACCTTTCTTCCTCCTCTGCTCTGTTAGTTTCTCATCTGTCTTCTCTTCTGTGGGATTTTGCTGTCCATCTCAAATGCCTCCAGTAGGCTTTGCAGCACAGCTCCAACCTCCAGCTCCTTCCCCTAACTTCAGCAGCCTCTGTTTGAGCCAGGGAGGCTTTTATTATGCACTTGGCTGCTTCTTAATTACACTTCGGTGCTCTCAGTTATCCTGCAGTACCCTGATTAACTGCTAGGATGCTCAGCCTTCAGCATTCTGTGGCTTATATACCTTCCCTCGTCTATTCTGTAACTGCCAGTTGGAGTAAATATCTCACACATTCTTGTCTAACCTACTTTTAAAAACTTCCAATGACAGCAATTCCACAGCCTCCCTAGGAAACTTATACCAAGGGTTAATCACCCTGACAATTAGGAATTTTTTCCTGATGTTGAGCCTAAACCTCCCTTGTCGTAATTTAAACCATTGCTTCTTATCCTATCACCAATGGTTAAGGAGAGCAATTTTTCTCCCTCTTCATTGTAACAACCTTTTAGGTACTTAAAAACTGTTATCATGTCCCCTCTCAGTCTCCTCTTTTCCAGACTAAATAAACCCAGGCCTTCCAATCTGCACTCATAAGTCAAGTATTCCAGACCTCTAATCATTCTTGTTGCTGTTCTCTGGACTTTCTCCACTTGGTCCACATCTTTCCAAAATGAGGCACCCATAACTGGACATAATATTCCTGTTGAGGCCTAATCTGGGCTGAGCAGAGCAGAAGAATTACTTCTCATGTCTTTCTTGTAATACACCTGTTAATACATCCCAGAATGATGTTTGCTTTATTTTTTTGCAACAGTATTACACTGTTGACTCATGTTTAGCTTGTGGTCCACTATAACACTCAGGTCCCTTTCCACACTACTCCTTCTTAGGCAGTCATTGCTCATTTTGTATATGTGCAATGGATTGTACCTTCCTAAGTGGAACACTCTGCACTTCTCCTTTACTGAATTTCATTCTTTTTACCTCAGAACATTTCACCAGTTTGTCTGAATCATTTTGAATTGTGATCCTATCCTCTAAAGTACTTACAACCCCTCCCAGCTTGGTATCATCAGCAAACTTTATAAGTGTACTCTCTCTGTCATCATCTAAATCCTTGATGAGTTAGCTCTGTGGATGGAAAGAAAGGCCATATTCCAGGTAAGTTATGAAGAGAGAATCATCAAGATCTGGATGCAGCCTGGGTGTCAGGCCCTAGGAGAGGTTTGAGTCAAAGATGCTCTCTGGGTGATAGACCTGAGTGCCAGGCAGGATATTGGTGTTGTCCAGAATGACTGAAAAAGGAGGGAGTGGGAAGGGCTTGGGATTGGGAGTCGGGGGTGGGTCTGAAAGAATAGGAGCTCCTGTTTTTAGCTGTGTTTCACTTGATCTGACAGCTAGACACTGACAAGCATGTGTTGAGAGAGAGGCTGATATTTCAGTTTGCACAGCAGAAGGCTGCTCTCAAGCATAGTGGCAGAACTGGGCTGGTCAGCATAGAAACATTAGCTGAACTTGTGTTGGTGGCTGGGAGGTACCAGAGGAGAGGTGCCGAGGGAGCAGAGAGGGAGATCTGGGGCAGAACTCTGTGGAACCCCCAAGGAATGGTGGGGGCTGGATGAGGAGATCCTTCAGGGGACCTGCTGTAAGAGTGATTAGAGATGTAAGAGGAGAGCCTTAAGAGCAACCTTCATGCTTGTCCCATCCTGGGCCAGCTCCTTGGCAAAAATGAGCAGCCTTAATATGCAAAAGGAGAGCAGGAGATCTCCAGCTACACTCCCTTTGTCCCAGCCACATCCTTTATGCTGTCAACAAGGAAGGACATTGCTAAAGGAGCCTTTGCACCAATCACTAAAATATCACTATGATAGGTCTGTGTTCTCTGGTCTGAAAGCCACTTTGGATCAGGGGAGTGGCACAATAGTGCCCCAATGAATGAGGGCCAAATGATTCATTTCAACCTCACTAATATGTCAGAGCCTGTGTTAATATGGTTAGCTATCACAGCTTTTTAACCTGATCTTGTGGTGTGAGGTCAGTATTTACATCCATTAACTCCATGTTAATCCATAGCTCTGGACATAGGTGAAAGCTGGAGAGATTGCACAAAATACAGGAATGTTGGTGACCTGAAACCTCTGTGCAAAGAATCTGTGCTAAGCTTACCAGCTGTAGTGCCCCTAGGGTCCAGTGTTCTGGGCCTCCTAAAAATAGGATAATGGGGCAGAACACAGCGTTCCAGTTCGTTTCCCCTTACTACCCCTGTGCAGACACTCCCCCCCGCCACTCCCAGCCAGCCCAACAGCCCCACTTCTATGCCATGAGTTCACTGCCCACCGCTGCTCCTGGTCATGGTGCTGCTTGCCCTGCCCCCTGAAGAGCCCAAAGGGGAAGCACAAGGCTCTGTTCCAGTGGGAGGTGGTGGTGGACGTGGTAAGCCAGAGACTGAGAGTGGTAATGGAGGGGTCTGGAGCAGCACAAGTTGCTGGAGCAAGGGGTTGGGATGGGGGCATGGAAAGGGATGGAAGGAGTTAGGGTGGCTGGAGAGGGATGGAGGAGGACATGGAGCAAAAGAGACAGGGTAGCAGCTGGTGGAAGCTGGGTAGTGGTGGAGGGGACTATGAAGGGCTGGAGGGGGGGACTGGGTGGGGAGCTGGGGAGGAATGGAGGAGGTTGGGGGGCTAGAGTGGAGGCTAGGGACAAAGGAGACTGGGGAGATATGGAGAGGTTTGGGGAGGTGGAGTGGAGGAACGCAGACAAGAGGACTGAAGAGGGCTGGGAAGGTTTGGAGGGGGTTGGAAGGGTGAAAGGAGGTAGAGTGAAAATGGGAGGGTTGGGGGGTTAGAAGGGCTAGAGTGAGGACATGGGGGCAGGGAGCTTAGGGAATGGGGATTGGGGCTGAGAAGAGCATAGGCAAAAAGGGGTCTGGTGTAGGCACTAGTGGACAAGGGTGGGGTGAGGTTGTACATTTGAGGTTGTACTTCATTTAGAAGGAAAGAACTGGTGGGACTCAAAAATGCCTACCTGAGCTAAGGCCCACACATACATGAAGGGAACCTGAAGATTAAGAGACTTCCAGAGCCTATCTGTAGCAGGATACAGCAGCCAGACTGGGCTAACACCTGCTTAATTAGGGAAAAGGGGAGCCAGCTGGGCAGGCTGGCTAATAAGCTGGAGTGAGGACCATCTGTGGGGGGCTAAGAGGTGAATAAAAGCACTCAGGGAGAAACTAGGGAAGGCTAGAAAGAGAATAAGGAAGAACAGTTAGCCAAGGGTAAGCTGCCTACAATTGGGGTCAAGTTTCCCTGATCTGGGCTGACCTGGTAGAGTTCCTGGGGCTGTGAAGTTGTATATAGTTGGTAGTGGGTTTTTAAAACAACAACAAAAAAAAGAGTACTAGTAACCTGAGAGCTTGGAGTCTGTGTGCCCCTGGAAAGGCCCAAGGGGCAGTGAAGCAGGGAAGATAGTGTGAGTCTACTACATGGGGGGGGCTCATCTAGTATCTCAGGAGCCACTGATAGTGGTTGGCTGCCCAGGATGCAGGAAACACTGCCATGGATTGCCAAGCAGCAAGTCCAGATGCAGTAGGCATTCCAGAAGTTCCAGCAGACCCATCAGCGGGGTGGAGGGGCCCTGCTCACCTGGCAGGCTGTGCAACAGAAGGCTCTGTAAGACTTTATCAAGGAGTAAGCCAAAACACAGGAGCGGATCCTAAGGAAGAAGGCCCAAATGCAACAGGAGATCCTGCAACAAGTAGTGAGTCCTGGGGTGGTAGAGAGCAGTTGAGTCCAAGGTCTTGAACTTCATAAAAATAGGCCCAAGTGATAACACATACCTTCCTAGGCACCTTTGAGTGGGTGGCCCTGGGTGCAGGCTGGGCCAAGTCCACATGGGCTTTGCAGCTAGCTCCATAGCTGGAATGGCCCAGGCACCCCACTACACACCTTCACCCTTAAAGACCACAAGGCTCCCCCTCACCCATCCCCTTGGGCTCCTTCCTGTGGGATCTGAGCATGGGGGTCCCACCACTGGTGTAGGCTGCACCTCTGGCTTTGAGGTGCCTTCCATTTACAGAAGGTGCACTGTGTGGGGGCCAGATGCTCCCAGTACTCTACCTTTGCCCATAGGTCATCACACCAGTTACAGTTCTGGGAGAGGGCTCGGTCTCTATGTTCCTCTCCCCTTGGGTAGGGGGCAGCAGCCAGACTGGGCTAGCTCCTGCTTAATTAGGGAAAAGGGGAGTCAGCTGGGTAGGCTAATGAGCTGGAGTGAAGACCAGCTGTGGGGGCTAAAAGATGCATAAAAGCTCCCAGAGAAGAGCTAGAAAGGGAATGAGAAGGAACAGCCAGTCAAGAGTAAGCTGCCTACAGCTGGGGTTAAGCTTCCAAGAGGTGGGTTGAGCTCCTGGGACTGAAGCTGTAAATAGTTGTTGGTGGGTTGTTAACACAATAAAAGGGGCTCTGGTGACCTGAAAGCTCAGTCTATGTGTGCCTGGTAAGGACCAAGGGGCAGCAAAGCAGGGAAGATGATGTGAGTCTGCTATATACTTCAACCACTAGCTAACTTTGGGGATTATTTTAAAATAACAATCTTATGAAGGACTAGATTGTATACAGAGGCATAACTCTGAGCATGAGCAGAAAGGACTGTGACTCAGATAACCTTGAGCCACAACTCCCTTCCTGCTCTGGGGAGTAATTTGTTAATAGCTTATACCAGCCACATATTACAATGCTTCCTGCATAAATTCAGCTGCCCTGATCAACATGTTGAAGATGGAGCCATTCCTTGCTCCTCTCCACCCACACAGTATGTGCTTACAAAGGTCTTGGTGGTCTATGCAGGAGTGCAAAGTGAACTTTTAATCCCCACCCTGATCCTGTGCAGGCAAGTCAAAGTCAAACCCTAACTAGAGTCAGGACCCAATTCATGGTGAGTAGTGGCTTACTCCAAAAGTAGGTTGAATGAAATAACTTCAGTTCCATTGGTATCAGTGAATCTAGAGCCATAGGGTTAAAAGGGACCTCTTGAGGTCATCTAGTCCAACCCCTGTGAAAAAGCAGGACCACTCATTAAATCACCCTAGCCAGGGTTTTGTCTAACCGAGCCTTAAATGTCTGCAAAGATGGAGATTCTACCACCTCCCTAGGTAACCTAGTCCAGTGCTTCACCACCCTCCTAGTAAGTTTCTCCTAATGTCCCACCTTGATCTCCCCAGCCAGGGCATAACTACAGCAGGGCTGACAGGGAACAGCCCTGGGTGGCCCGAAGCGGCTCAATAGAGCCATGGTATTAAAGGGGTGGCTTCATGGTGCCAGCTCTGAGCACCGCTAATTGGAATGCGCTGTGGGTGGCAAAACGCTGTGTTATGGCTCTGTTCCCAGTTTAGTCTTTTTTCAGATATCGTGTGCTCTAGTCCCTTGACCATTTTTGTTGCCTTCTGCTGGACTCTTCTAATTTGTCCACATTCTTTTTGTAGTGGGGGCCCAAAACTGGGCGCAGGATTCCAGATGCAGCCTCACCAGTGGCAAATAGAGGGGAATAATCACATCCCTTGATCTGCTGGCAACACTTCTACCGATGCGGCCCAGTTTGCCATTGGCCTTTTTGGCAACAAGAGCACACTGACTCGTACCCAGCTTCCCACCATGATCCCCAGGCCCTTTTCTACAGTGCTGCTACTTAGCTGATTGCTCCCCAGCCGTAGCAGTGACTGGGTTGTTCCGTCCCAAGTGCAGGACTTTGCACTTATCCTTGTTGAACCTCCTGAGATTTCTTTTGGCCCACTGCTCCAATTTGCATAGGTCTCCCTGAATCCTGTCCCTGCCCTCCACTGTGTCTACCTTTCCCCTCAGCTTGGTGTCATCCACAAAATTACTGAGTGTGCAGTCTATTCTGTGATCCAGATCATTAATGAAAATGTTGAACAGAACTGGCCCCAGGACTGACCCCTGAGGCACACCACTTGTTACTGGTTGTCAACTAGACATTGAGCCATTGATTCCTACTCACTGAAACCATTGGTCTAGCCATTTTTCTATCCACTACTATCTATGCATCTACTCATGGTGTAATCTACTTTCATTATGAGGAAGGTTTGCAGAGTTATTTATAAATTAAAATGTCCACTTTTCCCGTATGTTAATAGCTTTTTATTGGGATGGAGTCAGGACTCCTGAATTTTATTCTTCTCTCATTGAATCACTGTGAACATGTTACTGAATCTTTCCCCGACTCCATTTTTCCACCTGGAAAATGTAGAGCTGATATTTGAAAACTTTTGAAGCTTTCTAAAATGACATAAAATGAGGAGCTATTGGCAACATTTTTCTGGAAATGTCAATTTTCAACTTCTTGAGAAAATAATAGTTTAATTTAACAAATAGATGGTCTCTTAATGAGGGAACTGTGGGGGGTTAGTTACTTTACATATGAATATACAATTCTTTCAATGAAAAGTACTACAGGAGTACAAACTATCATTTTTCTTTTGTTAACAGTAACAGTGAATTTGGTCAATGAACACTATTCTCTTGATTTTTTTTATCCTTACTTATAATATGACTCCCATTGCAGTATGCAGAAATGGGAAAGCACTGTGGAGAAGAGACTTGAAAGACTCCAGGTATGGTAGTGAATCATTCTTGGGTTGATGACATAGGACAGTAACTTTGACATCCCCACCAAGAGGGGAGACCGAAGTGCCTCATAGAAATTGTAAGGGATGGTGAGAGGTCATCTAGTCCAGTCCCATGCACTCATGGCTGGACCAAGTACCATTTTAAACCACCCCTGGCAGGTGTTTGTCTAACAATTTCCAATGAAGGAGATTCCACAGCCTCCCTAAGCAACTTATTCCAGTGGTTAATCACCAAAACAGTTAGGATTTTTTTCCTGATGTTTAACTTAAACCTCATTTGCTGTAATTTAAGCCCATTGCTTCTTATCCTATCACCAATGGTTAAGGAGAGCAGTTTTTCTCCCTCTTCATTGTAACAGCCTTTTAGGTACTTGAAAACTGTTATCATGTCCCCTCTCGGTCTCCTCCTTTCCAGACTAAACAAACCTAGCTCTTTCAATCTTCCCTTGTATGTCAAGTGTTCCAGACCTTTAATCATTTGTGTTGGTCTTTTCTGAACTTTCTCCAATTCCTTCACATCTTTCCTGAAACGAGGCACCCAGAACTGGACACAATACTCCAGTTGAGGCCTAATCAGCACAGGGAAGAGTTACTTCTCGTGCCTCGCTTACATGACTCCTGGAAGATGTAATCTGATCAGGGAGGGCAGACTATAGAAGAGAATGGGAGCTTGAGGTCAGTCCTATGAGGCAGAACAGCAGCATTTCCAATGTGAAATATCTTTGGGTTTTAAATTAATGCCCAATATTGCAAATTGCCATAGAAACCTGGACAATGATAGCATTTTCCCCTCAGTTTTAGTCCCCCTTCTGTCATTTTTGAGCAATTCTGTGTGTGAATATTCCCCCTTACTTTGGTGGCACTATTCACACACTTTGCATATGCTAAGTACTTTTTTGGTTGAGAAGCTTAGATCCTGAGCCATCAAACTCAATGGAAGATGTTTCCCTTTGACTTCATTGAGTTTGGATGGTCCCTTACCCCTAACCATGGCACTTAAGAACTAGGCCATATGCAGCTAATAAGTGACTACACTAGTTGGATCAGGTTTAAAATAAAAATTAGCAGTGAACCATAACATTATAGTTTACCAACCATAAAACAGTGTATTTCCTTATATAGCCCATGCCTTTATAATAGCTGTAATTGCAGTTAGGCAAACAGTGACCATCATTAAACAGAACACGTGGGTACCCAGTAATGGCATAACTGACATACTAGCTGTAGGTGCAGTCGTCGTCATGGATAAACTGGATTATAACCAGGAAGCTTATAAACACCTCTCCAATACAACATTCTACAAACCTCTTTTCTCTGACCCCACTGAAGAATACCATAAAGAATTACAACACCTACTCAAGAAACTAACTAAAGCAGCACAGGAACAAATAAAGGCAGACACGCCACCAGAACCCCAGCCAGGAACATTCTATCTACTACCTAAAATCCATAAAGGAAACCCTCAATGCCCCACCATCACAGGCATTGGCACTCTTATAGCAGGCTTATCTGGCTATCTGGACTCCATCCTCAGGACCTATGTTATGAACATCCCTAGCTATCTTAGAGTACCATGGGTTTCCTGAGAAAAATCCAGTCCATCAGTGGGCTTCCTGAAAACACCATCCTGGCCACTATGGATGTAGAAGCTCTTTACACCAACACCCCACACAAAGAAGGATTACAAACTATTAGAACACCCATCCCAGATGATGCCACAGCACAGCTTGTGACTGAACTTTGTGACTTTGTGCTCACCCACAACCATTTCAAATTTAAGGACAATTTATACCTCCAAGTCCATGGCACTGCTATGGGTACCCACGTGACCCCACACTGTGCCAATATTTTTATGGGTGACTTAGAACAACATTTCTTCAAGTATCATCCCAAAGCACCTCTCCTCTACTTATGTTGTATTGATGACTTCATCATCATCTGGACCCATGGCAGGGATGCTCTTGAAGATTTCTGCAGATTTCAACAATTTCCACTGGACAATCAAATTGAGTCTGTCCCTGGAACACTCCACACAGGAGATCCACTTTCTGGACATTACAGTACAAATTAGGGATAGACACATCAACACCACTCTGTATCGAAAACCTACTGATTGATATAGTTATCTACGTCCCTCGAGCTTCCATCCTAAACATACCACGCAATCCATTGTCTACAGCCAAGCCCTAAGATATAATGGCATTTGCTCTGATCTGTCAGAGACAGACATCTTCAGGATCTCTATCAAGCTTTCTTAAAACTACAGTACCCATCTGGAGAAGTAAAGAAACAGATTGACAGAGCCAGATGGGTACCCTGCAGTCATCTACTACAGGAAAGGCCCAAAAAAGAGAATGTTAGAATGCCCCTGGTTGCCACATGCAACCCTCAAGTCAGACCTCTGCAACAGCTCATCAAGGACCTCCAGCCTCTTTTAAAAGATGACCCCTCACTCTCTCTAGCCTTGGGAGACAGACCACTCCTTGCCTACAGACAACCCCAAAACCTTAAACAGATACTCACCAGCAACTACAGACCGAACAACAGAAACATTAAAGCAGGCACATATCCCTGCAACAAACCACGCTGCCAACTTTGTCCACATACCTACACAAAAGACACCATCATAGGACCTAATCAAGCCAGCTGCTCCATCAAAGGGTCCTTCACCTGCTCATCCACTAATGTGATTTATGCTATCATGTGCCAGAAATGCCCCAATGCCTTATACAGTGGACAAACAGGATAATCCTTACGCAGAAGAATAAATGCACACAAAAATATCAGAAATCACAACACACAAAAAAGCTGCTGAGCACTTCCATCTTCCTAATAACTCCATTGATGATTTGTTAACAATGGTCGTAAAGAAAATCAATGGGACATCAAGACTTCAAAGAGAAACAGCTGAAATTGAACTAATATGCAAATTAGATTGTGGGAAAGCAGGGCTGAGTCGTGACTATGGATTCTTTTCACATTATAACAGACAATTTGACTTCACCCTCCCTCTGCGTATGTCTACACTGTGTGCTTAAGTCGACTTAAAGGCCCTTAAGTTGACTTAAATAAAGCCCTGTCTACATTGCAGGGCGATAAAGTCGATGTTAGCATTAGTTAAAGTCGATATTATAACTCCCACTTATCCAGTCAACTTTATAGTTGACTTTATAAAGTCAACATAAGGCAATGTGGAGGGGGAGTTGCGTTAAGTCGACTTTACTGGCCTCCTAACCACAGAAAACATGGGGATGGGGGCTGGCTAGAAGGCACAACAGAGCTGGGAGCATTCCCAGCTGTGTGCAACCCAGCCAAACTCCACATGTTCCCTGATTGATCCGGCATCTCCCCCATTCTGAGCCCGACTGGGCATCACAGCCCAACTGGTAATTTTCCCAGCTCTCAGCCCAACCCCAGCATCTCAGCCAGACTCCAGCATCTCCCCCCATCGCAGCTGGACCTCAGCGTCACAGCCCCACCCGTCTCCCCCCTCCTTAGCCTGCCCCACATGTCTCACTCCTTCTCTGCCCAAACCCATGTGTCACGCCCCCCCCCCCCATTGTGAAGAAATACAGAGTCTGGAGGCACTGTTTAAGACTAACAAATTTATTTATTGGATGAGCTTTCATGGGAGAAAAATCCCACTTCATCAGACAGTTTGAAGATGGGGGAGTTCACAGAATGGTAGGAAATAAATGCAGGGGAGTGTAAGACATAGGATCAGGTCATAGAATCATAGAATCATAGGGTTGGAAGGGACCCCACAAGGTCACAGTCTAACAGCAAATCAAAGCAGTTGTTAAGATTCAAAGACAGGGAAACAGCACACGGAAAGAAAGTAAGTTGCTATTTCTTTTAGATCAGATTGTGTTAAAGCAGGATTAAATCCTGACTGTGGATTTTTTTTCCCCCATTATAACAGGTGATTTGACTTCACCTTCCTCTATGTGCTGTTTCCCGGTGTTTGAGTTTTAACAACTGCTGCGCCCTGCCCCTGTGCTGGCGGTTGCCCTGCAGCACCTGGTCCAGAGCCAGGGGAGTCAGGACAACACAGGGAGGGTGTGGAGCGCTGCGCTGGCACATTGCTGGGCTACATCAGGCTCTCTGACCTCCCCATTGCCACACACAGTATGGAGGGTGGTGTGGTCACTCACTTCCTGTAGTTAAGGAGTGGCTGGAAGAGAGAGGCACCTCTGCTGTGGTGCACTGTGGGCCAGGTACCCTCAATGCACCACTCCTAGGGTGACTTAGCAGCTGCCAGTGTGGACATGGGCAGTCTCCTGGCATTTTGAGTGTGGACGTGCTAAGCCGGCTTAATAAAGTCTACTTTAAGCAGACTTTATTAAGTTGACTTAACCAAGCCCTGTAGTGTAGACATAGCCTCTGTGTGCTGTTTCCTGGAGTTTGAATCCTTACAAATGCTCTGATTTGCTGTTGCAGTATAACCTGATCCCATGTCTTATACTCCCCTGCATTTATTTGCATTCCATTCTGTAAGTTCTCCCTCTTCAAAGCGTCTAACAAAGTGGGATATTCTCCCACCAAAGCTCATGCAATAAATAAATCTTAGTCTTTAAGTGCCACAAGACACCTTGCTTGTTTTTTTTTAGATGTAGCAGTAATTCACAATGTGCATCCATGCCTCATTTGAGTGCTTTGTCCCTTTTGGTCTTCCATAATTTCAGTTTCGTGAGAACAGTAAGATTTCCCAGGCTGAACTTAGCTGAAATCCTCATTCATTGGCCTTGTGCTTCACAATCACCACCATGGCAAAATGTGTAACAATCTCCCTGAAATGCAGTGCTGCCTGTCTTTTTACCTTAAGACTTTCATGCCAGAGTAAACTCCAAAGGCCAGTTCTACCCAGCAGTTGGAAAGTTCAGAAATTAAAGAATTGCTTCTAAACAATATAGGCCAAAGTGATCCTTGGAGTAACAGTGCTGGAGACAAACTCTTCTGTCTACAACATCCTGCTTCTGTAAGTGAAGTCCAGGGAATTCCACGAGCAATTAATATGACACAAGGGTGTGGAAATGTATTTGAAAGGCTTTAATTATGATGGTTGGCATTCCTTAAGCTTACTACTGGCGAGGGATCATAGGAATCCCCAGACTGGCTCAGACCAGTAGCCCATCTAGTCCAACAGCCTATCTCTGACACAGACCAGCAACTAGCTGCTTCAGAGGGAACTGTAACTCTCCAGTGGGGAGAGTCTTAATTGTAGAATCATACCTATAATGCAAGTCTCTCATACAACTGATAGATAATAAATCATAGAATCTGCTTACTCCAAAAACACTTGAGTTCTGAAACTAATCTTCTAATCATTAGCATGGCCATACTGGGTGTAATCAATGGTCCATCTAGTCCAATATCTTGTCTTCTGACAGTGGCTGATGCCAGCTGCCTGAGAGGGAGTGAATGTTAAGAGGAAAATTTATCAAGTAATTCATCCCTCATCTGCCTGTCCCATCTTCTTGCTGTCAGAGGTTTAGGGACTGCCAGATCATGGGGATGCTTCCCTGACCATCTTAGCTAATAGACATAGCTGGACCTATCCTCCATGAACTTGCCTAATTCATTTTTGAACCTATTTATACTTTTGGCCTTCACATCATCCCTGGGCAATGAGTTCCATGGGTTGATTGTGCATTTAGTGAAGTACTTCCTTTATAGCAGTTTTAAATCACCTGCCTATTAATTTTGTTGTGTGGCCTCTGGTTCTTTTACTGTGTGAAACATTAAATAACACTTCTTTCTTTACTGACCTTTATCATACCTTCCCTTCATCATCTCTTTTCTAAGGTGAAAAGTTTCAATCTTTTTAATCTCTCCTCCTATGGAAGCTGCTCCACCCCACTCATGATTTTTTGCCCTTTGCTGTACTTTTTCCCATTCTAATACAACTTTTTTAGATGGGACAACAAGAACTACATGCAGTATTCAAGATACAGATATACTGTGGATATATACACTGGCATTGGCTATGTCTACACTGCAGGGGGCCCTGGAAGTTGACTGAACAAGGTTGACTTTAAGTCAACATTGTTAAGTAGACTTTAGGGTATGTCTGTGTAGACGGAGCACAGACATACCCCAGTGTGCCCCTCCTCCTACCCTGCCCCCTAGTCAGGATTGGGCACCCTGAGCCCAATGGGCTCTGGGGCCCAATCCTGACCGGGCAGGCAGGAGCAGTCCCACAGCACTCCTGCTTGTCTGTAGGCAAAGAGCAGCGCTGTTGGATTTTGACAGCATTCCTGCGTGCCTACAGACAAGCAGGAGCACTGTCCAACCCGCTTCTGTCTTCCTGCAGTGAGGGGTCGGCAGCTAATCCGGCCCCAAATCCTCATTGTAGGGCTGGCGCAGAATCAGGCCCCCTGGCCAGATCAGGCCCTAGCCCAATCCGCCCAGGGGTGGGGAGGGGGCGGGGCCTGCCCTGTTAAGTCACCGAAAGAGCTTCGGGTGTCTTAAAGGGCAGGTGTTATTAAGTCGACTTAAGCACTTGCTTAAGGCAACTTAATAATGTCTAAATATAGACAGGGCTTTATTTAAGTTGACTTAAAGCCCTAGTGTAGACGCACCCATTGATATTTTATTTTTTGTCCCTTTTCTATTTGTTTCTAACTTAGGCACATAGTTTTCTGAAAACAGTTGCCAATGATTCCAAAATCTTGCTCTTGAGAGGGAACAGCTTATTTAGACTCCATTGTTGTATATGTACAGTTGCAATTATATTTTCCAGTAGGCCTTACCTTGCATTTATCAACACTGAATTTCATTTGCTGATTTGTCACCCCCATCACCCAGTTTTGTGGTATCCCTTTGACTCTTCACAGTCTGCTTTGGACTTAACTATTTTGAGTAGTTTTTCTATTATCTATAAACATTGCTACCTCATTGTCTGCCCCCCTTTTTTTAGAGCAGTTATGGATATGTTAAACACCAGCAGCCTCAGTACAGATCCTTCTGGGACCCAACTATTTACCTCTCTCCATATTATTCCTACTCTTTGTTTCCTATCTTTTAACCAGTTACTGATCCATGAGGGGACCTTCCCATTTGTCCTTGTACTCAATACTTTGCTTAGGAGCCTGCAGTGTGGACCCTTGTCAAAGACGCTCTGAAAGTTCAGACAGATTGTCACCTTAATGACCCTTGTCTTCTCATTGGAGGACACTCTCATAGAATTCTAATAGATTCATGAGGTATCACTTCCCTTTACAAATGCCATGTTGACTGTTCCCCACCATAGTGTTTTCATATATGAATCTGATAATTGTGTTCTTTTCTATAGATTTGACCAACTTGCTTGGTACCAAAGTTAGACTTTCTGGCCTGTAATTTCCAGGATCACCTCTGGAGGCTTTTAAAAAAATCACTTATGCTAGCTATTTGCTAGTCACTTGGTACAGAGTGACTAAAGCAATAGATCACGTACTACACTTCTGCAATTTCATATTTGAGTTCTTCAGAATCCTTAGGTGAATGCCATCTGGTCCTGGTAACTTATTACTGTCAGTTATGTGTAAGGCGGGCTTAGAAGCTGTGCTTAACAGTTTTGCGGGGGGGGGGGGGGGAACTAATCTGCATGGGTCCTGTATTAGCACGGATACAAAAAGGACAATTAGCTGATTAGCACAGTGGGTAATGGTATTTGGGGTTAGTCTGCTCACAAATCTATCAATTATCTGTAATTCTACTAAGGGGAAATATGAAATATTGTCTTTTTGTGAATTGCCACTCTGTTTGTTGCAAATCTGTCTGAATTAGTTAAAGGGTAAAAACTACCCATAGTTAAGAGGCTTGTAGGAAGGGTGACTGCATGTTTCAGCCTGAAAGAATTTGAAAGAGGCATGGGTGGGTGTTTGAGGCTATTTTAGCTTCTTCTCCTATTGCTTCCCCTGTCTTTTGATAGCCATGGCCAAGCCTTCTGTTATTTAGATAGTTGTTTACACCTACTTAAGAGCTGGAATCACCAGGGAGAATAGCAAACTCTCTCTCTCTCAGAGAGAAATCTCTCTCTGAGCTGAGATGGGTGGAGCCAATGGATGGTTAGAGCAGCCAGCGGCGAGCTGGGTGACACAGGTGACTGGAGGGCAGAGCTGGCAGACAGGGGCAGCGCCAGCAGATGGTGAGAGTGGCCAACAGCAAGCTGGGCAGTGTGAGTGACCGGAGGGTGGAGCTGGTGGACAGCGGGCAGAGCCAAGGAACAGTTTTAGAGGATAAAGTGAGTGAGTGACCAGTAGATGGCGTCATCAGACAGCTGGCGTGAAAGACACTTCTTACATACCTTAAGGTTGGTTGGAAGCCGAGTTAGCACTGATTCTCCAGATCAGTGCCAGTTTTACCATTAAGTTTGTATGTTCTGTTATGCGGTGTGGGTTGTTGGGAACTTCACTCTATACTAATTTATCTAGATTAGTGCTGATCTCTGTTATTTGGCCTTTTGCATTTTGTTTTACTACTATTAAAAATTCTGTTTACTACACTCAGACTCGTGCTTGTGAGTGGGGAAGCCTTACCCCTTTGGGATGCCCAGGGAACAGTGCAGGATTCCCCAGAAATCTGAGTGGGGACTCGAGCCAGCTAGTGGTAGTACACTATTGGGAAACCCCTACATATAGAACCCAGCTCTTATCCTGCCAGCCTGCCCTGGGAGAAGGGTTACATATGTACTATCAATTTGTTGTCAAATCTCCTCTACTGACCCCTCACTCTGGGACAGTTTCTTGGCTGTGTCACTTAAAAAGAATGTCTGAGATGTGGGAATCTCCGTCATACTTAACTGAAGATTGATAAGGAATTTGTATAGTTTTCCACAATGACTTTGGGTTCCTTGGTTTATCCTCTCTAGCATCTCAATTGTTCAGTGGCCCCACTGTTTGTTCAACAGGCTTCCAGTTTCTGTACTACAAAAAGCAAACAGCAAATTTTTGTGAGTTGCTCCTCAGATTCTTCGTTGGCCTATCTAATTATATTTCTAGCTCGACTTGCCAGAGTTTTTATGTTCCTTTCTATTTTCCTTAATCAGATATGACTTCTGCATGTTAAACGATGATCTGTTGTTGTTGTTTTAACCACTTTTACTCCACTTAGCCATCATGAAGTTTTTGGTCCTTTTACTATCTGTTTGAGCCTTTCTTGTCATCTTTTAGAATAGTATCCGTACAGTTTTCAGGCATTTCGCTGTGACTGTTCCTTTCCATTTCTATTTAAGTAGTCTCCTCACTTCTGTGTAACCCTCTTCTTTTAAGTTAAAGGCTATCATGATAGCTTTCTTTTGGCAATTTCTCACCTAAAAAAAAGAATGCTAAATTTAATTACATTATGGTCACTGAGCTATAGTCATCTCTTGGACCAGATATTTATGTGCCACTAAGAACTAAATCAAAAAATACAATTTCTAGACACCTTTAACAACTGCTTCTTGGACCAGCTAGTCCTGGAACCCACAAGTAGAAAGGTATCTCTTATACAAAAGTGGTATGTTCCCAGTCAATATGGGGTTAACTGAAATCTACCACTATTATTACATATTCTGTTTCTGCAGTGTCTCTTGTGTCCCTGAACAGTGTATTCATTCTACTGTGTTCTTATTATTCAAGCCTAGAAATTCTGCACATGGAGATTCTGGGGTGCTATGGTGATTTCATGGTTGTTCACTGGATATTTTTACTATGTTTAATTCTTTGCTTTCTGTCACTTATAGGTCACTCCCTCTCCAACATGCCCCATTCTGTCATTACTATATATTTTGTACCCTGGTATTACTGTGTCCCATTGATTATCATAGTTTCAAGTTTTGTGATGCCTATTATTTCAGTGTCTCTCTTTAATACCAGGCACTCACATTCATCCATCTTACTGTTTAGACTTCTTGCATTTATGTACAAACATTAAAAAATTTGTCTATGTAATTGTCTTTATACGTGAGATGTAACTGAATGGGACTCTTTTTTTTTATTTGATTTTTCTTTCATTTGACTCTGACAACATGGCTGTTAAATATCAGTACTCTTTAAGGTCCTTTAGATTAAAAAAGCTTTGATCAGTTGGTATCAGAGTTTTTAAATTGCCAAAGACTTGGGTTTTTTGACCAAAAGGCAAACTTCTAGGTTAAAATTCTTTCTGTATTACCTAAAACTTTCTTTCTCAGGGCCCAAATCCTAAATTAATATTGCTGGGCCTCTGTCTCTTTTCACTTGCAATAGTTTGTCAGCCAAAACTCTCATGAAGTCCCAGGCCTCTAAGTTCTTTTCCAGAGAGGAAAAACAAGTGTATTCCTTGAAAACTCATTACAGATAAGTCAATTCTCTATTTTCACAAAGTTTTATGACAATTCCAGTTCTTAACATGTATGACTATGGACTTAAACATTAATGAATAAAGTGGATGCATTTTAATCTTGCTCATAATACTTACAGCCTCACTAGTAAGTTAAGGAACAGGAGTTTGACATCCCCTTTTCTCCAAAGAGGGCTGAGTGGTAAGTGAGGAAGGATGTTTGGAACAGTTGTATGCAATGTCATAAGTATGTAGTATTTTCCTTTTAAGGGTAGGTCTTTATTACCTACCCATCTATACTGGGCTAAAAAGGCCCAGATACCTCTTGTATCAGGGTGGCTTTGTGTTGCACCTCTGTTGCAAAGTAGCTTATCATGGAAGGATCACTCTAGGGTAAGAGGGGATTTTCTGTCATGGAGCCATTGGCTATGTCCACACATAGTGCCTTGTTTAGAAATAAGTTATTTTGAAACAAGTCGTTTTGAAATAAAGCCCTTATTTCAAAATGACTTAACAAAAAACCAAATCGAAATAAGGAAAAGCGGGAATTGAAATAGCAGCACGTGCAGACAGTGGACTTGCTATTTCACTTTAGGGGAAGGGCACCATGGGAGATGTGGCAACGTGGCAGCCTTCCTGGGCCATGTCGGCAGCCGTGTTGCCAGCCAATCCTATAAAAGCTGACCCTGACCTCACTTCCCTGTCCATTCTGTCTAGCAGGACTCTGCAAGCGACAGACATGGACACTGCCTGGCTGCCCAGCCAGCACTGTGCAACACAGAGAACCTCTGCCCGCCTGCAGAGTGTCCTGCTGATGTGGGACACTCTGCTTGCAGACCCTGATGGTGCCCAGCCTGTGCCCGAGACTGTCATCCAGCTGGGCTACAGAGCAGAGCTACTTCCTCTGCCCCCTTCTTTGCCTCGCCAAGTCTGGGCCCAGGAAACCAGCCGAGACTGGTGGGAGCGGGTAGTGCTCTGAACCGGGGGGGGACGACCAGTAGCAGAGGAATTTCTGCATGAGCAGGGCCAGCTTCAACCTCCTGGTTGCAGAACTCGCCCCGCTGCTGCACCGAAGGGACACTACCATGAGGCCTGCCATCCCTGTGGAGAAAAGAGTGGCCATCGCTCTGTGGAAGATGGCCACTCTGGAGTTACACAGGTCTGTGGCGCACCTGTTCAGCATCAGGAGGTCCACCACTGGCAGCATTCTCTTGGAGGTCACCAGGGCCATCAACCAGATCCTGCTGTGATGCCTGGTCACCCAAGGGGAGCTGCAGGACACCATTGCCGGCATGGCTGCACTGGGCTTTCCCAATTGTGCAGGGATCCTGGATGCGACGCTCATCCCTGTGTGAGCTCCGGAGCACAGACCCGCGGAGTACTGAAACCACAAGGAGTACCATTCTATTATCTTGCAGGCCCTTGTGGACCACCGCGGCCTTTTCCAAAAATGTTACTTGGGATGGCCAGGGAGGGCCCATGATGCCAGGGTCCTCTGTAACCCTGCCCTGTACTGGGACATGGAGGCAGGCACCTTCTTCCCCCCATATAACATCAATGTTGGGGGAATAGAGGTGCCCATCCTCATTGTGGTAGATGCGGCCTATCCCCTGCGCCCATGGCTTATGCGGCCGTACGCAGGGCCCCTCGATCCCCGACGGCAGATCTTCAACCACCGCCTGAGCCGCTGCCACCAGGTGGTCGAGCGGGCGTTTGGCTGCCTCAAGGCATGCTGGAGGTGCCTCCTTACATGCCTCCACCTTGAAGAGAGGACAATGCCGCAGGTCATCAGTGCATGCATGGCCCTGCACAACTTCTGTGAGCAGTGGGGTGAGCCCATTGCAGCTGCCTGGGAAGCTGAGGCACAACTCCTCGCCAGGGACTATGAGGAACCCAGACCTGTTCCCGCATGGGAGCAGCCGTCCCAGAGAGCTGTGACAGTGCAGGATGCACTGATGAACACCTTTTGCCCTGGAGGAACTCTGAGGGCCAGGCCAGCCCCCACCCATCCACCCACACTGTGAACTACCCCCAATAAAACCACTCACAACCAAGAATTAGTTTCAAACATTTATTAACAAAAGAGGGGTTAGGGCAGGGAAGGGCTGGGGAGGGTTACGGGATGGGGCAAGGTGGGGGCGGTCTGGGGGAGAGCCGACAACTTGGAAGGGGGAGATGGGGGAGTCTGGGTGGCAGAGGAGAATTTAGGCAGGGCCTGTGGGTGGGTCCGGGGGTGGTGGTGTTCCCCGCCCCTGCCCATGGCCACCCTGGGTCCAGGGTTGCCTCCAGGGAAGGCCAGGCAGCACAGCCACTGGAGGGGCCATCTGTTCCACCAGCTGGCAGATGCTGCTGGCAATCGCCTTGACTGCGGTGGGCAGGCAGTCACAAGTGCTCAATGGCCCACGCCTGGCTCTCCAGGGTGGCAACCACCCTGTCATCTGCAGCTGACGCCTGCTGCAGCAGGCGGAGGGCCGAGTCATGCCACCTGGCTTGGTCCTGGTGCCAGGCCTGGGTAGACGCCTCAGTCTGCTGCCCCAGCTCCTCTAGGCTTTCAAGGCGCTCTCTTCACGTTCGGGAACCCCTCCTCCTCTGGCATGGTGGCATCGGGCAGGTGGTGTGGCATGGCGAGCAGCTGGGTGACCTGCTGGAGGGAAGCAGAGAAAACATTTGGCCTCTACTGCCTGCTGGCCTTGTCTGTGTGCAGCCTGTCTGCAGCACACACCTCTGCCCTGACTGTCAGCAGCTCCCAGGATCCTGTGGGACATTGCCCTGGGGTAGGGCTACCAGATCCCAAAGCCTCGAAAGGAGGCCAGGAAAGTACAAAAAGGAGGACATTGGAGGACACATGGGAGAAAATGTAGTATGGATGTGATATTCTTCGGTGTTTAGGGAGCCCTGGAACACTTTCCCGTACAAATAAGTATTCTATGGCATTCCAGGATGCTTCAGCCCCTACAGTAAAAAGCCTGACAAAATCCTGTATTTTAAACCGCCTGCCAGACAGAGAATGTGAGGATAAAAAGAACAGGATGGTAAAAAGGGGACCACATTCTCCTTTTGCCTGACATTTGGCAGCCGTACCCTGGAGGCACACATGCTAAGCTGGACTCAGCCATTCTTTGCTCTAGGGGGTCTCCCAAGGCCACCTGCCAGTGGCGAGGCCTGCATGCTCTCCACCTTGCCCAGGATGTGGCTGCATCTTTAACAGCCAGCCCCTGTGAACCACCCCCAGGCACACAGGAGCCTGTGACCCTGGTGCCAGCTGTCTCTCGGGTACACGTGACCATGGGAGGGCCTCTGCCCCCGCCGACCATATGCCCTACCTGCCCCAGTGCCTGGCCCTGTACCCCCTTGCTGCCTGTGACCTGGACAGGCCCAGCCCTGCATGCCTCTGCAGGAGGGGAATATTCACCCACAGGGGCTCCAGAGGTCCAGCGTGATGTCCCCGTGTCTGTCTCCAAGTCCCCAGGGGCTGGGATGGTGTCAGGCCCCTGCTCCTCGGTGCTGCTCCCTCCGTCGGGGCCAGGGAACAGCTCTGGGGTCCTGGGTGTAGCCTCCGCTGCTGGTGGTGGTGTGGCAGGAGGCTCCCCGACGGAGACTTCGGACCCCATGTCCGCAGCCTCCAGGCCAGAGGATGGGCTCTGGTGTGCCCCAGTGTCCACAGCCTCTGATGGAAGGCCACTGGGCTCCGGCCCCAGGAACTCATGGAGCTTGTCGTAGTAGGGGCAGGTAGCAGTGCTACCTGCCTCCTGGAGCTCCTGGGCCTCCATGGTCCTTGCGTGGTCCTGACGCAGGCCCTTTATTTTGGAGCAGAACTGCTCCGTTGTCCACTCGTGCCCCTCAGCGGACAGTGCTGCGGCGATGTCCGTATATGTCCTGGTTCTGGTGGCTCGCCCGGAACCAGGACATGATGTCCTCCCTCCTTCAGATGGCAAGGAGGCAGTGGACCTCGTTGGGTGTCCACATGGGGGCACGGTGTCGCCCCCCCCCTGGGGCGTGGCTGCCACATGCTGCCATACTGTGACAGGCCTCTGGCCACGCTGGCAGGCACGCGCAGGAAGGGACTTCCTGCTTCTCTTGGGTGCTGTGCACCCTGGGAAGAAGGTCAGACTGTTATTTCAAAACAATGCTTGTTTCAAAATAACATGTCCGAATGATGGTTATTTCTAAACAAGTTGTTTTGAAATAACTGTCATTTCAAAACGGAAGGGGTTTAAGCCATTTCAAAACGACGGCTCTTGTTTCAAAACCACTGAGCCCGTTGTTTCGAAACAAGGGAATGTTGTGTGGACATATCCATTGTAGTTCCTATATCACAGCTCTCCTTGAAAGCAGCACAAGGGCCACAGCTAGAGAGAGGCTTGTGTGTGGCGTTAGAAGGTGGTGTGTTTTTTAAAGCAGCTCCAGGGACAGGGAAACAGAAAGGTGGCATTAAGCCATTTTTGTACTCCTCTTCTAGATTTCCTTGGTTGGTTCTTAGCTGCAAATGAGGACCAGGAGCAAAATCTGAGTGCACCCCTATCTCACCTCCATAGTAGGGAGAAGGTTTTTGTCTAATCTCCAGTTTCTCAACCCTTCCAACACAGTCCTAGCTAAACTTCAATGAGGACTGAGGAAAGAGGCCACTGGCTGTGGGACCATTCAGCCACATCAAGAGTGAACTCCTTCACCTCCACACCCTCTGAGATAGGCTCCAACTATTCATTAGTAGATGAGCTGACATACACCACCACACCATCTGCCAATACCAAGAGGTAGCTGTGAATAAACATGACTCAGCTTTCATCCACAGCCTGAATTCTGGATACACAGCTGTGCGGCTGCAGATCTGAAGTTCCCTTACAGATCCTTAAAGTCATAAAATGCCTTTAAGTTTAAGAAATGAAAGATCTTTGAGGTCTGTGCAAGGAAGCTGTAGTCTTTGGTTAAACACCATATGGTAAGTTCCTGGGATTTGTTTCTCCACCTTCAGTCAGGCATGGGAATCTATTTCACATTTGGATTCTTACAAACCA
Source organism: Podocnemis expansa (assembly GCA_007922195.1). Classification (NCBI taxonomy): domain Eukaryota; kingdom Metazoa; phylum Chordata; order Testudines; family Podocnemididae; genus Podocnemis; species Podocnemis expansa. The sequence goes on along the minus strand of ML681995.1, from coordinate 20,706,538 downwards.
CCTATGGCAGCTCAGTATCTATTCTCTTCTTACAGTGTTACCAGATCTGCCCTTCCCATCATCTTGCAGTATGCTTGTTTAATAGGGTTACTTTCCTGGGGTGGTGGGGAGGGTTGTAATTCTATTAATGTACTACTTGTGTTCTCATATGGAACTTGCTTTTCCCTTCTGTAAGTTTCCCTCCACTGTAGCTACCCTACACAGGACCTAGGTTGCTCCAGCCCTGAACTCAAACACCCACAGCCCATGCACACAAATTAATAAAGTGTGTCCAAGGAATCAGGTCTATCAACACTCTCAGCTGACCCCTTGTATGTCCCTGAACTCAGCAGGCTTGACTGCACAGCATTTTTCAGCTGCCACCATTGTATGCCCCTGGTATGACACTGGATTAGAGCACATGTCTGAGCAGGCAGGGTCAAAACAGCACTTTTCAGCTGTCACCCTCATCCGTCCCTCGACTCCATAAGCAGGGCAGAGCAGCATTTCCAAGTGGCCATCTTTATATGCCACAGGCTCATCATGTTGCTATCCTCACTCTCACTCTACAATTGCTCTAGTATGGTGGTTTCCAACCTGGTATCTGCAGCACCAGTGAGGGGGCCAAGAGTCACTCCAGAGGGGCCGCAGAAAGGCTGGGAGCTGGGACTAAGGGCCCCGGGGTCTCCCAGTGACATGAAGACCCAGGCTTCCATCTGGCAGGGAGCTTCCCTCAGGCAAGGAGTTTTAAAAACTCCTGCCCTGAGCATGCTCAGGAAAGTAGCCTCAGGGGTGGCCAGGTATGTGAGGGGGAAAGGGGCCTGGTGGGGAGGGGCTGGGGCACCGGCAGTCAGGGTCATGGACATGGCAGCTCTGCTCCCAGGCAGGAGGGGCAGGGGCTGCATTCTGCCAGTGGGGAGTGGATCCTGCTGGTAGGGCTCTGCCTGGGCGGTGGGGGCCACATTCTGCCACCAGGGCTCTGCTGGAACAGCAGGGGCCTGATCCCGCTGGGGGGGGCACATTCTGCTACATACTGGCTTCAGCTAGAAGGGCTGCAAAGATTTTTCCCTTTTAAAAAGGGGCCCCCTGCCTGGAAAAGGTTGGGAACCACTGCTCTAGTAGTAACTCGGATGAGCAAACCCCACAGGATCTCTGGGTATTCCAGGGATCTTCAGCTAGGTAAAAGTGTTGCTGCAGAGCAAGATAAGGAAGCCAAGAGCACAAAGGAGTAAATGAAGATTGGGGAGAGTCTGGCAACCAGCTTTTTTATAAAAATTTTTTATTGGCAGCTATATAAAATTTATGATACTAATAGTACTAGCCACACAAGGGGAAAAAAAAACAACCAGTTACAATATTGCATGATTTCAATGGGAAGACTGGGGAAATCTAACCCAAGTTTGATTATGAAACTCAGGTTTAGAAAGTTAAACCTGGACAAAGAGAAACAACGAGAGAGCGATCCAATTACATCTGAAGGTCTGAGAAGAAACAGTGGGCTTCACCAGAGAGAGAGTTGGGATCTGACTGCTCAGTGCAGCATGAACCAGTCAAAGGCTCCCAGGAGACAGGCTGTTCAAAGTTAGGGTCCAAAATGCTTGAGTCAGGCAGTGCCCCCAACTAGATCAGTTGGGAAAAGGTGAAATCCCAGTGGGACTAAGGCAACATTTGGATTCATGCATCGGAACAGAGTTTTGAACTTGGGCAAGGGTTTTTGTAGGGAAGTAATAATGGCTCAAGGGAGAACGTTAGGTATGTTTATGGATTAATAATGACTTAAAGGAGTGTACCAGAGTTCTTGTGCCGAGACTGGACAATAGAAGCTGATCATTTCTGGCTATGGGCAATAGTACAGTGAGGGAGCTCACAGGGTGATCAGGAAGCTTCAGTATTTCGGATATCAGTAAAGGTTCTGTGACTAGAATTGATCTGATAACCACTGAACTGAGTGCGTTCAGGTGTTTTAGCATTTGGGAGCAGAGATGCCCCAATATTCAATGCTTCCCTGTTTTGCTGATCCCAGAGTTCAGTGTGGTTCCTACCTCAGAGGTTGGTTCTTTATTTGGTATGCTAATTCTTCTTCCATAATGCAAATGAGGTTCTCTGTTTTCCATTCAGTATGCCTCATATCTTTGATGTAGGTGAGGCTAGGGAAGTTACCTTAATCCTATCACCCTTGTTTGGAGGGTTTTAAGTGTGTCTCCCATGGCCTTTCTTTGCTTTTGGTTTCCGGTTCAAGCAGAGGTTGGATGGGGGTAATGTTCAGGTAAGTCAAAGAGGTTGGGTACTGTGCCCTGGATCCCCAAGAATACAGAGCTGACAAGTAACAATGGGTTTGAAGCAATCATCTACACAAATGTTTACATTCACCTACAGCCCATCACTTAAATGTGTACCTAGAGGTTACCTTCTTGGGAACAATAAGCAGAAAATGTGTGGAAGTGACTGGAGAAAACAAGAGGGTTACTTCAGGGTAAACCCTTTGGCATGCTCAGACTCTGAACAGAGTTTCAGGACTTACTCAGTGGAGAGGCAGGAGCAGGGAGAAGGAATAAGAGCCACAAAGAAGAATCTAAGATAAGGAATATTTTCAACCAGGGGGTTTGTGAGGAAAATAAAGCTTGAGTTGGTTGTTGGCAGTTGGTATCTTCAGAGTCGCAGCCATCTATGCCTGGGATTGTCAGTTGTCTGCGTCCGTACAGAACCCAGCACAGTGAAGGCTGTCCTGACTGAGCTCTCTGAACACTATCATTATATCATTTGTTAATAATTATAATAATAAATGTGAGGTGAATGCAGTCAGATTGTTTGAGGTGCAGGGTTCTACCCACAAAGTGCTGTGAACTCAAATCCTGTGCTTTAGGCTTGAAGGTCTAGAAAGGCAAGAATCAAAATTTATGAAGGTGCAAGCTTTATTCAACAGGTTCACCAAACAGCTGGTTTGCTTGGATTCAGAACACTGTCTAGGCTGGCTAGAGGCCCTAATTACGACATCCCATATTTCCCTGATTTTTGCCTTTGCCAGTTAATTGGGCTTCATAATTGCCCAATAAAATAATTATTCATCTTGCTAGCTCTGAAATTCAATTAAGAGTATAATTGAGGACTTTTACTTAGTTATGAGTCCAAAAAAAAAAAAACCCAGAGAAAAGAGTTTCTTTGAAATAGGGGAAGCTCATTAAATCTCTGCTTGCGCTAGCTGAAAGGTTTGTTATTGCATATCATAGGGGCTCCTAGCAAGGTCCAGTATAAAGTCCCTGCAGTCCATCAAGTTTATGTCTCCTTCTGTGCAAATGTAGCTGGGCAATGGTGTGCTCCTTGTGACCCTCAGATACCCTTCCTGTGGAGCAGTACTGTGGTGAAAGCCAGCACAAGTGAGCTATTGTCCTCTCTCACTGGATGAATCCTCTCCATTAGAATATGGAGACAGGCTTCACTGAGTGCCAGAACTCTTTTTCCCTCCATTTAAAAATAAAAAGCCCTGTATTCAGTATTTTCATAACTTTTGAGTCCTTTTGCCTGGGGCGTGCTGGGGGAAGGAACACTGAGCAATTACCATAAGCAGGTTTGAGACACTCAGTTATTAGATATACACCATGAGCTTCCACTGAAATTATTTACTGATCTGAGAGGTATCTCTTCAGTTGTGTATGTAAACATGAAAGATAAACAAACAAAAAACAAAGAAACAGGGATTTATTCCAGCATTGCCAGTGCCACAGCCACGCTGTTTGCTTTCTTTGTACTTCTGCATGCTAAAGAAACTGAAATGGCATCTGAGACACAAAATCCAAGGGCTTTCCAGTGACCTGGATCATTTGGAATAGTTGGGCGTGTGTTCATCCCAGTGTCCAGGTTTAAAGCTGGTTGGAAATTGTCTAGCAGAATGGTGAAAATTGCTGTTTCTTCAAAACCAAAACTGCGAATAGGAAAGTGTTGTTTTGATGATATTTTAATTAAAAAATGGTTTGGGGGGGAAGGTTTAGAAATTGCTGAAATATGGTTCATTCTGGCATTGTTCAAAAATAAGCATTTCTGGTTTGAACTATTTTTCCATACTGAAATTTAAGTTAATTATTGTTAAAAATGTGATGGGTCAAAATTGACAAAGCACCTTTTTTTTAAATGATAAAAACAAATTTCAGTAGACCTAAACTGAATTTTTGTTGATTTTGGTTTTTTGTTTTTGTTTTTCAGATTTTTAGTTCGCCAAAATTTGAGATTTAACTTTCATCTCAATTTCAGAGACAAAAATATTTTTATCTCAAATCGTTCTGTAGCATGGGAAACTCATTTCCTATCCAACTCTACTGTAGTGACATTGGGTCAGATCTTAGCCTTATTGCAATCCAAAGTAAAACTCATTGGGGTCAGAATTTTATTTAAGTGGCAGTTATTGCAGGAAGACAGTTTGCATCAAGGTAAAGGAGTGTTAATAGAAACATAAGTGTACCCTTAAAGTCAGCTTCAGAGTCTCTGGTGCCTTAGGAAACAAGGAGGTGTCCACAGCCCCTACTACTGGCGGGTGATTGCCTTTTCTCCTTTAAATGGTAGGTCTGACCATGGTTTTCATGAGCTCCATGCCTCAGCGAGTGTGTACCATCTGTAATCATATGATACAAATGCTCTGTACACACTACTCCACATTAAAAACATATTCCACTCAATTTTCCCTTGTATTCATTCTGCAGAGCCGGCACAAGATTTAGTTATAAAAACCATGCCCAGATGAAATCCTGTGCAGTTGTGAAAAGGGCATCTTGGAACTCTTTGTGACTCTGCCTCTTGCAGATTTTCATCAGTCCACCAAAAAGCAGCTTTGTGGTCTAGGGACTTTCTCTAGTAAACTTCAACTTCCCGTTGACTCCGTCTGAGATGCTGGAGATGTTTAGGGGGAAACAATCCGTTTTTTGCTGTGTGTGCACATGTGCATGCGCGCACACACCTATTTCCTCAAGTCTCATATTCAAATAGGTGAAGAAAGTTTGGAAAGCCATTTGGGGCTCTCTTTGTTCTGTGTTTATATAGCATGTAGCACAATGGGGTCCTGGTCCCTGCTTGGATCATAAAGGTGCTATTGCAATCCAAATAAATAATAAAGTTATATGCAATTTCAAGCCTACTTGAATGGAAGGTTTTGTGCAGCCTACGGTTGTTAAAGTAAAATTTGACAGGCCCTGGAATCCTCGTAATCTTTGGGCCACCTTCCTTATTGTCCATATTGCTCCTCAAATTTGAGGGCCCCAGAACTGCGTTCTGTTGCGATCCTCCCTACCTATATGAATCACTACCTGTCTTGCCTATTATACTAGAGGTATAATGAGCTATGTCCTAGCATCCACTTTTGCTTTACTATTTTTTGTCTACTACTTTTAAAGAAAAGTTAGATTGAGTTTCAAGTGATGACACAAAAAAGTTGATGCCAGTGTAAGTGGAAAGCAGGTTTTGAGTCAACAGGATTTTAATACACTTTTCATTCCACTGTGATTACATTGTGAAAGAATAATGATATGTCAAGGGAATCCTGGAATTACACATCATGTAACTAATTCATTTTGTTCCCATTGTAAAAAATATCTATTTCAATGTGTGATTAATTTCCTTTAGCTTTGTGGAATTTGTAGTTCTAATTCACATCCCATGCTGAAAAGACCAGTCTGGTGATTACAACTGCATTTAGCTTATCTGTTTTAGGGAGAGTTTAGCCATTAGGGTGTCATAAAATTTGCAACCAGCACATGGAATTGACCAGCAGTATTGCCAGATCTGTAAAAGTCTGACAAAGGTATATGAAAGAATTAGCCTGTAAATGGCACGTATCTGATAACACCAGTCAGTATTCTGTAAATCATGGTCTGTTCAGCCCCTTATGATTTTCTCCTGGCCTCACAGCTGGACTGTGATCACAATTTAGGGTGGTCCAAGGAAAAATAAACAGATTTTTATTGAGAAGATCTCCCCCTGAAAATTGTAAAATGTGGATGTACAACTGAAGTATAAATAGCAAAGTCCTAAGAGCTAAGAAGAAGGTACATCTCTATGAATTAATATAACTGTTGTTTAGGACACAAGAAGAAGTGAACAGTGTATAGCTAGCTATAGAAATAATGGGCATATTTATTCTGACTGTGGCAGTCTGGGTTGTATCAGATTTTTGCAAGGAAAAATTCTTCATTTTTGAAAGAGGAAATGGTACAAATAAAAAGGCAAGTGTTGGAGAGGTATTTTACTACTCAGGAAATGACATCACACATGCACTCAGCAGCCAGAATTTCAGTCCAGAAGCTGAAGGTTATGGACCATATTCTGTATTCATTCTCCTTGGTGTAAATCCACAGTAACTGCTTATTATTGGTGAAGTTGCTGTGGATTTACACTGAGGTAAATGGCTCTGAGCTAGAAAAGTGCTGAAATGTGTGCTTAATTTTAAGCTTGCAAGTAATCCTGTTAGCATCACTGAGAGGATGCCTTGCGACAGAGTGTCTGTGTATCTGTCCATGTTTTCTATCACCAATGCTAGGATATGACTAGAATGTATATGCAAGATTACCTATGAATAACCATGGGTAAATAGCAAGGGGAGGAGGTTTGGGGGCTTTGTATCATCAGCGTTGTTGAAAACAGGGGACTTGAAACTTCACGGGTCAGTAAGTTTTGAGGATTCCAGTACCATGTCAAGCAACCTCACAGTCAGCCCCTCTAGGAAACTTCTGCAGTTTGTTTGGGGGGGGGAAGGGGAAGTAGCAGCATGCATGTGTTGTACTAGTTTCATGATTCACAGAGTAGGGGGATGTCCTTGGCAGATTTTTGTCTCAAGATGAAACAAACAAGGAGTCTTATGGCACTTTTAAAGACTAACACATTTATTTAATACATGAAACCTCATGCATTAAGTGAATTTGTTAGTCTTTAAAAGCGCCACAGGACTCCTTGTTTGTTTTTGCTGAGCTAGACTAACATGACTACTCCTTTGAAACTTATCCACAAGTTCCAGTAAGTGATTTTAGCTGGAATCGGCCATGTTTTCTGAGTTCTTCAAAGGTCCAGAAAGTGAGAGCAAAGTTCTCCTGTCATTTTTTTTTTTTTTAACTCCATCCCTACCAGCCACTGTATAAGGCCTCACAGTAAGACTGGCTTTATTTTCCACCCTGTCATATGCAACTCTTGCCTAGATCATTAATTAGGACAACGTGGAATGACTGATTCATTGTGGGTGTGACATAGGGTTGGCTGGTTTGAACATTTCCTAACTTACTTGAGGACTGATGTAAATCCCATTGAAGTCAGCGGGACTCTTTGGATCCAGTCCTCTCTGCTCTTCCTGCTCTTCCTGTTTAAGGCTCTCAGGTAGTTAGTGATTGATTGAAAAAAGAAAAACAAAAAAACAGTAACTTGCCAACATTGTAATAGGACTCAATGAATCCCTTCTCAGGGTATTGGGATATGGAAAACAACTACTGAAGAGCATCGTTTGGTGCTCTGTGTTCTTCATCTGCTCCCCCACCTCACTGACTCACATCTGTTTGCCCTCTGGCTCACCTCATCCACCAGATTCCCTCCTTGCTGCCTTCTCAGGACAAGTTATTGAGGTGATCTCATTTTGGCACACAGCATCTCACTGCATACACTCTGTTCCAGTGCTCTTACACTCAGAGTTTACGTTTTCCCAAGGTCTGGTGCCCTGCTTTGCTTTCTTGCTTTCTATTACATTTGTTTTTTCTTCATGCTTTCAACAACTAAGCACTGTCTGTTGGGCCAAATTTAATAATGCCCCATGGTAACTGAGTAGATTTTATAAAGCAGGTTCTCCATTGTGAAGTTCCAAAGGGGTAGGCGTATTAGTCTAGTCCAGCAAAACAAACAAGGAGTCTGGTGGCACTTCTAAAGACTAACAAATTTATCACATGAGCTTTCATGGGAGAGAATCCCACTTTGTCAAACACTTGAAGATGGAGAACTTACAGAATGCAAGCAAAATAAATTCAAGGAAGTGTAAGTCATAGGATCTGGTCAGACTGTATGTCACAAGATGCATATCTGTAGAGCCCTGCAAATCTGCAGATATCCGCATTATATCCACGTGCGTGGGTACAACACAGATATCCACAGACCATTTCTTGTGGATGCAGCTTGGATATGGATCCACATATTTTTATCTGCACAGAGCTAGAGCCCTACAAATATGCAGATATCCACATCCGCGGATACAACACGGATATCTGCAGACCATTTCTTGCGGATGCAGGTCGGATACAGATCCACATGTTTGTATCCATGTAGGGAATACACATCTGTGCACTCTGAGTTATGATCTACATGATTTTCCTATTCATTTGTTCACTGTGATTGTATGATTTTTTGCCAATTACACCAGGCAGCGTTTCTTTATGGATGCTCATGACCCAGCGGTTCTCAACCTTTTTCTTTATGTGGGCCACTACATCATCAAAAGCTTTTGTGGACCACCACATAAGCAGGCCATTTTAAACTTTTTTAACATAGATTATGGCTAACACGAGTCAAACTTGTATATCAAGGCATATTAAAAACACAGCTATTTATAGTTATTATACTCACAAACATATTGCACTCATACAGTCCATCTACCAGTAGTAATTCTCTCTCCCTGGCTCACCTGCAGTACCCTCAGAGACCACCAGTGGTCCACGGACCACAGGTTGCAAACCACTGTCATAACCTATTTTACGTGGTTACTATGTTATGTACCTTGCAGCCTCATGCATGTGCACTAAAGTGAAACATGGTTTCCTTGGCACAGTGCGGTGGGAGACAGACAGAGCTCTTTACCAGCAGCAGTGAGCAAGCAAGAATCTGGAGGAGGCAACAAAGACCTGTTAATTTAGATGGCTCAGACTGGACAAAGGAATCACCTCTGCCCAAAAGGAGAGGGGTGAGGAGGAATGAAAACAAAGGCTATGTCTACACTGGCAAGTTGGTTTGAATTAACTAACCCTTAGTTTGAACTTAATAAGTTCAAACTAAGGGCAGTAGTTTGAACTAACAAAGTGGACTAGTTCATACTAAAGTTAGTTTGAAATAGTGCATGTTGTTAATTTGAGCTAATAAGTTTGAGGTTAGTTTGAACTAACCTTGAACTTATTAGTTCAAACTCACAAGTTTGAATTAACTTAGCATAGCCAAAGAGATATACTTGGGAAGATTTGGAGCTTTCTGCTGGGAATTTCCATCTTGAAACAACTCTAAGCAAGATCAGGGTTGTGCCTTGTCTCAGGCAGAGACTGGCTGTACAAACATCTAACAGCCAAACACCTTGAGCATAAACATGGACTACGAGGTCAGTTTAGGTAGAGATACTAGGTTAGGATGCATGTTTTATCTTTTATTTCCTTGTGGTCACTCCTGACTCATTTATATTGTAATTGTACCATGATTGGCCATATTCTTACTTAGAATTCTAATCTGATTAATAAACCAGTAGTTGTTTTTATCTAAAGCTGTGTGGTCTTTAGAGGGTGTGAGTGAAGAAGGCTGGGCATGAGACATTCTTTGTTAAATGGACAGACTTGAGTGCATGGTGATTGGGAGTGTGTCCCAATCTCTGTAGACAGTGGCTCCTGGTGTGGTAACTGGGGCTGGGAGTGCCAGCTTGGAAACTATCCCTCGAGTGCCAGAGGGCATATACCCATTCTTGGGACTGACTGCACATGAGAGGCTTTAGTGAATTGACTCAGGAGTGAGTGGTCACCTGGCAAAGTGGGGCAAATCAGAGTTCGGGAGTGGGAACTGGGGGCTCATAGACGCATGCAGAACCAGATCTGGGGAGAAACCTATCACTCTCTAACAGCAAATCAAAGCAGTTATTTAGATTCAAACAGTAGAGTACAGCAATTAGCAGGGAGATTGGTGGGGCAGAAGAAAAGTGAAATTACCTACAGAAATAGGGAAAAAAAACATAGTCTTTATTCAGCCTTGAGTTGACAGAGTCAAATTTGTTATGAATTCCAATTCTGCAGTTTCTCTGATTTGTTATCCATTTGTTTGAGCACAGCCATTAACAAATCATCGATGGAGTGAGCAGCTATCTGTTCCATCAAGGACTCTTTCACCTGCTCATCCACCAGTGTGGGTTATGTCGTCATGTGCCAGAAGTGTGCCCGCACCTTTTACATTGGGCAAAAAGAACAGTCCCTCTGCAAAAGAAAAAAATCAATGCAAATCTGACTTCAGAAATCATAACATTCAAAAACAAATAAAGGAACACTTCAATCTCCCTGCTTGCTCCACTGATGATTTGTAAATAGCTATGCTAAAGCAAATGGACAACAAACTGAAGCTTCAAAGAGAAACTGCAGAATTGGAATTCATAGGTAAATTTGACTCCATAGACTCAAGCCTTAAAAAAGACCATAGGTTCTTTTCCCCTTGCAACAAGTAATTTTGCTTTCCTTGTCCCCCACCCACCTCCTAAGTGCTATTCTCAACTGTCAGTCCTAACAACTGCTTTGATTTGCTGTTACTGTCTGACCAGATCCTATGACTTACACTTCCCTGCATTTATTTTGTTCCCATTCTGTAAATTCCCCATCTTCAAGAGTCAGATGAAGTGGCATTTTCTCCCACAAAATCTTATGCAATAAAATGTGTTAGTCTTTAAAAGTGCCACCTGACTACTCATTTGCCCTCCAGTGCAAGAGATGTTAAAGCCTTTTGCATACTGGATGGATACTCCCTTTCAGTTCTTGTCTTGCGGAGGTCCAGACCAATGGTGACAGGACATTATAACTTGCCTGGCTGATCAAGCAGGAGACACTAGACTGGGCAGGGAGAAAGCTCTTATTGAAAAGAGATATGACAGGGTGTCCTCTTGAGTTTGTTCTTGAGAGTATCGTAAGTGTGGCTGAGGCTGTGTGCTGACTGTCTGCACATGGGTGAAATTAAGCCCATGCTTCTTTTTTCTAGGACAGGGACAAAGAATCACATAAGCAACATTCAAGGAGATTCTATGGCTTGACACTACCTAGCGGATTAGGCTAAATTATTGTAATAGTCTCCTTTTTAGCTTAAAATCTGTGAAGTAAGGAAGCAGAGCCCTAGGTCTTTACAGAAACAAAAACTACATGTTTGTTTCTAGATGTGGTCCAGATCATGAGATTCCAAGGGGAAAAGATTGCTTTTACTGAACACAGAGCTTCCTGATTTGAGAAACGTTGCAGCTGGTTTGTACTAATGAGACAGTGGCCAATGAGTAGAAATATGTTTTAATTTGATTATGACAAGGATTGACATATTCTGGTGACTCACACCGGAGAGTGGAGTCCAGTTGATCTGGAAGCCAGAGACAGCATTAGCTGACTGTGGAGACTCTGCTCATTAGTCACTTCTTCCTGCTTTCTAAACTGAACTCTTGAATTTGGCTTTTTAGCTTTTTGTTCTTTTGGGGGGTGGGGCACACTTCTGTAGAAGCGTTTCCAGACACCCTGTCCTTGGCATCATGTAGGATCTTTGGGCCAAGTTCTTGGCCACTGTGTATCGGAGCTAAGGAACCAGCTGAAGATGTGCAGAGTTTAAATAGTCCTGTGGGGAAATCTCCCCAAACAGGGGCAACCACATATAGAGGCCTGATTTTCAAAAATGCTGAGCACCTGTAGCTCTGATCAACTTCAGTAGGATTGGGGGTACTCAGCCATTCTGAAGATCAGACCAATAGGGTCTATGTCGCTGCCTGGGCTCCTAGAAGCTGTATCTATGATAGGAGCCCATTATCCTAGGAACTGTACATACCCATGCATCCAGGGGCAGCCCTGGCCTGAAAAAAGCTTATAATCTATGTATGAGGCAAACAAAGGAAGTGCTGTTATGACCGTTTTAGAGTTTGGGAGCTGAGATACGGTGCAGCTAACTCCTGGATCCTGAAATTGACTCCACGTGTATGTGCACGGTTTACCCATGTGGAACCAATTGCTACAGGTCACAAAGGAACTCTGTAGCACAGAGACAAAATTGAACTCAGATATTGAGTCAGAGTCCAGTGCCTTAAACACAAGATCACAATTCTTATCCACCTGAATCTGCAAATATATGATTCAAGCGCAAGGTTTTAAAGCGAAACTGATAGGGATGAGATCAGCAACGTGCTATGGACATTAATCCATTTTGTTACTTGTTAGAAATTATTTAAAACCAATACAACTTTAAAAATCTACAGAAAACACATTCACTCTTAAGCCAGTTTAAAGAATTCCCTGCTATGGATTTCCACAAGTTAATATAAAGATGCCACAGAACATTTATTATTATTATAATTCCATTGGACTTCCTGTTAAGGGGCTGTGGCTGCCTTAGTTTTAATTGCTTCACTGGTAAAATCTGAAGCATCATAATGCCTTTTTCATTCTAATTTTGACTCTTATTAATGGGCAATTAAACTTAAGCTATGGAATACTTAAAATTTATTTTTAAGCCCTATACAAAGGATGTCATTGTCTACAAAATTCTAATGGTTTTTGGATAATTTCTGAAGACCCCATGACATTTCTTTAGAATCCTAGTCAAGTCTCTTGGGCTCTTCCATATTTTTCTCACCCCCCTAATTATAAAAAGTGTTAAACAGTGCTATTTCCACTCGAATAACTGCAGCTGGTTGGAAAACAAGGTATTTTTTCACAGAAAATTTTTTTTATTGTAAAACCCATAACTTTTTGCCAAGTTCATGGTTTGTCAGTGAAAACTCAAAATTTGCTTTAGGAATGACGCATCTTTTTTTTCTCCCAAGAAAAATTGTAGTTGACAACCCAGTATTTCACCAAAAACAGTGTTAATGGAAAAATTTGGGTGAGTTCTTACAATAGTGCACAATCTTTTTCCATCTCTATCTCATTGAATGTTTCCTTGAAAGCCTTGCTGCATCTTTCGAATGAATGACATTTTGCTAAATCCATACTAGTCATGTGTGGCTTGCCGTTGCTCACTTATGAGTGGATTCATGTCTCCCATTGTGAACTGGAACCCTTGGAATCCACGGGAATTCTTCCTTTCAGAACGTGATCCGATCTTTGTTTGCACCAGTCTTTTCTCACTTCTCTTGGTATCACATGCCAGCTCTGAAGCACTGTCTGGTGTTTCATTTCTTACTTGCTCAAGTGGCCTTTTTCTATGCTTTGTGTGTGCCACAGGGACCATAGTGGCCTGCCTTTGACAGCACAGATTCAGCAGCATCCCTTCCATACAAGAAGGTCAGCAGATGCTAATGTGACATTTTAGCAGCAAGCATTGCTGACGACTGACATTTTGTTGAAAGGTCTCATGGAGAGGGCAGCTTAATGAGCAACGAAAAGGGAAAATGCAAAACTGAGTCCAAAAATGTGCATTCTTTCATTTATTTTCAAAGAATCATTTCCTTTGTTTGTTAGAGGTTTCATACTAGGTACTGGATATGGTGATACATTACAAATGAATAATAACAACAAAAAAACTCAGGACTTCACTTGTTGGAAGATCATATTTTGTATTCCTAATATTCTCATGTGGGTTCATTAGAAAAGTTGGTTATTTATTACTTTGGATTCATCCCTTTTTTGTATTAATTCATATGATGAAAATGTCCCAACTTTACTTCTTTAACTGCTGCAGTCCTGAGATCACATATTTGGTTTATCATTTTTAGAGCTGAACTTTTACAGCAGTCTTTGCACAGCAAGTATATTAACACTGCTTGACCTGGCCAAATTCTAATTTGGGTGACTGTGTTCAATTCAGTTTGAATTTCATTCCCCTTGAGCTGGGCCTACTGTTCTTCCCTCTGCAATAGGAGGTATAAATGAAGAACAGATACTAGTGTGAATAAACTGTTACTCATGTAATGATCTTGAGGGTTCATTAAATACCACGCTGTTGAATGAGTGAGTAATAGAACTTTAATCATACAGACGAGTAAATCACACGCTTGTGGCTGGGAGCAGCCATGTTAGATCTCCTGTAGGGCATGTCTCCCAATTCACACAACACTGGCCCATGCTAGGGAGTGTCTCTAAATTCACAACATTCTACCAGCATATCTCTACAATTCATATTTCAATTTCCCAAACAACAGCAACAAAAATGGGCTTCAGATGGTACCAGAGAGAGAAAGGAGGGTGACAATCCCCAGGAAAGCTATCAGTTTACAAACTGACACACTAGCATCTAGGTGTTCTTCTGGATAGGGTCTGGCTGCTGAAATGTTTCTGAGGCATCTTGGGCTCTCTTGTCCATTGAACAACATATACCATTGCAGGAGACAGGACAGTTTCACTGAAAATTAATATGGCATTTGGGCATATAAAAAAAACAAACAAAGGAGGATCCATGGTGGTAGGCTGTACCTGGACAGAAAAAATAGAACGTGTAAAAGGCAACCAAGAGGGGAAAAAAGGTAGGAAAATGCTAGTTAAAAATACTGGATTCCAGTTATTCAACAGGAAGATGTTTTCAGGAAGGATTAGTAGGTAAAGTACAGGGAGGGAGGAAATGAGGAACGCCCTTGTCAGGGTCAGATGAGAAGCAGATAGGCTCTGCCTGATTTGGGTAGAGTGGCAGTCCTATAAAACCAAAAGCCTCCACTTTCTAATCATTAAGCGCGTTCACATTCCTAGCACCCCTGACTACAGCCTGTGAACAAAGTGGAAAGTAACTATCAGACTTATAAAAGCCAGCATGTGATTTTAAGACACCCACAAATTATAGATGGTTGTGTTGTTTTGTTCTAAATTGGGTAGCTCTGGGCATCTTTCAGCAGGTTACAGGAAATGTAGCCTGCCTGTTAATAAATTACAGTGTTTTCACTCGACTCTTGAGCCATCACCCTACAGGGCAATCCAGCCCTGAAATGAAGTGTGATGGAAATTACATTGTACCCTGTATGTTTCTGTTAGCACTATATGACCATTTGCAAGGGTGTCCTGTAGACACCTAAAAAGCACAGGACCACTCCCACTTCTTTATTAATGTTTAATCAGGTGCCAAGGGCACCTTGAGGGAAACTGAGAGCTGCAGAACCTCAGGAAAATATCTGCCAGGAGAGAAAACTGGAAGGACTAGAGAGAAGTGTAAAAAGCAACAGCCCAGCAGTAACAAACAATTCATCTTCTCCTGGGATGTGGTCTAGGGACTGGGAAGGCTTCATTAAAGTCAAAGGGGAAATTAGAAGCTCAGAAAGAGAATGCAGTGAACAAGGCACTTTGCTCTTAAACACGCAGAAGGGGGGAAGGTGGAAGGTAAGGTGTGAGGTCTAATTAGGTTATCAAGAATAACAGTGAGATGGAAACCCCTTCTGGACAGATTTGGAATAGCCCTATACTCTAAACCTCATGAACACCAATCTTCCCAAACATGAATATATAAAATTATATAATGTGCAGTCTCTGCACAAAAAAAATAAATGGACAAAAATCAGACATCACAAATGATAAGATTAAAAAATGAGGGGTATCTCTGTTAGTCTAGTTCAGCAAAACATACAAGGAGTGCCACAGGACTCCTTGTTTGTTTTATTCAGATACCAGCAGGGGAACATTTCAATCTTGCTGGACATTCTTTAACAGTAATTCAAGAAGAAGGGAAAAAAACCACCAAAACCTTCAAAATGAGACTTCAGAGTGAAATTGCAGAGCTGGAGTTTGTATGCAAATTCCACTGCCTTGTGTCTGACTAGAGCCTTTGAATGGCAAACTCATGAGGAAATTTGCCCTCTTTTAACATTAACACCTCATCTATTCTTTCTTTAAAGACCACATGGACACTGTTTGAATCAAAACAACTTGTTTGATTTTACTAAAACAGACTAAAAAGCTACAGTGTGACTCAGCCTTCTTAGCATGTATAGATACAACTAACATACAGTAAAGTTCCAAAGGGGCACCCATGTTAGTCTAGTCTTTAAGTGCCACAGGACTCCTTTAATGTACTGCAGTTTCCATTTCATGCATCTGACAAAGCGGGATTATACCACCAAAAGCTCCCGCAATAAATAAATGTTAGTCTTTATAAGTACCACAGGAATCCCTGTTTGCTTTGATGAATGTTAAGCTGATTTATGCACAATTGTCAATATCTTAGTTGACCCAGACACTGAACAGAAGACCTCTGGAGCTAACAACCGGAACTATTATAGCTTTCATTAAAGAGAAAGAGTTCTCTAACAGCCATGGCACCATACACTCATCTTCTGTGAAATGGGCACAGAGGAAGACCTGTAACAATGACCAGTCGGTTCCACTTAACTCCAGAATCAATCATCAAAATAAAGTTAACATAAGAAAATGGTAGAATGCATGCAGGGACTGGCCCTCAGGATATGGATGTATTGCAAATACCTCAGAAGCTGGGGTCTGGTGCCTCTGAAAAAGACATTCGGGAAGTATTTCAGAGCTAAGTGCATGATCACCAGAGCACTGTTGGTATTGTTAAGCCCTTCTATTGTACAATTGCTACCTTAAAGTATTCAAAAATCATAAGCTCCAGGGCCGAACAACCATGGGATTTTAAAATCTGTGCATACATTTTAGATTCTTTTTTGTTTGTCTTCTGGTCTCCAAGTTGTTAGGCCATGTTTTCTTTTTTGCACAGATGAGGACTAGGAACAGATTTTTTTGGTTTTTGGTTTTTTAAAATGGAAGCTGAGATTCTCACATAATCGCTTGACTGAAACGGGGGGGGGGGGGGGGGAGACTTAACAAAATCACCAAATACCATGAGATTCATAATGAAACTGAGAGAGCTGGCAATACGGTATTTTGTACCTCCCCCAATATTTCAAGAGACTAACACAAGATGCAATATCTCTTTGCTTTCACCTGTCAGATCCTCCAAGACAGAGGGGCAGACAAGCCAAACTTAAGTGGCATGGCAAACCCCCACACTAGTTCTTGATGCCTTTGTTCCCAATGCCACTTAATTTGGAGGCCCTCTCCAAACAGGAGGCCTGTGACAAACTGCCCATTTTGCCCCCTGTCCCCTCTGGATGGTGGGACATAATCTTGTTCACCTGCAACAAAGGATTTTGGTGTCAAAGCAGGACTGATGGGAGATATGGTGCTTGGCACTGGACAGAGAGATGCAAGTCAGGAGCCTTGTACAAACAGAACTTTATCATAACAAGATCCAGTCAGTTCCATATCCTGGCATTTTGGCATTTGCTACTTATCCAGCCTCGTATGGGCTTGCAGCACTCAGTCCAATACTGCAGCAGAGATGTGATTTTTTTTAGAAGAAATGGAGGTTTGAAGTCAAAGTTGTGCTGGGGTGGACTCAAGTTATTACTGCCAGCATGTATTTCTGTGACAACAAACAGACATTTTGTAAATCACAATGTAAAGCCTGATAGTACCTACCTTTGTTAACACATGCTGACTTGGTAATTTCAATAGAAAAATAAATTTGTTGTTGTTTTAAGGGAGGAAAATATCCTGACTGATTAAGCACATCCACAGATTTAGCAATGTTTTGTATTTACAAGCTATTTCCTTAGGTTTGTTTTCTAGTCCCTGTTCCATTAAAGATAAAGAATGTTCCGTAGACAGTATAGAAATCTGTACTCTGGCCCTGTATCTCTTATTTTTCTAGAAATTATAAATAAACCCTTCTATTGTAGAACTGGTCCACATTTTTTGCACAAAAAAGTCTGTTTTTATTTGTTTCCAAAATGGCCTTTTGAAAAGGAATTTTTTCTGTCAGAAATGATCAACCTTTCTCAAAATTTTCTATAAGACTTTTCATAAAATAATATTTTGAAAATTTTCATTTCTTTATACCTTGGTTTTCATCTAGAAAATAATCTGGGTTCCAGAGCCATTTCAATAAAAACAATGTTAAGAGAGATTATAAAACTGGGAGCCTTTGATGTTCTTTGTGGAATCATTTTCCTGGACTTGAAACAGCTGTATTACAGTCTGAATTTATAAAAGGATCAGCAATGATATTTGTAATGGCAAATTGGATTTACAAATCTTAACAATGGCAGTACTAACTGTTACTGTTAAATCATAGCATGAGGTCTTCAAGACACTCACGCAAACAGCCCCTCAGACTTCCAAATAAGCCCTTTCAACACTAGGAAGACTATCCTGCATAGACTGTGATACAGAAACTTAATCCAGGCCGAGCAGTGTTCTTCTGCGTTTAGTGATGATAGATGCTCTGTATGAATTTTTAATCCTATGTCCTGCTTGCCTAGCCCTGTAAAGTAGTCCCAAGACAAAAATGATGTCTGGAAAAACTGGGAGAGTGGAGTGAGCTACAATCACCCATTTAAAAAGAGCATTGCTAACACTTTATTTCCTTTTCCAGTACTTTGCTGGGGGTTTAGTAGGCCTCATGGCTGATACCTTACATTAGTAGCTCTGGTAAAGATCCAAAGGAAAAAATGGCACCCCTACTTGATCATTTATTTCAGCCTAATAAATAATTTTCCAGTGATGTCGGCTGGAGTAGCTCTGCTGCTCAGGACATATGGCACAACAGGGAGAGTTTAAAGGGTGGAATACACAGTTCAGAGGCCAAGTCACATTCCCTATTTTCTAGACAAGGGGTTCCCAAACTCGATGTTCCATTCTTTCATTTCACAACACATTTTTAGGAAAGTGGTAAGTAAGCAGATAAAGTTTTAGGAACAGCTTGCACAGATCATCCTATAAGCCTTTGGTAAAAGACACAAACTAACCAATGGGGCTCAGCTTTTGGGGCTGTTTAATTTGCACTACAGGCAGCTGGGCTGGGGCTGCAGCCTGGACTACAAGACCCTGCAAGCTGGGAGTATCCAAGAGATCAGTCCACAGTCCCAAACCAGAACATTTACACTGCAACTAAACAGCCCCTTACCTAGAGCCCCACAAGCACATGCCAGCTGGCATTGCTCAATCACAAATGTCTAACTGCAGTATAAATTACCCGCAGTGTAAGCCAGGGAGCTGGACAGCCTGGGAAACCCAGGGTAAGGAGGGAGAAAGAGAGAGTTCTCTACACAAGAAAGATGGCTGGGGGCTGGAAATGCTTTTGTGGGTGCCCTTGTTGGGCCACAGATGGGGAATACAAAAGGTGCAGTTGCTCTGAAATTGCGATTCTTTCATCTCTATTAAATTCTGTAGAACTTCCCATAAGGCGTTCATTTTGTCTTTCCCCATGGTTCTATAATTGCTAAGCCACTATGTTTTTACAGCGCTACTTTTTCCTTTGCAGAGACGTGATGCATTTCTAAGTAGTGATGAATGTGGTGTTCTACTGTCGCAGATCCTCAGGCATTTCTTGTTTGTTTCTTGAAATCAAGATCCAATCAAGCCACAGTTAATTGAGGAGACTCAAGTATATTTGATCCTGTGTTGTCTAAACTGTAATCCACTGCTTCTTAGTTCATTTAACCATTAAAAAAAAAAAAGGAACTGGAACAAGAAGAAACATTTGGCTGTCTTTCAGGTCAGAATGAAGTCTATGAGTGAATTCTCATTATTCCCTGTCTCTTGAATGATGCTTTACATTGGACTAGTTTGAATGATTTCAGACCATTTTATCATCTCTCACTTGTTTACTCCAGAGACTCTTAAATCCCTTCTGATCAACCCAAAGGAATATGTCTATGTGATGGAGTTTCCAAACCACACAGGACTGGATGGGGTTAAGGTAGCCAGGGAGGCCTATTAACTCCACAAGCTGCCCCTGCAGGGAGAGCCAGAGAACAGGGACTGACTGTGCAGATGGCTTCAGTTGTGCAGGCGAAGGTGGAGCCTATAAAGCCAAGAAACCGGCACCAGACAGAGGCAGCTGGTAGGAAAGGACAGTTACTTTCTAGCAAGCAGGAGGTGGTTTGGAGCTGATGCACCCAGAGCGAGGGTGTTGTAGGAAACAGTCCAGGGAAGAAGCAATGAGGGCTGTGTGTAGGGTCCCTAGTCTGGAACCTGGATTAGAAGTCCATACAGGTTTCCCTACCAGCCATTGCAAGAGTGGCACCTGAGGCAATGAACTGAACCAGTGCCTGGATCAGTGTGGTGGTGTCAGAGAACTGGAGGACTGCACCCTGGGAAGGGGAAATGCTGAGTGACCTAAGAAGGCGGCTCAGTCACAAAGAGGATGCTCGAATCCCTGGGACAAGAGAGGAGCTGCAGGTCTCAGACACACAGCGTGATCGTGTGTAACCGTAAGAAGGGGTGCTGGCCTCAAGAGCTAACTGCAGAGACCAGGAGGAGGCACCAGATGAGTAATGAGTGGTACACCCCACCTCAGCTCAAAGCAAGCAGCTTTTTATGGCTATGACTAAGGACATGTTTCTGCTTAAACTGCAACATGCTGAACTTACGTATGTGAGTAATCCCATTTACTTCAATGGGAATTCTCACATATGTCAAATTAAGCACATGCCAAACTTGTTTGCTCATTGGCCTAAAATTGGGGCCCATGAGTGAAAGTGTGATCCACTAGATCTAATGTGTAGACCAGGTGGTGGGGAGCCTGGACTTCTGACTTCTCTTCCTCACTCTGACACTGACTTGCTGGATGTCCTTTAGCAAGTTCCTTCCTCTCTCGAGGCTCCATTTTCCGCTACTGTAAAATGTCCGTAAGATGCTTTGAGCTCATGAGACCAAAGGTACTAGACAAAGGGTGAATGGTTCCAATTATTCAGATGTCTTTAACTGATGATATCATCTGTACTGGACCATCTAGGGGCTACAAACACTAGCTATGGTGTCTGGAGAGGCTAGAGTTGACAGAGAATAAGAAATGAAGTAGACGTGTGGCTGAGATAACATGAAAATTGAGCAGCAAGACATGGAAAAGGAAAGGAAGCTATTAAAGGGCAAATGGGCGAGCTGAAGTACAAGAAGGAGAAAGAGAGAAAAAGGAATGGGAAGAAAGTTAGTTCATCCTTAGTAAAAGATCATGGGCCAGTACCTTAGCTGGTGTAAATCAGAATAGCTCTGCTGACGTCAACTAAGGAGCTGGCCCTGTATCCTTTTAAAAATATTATTTTACATATATAGACGTGGTTGCTTTTGTAAAACAGTCATTTGTGACTTCTTTTAGAGCAGTGGTTCCCAACATTTTCCCTGCTGTGGCACACCTTGATACCTCCAAATTTTTTGAGGCACACCTTTAAAAAACTCATGAATATTCAAATGATCTTAAATTAATTAAGAATATTCATGAACTATGGCACAGTGTTTCGGAAATGCTGCTACATGGGACAGTAGGGGTAGCAGAGCAAGGGTGGCAAAACATGGGAGGTCAGCAGTCGTGTGCACTGGCAGGAGTGAGTGTGGAGAGCACAGCAAGGCAGGGGGGCAAAAGAGGACAACGGCAGCCATGTGGGGAACAGCCCAAGGGTGGTGAGAGAGGAGAGAGGAAGGGAGAACAAGAGTGGCTTTGTGGGGGAAAGGGGGGAACCTGGGGAGTGGGAAGGTTGGGCAGGGGAGCATGGTGCAGCACCCACTTCCCCCTTCTCCTCAGTGGCTCCCTGCCACCCAGGGCAAATCCTCACCCCACTGCTGCTCCCTCCCACCCCAGTGGGTCCCGTCCTCCCCTCCCCCAGCCCCCTGCTGCCTGTGATGGACCCTCCCATCACTGCAGGGGCCAGAACTAGGCCTCCAGCCCCCAGCTACACTCCCCCACACCCCCGCCAACCAAACAGCCACCCCACAACCCTCGCTACACACCCTCTGCTACACACATACAACTGCCCCACACAACCCCCAGTAGTCCTCCCCCCCAAAGCCCTTACCTGGGCTATTTGCAGGCTGACTGACACAAGCGGCTCTGCCCTGCAGGGGGAGATTCACACACTCCCGGCTTCCCGCACCTCTCTGCTGGCTGGGCTTAAGGTGGAGCGGGGTTTAAGGTGGAGCCACCAAAAAGCTACTTTCCAACTGCTCGTGCTATTTTTAGGGGGACAACGGGAACTCCACTTTCTGGTGTCTTCCTCTGTTTTTAGGGGGTTGGAATGCTGCCTGCCTAAAAATAGGGGGTGCCGGAACTGTGTTTCAGTGCCTTCCCCCTTACTTTAACCCTTGCCTTTTCCCAGTTTTTCAATTTAAAAAAAGTCATGTCTGAACGATGTTTCATTATTTCACAATGATGAGCCCCATCATTTTGAAACAATGAACCTTATTTTGAAACAGTAAAACTTAGGAAGAAATCAAAATAGCCGTTAAATCAAAATGGTTGTTTCAAAATAACGCCATTTGGACGTGTTATTTTGAAATAACCATTCTTTCGATTTAACACTTTTGCCCTTCTCCCTCTCAGGGTGCCTTCCTTTTTCCATCGATTGTGTGGGGGCATGGCCTTTCTAAGGGGGCCATCTTGCTACACCTCCCATGGTGTCCCTCTCCTGAATTGAAATAGCAAGTCCTGTGTCCGGACTTGCTATTTCAATTTGTGTTTTTGCTTAATTTGATTTAAGTTAAATCGATTCAATGGTTTTATTCCAAATTATCTTATTTTGATTTACCTTAAATTGAATTAACCCTGCAAGTGTGGACATAGCCAATGAGTATACAACCTGTTCATGGGCCCATTGACTCAGCAGGTGGCTAGGACCAGAGTTTTGCCATTAGCAGGGAAATGGGTTTACCAAGAAGAATGCTAAATGGACTCACAATTTGATCTTTGCATTCAGGTGACTGGATTTTGTTCACACAGACTTTTGCTGGGTTGGTTGTTTTCCTCAAACAAATTAACTTACCTGCCCATAACTATGGGCATTCATGCCTGAATTGATGGATATGGCTGCCTCTGTATGTCTCAGAAAAACGCAACACTCAATGTGGGGTTTTGGGCCTGGGTTGTAGAGATCTCTCTTATAAACACATCAAAAATGAAATCTCTCTTTAAGGCTTCAGCCATGAAGACCTGATCCAGAATTCCATGAAAACACTGGAAAGATTCCCACTGACTTCAGTGGGTTTTAGATCTGACCAGGAGAATGACAAAGTTTTCATGTCTCACAGACTCCCTCATCACAGGCAGCAGTGCTCTGAAGGAGAATGCTGTCACATTCATTTCCTCCATGAGTGTGTTCTCAGCATGACCACCCCACAAATATGGGTATCTGGGTAGTGGGAGGGAATGGTCAATATTCAGATTTTGTAATTTGATGAGAAGGTGCCATTATAACTCCTCATTGGGAAGTGCATATTTATGAAATACTCCCTTTCTATGTATTATGAGCCATTGGTCATCTTAGCATCGAGTAGCTTGGTGTGGGTTAAATTCCCTCCTGTAAAGACGGCCAGGAAAAGGTCTATACTCTATTTAGTGATACACCAATTTGGGGGGCTTAAAGAAAACTGAAGCACTACTTGTGCTCTTTAGAGGCCCCCGTCATGGGATGAATTTCCAGCTGAATGAAAAATGCTCTACCACCATGCTTGAAAAACAAAATCTGTACAGGGTATAGCTATGTCCCTATAAACTGAATTAATGATTGAGGCTTAAGGTTCATGACTTACTGTAGGAACGGATT
The DNA here is from genome assembly GCA_007922195.1 of Podocnemis expansa. Lineage (NCBI taxonomy): Eukaryota > Metazoa > Chordata > Testudines > Podocnemididae > Podocnemis > Podocnemis expansa. The sequence continues at coordinate 20,683,095 of ML681995.1, read as the reverse complement.
TTCCTGCTGTGGAGAAACTGACTGGGGCTATATTAATTTTCGTAGTGTGTGATTTTCATTGGAGGCGGCGGGGTGAGTAAAACTTAAACAACAAAAAATTTTGATATGTTCTTGAAATACTCAGCTTCTTGCCTCTGTCTTTCTCCTCCCCCAAATTAAAAAAAGCACCACAATCAACTGAGAAGAAACAGGATTTTAACAAAGGTCAAGGTCTGATGTGACCCCACAGAGGTAAGTGAAAACAGTTTTTCCTGTCTTCAAAGATAAGTACTGCACAACAGTTTTATACTGTTCTCCACAGGATTTATGTGATCAATAAAACGTGACACGTGAACAATGCAGTATTCCCTTTACTTAGGCAAAATAGATGAGGTACCACTGAATGTTGCTGAATAATCCCGTATGAGGGAAACTGTATGAACTGAAACAGCCTAGCCGACGCGTCAGTTTTTCTTTGCTCCCCTCTCTGCCAATTTTCGTTTTGTAACATGATGAGTTACAGAAGGCCATGAACTAGTTCAGTGTGGCCTTACCTCATACCCTTTTGGAAAGACTGACTGCAAAGATTATGCATTTAATTCCCAGAGTACAGCATGGGTCATAACCTATTATTGTTTGGTTCCAATAGTGCCGGAGCAGACATTTTTCTTGTCCGGATTCCAATAATATATCTCACAGCCTCCTTTTTTAATTTCTCAGCCAGCCTGCCTTCTCAGCTGAAACTTCCCCAGCACTGTCTGTCATTCCATTGGCTACCAGACTCTTGAAATCTGTTGCAGTCATTCCCCTGTGATGATGTGAGAGAATAAAACTGTGTAGCAGGGGAATTATCATATGTGCCTAGCAAAGGGAAAGAATGACACAGTCTGTTGGAAGCTGGTCATTGGCTCTTGGGTTATTGCTAAAAGAGACAGAGTTTTCCAGGATTCTTTCCTGGTGAAATTGCCATGGCTATAAACCAGGGGAAAGTGTCTCCATTTGTGGACCAGTAAAATGTGAGTGCCCCTCCTCCCCTGTTGCCAAAGAGGGTCTGCCACATGCACAGTGGCTACTGTAACTTTTTCTTAATCTGTCAAAGTTGCAGAGCATTTTTCACAGTGCATGCAGTGGCCTTCCTTGAAGCAAAAGTAAAAATGTGTGATTTACGTGAAATGTATCCATAAACATGTCCTTTCTGAAAGTAAATGCTTGCTGCTTGGAAGTTTTGTGATGTGATGACATGGTACCTTGCAAGAAAAGAGCCCTCTTGCTGATAAGTCACATTTTTTAAGCTTGGCTCCCTGTTGACATCCTAGATGTAGAGATTAGTAGGTTTTATCTCTACTGCATCCAGAGTTATCTGTTAATAGGGAAGAGAAGCAGAAGAAAAGAAAAAAAAACTTGAATTGTTACTTCCTCTTCTAAAGAAGCTGGTACTGAATGAAATTCACCCTGATGTAAAGTTCATTCACAAGATTTGTGTGTTGCTTAAATTCCACTGGGTGCATAGGCCTTGTTTTGGCACTCTGCACATGCATAAACTTCTCCATAAACTGCACATGCAATGTAGCTTGCAAGTGCAGTGTGGCAGTGAGTCTTGTCATATCTGGATTTTTTTTTTTCAAACCCCGGTGTTGGGTATCATGGGACTGCAAGAAAATCTCAGTTTCCATTTAAAAAAAAAAATCTAGCCCTCCTGGTTACAAAGAAAACACTGAGAAGCTAAAGCAAGTGGACCCTGAAAGCTCAGAAATCAGAAGGCAGAGGAAAAGAACCTCATGTTTATTTACGAAAACTTCTTGTGATTCCTCAGTCACTCTTGTGATTAACTGGGTCTGACCCATGACATGACTTTTGGATGCTTGAAGTTGGCAATACTCACTGATGGCACCATTCTGAGCCTTGGTAAGCATTCAGATGAAAGGAAATTGGATGGTAGGAAGTCACTCCCCCATGGCCAATGGTGTAGTCAGTATGAGGAACAATTTGGAGAACAGCTTCTGGTCTTCATTAACAGTAGTGAAGGTTGTATTTCAGGCTGCCAGGGACAATGGGTTGGGGAGGGAAGAAAAATGGGGAGGTGAAGGAATCCCAAAGGGTTTGCCCTTCTCTACCAAAGCACTCTTTTGCAATAGGCTGGTTCAGCACATGGAATATGGAGGAAATAATCTTCCAAAAAATCAAAATCAAATTTGACTGACATCTAAAACAAAAATGCCTCAAATTTCAATATTCACTTGCTAAACTAGGATATAAAGAAGGAAAAATATTTAATGTGCCACCTTTTACTACTGTTAACTTTGGCTATGTGGCAAACTGATGGTTTTCCAGCAGTGGGTCGCACTTTTCTTTAATGGAAGTGGGTCAGGGCAGACCCCAAATGCCTGTATCCTGCCCCTCAGGGGCACTTGCACTGGTGAAACTCCAGGGAGTTTGGGCCCGGGCCCACCCTCTACTCCGGGTCCCAGCCCAGGGGCACTATGAAGTGCAGCTATGTGGTGCCAACAATGTCCCAGTCTACACTTCTTTCCCCTGGGCCGTCTTCCCCCTCTGTCCTTACAGTTCCTTTTGCCTGGTCTCCCCTTAGGCCAGGTTTTTTTCCTCAATCAGCCAGAGTCTCAGACACACCTTTCATTCTCTTCTCAAGGCCAGTTACCTTCTATAAACTCTTCTGTTCCTTCACTTCAAACTTCTCTGCTCCTTTGCTCTGCACAGCACCACCTTCCTGCTCCTCCTCCAGCATGTCCAACTTCTGTTTGGGACAGGGCAGCTTTTTCAGGCATCTGGTTAGGCCTGAAGTGATCTCAGGTACCTCTAATCAACCTGCAATAACCGTGGTTAGCCACTGGGGAACAAAGCCTTCAGCATTCTGAGGCTGACATATCTCCCTTCTACTCTCAGATGGCCTGCTGGCTTTGATCTCTCACAGCTAATGGAGCATAGTTGACTACAAGTGTGTAGCTGTCCTTATAGAGATGTTATTTTATAAAGGACAATTTAGGAGACTCTTTCCAGAACCTGAGAGCAGTCCTGATCATGTGAGAGGACAGTATCCCTTGAATGGGTTAGGTACCCAGATGTTGGTCTAGGTGTTCATTTCCGTGGATTGTCATGTAACTGGGAATTGGCACCATCAGTATTTGCTCCAATTACTACTAGTTGCCTAATCAGGGAACACAGCCCCATTGTGCTAGCTGCTTTACAAACATAAAGTTCCTCTCCCGATGGGCTTATGGTCTAAATAGAAAAGACATGCAAAAGATGAGAGAGGAATGAGAAGTAAAGTGACTCTCAGTGTCTCAGAACATGAATGCGGAGGAACAAGGAAGAGAACCTAAGTCTCTTGATGACCCTACCTCTGTAGCTCCTTGATTACAGTACAGTATATCCTACTTGTTGCATTGTTCAAATGACAGGAAATAAATGGAACCATACTCAAACCCCCAGCTATGGTGATATTTAAAACTCTCTTTGATCCTTGGATGACAGGTGTTTAGAAACAATGGTTCAATGATCATTATTCATTCATTTACTACAACTGTGTGCAGCAAGAGCTTTTGGCCTTGAGTCAGATGCCTCTATTCTGCTTTTAGTCAAGAAGGGATGAAAAGTGGGGGACTACTCTTTTAGAAACACTACTGTTGGAAGCAAAGAGCAGAATTCAAAGGGCGTGGTCTTCTTCCACCCTAATGCTGTGGAAGGCTCTTCCTCTGAATTTTTCGTACAAATGCATCAATTCCTTGCACAAATAGAGGGATTTTCTTGCATAAAACTAAACTGAAGGTGGCAGCAGCCTCTTTTATGGATTTCCATGGCAGTTAAGGAATCACTGCCCCAGGCAGTCATGGCACAAATAGGGAGTCAAAGAATAATATATAGATGCTAGGTTTCTACTCAAATCTCCTGATTCTGTGTGGATGCCTAACAGTCCTAGGAGATTCATGACAGATATCAGGAGATCTTAGAGGATTAGCTACATCCTCACCAGATGGTAAAGTGGGAACCCCGCAAAGTCCACTTCCACCCAGTAGGAGGGCTTAAGCCAGAGGATGAAAAGTTCCAAGGGGTTAGCCGTGTTAGTCTAGTTTAGCAAAACAAAAAAGGAGTCATGGGGCACTTTTAAAGACTAATTAATTTATTTATTACATGAGCTTTCATGGGAGAAAATCCCACTTCATCAAAAGCTTGAAGATGTAAGTTCCCCACCTTCAAATATCTGACAAAGTGGGATTTTCTCCCATGAAAGCTCATGTGATAAATAAATTTGTTAGTCTTTAAAAGCATTGCCAGTCTCCTTGTTTGTAAAGCAATAGGGTATGTCTACACTGCACACTTAGTGTGGGTAATTAACACCAGGTCTGTACACATATGTTAGCCTAGTCCACATTGTGCGTTCATACAACAAAGACCTACCTCCGTGACTGTGTCCTCACTGTTTCTGCACTCAGCTGTGCACTGCCTGGGGAAATATCTTGCCTATCCCCCAAAGCAGTGGAGGGATATTGTGGTAAGGGCATTGGATGACTATCAATGAGGGCCATAACTAGGGTGGGATGACCAGAGTTTTGCCCTGGGCACTGTATTTTGAGAGTGATTTCAGTCAAGCAGCTCCATTTCACCGCTCGATTTGAGGGCGTGTTGCATGATGCTTGCCCCAGGCACCAATATACCTAGTTCCGACACTACTATCAACCACTCAAGAGGTCTTGCCTGAATCTTTTCTGAAAAGTGGGTGGGCTGTACTGCAACACAAGCTGAAACATAGCTTTAATACACACCACCAGCCATGCCAACAAGCAAAGGTTCCAAGTACCATTAAGCACATGTTTGAGAGATTTGTGTGTAGCTAGTAGCTAGATTTTGGGGCAAAAGTGTGCATTCACACAGGCCAAAACTGCAGTGTAGGCATACCTTTAGAGGCTAAAGCTTTTCTTCTGTTCTCTGCTCAGTTTTTTTAAATCACTCACTCTACATTTTATCACTAGAGAATGCAAGGTGAGCTAAGATAATGCCTCAATTCTGGTATATTATAGCAGTGTCAGCAAATATTTTCAGAGATTAAGTTCTGCTGTTTCATGGTAAGGTTGGTAACTAGTCAGGTCATTTGATTTGCCCAGCCCATCTTTTCATGATTTCACTAAACAGCTGTCTTGCCCCATGCCATTTATTCCCATTCATTCATGGAATTTGTGCCTGCTGTAGTGGAGAAATAAAATGTATCTGCTCTCCATAATTCACATGCACCCATACTGAAATCCATGGGCTTGTACACAGGTTAAGTGAGAAAAGAACTGGAACCACAAGACATGCCAGTGAGTGGATGACTGAAGGCAGCTAGATGAAATTGTGGCAAGGAAAGAAAAGCCAAGATATATGAAAACATAATGATGAGTGGAAGACCCTTGCCAGCTGCCCCCTTCTTCCTGATGCAGGAAAGAAAATAGTATTGAACCTCTCAAGCCACAGACAGAGGAGAAAATAAGGCAAGAACCAGACCTGGGAATCTGTAATAGAAGCACTTCCAAATTTCAAAGGGTGCCAGTGTAAAAATAAATTACCTGCAACTGATTGTAGGGGAAATTAATCTCTGAAAGGGCAATGGGTGAATCAAAGCAGGCAAACTGTTCTTTAAAGTTTATCTTACAAGCCTTATTTCAGCTAGGATGAAATTAAGCCTTTTGGTCTATGCCTCTGAAGCTATGTCCTTAAACTTGATACAATATTTTTTGCCACCATCCATTCGTACCACACATGAAAATGCAATTAACTATTTGTCCTTCACAAATTAATCTTTTACAATTGTGCATCTGGGAGAATTTCCCTGACTTGTGTTAGTTCAGGAGTCAAACTTGACATTACTGGTCCTTTCTGGCCTGAAAATCAATAGGTTAGCTCTTCTGCTGATGTTAATCAGTGTAACTCCTTTGAAGTCAATAGAACAAGGCTGCTTTACACCAACTCAGGACCTGGACTGATGAATCTATGAATCTGTTTTAATTTGTATATTTAATGGTTGCTGAAACAATAACCTTAATTTTACAGTAAACCTGGTAGTAGCTGTAACATCACCTTTTCTCACTGATTTGCCTCTCCTATGCTTCTGCCAAAAGCCAATCCCAAAAATGGTGCATACTTTGGACTCATGACTGACGTTAACTCTCCATGGATAAGGAGAGTTTAATACTCTCTCACTGTTTATCTTCATGTCCTTCCCTGTCATCTTCTTGTAGCTCAGTTTAATTTCCTTGCTGGGAAATTATTGATTAGACCAGCACGAGGCAAGAAAACCTTGTGGTGGATGGATGATGAATGATAAAGAGCCAAGCAACTAAGAGGAAGTTCTTATTGCACAAACTCTGAGCTGAGTTACTCTAGTACAAATGTATCTAAAGTTTTCAAACTTAGGTGACAAAAGTTAGGCACCTGAATCCACATGTGAGGTCCTAAATAAATGACAATGTTCATAAATGCACAACACCCATGGCTCCAACTTAAAGCAATGTGGATTGTGGGTATTCTTTACCTGAGGCAATCAGGCCTCTTATTTAGAAGCCTAGGTACATATTTAAGTGCCTAACTATTAGGTCTACAATTTAGAATATTTTAAGCCTATTGAAGTCTGTATGCCAACACTGATATCAGTGACGACAAAATTTCATCCATTTAACCCATTGTCTTTCAAAGATAGACAGCAGACTTGCAGGACACCTCCAGGAGATCAGCCACAACTGTCTAGATACAAATAGGGGTTTTGCTGCTTCAGACCAGGGTACTCTCCCCTAGAATCACACAGAACAAAGCTGAAGACTTCTGAGAATATTTCAGAGGCCAGTCTCCGCTATACAGGAGCACAGACAAGGTGGGGAAGCATAAGCACAGCCCCCTCCCACCCAATTATCATCAATGGTACAGAACTCCTTCAGCCTCACACTGGAGGTGGTCGGCGTGGGGGCGAGCAGGGAACAGTGAACTCTGGATGGGCCAGGCTAGGGAGGTAAGAGAGAGCTCCAGGGGAATGGGGCAGGGCACAAAACATGCCCCAATTTCTGCACACACCCCCCTGCCATCATGCTTTGTACATTGCTTCTGATAGCTTACAGACTAAGCATAGGGATTCACAGAGGTCTCCATCCCACACATTGCTAAGCGCATTGTCTGTGATCTAGCAAAGCACTTAAGCAGATACTTAACTTCAAGCACATCAGTAGCCCCATCAACCTGAATAGGATTATTCGCATACTTAGAGATGAGGACATATTTAAGTTGTGTCCTTTGCTGGCTCAGTCCAACTCAGCATCTTGCAGCACTGAGCTTATGCATATCAACCATTACAGACATTAGAAAGAGTTCACAAGATAGTAGTTTATGGTTTATTGGCACAGCAAATAGCTATAAAATTTTCTGTTTAAAAAAAATAAAACAAAGGGAAAGATCATTTCTAACTGATTGCTGAAATGCTTTCTTTAATAGAGTCCTCTTTGTATGGCCTTTTCTTGGCTTCTGTTTGCTGTAGAAATGTCTGCTGTCATCCCCTGTCTAAAACAGATAAGAGTTCTAGCCATTCAAGGATAGTGCCATTGAACAATTCTTCCGCTAGATAGCAAACAGGGCAACTTTTACAGTTTTACTATATTGGTTGTGTAAATTCCCTTGTCTGTCATTCATTTTCTTTTGACCTGGTCCCAGAACTGTTGGGAATTCAGTATCCAGAGGGTCTTTCTAGGCACCTAAAACCTACTAATGAAAAGCAAGGGGAAAAAAAGTAATGTTTATACTTCTCAACTGCAAAATCTCATCACACACACAACCAGGGATTAAAGCAAGGGGGAACTCACAGGAACGCAGTTCCGGGGCCCCCGTTTTTAGGCTGGCAGCCTGCCAGGGCCCCTAAAAACAGAGGAAGTCACCGGAACGCTGCATTCGAGGGCCCCACTAAAAGTAGCTACAGCAGCCAGAGCGCAGCATTCCGGTGGCTCCATCTTAAACCGCGCTCCTCCTTAACCCAGCTAACGGAGAGATGCAGCAGGCTGGGAGTGTGTGAATCTCCCCCCGCAGGGCAGAGCAGCTTGTGTCCGCCAGCCTGCAAACAGGGGATATAAGGGCTTGGGGGGACTGCTGGGGGTTTTGTTTGTGTGTGTGGGTGGATGTCTGGGTGTGGGTATTGGGGCGGGGGTGGATTCTGGGGATGGGTATTGGGGGTGCCCACCTGTGCCAAAGGGGGGGCCCACTGATGCAGGAGGGTTCCAGGGCTCACCAAATTATACTTTAACCCCTGCACACAACCAACCCTGTTTACCATCAGCTATTTTTAAACCAACACATTGACTGTGGTCTCATAGTAGTCTCATAGTACTTAGATGCTTTTACAATTAATACTACTGAATACTGAAGCCCAGTATTTTCCAATTTTGGTGCTTTGGTGCTGGCCCCTAAATCCAAATTTAGGCAGCTAGTAAGTGACCTATTTTGAAGTTAGTAGGTGTTGAGAACGGTCAGCATCTCTCCAATTTAGGCCACTTTTATGTAGGTGTCTTAACAATCGGTTTAAGTGATGAACTTAAGGATAACAAGTGTAAAGAATTTTGCCTCAGGGTCTGTGTTGCTGTCATTTTGTTTGCTTTGATGCCTAATCAGGTACAAGTACCTGGGATAACTTTTATTTGATCTAATAAGTTGGAACACTTCTTGTTAAATTATAGGACAAGTGGAGTGTTAATATTGCGTAGCAATGGGCCTGAACCCGGCTTTTATATGGAAACCTGAATCTCAGTTTTGCAGTTCAGGCCCATCTCCAGTTTTGTTGATTTGGATACTAAGGCTTTTACTCTGACCTGGGATATTTCTTCCTCCAAACGATATACATTTCCTATTCTCACTGCTGGTAGTCCAATATTTTTCGTTGTCTTATGATGTCAGCCTCTCCCACTCCATATTCAGATGTTCTTGGATCATAGCTAGAACCCAACATCCTGCTAAGAAAAAAGAAAGGCAGGATGGTAATGGCAAATGTATCAGTGGTGCCACAATTAGCTTTTCTCTTGATTTGAAGGGAACAAAGAAGGGTCAAATCTGCTTTACGCCAGACCTGCTCCTGTAAGTTATTCCAACCATGTGCACAGACTTTGCATTGTCCTATTTTGGTTTTATCATCAAATAGATAGTGACCAGGTTGGCAGGTCCAAAGCGAAACCTTCCTTTAAAAACATTTTTGTTGCTCACATACATCTTGCTCCTGAAATGTGTCAGTGACAAATAAAATGTTACCAGCTCCAATGTATAGCTCTAGAATTAAACATTCTTTCTGCAAAGACTGCTGGGCTCTGTAGAAGTGAAGGTGGGCATGTGACGGAAGATACCTTTCCCAGTTGCATCTGGCCTTACCACTCTCGTGTGCTGTCAAGAAAGAAAGAGCAATTGCATTATGTGCACAAACTTGTCTGCACCATGATTTCTTAATGTGCATTGATTCTGGAGGACATGACCAGAAAAGTCACCAGTTAGATTTGCCAGTCTTCACAGCATCCTTTAACATACTATAACAAAAATGAAAGTTAAAGGAATTTTTGAAGGGCTATACACACTCATGCTCCAGAGTACACACCAGTTTGCAACAGAGGTCGGCAAGGCATTTTCCTACAAGTTATCCCCAAAACTTCTTCCTTTCATTTCTCCCTGAAGCAGCTGCTCCCAGTCGCTGTTGGAGACAGGATGCTGGATGGAATTGATACAGCTGTGATGCAACGAAGGAGTCAAGTGGCACTTTTGAAGTCTGTGCTCCAGTTAATGACAATGCCTGATAAAACAACTCCCCAAAGGTGTTTCTACTTGCTGCATGGAGAACTGTTTATACCATGCTACACTGATTGCCTCACACTGGCCTTTTGTTATGTTGTTAAAGGTCATGGAGCAGAGAATGGAGTTGGGTCTAGGTCTGCCCCCTCTGTGCATCATCAGGGAACATCTATAGAACCTGCTGTCCTGTGAGCCTAGGGCCTCTTCTGTGTTTAGCTCTCCCAGTGCCGCAGCCAGCAGAAGGGTGAGGTATATTGAAGTTAATCCTGTGGAATTCTAGGGAGGAATTCCCTTGAACAACTCCAGCTTCACAGCATTGGGGTTATGCCTAACTGACAAGGCTGAGCTCTAAGTTATTTGCCTGGCTTAAAACTGCAGAAAAGGCACACTGAGTTTTCAACTGAGTCACTTTTACTTAATGGATGAGTTACTGCTTAACACAAGGTTCTATTTAATTTGCACAAAATCTCAGCAACCAAATAATTTCTGTTAAAAAAATCTGCATCCTTATTTAAAAAGAAAGGCTAGACCCAAGTATTCAAAAATCATGGGGCAGACACCAGTAAATCATAAAATTGCTTTAAAAATCATGGGATTTGTATATAGCAAACAAATCTCATTGTGTTTCAGCTGCCTTCTGATTTTTGAGCCTTCAAGGTGAAGCTGCCCTCTGCTCATATGTGTATCATCAGCTCAACCCTAAAATTAAAAGGTAAAAAAAATACCTTAACACAGATTGTCAAACATGCACTGGGGTGAATAGAGTGTACTGAAGAAACCAAAAGACAGATTAAAAAAAACACAATACAATCTTTAAAAAAAATTACATGATTTTGAGGGTCAACTTCATTTGTTTAGATGGTCTGAGTTATGATTTTTGAACTTTTGGGGTTGACAATATCCATCTCTGATGCTAAGACAAATCCATGTTGTTAAACCTGCCCAAAAAGCAATTTATGTATGACTGTGTGACGTTGCAGCCATAAGCTCTAATGCTGAAGTGGCCTGACTCGCGTTGGGGTGGGTATTAGAGGCAGTGGTGGATTTTGGGGGTGGGTATTGGGGCTTGGTGGATATTGGGGACAAGGGGGTGGGTATTGGGGGTCGGTATTGGGGGTAGTAGCTGACATACATGAGGGGGCCCTGGGAATTTAGGAAGGTTCCAGGGCCCCACAAATTATACTTTAACCCCTGACCAAAGGAGCACTGGAATCTGACTCATATCATCAGTTTCTCCTCCAAATGGGAAAAGCCCTGATGAGGTGACCACATAGGAAAAAAAGTGCAAAAGCCAAATTAGAAATATGTAAAAAAGTCAAATGCAGGATGACACTCCCCAAGAATTTTTTCCAGGCATTATGAGTTGCAGGCCCAAATTCTGCATGTTCTTTGTGCATGTTTCTTTAGAACTTCTTTAGAACTGTCATGACTGAGCTAAAACACTGAAGAGAGAATTATACAGATATTTCCATTTGACTAATTCCGTATTAATAAAACCCCACCCAAAGCACTTAAGAAGACAAACAAAAATCCTCTCCCACTAGAAAAAAAATCATGGACCTAACATGACGTCTGCAAACTGTTAGGATTCACTCTGTTTATTTGCAATATCCCTTTCCCTGTCACTGTCTTGGCCATTCAGATTCTAAGCTGACTTAAATTTGATTTCAACAGAATTATGCTGATCTAGCTGAGGCAGTGTCCCAGTAGTATCTAGGTTTTGAGCAGTACCTCTAGAAAGGATTATTGGCCAAACACACAGTTTTAAATACAGAGTGCCACTGATCTCTTGTTGACATAGCAAAGGAGCTAACACGCACAAGACTTGCTTCTGTTAGGTATAAAAATTACTTTAATGAGTAAAACTAATAGTACAGCTAGCCAGGGGAGCTGAGAAGCATGACTGAAGTCTTGTCATCATTGATGGCACCAAAATCACTGTCATCAGACTGACACAATTAACTGAGCATGTGTGTGAAAACCTGCTTAGTCGCTTGGGAAGCTGATCTATTACAGCCACCCTGGCAACTGGAATAGCGCTGAGTTGCTGGGACTCCCTCCCTGAAATGCCTGGTGTAGGGAAGTTGAACCGAGATACACAAGTTATTTTAAGTAACTTGCATATCTGTGTTCGACTGTAGCTGAGAACGGCAGGCAGTATAGACCTGCTCTGGGAAATTACAAGCAGCAGGCTCTGAAGTTCGTCCATTGAACTTAAAATGCTAAAACAGATGGGGCAGTTCCAACAAAAAAGAAAGCAAATAATTATAAACTGTTCTTGTCCGCAGCATACACAGGATCATGTGTAACCCTGGTTTACTCCCACTGCTCTAGGTGGGGTCTTCCAGTTTCAGAGAACTGGAAACCCTATGGAGACTTTGGCTGAGAGGTCCTAGTAGTGGGAGGGCTAGGCTGTAGCTGTGACATCTTCCCTTTCCTCAGCATTCATCTAAGGAGAAGGTTCTAGTTTGGGAGATGCAGAGACAAAGTCATATGTTGCCAGCGCCAGATCTAGCATGGCCCGGCCCTTTGATTAATGGCCAGTTTATCCTAATGCAGTGTGCAAAGTCACATCCCATTGTGCATGCCAGCCACCTGACAATCCCAGCCAAGCTGGAAAACCACTAACAGCTCCTGAGAGACTGTGGTAATGGAGGGGAGTGTCTTCTCTGAAGCTGGCATGAGAGGGGAGCCCCATGTGTAACTCAGAGCTGGAGAATTGCCCTGCTCTCACTTTCATTCAGTGTGGCAGAGTCCTGGGCAGGGGTTCAGCGAGCCCCTAGGCAGTGAGGTAAACTGGACTGGCTAAGAGACACCTGTACCTGACTGATGAATGGGCCATAAGTTGCTGTCAGCCTGAGAAGCTATATATAGGCCCGAGTGAGGGTGAGAACCAGTTAACAGAGGGTGAGTAGAGGTGTGACCTGGCTGAGATGTCCCTGAGGCACCTAGCCCAAGCTGTGCACTATAAAAAAGTGACAGGGCAGGGGGAGAACTGCACGGTGTAAATAAACTGCAACAAAGATCGCTGGATTGGGGAGGGGGGCTCTGAGGGGCTTGTGATCCAGGAAATGGCAGGGGCAGGGTCGCCCCTGGTGGTGCCCTTCTACATTCAGGTGCAACTCACCTTACATTAGGGAAGCTGGGGGATGCAGGGCAAAGAGGTCTCTATGGCTATGGCTATGCTAGCAAATTAATTTGAACCCTGTCCTCACTAGCTTTGGCTAGTTTGAGCTAAAAAGAAATTTAGGTCATACTAATCAAAAGTTAGTTGGAACTAGTTAGTTCAGCAGGTTAGTCCAAACTAACTGCTTAGTTCAAACTAGCCCAATGGAGACATGCTAGTTAGAATTAAATAAGTTCTAACTAGCAGTTAGTTCGAACTAAGTGCAGTTTTTTAGTTCAAACTTTTAGTTTGAATTAGCAACAGTTTTTTAGTTCAAACTAAAAAAGCAATGGCTAGTTCAAATGAAAAGTTAGTTTGAACTAAAAAACAATGCTTAGTTCGAACTAACTTTTGAACTACTTAGTTTGGACTAAGCGGCTGTGTTCACACAGCCTCCTTATTTCGAAACAACGGAGGTTATTTCAAAATAAGGTTTCGGCTATTCACATGATGCATGGTTGTTTCGAAACAACGCCATGCCAACGTGTTGTTTCAAAACAACGGTGGTTTCGAAGCGACTTGTTTCAAAACAACCGTTGTCAGAACATGTTGTTTCGAAATGACGGTGAGTCGTTTCGAAATAACTGTTGTCTGGAATTGCTTTTTCAATTCCGGCTTTTCTCCTTATTTCGAAGTGACTTTTTTGCTAATTCGAAATAAGTAATTTCGAAATAAGGCGTTATTTTGATACAAGTTGTTTTGAAACAACCGTATCGAAATAACCCCCTGTATGTGAACGCAGCCAGCAAGTCCAAACTAAGATTTTAGGTGTAGACATAGCCTATGAGCCTACTTGAGACCCACAGTGGCAATCTCCCAAGCCCCAGTGCTGCTAACCAAGGATGAGCTGGAACACTGTGTGCATTAACTAGGATGACCACCAGCTCAGATTTTATAGGTACAGTCCAGTTATTTGGCGCTATATTTGGGGCTAAAAGTGTCTATTGGCCCCCCACCCGTTTTTCACACTTGCTATCTGGTCACCCTAGAACCAGATCCACCCCAAAGCACCTCTGGTACAGCCTGTTGCTGTGCAGGTGGAAGCTTAACTAGCAGCTCCTGAGGCCATGAAACAGCTGATTCTGCAGCAGCTCTTTTAAAGAGCCACTGCAGCTTCAGCTGTTAAACAGTCAGCAGTGGAAAAATCAGCCTGCTGCATCAGCTGTCATCGGGCTGATTTCATGTGACATACTCAGCCACTGTGGCACAACACACTTTTGTGTTGTGACACAGTGGTTGAGAACCGCTGCTTTAAGAAACCTTCCTTGTTGCTTTTCATGGCATTGCAGCAACTCTTCAAACAGTAATTCCTACCTGGAGAGGTGGGGTCAAAAACACACAGATGGATTCAAGTTGTCTGTGAAGAGCGCTGGCCTTTAGACCTTCTGTCCCACAGGACATTTGTGTTTTAGCTTTCTGTTTGCAACTGAGGCCAGACATTTAGAAATCCTGATTAGATGAAGTTTATTTGATAAAACATCCCTTCCTTCTGTTTTAATTTTTATTTTCAAACAAGCTCCATCATCAAAGAGAGTGAATAGTGTGGATAAAATGAAAACAGCTGAGCTAATATTATGTTTTTAATTTCCAAAACAAAGGTCACAGTATTTTAAAGACGTTCCTTGCATGTGGGCTAATTACAAGGGGTGGCTAAGATGAACCTTTTTGAAATTCTTCCTGCTTTTGAACTTGAGAGAGAGACAGCTATCAGCATTTTCAAAACCTGTCCCAACTCAAGTAAAAGCCTTTTCAGGCTGTCTGCTATATGAAAGAGAGAGAGCCAGCATTCTCTTATTCAAACTAGGCTAGTCGGTCAGACCATGGGGTACGGTCATAGGATCAAGAGTGTGTGTGTGTGTGTGTGTGTGTGTGTGTGTGTGTGTGTGTGTGTACGTACACACACATGCAGCCCTAGAACAAAACCACTGCAGAGTGTAAACTCTATACATTCCTGAATAACACACTACACAACTACTGAGTTAATTAGCAAGGCAAGCAGTGTAATTCGACTGGAAATGCTGGTCCCAGACTCCTAATTAGTGGAAATATAGTGATTTTAATGAGTTGGTAATTTATAGTACTGGGTGGGAGAACAGCTGGATTTTTGCCAGGAACAGGGCAGTCTCCTCGCAGTCCTAGAGTTTAATTAAGGAGATGGAGGGTGGATTCATTCAGCGAACTCTTGTGTAATTCCATCTGCTTAGCACTTGGAACAGGACAGGAAACTATTGACAAGGCACTTGGGGCCTACATCTGGCAAAAACATGTTTCAAAGACTTTATAAATCCTCCTCTTAAAGGGAGAAAAAGGAAAGGAAAAAAAGGGAGGGAGCAACGGCAGGCATTGGTGGGTGGGTGGAACACACCAAACAAGGGGTGCTTTCTTTGTAGGATGTTGTGCAGACTCTCATTCATGCTAAAAGCAGAAAGCTTTATGATTCTGGGGCATGTAATTGATAGCAATTGACAAAGCATGTTTGTTCAGGATGATAGGGAAACAGAAAAAACTGCAGACTCTCACCTCTGAATTTCCCTTTCCTCTCTAGTTGGTGCTCAGAGGAAATAGGGCCTCTGGGGCTGGGCAGGCCAGGTTTGATGGCAAGCCAACTCTTTGTTCTTGACTACTGAATCTGCAGACAGGCATATGGATTCTTTTGTGGTGAGCAGTTGACTCCTTGGCCTGGGATTTTACTGAACTGAGGTATATGCAGGACTGTAAATCACTACAGAAATATTTCCGTTAATTAGAGATGATGGACTTTTCCCAAGCCCTCAAATGTGAATGCCCTGGAAATGTGAGGTTCCAGTATTGCTGCTTGGATCTATCTAATTAGGGGTTCAGATGTTGTTTGAATACACATTTTTAAAATGTTCGATCCACAGTTGATGTCTACTGCCCTCGCTCCACTGGAGTCAGGTGGAGCCTAGCTGATTTACACCGGCCGGGGATCTGACCTTCTATGTTGGTTGGTTTGGTTTTGTTTTTCAAAACTATCATTCTTATACCAGACCAGGGTGAAAATCTCACAGCTGGTAGATACAAGTCGTGGAATTATATACGGCACTTTGTTGCCGACAATAAGTTCTGAATATGAAGTTTCACTGGCTAACTTTTTGGCCTCCCTCATTTTTTCCCTCTCTCCTTTGACCTTCAAAGGCCCTTCTTTGCAGCAGCCCTACCTCAGGCTGAAGAGGCCAGGCTGTGGCTCTCTCTAGAGTCAGTCAGCCCTGCTAGTGAGCGCTGGCTAGAGTGAGCAATGAACTGATGTGTTCCTTCATCGCAAACAGCTGGAAGCTGTGCCCCTCTGACACTTCCTTCCTTCCCCCTGCAATGTTTGCACTGGGTTACAGTGGCAGATGCAATCTTGTGCATTTGAACTCAGTTGATGCAAGTATTGCTGTTTCCTGAATAAGAGAATTCCCAGTTAGGATCCATCCATAGCAAAGAATAATTAAACAATGTTTATAACTGATCCACTTAAAGAGGACCCACAGGAGAAAAAATATTGTTGTATGCTTCTTTGCTTCTTTGTGATCTATAAAGGCCTGCTTTTTAACTTTAGAAATTTAGATTACATCTCTCCAAGAAAATGTTCATGCTGACTGGAGAAGCAACGAATTAATGAGATTCTTACGCCCTATAAGAGTGAAAGCAAAACAGTTGGAAGAGGAAGGAATGCTTAAAAATCTTAACTTTTCTTAACACCTATTTGACATATAAGGAACTTTCTGGAGAAAGGACGTCTTTGTTAATGATTCAACGCCCACACCCAATTTAAGGTCTGAAAACTACAAATACATATCCTTCAAGATCCCCCTCCATCAACATTTCTGTCCCAAAACATCCGGGCTGATATTCCTGATGTTTTCAAAATAAAAATAAGTAGGCAAAACTCCTTTAACAAGCCAACAACTTTGAGGCTTTTCTTTTACATCATAAAGGGAATTGTCTGATGTACTTTGAGGATTTGAGCTGAGAACAGGAGGATACAAAAAAGGGATCATGCTTGCAGGAAATTGACAAAGAAAAGTCAGCAGCACTGTGCACTAAATACTCCCCCCCTCTCACATTACAAAGTGGGCCAAATTCAGCTCTGGTGCAACTGTTTTGGTCTCACTAGGCTTACCCTGGATACGAATTTCCAAAGGGATAGCCACGTTAGTCTAGTCCAGAAAAAAAAACCAAAAAAACAACAAAAAACAAAAACACACACACAAGGAGTCATGTGGCATTTTAAGAGTAACATTTATTTTTCGCATGAGCTTTTCTGGGAGAAAATCCCACTTCGTCAGATGCTTCAAAGATGGGTGAACTTACAGAATGGAATGAAAATAAATGCAAGGGGGTGTAAAACATAGGATCAGGTCATGCAGTAACAGCAAATCAGAGCAGTTGTTAGGTTCAAACCCTGGGAAGCCTGAAGTCAAATGACCTTTTGTAATGGGAAAAGAGCCCATAGTCTCGATTCAATCCTGCTTTCACAGAATTTAATTTGCATATTAATTCAAGTTCAGCTGTTTCTCTTTGAAGTCTTGATGTCCCAGTCACATCTCTGACAACGGTCATTAACAAATCATTTATTGAGTGATTAGAAAGAGGGAAGTGCTCAGCAACTGGTTATTTTGTTTTATGATTTCTGATATCAGCTCTATGTTCATTTATTCTTTTGCACGGCAATCATCCTGTTTGTCCAATGTATAAGGTGTTGGGGCATTTCTGGCACATGATGGCATAGATCACATTAGTAGATGAGCAGGTAAATGAGCCTTTGATGGAGTAGCAGGCTTGATTAGGACCTATGATGGTATCTATTGTGCCCATTCCTTCCAGCCCATGTTTTATATGGAACTGCTGTGGGCCTGAAGGAAAGCATCTCAAGAGATGATTTCTTGTTGCCAATTCTTGAAACTTTCTGATGAGTCTCACAGTATTTGGTGTTTTGTTCGGCTTCTCAGATCCCAGAGTCATGGGAATCTTGGCTTTTATTTAAAGTAAAAAGTTACTTTCTAGTCCTCCTAGCTGCAGAGAGAAGCTAGAAAAATGTGATTTGGGCTAACCGGAAGGCTCAAAATCCAGAAGACAAAGAAACAGGAGTCTCATTTTTTTTTAATTTAATAATTTTAAGCTAGTTTCATGACTATTTTAGGGTCCTGACATATTATTTTCCCATGCTAAGAACTGGCAGTTTTGTAGCTCAGTTCATCAGTTTCAGACAAGACCTTTAAAAATGAGAAAATAAGTGTAGGCGTTTGGTGTCATTGATGAAAAATTCCTCTCTGACTTATGCAACACGCTATGTGGGCTGCTCCTGGCTACCACCCTTTCAGTCAACAGTGGATGGGTGAAGACTTTGTGCACAGTTTGAGAAGTGTTTGGGGCATCTTTGGGATGGACACTGATATGTATGTAAGTCTCCTAGATTTCAAGACCAGAAGGGACCACTGATTGTCTGGCCTTTTGTATAGCATAGATTATAGAGATTCCCCAAGCAGAAAAACATCCAGTCTTGATTTAAGAATTGCCAGTGATGAAGCAATCTTTAGTAGGATGGCCATACTGTTTCCCAACTCAGAATGCCCACAGTTAGAAGATATTGGAGAGATCTTTTCAGCTCTGCATGTACGCAGCAGTTTAATTAAGGAAACCCCAGGATTAATAACATTCACACTGAAAACACATTTTCGACATTGACTATTGGCATTACAGGGGTCCTGTAAACTACCATCTGAACTGATTGTGGCAGCATGTTTTTAATGATAGTTTATCCAATCTGACTGAAGCAGGGGGACAGCCAGTGGGTGACTCTTCCTCAGTCTAACAGTTTGTTTGAAATGTTTTCCTTTGCTTCATGCTAAATGTTCTTTTGCTCAATTCCATTTCATTATTGTTAGTTCTGTCCCTTTCAACCTCAAAAATTCCCTGCCTTGTCTAATGCTGGTTATTGTGAAAAAGAGGCAAACACTGTGCAGGCAGGAATCTATATAGTAGCAAACGCTACTGACTCTTAATTCCTCACAGTTTATTGGAGTTAGTCATATATCTCAGGCAAATTAGACTAGAAATATACATTTCCAAAACACATTCTTTTTGTGCATTAGTCTTGAACTTTATGGGGAATTTTTGTTATTGTACTCCTGCTCTGCATTTATCAAATTGAGCTTAAACAAAATATCAAATAACAAAGCACAGCCATTAAGAAATTAAGGTTTGGAATTTCAAAGGAACCTAAGCAGCACACACAGTTTTAAAATTCTCCAGTTTATTTTGCAATAATGAACGTCTGGAAACCTTCATGTCTGAGTCTCCAGAAACCTTCTGCATCCATATCCCATTTTCTCAGGAGTTTGTCATTTATCATGTCATTAAAACCAGTATTGTGAAACTTCAATAGGTTTAATAAAGTGACTAAAGATGAAGGCCCAGATTTTTGGGTGTTGCTGAGCTCAGCATTTTGACATTTGGTGGTAGGGCTGGTTTTTGGTTTGTTCTTCATGGGGCACAGGGTTGTTTTGTTGTCTGACATGTGTACTTGGTATATTTCTGTTAGGTCTTTGAAAATTAACTGGTTTTTCACTCTTGACGTTACTAAGCAGTAGGCCACAACCATTGTCTGTGTTTTGCTACGTTGTATTGAACACATGGAAACATTAAGAAAGGCTTATTTTTGTACACAGTCTCTTGTTTATACACATCTTTGAAGGAACTCTTTGATTAGCTGTATAGTTGGAGCAAGATAGATTTTTTTTCCCCACATATATGATCATTCCTAGAACTTTACTTATAGGTAAAATCACATTGAACAACCCTGAATCATTAAAAGAGAAACATTTTTGCATAAACATGTAAATTTTGCCAAAATTGCATTTTGAAAGAAAATATAGGATGGAAAAAACATCTTGATAAGATTGAAACACTTTTTCATTTTTTTCCTTTTTCTTTTTTTGGAGCTTAACATTTTGATTTCCATTTATAAATAAGTTTTGTTGCTTTTTTTTTAAATGTTGCATAATGCACTAGTCAACAAATCTTGACTTCAGAACAAACATTTTGATTTGATCAAAGTAAAACTCTTTGATCAACTTGAAACAAGACAAAAAATTTCAAATGTTTTGTATGAAACCTTGAATTTTTTAGTTGTATTTTAAGTCACTGTAGAATTTTTATTTCAACTCACATTATCCCCCATGAAATGAAAAAATCTGGTTCCGATCCAGCTCTGGAACACATGTACCTTGTCCCCAGTCATGGTGATGTGTTCCACAGTTCTGATTATTCCTTTGGCTGGTTTTGCATCACCAAAGGATTCCCCGGGACAGGAGAATTCTCAATTGCATTTTTTTGTTCTGTGCTAATGTTTATCACTGAAACCTTGTATGGTATGGTAGTGCTGAAAACTCCCAGCATGGTGCATCTGTGCAGGTTAATTCCTTTGGGGTTGCTACTGGGTGGCCGTGCTATCGTCATTAGGGTTTCCCCCCATTCCCTGAGTCCTTTTTAAAACATTTGCAGCATCCCAGTTCATTTCTGGAAGCTTGTACTTTTCCTGGCTGCTCTGGAGATGCTGAGTCAGTTAATCAGGCCTGGTTCTGCAACTGCAGTTGGTTTCCTGCTTTCATTTTCTATTTTATCCCTTTTGCTGCCTTTCTGATTTCATGTCTATTAGCCACTTGAGGTGACTGCAATATCTGTCCATGCTCGTTTATTCCCTCAACTATTTGCCCAGAGAAGCAGTTCTTTCCTTCTGGTTTTTCTGTGCTGTTCTGTCTTTCTCTCCCCCAGCTGGCTTTGCTGCACTTCCTCTTATGTTAGTCACCCTCTCCATTCTCTCTCCCACTTCCCATGCACTCTCTAAGTCTGGTTCCTCCCTCCTGTAGCTAAGTGTTCTTTGAGAGAGCAGAGAAGGTGGGCCTCACCCCTTCAACCCAGCTGCAGTTCTCTTATCAGCATGGACCACCCGAGCCAAGCCAGAACTTTCCTTGGGCTGTGGGTGGGTTTCAGTCCCCACATTCTGCTAGACACTCCTCTTCATTCACTGGCAGTTGCTGGGGGAACCCCATGTGAGCATTATGGGGTTACCTCTGCCACTGCTCCCACACACCACTGGTGGGGAGTGGGGGGAGATAAAGTACCCAGTGTTCCTCCCAGCTCCTACTTTTCCCTCCTAACCCCATTATATGTAGCAGAAGAGTGAGGCCCCCTTTCCCAGGCTCCCACAGCTCCTTTCCCCACCACAGGGGGCAGGAGGATGAAGGCTTTGCCCACCCACTGCCACCTTTGCTGCCTGCTGTCTGGTCCAGGCAAGCAGTGATGCCCTGTGCTGTCTTCCCTCAGCTCTCTGTAGGGAAAGGACAGTGTGGTTGCTCCCCTCTCGGTCACACAGGAGCTCCTCACTGCTGCTCACCCCCATATCTGTGGGAAGGAAATAACCAGCATCCCCTGGCTCCTTCCATTTCCCTTCCCAGCTTCCTGGTATGGGCAGTGAGTGAACACTCCCTCACTTCTCCAAGAACCCCCCTCTTGGCACCTCATCGCTTGAGGCAGGGTGGGGCAGGGAAGAAATTGTACCCACCGCCTGGGAGAAGGGAGTGATGTTGCCCCTGCTCCATCCTGACTCATGATATTCCCCTTTCCATTAACTCACAGCCTGGAGATTGGTATCATGACCCCTTGTGGTGCAGCATGCCCTTCCATTGCTGGGTAGCAACTAAACACATGCCTCTCGCTGCCCATCAGCTGTCCTCCCTACTGCATGGAGAGGGGAGCCTTTGCTCCCACTAATAGATTCCCGCTATTTCCCCTGCTTTCCTGGAAAGGAGAATAGGTCACCTCCAAATCCATACTCTTTCCTCCCTGAAGCTTCTCACTGCATCCCCACACTAGGGGGAGCAGAGTGGAGACTCGTGCCCCATAGCTCCCCTATTAATGGGGAGTGGTGTGAAGAGCTCCAGCACCAACCTCAGTTAAATGTTGTCTATTCTGTCACCTCAGCTCCTCCTTAAGAAGTCAAGTAGTCCAGTTCCCCATTACCCCCTCCAAATCCTGGAGGAAGTGAGTGATATCCCTCTGCCTATTGATCATTTCCTTTATCCCCAGAACCTTCTAACAAACACCCCTCCACTAAATCACTGTTCTGGGAATAGAGAAGTGAAGATAAACTGACTCTGCTAGTTTTGTCTGTAGGTCATACACATACAATCAATAATGTGTCACTTCAGGAGACATGGAAGTGGCACTTCATAGTAAAGTAACAGTCATATTCTGAAACTGAGAACAAATATTTTGGTGTATGTGGGTTTTATTTTCAGCTAAATCAAAGTTAGGAACTTCCTGGGAGTAAAATAAGCGTGGAGACCAATTCTCAGGATTGGAATATATGAGGAGGAAAGAGGTCGATATTGCTTATGCATCTCCTACATAATTCCATCTTACTCTCCCTGCTGTGGGGGCCATACATTGACTTTATGGGGAATAATAGTATAATTGCATACTAGGATGGATGTTGGGTTGAATTGCCTCATGGGTTTGAAGCATCCTGCTTCATTCCTCTGTTTCCCAGTTCTCCCCTACTCTGTGACTGGGCCCCAACTGTCTCCTGATGGCAGGGTTTTTACTTTGGGATTGGGAACATCCTGCTTCATTCCTCATTACTCCTACTTTCTCCATTCATTCTTCAGAAAAAAAGCTAATCCCTCAGATCTGGAGTATGACTCTTATTTTGCCATCTGTTAAGGAACTTGACAATAAACTCGTAATGAAGGTGTGAGCATCGCAGAACTAACCCATTAAGCAGGGCAAGAGGGTATGTGCACTTAGGTTTTTAAGTTGAAAGAGGACTGCGAAATTGCAGTCTCAGCACCAGTTAGCTCAGTTTTCTCCCTTTGTTTTAAGACGTGATCCAGCACCTAATATTTTCAGTTAGAAACTTTGTCCAGCTAAGTACAGCCTCTAACCTAAGAATGGAGGTAAGAGAGGCCAGGTGAGTGAGGTATATATTAGACCATCATCTGACAAAACTTTCAAGCTGCAAAGAGCATTTTTTCTTCAACTGCAACAACAACAGCATAATCATGGAGGTGAGAGTCTAATACATCTAATGTATGGGAGGAGGATGTTAGAGTGGATGTGTGTGTATTACATAATATCTTCATACACTCACCTTTCCAGGAGATATACAGCAGGATATTGTGGGAATGAACAAGTAATCTTGGTCTGGATTATGGTATCAGCATTCTTGTGTTTTCAAATATTACTTTGAATCTTTAGGACATCCTGTCTCATTCCTAATTTTCCCTCTTTGAGCAAGTTATTTTAATATGGAACTCAGTTCCCCAAATTTGGAATTTGAACCTAGTTTTTGCTGCTAGGTAAGGACCCCAAAAGTAATCTAAGCATGGCGCTGAACTTTGATGAACAGAATATATCAGGAGAGGGCACACATAGGTGATGGGGGGAGCAGTGCACCAACTCTCAGTTAACTCAGTTAAAGGGTCTACACTATGGCGTTATAGCTTAATCAGTTTCTGGAGTTCAGATTGAATTGGTTTGAACTGCCTCTAGGATTGGACTATCCAGTGGTTAAAGTATAATGTGATGGGCTCCAGTACCCTCCTAATTTCCAGGCCCCCTTCATGCAAGTGCGGGCGCCAGTTATAGAATGAGTGCAAAACAAACTGCTTGAGCCCTTCCAGCTTTTTCCTCCCAAATGAAGCACAGCCTCAAATCCACATCACCCCAACCTTGTCCACTAGTGCTCACATCAGACCCCTCTTTCCTCATGTCCTCCTAAGCCCCTACTCCAGCCCTCCTAACCCCACAGTTTTCACTGCACCCCCTTCAACCTCCCAGCCCCCTCCAAACCTCCCCAGCCCTTCAGTTCCCTAGTCCCCATTCCCCTGCTCCACCCCCTTTCAGCCACCCAACCCCCTCCACACCTCCCCAGTCCCCACTCCAGCCCTTCATAGTCCCCTCCACCACCATTCAGCCCCCACCAGCCCCTGCTCAGTCTCCTTGTCCCCATGCCCCTTCCACCCCTTCACAGCCCCTCTTAACTCCCTCCATCCCTCTCCAGCCCCCCATCCCGACCCTTTCCTCCAGTAACTCGCACTGCTCCAGACCCCTCCATTCCCACCACTGGTCTCCAGCTTACCATGTCCACAACCACCTCCTGCTGGCACAGCACCTTGTTCTTCCCCTTGGGCTCTTGGGGCCCTAAGAGATGGAGCAAGCAGGAGCAGCAGCGCACGCAGGAGCAGTGACTGTGAGGCAGCCGTGGGACAAGAGCGCATGGCACAGAGCTGCCAGACTTGCTGGGAGAGGACTGAGCAAGGCAAACACATTCCTTGTAGCCAACCTGGCAGCCCCACACTATATGGTCTCTGCCCACGGCTGCCTTGCAGTTGCTGCTCCTGGTTGCACTGTTGATGCTGCTTACCCTGCTGCTTGTGGAGTCTGAGAGACTGAAGAGGAAGCACAAGGCAGTGGGGGTTTAAAATAAGGGGGAACTCACTGGAACGCTGTGTTCTGCCCCATTCTTCAATTTTTAGGGACCCCGGAACGCTGGCTCCTAAAATCTGTGGTGTTCTGGTGCGTCCCCCCTTACTTTAACCCCTGGGAATACCCTAGTTCTTTCCTAATGATCAGAACTGGAGACCTCCTGGACTATGACCAAGGTGGACTGGGTGGATCACCTGGCAGTTGGGGCTCTCCACTCCTCAATCCCTGCAGCCAGTCTCTTGACTTTCTTTGAGTGAGTGCTGTGTCAGGGTGCTCCAGACTTGCGCCTGGGCCTCTGAACCTTTTCAAAGGGCACCTGCCCTGTGACTCCTTGGCCCCTCCCTCTGCACACCCCGAGTTGGCTGTGTGACTTGAAGCTGGTTCATTCTGGAACCACACCCAGGTTTCCCATGTACATGCTCGTGCTCCATATTCATTGCCTCACCCGTCAGTTGTTTCCTGCCCTGACTCCAAATGGCCGGACCTTCTACCATCTGTGGATGGGAAGGAACTCCAGTGAGCCAGCCTGCACTCCATCATGGTCCCACAGCCCAACGAGGATATTATTTGGCAGTTTTTTTCATAGAGCTGTAAACATAGGCATGTACCGAGCACAGTTCACTCCCATTTCTGACATCTGTCCCTTTTGTGGAAACTCTGGCACACATAACAAACAAGGAGTCCTGTGGCACTTAGACTAATAAATTTATCTATTACATGAGCCTTCATGGGAAAAAATCCCACTTCATCAGATGCTTTGAAGATGAGGGGAACTTACAGAATGGGAGAAAATAAATGCAGAGAAGTGTAAGTCATGGGATCAGGTCACATTGTAACAGCAAATCAGAGCAGTTGTTAAGATTCAAACACTAGGGAACAGCATATAAAGGAAGATAAGGTCACATCACGGGTTGTAATGAGAAAAAAATCCAAAGTGCCTATTTAACCCTGAAGCAACACAGTCAAATTTGCAAGCAGATTTTACCTCCTCAAGTTTGCCACATTGCAACCCCTTTTACTGCTGCTCCAGAGCCTTCCCCTAAGTGCTGAGTGCACTTCTCCCTGCACCTCCTGATGTATGCACACCACATCCATGGCCCCACAAGGTCATGGACTGCCTCACCAACCTCCTTCTAGTGTTGGCCAAGGTGACCATCTATAAAACCAGGAGATGATGCTGGATGGGGAGGTGTCCTGTAACTGTGGTCTGTTTCTCCCTTCAATCATGCACCCAAAGGAGTTCCTCTGGGCCACATCCACTGGCTCCCTAGACACCTTCGAGGAGCAGTGGGTGCTCTCTGGGGTTCTCGGTTCAGTGTCTCCTTCTACATCCCTACAATTGAACCTATAACCACACTCTTGTCCCTGGAAAAAACACTTGACTGCAATTGTCCCACATTTGTGACTGAGCCCCAGCAGGCAGCTGATGGTGTAGTTTTTAGTCTTACAAATAGCTCTGTTTATAGCTCTGTTTGCTCATTCTGCCAGGGGATCTACACTCTGACTTTCTGGAACGTAATGACATAATCATGTTCTGTCTCTTGGCTATTGTTGTTGTTTTTGTTATGTTTCCATGCCTCTGTTCTGGGAATGTCTTTTTCTTATATCTAATGTTACTAATTTTTTTAAACAATATTGTTGTGCTTAAAGTTTTTAGTTGGTTATTTTTTCCAGTTGACAGTACAGTGGTGAATGAGTGTATAGGGAAATATCTCACCCCTTTTCTCCACACCCACTGCTCCTCTACCACAGGTGGCTGTTTGTTTGCTGGGATAGTAAGAGAGGTTAGAGCTTCTGCCAATGCACCAATCAGAGCAGGTCATGCAGGAGGAAATCCTCATTTGGAAAATAATCTCCATACTATTGAAGTTCAGTGAGGGTCTTTCAATTGAGTTTAATGGGTTTGGGTCAGGCCCTTTCTCATGACATAAGCAAGGACTAAATTACTACCCTTTCCCCCCAGCAAACAGAAACAGCTAAACAATTGTCCTGTGCTGGGTGTTTCCTTTTGGGTATTCCTGGGATGATGCAATTTATGCACCACGCTTGCTCAGAGCTGTACCTGAAGGCTCCATCTATCCCTTTGCCATTATTTTGCAATTGAAGGAAACCCTATTTGATAACTGGCCTGACATAATTTGTGCATCTTTGTCTCTGCATCCATGTCTTTGTGGAATAATTTAGATTTCTTTCATCTTCTTTTCCTCAATGCTTTTATATGGAAACTTTATTCTTGACTTTGGGAACTGAGGTCTGGTTTATTCATCTGCAGATCTTCATGCTGGTAACAGTGTGCAACTGACTCTTATGGTAGAATGTATTTGGGTGTGATGGTTAGGGAATTGATGTTTGCTGCCTAATACTTGTATGCCTCCAATCCCTCAGGGGAGCAATACAGTTGGGGTACTACACCAATGAGCCTCACCTCAGTCCCTGGAAAAATCAAGGAGCAGATCCTCAAAGAGTCCATTCTGAAACACTTGGAAGAAAACAGAGTGATCAGAAACAGTAGCATGGATTCACCACGGGCAAATCATGCCTGATCAACCTGATTACCTTGCATGAGGAGATGACAGGTTTTGTGGATGCAGGAATAGCTATCAACATGATATACCGTGACTGAAGCATTCTTGCCAGCAAGTTAAGAAAGTATGGTTTGGATAAATGGACTGTAAGGTGGATAGAAAACTGGCTAGATCATCAGGTTCAGCAGGTAGTGCTCGTTGACTCAAGGGGCATGTCTACATTTCCGAGCATTTTCCAAAAAACTTTTTTCGGGATAATTATTTCAAAATGATTATCTCGAAAAAACTTTTTTTCAAAAATGCTATTTCAGGACAACAGTCCGTTACCCCGAAATACTGTGGCTTTTTTTATTTAGAAAAAGAAAGTCTACACCGGACTTTCTTTTTTCAAAAAAAAGCAAGGCAATGGAAGAGATAGGGAAGATATTTAAAAAAAAAAAAAGCCTTTTCTGTCTCTGGGGATGGCTTTTTTTGAAAAGCTACCCTGAAAAAGGCTTTTTATGTTAAAAAAGCTGGCAGGTTTAGCTTTTTCAAAAAAGCGCTCTGGTATCTCGAAATACTGGAGCGCTTTTTTGGGATCACTACACCTTGTTATTTTTCAGAAAAAAAAGCCTTTTTCAGGGTAGCATTTTCAAAAAAAAGCCATCCCCAGACATGGAAAAGGCTTTTTTCGAAATACCCTCCCTATCTCTTCCATTGCCTTGCTTTTTTTCAAAAAAGAAAGTCTGGTATAGACTTTCTTTTTCAAAAAAAAAAAAAAGAAAGCTGCAGTATTTCAGGATAACAAATGGTCCCCAGACCATTCTCCCAAAATAGCATTTTTGAAAAACGTTTTTTTGAGATAATTATTTCAAATATATTTTGAAATAATTTTTTTGAAATTACTTTTTTTGAAAAATACTCTCTAATGTAGACATAGCCAAGGTCTAGTTGGCAATCAGTAACAAGTGGGTACCCTAGAGTTCGATCCTGGGGTTGATTTTGCTCAACATCTTCATTAATGATCTGCGTGATGGGATAGATTGCACGCTCAGTAAGTCTGCGGATGACACCTAGCTGGGAGGAATTGTAGATACACTGGAGGGTAGGGATAGGATTCAGGGAGACCTAGACAACTCAGAGCATTGGGCCAAACAAAATCTTATGAGATTCAACAAGGACAAGTGCAAAGTTTTGCACTTAGGACAGAAAAATCCCATGTACTGCTACAGGCTGGCAGGGCTGGCGCAACACGGTAAGCGAGGTAAGCATTACATGGGGATGCTGACATTCAAGGGGCGCCAAAATGCAGAATGATAAAATGTGGGGGCTGTGCTGCTGACATCACTGCTAGGCCATGGTGGGCTGCACTGCCATCACCCTGTTTGCCATGGAATCAAAAAAGAAACTTTCAGGTTGGCAAAACAGGAAAAGGAAGGCAGCAAAGGAAGAGGCCATCCAGAGGCAAGCTGGGGCACTTTCTAATTGTTTCAAAAAATTGAAAGTGACAGGTGAGCACCCTCATGCGGAAGACCTACCAAGTACAAGTACTTCTGGAGCAAGCCCAACCAAGAAACTCATAGCTGGCAAACATTCAGTGACTCCCAATTCATTTACCCTCACTGATGATGAAAATTTCTTGAAAGGAACAGCAATGAGTGTGGAAGAGTGAACTGAGCCATCACATACTTTAGATACCTTTGAGAAGGAACAGCTTAGGCCAAAGCTGCAATCGCCTTCATCAACTTCAGGCTTATTAGCGTTTGAGCTAGCAGGTCCTTCAAAATGCTTGAAACTCACTGACAAAATAAGAATTATTCTCACAGAATCGGGACCTGTTCAAAAGAAAGGCATTTTGTACCCGAGGGACTCTGGTGGATGCAAGTTCATTGACATATATTACAACCAAAAAAAGGAAAATGGTGAATTACTGCCAAGGCCGTGGTTAGCGTATTCAACCTCCACAGACTGCATATTCTGTTTCTGCTGCAAACTGTTTTCATCAACAGATCCAAGCAATTCTTTGTCCAGCAGTTTTGAATCGACTGGCTACAATCACTGGAGGAATTTATCCAAGGCACTGCATATGCATGAAACAAGTCTTGGCCATGTGAAACGTCTGACAATGTGGATAGACTTCAGAAAGGATCTCAAAAACAAGACTACCCTTGACTCACAAAATAAAAGGCTGTATGAACTAGAAAAAAAAAGCATTGGTCGGATGTGATTGCAAGGCTCATCAAAATAATCAAATTTCTTGAATCTCAATATCTGGCTCTACGAGGCTCGTCTGATAAGCTTTTCGAAAGACACAACGGCAAATTTCTGAAATTGGTAGAACTGTTCAGAAAATTTGATCCTGTCATGGCAACGCACATAGAGAGGGTCATAAGAAAGGAATCCAAATTCCACTATTTGAGCAAAGACATACAAAATGAAATTATTGCAATTTTGGGCAAAGGCATCACCGAAAAGATCTTGTCTGCTCTCAAGAAAGCAAAGCACTATTCTATAGTATCGGACTGCACTCCGGGCGTCAAGCGCACTGAGCAGATGATGGTTATTATTCATTTTGTTTCCTGTGAAAAAGGTACTGTGGACATTGAAGAACATTTCCTAGGGTTCCTGGAAGTGCACTATTCAACCAGAGAGGGAGTGTGTGACACTGTTGTCAATCAACTGCATGCCTGGAATTTTAATATTGGTGATATGAGGGGCCAAGGCTACGACAACGATGCCAAACAGAAAGGGACAAGGAATGGGCTGCAGAGGCTGATTTTAACATGAATTCTCGCACTTTCTATGTGCCATGTGCAGCTCACAGCCTGAACTTAGCGGTAAATGATGCTGCCAAAGTGAACCCTGAGACAACCAGTTTCTTTGGAACAGTTCAAGAGGTATATAATTTTTTCTTGTCATCAACAAAGCATTGGGCCTCTCTTATGTTGAAACCTCTTTCAGAAACTTGTTGGAAAAATCTCATTGATGCTTTGCAGTCTCTCAGGTACCAAGTTGGAGAAATCTATGATGCCCTGTACGAGATATTTAGCAATGAAAAGTATAAGACAAAGAATCAAAGTATGAAGCACAAATTCCGTGCACCAACTTGAAGGATTTCCAGTTTCTGTGTTCCCTTATCCTGTGGCATGACCTGTTGAATCACATCAATCCAGTCAGTAAGAACCTTCAGGGTATTGGTGAAAATGTTGATTTCTCCCACGAAAGCTCATGCAAAAAATAAATCTGTCAGTCTTAAAGTGCCACATGCCTCCTTGTTTTTTTTGCTGGACTAGACTAACACAGCTATCCCTTTGGAAATTGCTTTGACAGCCTTTGAGAACTTGAAAGTCTTTATTTCCAACTACCGCACTGATTTCAGCTATGAGTCATTGCTTAAAACTGCTCGGCAACTTTGTCAAGATGTTGAGGGGGAACCAGAGTTCAAAGCCACTGCTCAAATCCGTCAGAGGAAAAAGACTACGCAGATCCAGTATGAACATGAAGACAAATCACCCCAATCATCTGAGAGTAAATTTCAGGTAAATTTCTTCTTTACAATTTTGGATGTTGCAATGACTTCCTTCAATGAAAGATTTGAACAGTCAGAACAACACAACAATAAATTCAAAATTTTATACAACACAAATAAACTTGCTGAAACTGAACACAAAAAGCTCCAACAGCATTGCAATGATTTGCAACTTCTTTTATCGGACGGTGATAATAAGGATATCAATGCAACAGAACTATATGATGAGCTATGCACCTTTAAAGATCTGTTGAAGTTCGAATTATACCAATTCCATAATCCTTATACAACTCTCAAATTTATTCAGTCAAATAAAGTCTCATTCCCGAATTTTGAGCATTGCCCTAAAAATATTGCTGACAATTCCTATCAGTATGGCAAGTGATGAGCTATCATTTTCGCGATTAAAAATAATAAAAAATTACTTGAGGTCAAGTATTTTTCAAGAAAGGCTTGTAAGCCTTGCCATGGTTGCTATTGAGAGCAATATACATGCCCAGTTAGACATCAAGGAATTAATGGCTAATTTTGTAAACATGAAAGCATGAAAAGTACTGTTGTAACCTTTTGTAAAACCTTTCTTTTTTAAATTAAATAAATAACTAAAAACCTGATTTTGTTTGCTTGTGCTGCTCATATAATGATCAGTAGTTACTGCTCAGTACTTATTTTTATTTCAAATAAATATGCATTTGCCCCTTCACTGCAATTTTCTTATTATAATAACAAACTGATTAATACTAATGAGGGAGGAGGGCACCGATTTATAGATTTCAGGGGGGCGCCAGAAACCTTAGTGCTGGCCCTGTAGGCTGAGGACTGACCAGTTATGTAGCAGCTTTCTAGAAGAGGACCTGGGGGTTGTGGTGAATGGGAAGCTGTATGTCAGTCAACAGTGTGCCCTTTTTGCCAAAAAGGCCAACATCACATTGGGTTGCATCAGTAGGAGCATTGCCAGTAGACTGAGGGACATGATTATTCCCCTCTATTCAGCACTGGTGAGGCCACGTCTCCAATATTGTGTCCAGTTTTGGGCTCCCCACTAAAGAAAGGATGTGAACAAATTAGAAAGAGTCCAATGGAGAGCAACAAAATGATTAGGGGGTTGGGGCACATGACTTAAGACGAGAGTCTGAAGGAATTGGCTTATTTAGTTTGCAGAAGAGAAGACTGAGCGGAGATTTGATAGCTATCTTCAACTACTTGAAGATGTGCGCTGACGAGGAGTGAACTAGGCTATTCTCAGTGGTGACAGAGGACAGAACAAGTAGCAATGGTTTCAAGCTGCAGCTGGGGTGATCAAAGTTGGATATTAGGAAAAGCTTTCTCACTAGGAGGCTGGGAAAGCACTGGAGTGGGTTACCTAGGGAGGTGGTGGAATCTGCATCTTTGGAAACTTTTAAGACCCAGTTGAACCAAACCCTGGCTGGGATGATTTAGTGAGAGTAGGCCTGCTTTTAGCGGGGGGTTGGATGAGATGATATCATGAGGTCCCTTCCAGCTCTAATACTCTATGATTCTTCTAAAGCTCAGAGGAAAATGTGGTCTGTCATTGGGTCCAACCATATTTGCACAAAAGTGTGTGTGTGTTTCTCTGCATTTGTGCTTGGTTTGACTGAGGATGAGTTTGTGATGACAGAATTCTAAGAAACATGTTTTTCACTATTTACTTGAAGAGTAAATCTGTTTCTCAAATTTAGGAGCTGATTCAACTTGACCCGTAGCGTGAAGCTCAGCAGGTCAATATACTCAGGATTAATACTTCACAGAGATATTGTTGGCTGCATCTAGCCTCACTGGTTTATGGAATGAGTTTGATGGGGACTCTGAAGGAAGCACATTTTGAAAGCTGAGTCCCAAATCCCTGAGTGCATGGACACATTTCAGCATGACTCGGCACAAGAGACTACTTCTGGGGGACAGTAATTTTGTTGCTCTTAATGCATAAAGAGGGAACCCAAAAGGTCAATTTTGGAAGCAAAGCCCTGCCTGTTAAACTAAGGAGCCTGTCTGGACTAGTGAGCACCACAGTATGTAATCACATTCCTGCTCCCAAGAAACAAATTTTACCATCATCTCTGAGCATTATTGGGCCCATCTCGACCTCTTCCACAACACTAGGGACTATTGGGAAGTCGTTGGCGTAGCGATGTGCCAGGTTATGAAAGGAAACCCCTCTTCCCTCCACTTCAGATGGATCAGCTGATCAAAAGCAGAGTAAGCTGAACAGGAGAGGGTCTGGATTGTGTCAGAGAATGGAAATGGTGATGGGCAAATTTATCTCACTGTGAATCTGTATCATGTCTGGAAGCATTCTTGAGCCACTGTGGCCTGTTTTTATCATTTGAAGCTTTCTTTAGTGCCTGAATGATATGGATTGTGTCAGATCCTGGTATAAGTGTGAGCAGTTACATCAGGGTTGTTTTTAAGCACTGAGTAATAGGTGAATTTGATACATGTATTTGTTGCAAAAACCAATAATCAGAAACACATCTGTGTAGTTTGAGGAAGATAGTCCAAAGAGAAACCTCACTCCTATGTGTAGCTTATAACTGACCCTAACACTTAGATCTACCATTGGATTCAGTTATACTGTATATTTCTGCTAGGTGTGATCTGAAAAGACAAGCAACTCTGTCACCTCTTCATTGTGTACGGAGCTACTGGATCTCCCTGCAAGAACAATAACCCTGCCCCAGCCAGAAATGTGCAGAAAATCCCTGCACTGAGAAAACCCCCCTACTCTGCTGGCATAGGATGTTGAGATTTTCTCTCAACTACTGGAATTGCCAGCTGTCATTCTCTGGAACTGTGAAAACTGTCTCCATTGATAGGGAGCAGCTGACTGGCTATCTGGCACATGCACTGGGGATGACAAAGAGAGTGGTCACAGAGGAAGAAAGGGCCCTTCCCGCTCAACATCAGCTTGGGGTGCAGAGTAGTGCTCAAAACAAGGGGCTTTGAAAAGATATGGGGAGGTGGAGACAGTATTGAAGTAAGGGGAGGCAGTTAGGTGGGCACAGGCATGGGAGTTGGGAATTCTTCCATCCTAATCATCCCAGATTTCCCTCTCATTCATGAGTGATCTTGGGCAGATCTCTTCCCCTTCTTCCTCCCCCACCTGCCATCAGGAGTCTATTGCTTACCTTAATGTGTGAGAATTAATTAAAGTCTTGGTCACATAGGAGTATAATAAAAATGCTTGTTTTGTCCTTTGTTCTTTGGAGAGAAAATCAAGGGGAACTCACAGCATTTGGAAATGCTTAAAAACTGAATATTTGCAAAAGGTAAATGAGGGAGGAAAACAATTTTTTTATAGCAGAAAGGTGATGAAAGATTTTAGAACCTGTGACTTTTAGAAGTGTTTTTAATAAATTAAAGACAAGGAGGACATCAGAGGCAGGACAACAACAGGAGAAAAAGGTGTCATTGACCCTTTTATAAGGATGTCTAAATAGTATGTGATTTAAATGTGAAAGGTGTTGGTGAGGGTATATTAAAAAGTGACTTTTAAGGGAAACCTGTATTTATAACACGGCACAGAAGAATGTAATGTAACTCAGTGGGATATTGTATTCTGTCCAGAAAATTGTGACTGCAACTTAATTTCCTGTTTCACATCCAGTGTAGCTGAAAGAGCTTTGCACAAGCATTTTAAAACAAAATCTTTTCCACAGCAAGTATTGCATGTGTCACAAAAGAGCTTTCAGATTATATGGTTTTTATTTTGTTTCAAAATCTTGTAAATTCTGTTTAAAAGTCACTGATGGCTGGATGACTCAGAGATTGTTACTGAGGTATGGAGCTTTTCATTTCCAGGGTCTTGGGGTGAAATCCTGATTCTATTGAAGGCAACAGGAGTTTGGTCACTGTCTTCAATAAAGTCAGGATTTCACCTGAGATCTAGGAAAAGTTGAGTTCTTTGAGGTTTTGAGTGCTCTCAACTTTAGCAACTTGTAACTTACCCCTAGGGAACTTGTCACCAGCCGAAAGATAAAAGTTTCTACTTCTCACTACTATTGAAAAATGGTGGGTTTTTCCTTAGTAGGACCAAATAAGCATCAGTGGTTATTTATTCTGTTTATTGAAAATCAAACAAGACTGTTTCATAGAAATGGTCCAGAATGTTACACCTTAGTCTTGCGTTGTACTGTAGGTCCATAACTCAACAAAGAGGGAAAAACATTAAGGGTGTGTTCACACGGCAGTCTTATTTCGAAACAACAGAGGTTGTTTCGAAATAAGAAACGCCACGTTCACACGACGTACTGTTGTTTCGAAACAACGGGTTCTGTTGTTTCGAAACAACTTAAACCCCATTTGGTGATGAAACAATGTTGTTTCAAAATGATTGTTTCAAAACAATCCCGTCAGAACATGTTGTTTCGAAACAACGATGACTCGTTTGAAAATAACTGTTGTCAGAACATGCTATTTCACTTTGAGCTTTTTTCCTTAATTCGAATTAACATTTTCTTAATTCGAATGAATTTATTTCGAAATAAGGTGTTATTTCGATACAAGTTGTTTTGAAACAACTTGTTTCAAAATAACCCCCTGTGTGTGAACGTAACCTAACAAAAAGGTGGAAATAGCAGAGGAACTAAGTGATTTATTTGTTTTAGTCTTCACTGAGAAGGCTGGTGGTGACTGGATCCTGAACGCAGGTAAGGGCAATAAAACGAGATAGGATCATAAGCTAAAATAGGGAAAGAACAAGTTGAGAATCACCTAGACAAGATAGATGTCTTCAAGTCACCAGGGCCTGATGATATGCACCCTAGACCAGTGATTTTCAAACATAGGGTCAGGATCCAGTACTGGGTCTGCAGACCCTCAGAAACTGGGTCGCATCATTGCCTGCTGCTGCCATCAAAAGACTGGCATGCATTCCTCAAAAATGTAATTGTTGAGTCATGGGCATAAATGATTTTTTTCCAACTGGGTTCTCAGAAAAAAAGTTTGAAAACCACTGCCCCAGTCTACTCAAGGACCTGATTCAGAGATACCCGAGCCATTTGCTAATATCTTTGAAAAATCATGGACGACTGGAAAGATCCCAGAGGACTGGAAAAGAGCAAATATAGTACCCATCTGTAAAAAGGGAAATAAGGACAACCCAGGGAAATGTAGACCAGTCAGCTTAACCTCTGTACCAGGAAAAATAATGGAGCAAATAATTAAGGAATCCATTAGCAAGCATCTAGAAGAGAATGATGTGTTAAGTGATAGCATGGATTTGTCAAGAACAAATCACGACAAACCAACCTGACAGCTTTCTATGATGGGGTAACAAGCTTGTGGATAGAGGGGAAGCAGTAGATGTGGTGTATCTAGACCAATGGTTCCCAGCCAGTGTGCTGCAGCACACTGATGTGCCATGGAAACACCCCAAGTGTGCCAGGAGCATCCCTGAGAACACTAAAGTTCCCTCCCTTCTCAGCCCAGCCACTTGGGCTGTGCAGGAATGGGAAAAGGGAGGGATAAAAGTAAGGGGGAAGGCACCGGAACACAGTTCTGGCCCCCTATTTTTAGGCAAGCAGCATTCAGGCCCTCCTAAAAATAGGCACTGGACAGCAGAGTTACAGGGGTCCCCCTAAAAATAGCAGGAGCAGCCGGAACCCAGAGTTCTGGTGGTTCCACCTTAAACCCTGCTCCACCGTAAGCCCAGCCAGCAGAGAGCCGGAGGAGACAGGGAGTGTGTGAATCTTCCCGTGCATGGCCCAGCAGCTTATGTCAGCCAGGCTCCAAACAGCCCAGGTAAGAGCTTGGGGGGCGGGGATCCTGCTGGGGGTTGTGTGGGGCAGGTGTGTGTGTGTAGCAGAGGTGGGTGGGAGTGTCTGTATAGCAAAGGTTGTATAGATGAGGTTGTGGAGTGACTGTGGGGGGTGTAGCTGGGGGCTGGAGGCCTGGTTCTGGGACCACTGGGCTGAGAGGGAGCAGCAGTGGGGTGAGGATTTGCCCTGGGTGGCAGGGAACCACTGTGGAGAAGGGGGAAGTGGGGGCTGTGCCATGCTCCCCTGCCCTACCTTCCCACTCCCCAGGTTCCCCCTGGCCCCCCACAAAGCCGCTCTTGTTCTCCCTTCCCCTCTCCTCTCTTGCCGCCCTTGTGCTGTTCCCCACATGGCTGCCCTTGTCCTCTTTTGCAGGTCTGCCCTGCTCTGCTCCCCACACTCACTCCTGCCACTGCATAAGACGCCTCATCTCCCCTGTTTTGCCACCCCTGCTCTGCTACCCCTACTACCCCACATAGCAGCATTTCCGAAACACTGTGCCTTGGTTCATGAATATTCATGAGTAATTTAAGTTAATTTGAATATTCATGAGTTTTTTTAATGCTAGTGTGCCTCAAAAAATTTGAAGGTCTCAAGGTGTGCCACAACAGAGAAAAGATTGGGAACCACTGATCTAGACATTTGGACAAATTTGTGAAATGGCCTGAGGTAAACAGAATGAAATTCAGTAAAAACAAGTGCAAAGTACTCCGCTTAGGAAAGAACAATCCATTGCACACATACAAACAGGGCAATGACTGCCTTGGAAGGAGTACTGCAGAGATCTCAGTGTCATAGTGGACCACAAGCTAAATATGAGTCAACAGTGTAACATTTGTTGCAAAAAAAGCAAACACCATTCTAGGATGTATTAACAGGAGTATTGTAAGAAAGACACAAGAAGTCACTCTTCCGCTCTACTTAGCTCTGATTAGGACTCAACTAGAGTACTTTGTCCAGTTCTGGGCACCTCATTTCAAAAAAGATGTGGACAAACTGGAGAAAGTCCAGAGAAGAGCACATAAATGATTAGAGGTCTGGAACACTTGACTTATGAGGAAAGATTGAAAGAACTGGGCTTGTTTAGTCTAAAAAAGAAGAGACTGAGAGGGGACATGTTAACAGTTTTCAAGTACCGAAGAGGTTGTCACAAGGAGGAAGGAGAAAATATGTTCTCCTTAACTGCCAATGATATGACAAAAAGCAATGAGCTTAAATTATAACAAGGAGGTTTAGGTTGGACATTAGGATAAAATCCCTAACTGTCAGGGTGATTAACCACTGGAATAAGTTGCCTACAGAGGTTGTAGAATCTCCCTCACTAGAGGGTTTTAAGAGCAGGTTAGACAAACACCTGTCAGGGATGATTTAAGAGGGTACTTGGTCCTGCCGTGAGTGCAGGGGACTGAACTTGATGACTTCTCATGGTTCCTTCATTTCTATGATTCTATTAGGGCAACTAAGTATATGGGTCCATTATTGCAGTCCTCTTTTTAAAAGGGGCAGACAGATTCTTAAGAAAGCTGAAATAAAACTAGCCATTGTCTTACTGTATCTGAGCAATTAGGAATCACCCTATTACAAGTGACTATTTATAGCAATAAAAGAAAAACTAGGATCACATATAGAAATAATTTGACATATTTGTTTGCCTCTAAAGACCCAGGAAAAGTGAATCTAAAGTAAATTTGCAAAAGCACCCACGTCTTTAAAAATGAGACTTAGATTCCTAAATTACTTAGATGCGCTGGAAAATTTTATTCATAATCATTAACTGGATGAAACTCACTATCAGCATTACCCCTCAATTTCCCTGAAGATGAACTGAACATTGTAGTCTGAAATTTTGCTTAAAATTATA
The DNA here is from genome assembly GCA_007922195.1 of Podocnemis expansa. Classification (NCBI taxonomy): domain Eukaryota; kingdom Metazoa; phylum Chordata; order Testudines; family Podocnemididae; genus Podocnemis; species Podocnemis expansa. Next base: position 20,644,997 of record ML681995.1, on the reverse strand, counting down.
AAGCTTTGGTTTTGGATAAAACATCTTTGAAAGACTGAAGTGAATGTCTTTTTCAGCTGTTTCCTTGCTTCTCTTTTGAGAACCTCCAGATCTGTGTCTTTATAAATTGTTTGCTTTGAATGCAATTCTCCTAGAGAACCTCACTCAAAAAATCCTCATATACCTCATTTTGAAAAAGCATTTGTGTAATCTTTACATAACAAGTTAGTTAGCTGTGCAGGAAATATAGGCCTGGTCTACACTGCCGGCAACCATCAATGGTGTGTATCTCCAGTCAATTTAGTAACATTTCCTTATCTTGGCGTCTCTAGTGGGCTGTGTCAATGGAAAACGCCCCCGGTCGATGCAGCGTTGCTTTTTTCAGAGTGGGTGGATTTAATGCATCAGTTGAAGAGCACTTCTGGTATCAATTGTGCCGGTCTCCACTGCCCACTCAATCGATCTTACTGCATCAATCTGTGAAGCCCTATGGAGCTCTAACGGTGTAAACACAGCTGGTGTATATAACTCCATTCGTGTAAATGGAATTATTCTCAATATGTACTGCTGTAACAGTAATATTTGGCTTTACATGCCAGTATCACCAAAACCAAAACAAACTGAAATAGCTGGTGAATGATCATCTGTTTCATTTTGCTACTGTAATTCTTGTTCACTAATGTCAGGAAGAGTCACAGTACTGCTTGATCTGCTCGTGCTACAGAGTTGGAAAGATGTAGGCATTATAATCTCTTTCATGCCAAAAGAATCATTCTGCCATTTAGAATGAGAACTGCTCCAAACACTCACATCAATGGGTCCTCATCTACCATATATACTTCTTTAATTATCCCTAAAGCTCTGTTCTTGATGCCTAGTGAGGGACTTTCCACTCACATTTGCTCACAGGAAGTAAGGCAAGGTTCCCAAAACTCCTTTGGCCTAAAAAAGAGACTGCACCTGTTCAAATGACAAATGGCTTGTTGGCTGGCACAGAGCAGTAGCTGAACCTCTCCAGCAGATGTTACTTGCCAGTGGCAGGAATTCCAAGAAGGTCTTTAGTAGCTGGAATCACATACTCAATACCCACTCTCTTCTACACTCGCCCATAGACTTATAGCTCCCTGGACTTTCCACTGTTGTTCATGATCACTGGAAAAATTCTCTCTAGAGCTGTAACAAATCCCTGTCCCAGCTGCTGGTGGAAACTGGTTTTTGGACATGGCTCTGTTGAAAATGGTATTTTTGTCCACAGACTCACCACCATACTGTGTACCACAGCTGAAATTCTGCACGGAGGATGCCCTACACAGAGTCAAATTGATACTAGCTACAAGAGGGGGAAGGATTTTTTAAGTATTTATTAAAACACCTAGTAAGGAAAGGACCAACAACACATACCAACAATCCTTCAAGATGAACAGTTCCATCTATAACTTGCATGTCCCATTTAAAGGGAGAATTTTGCCCCTATAAATTGGAGTCTACTTGTAAGATGAACTCTTCCGGGCTTCCACTCCCTCTCCACTTAATTCTTCCCCCTCGAGTTGCTAATTGTCTGCCCTTTCCTCGCTGCTCTTTTCCCCATTTTTCATCTCATGCATGAGGTATTTAAAGGCTCCAGACTCCTCCTCTTTTTTTTTCAGATTTCTCATCATTTTACCGTAAGGTGAGACAGTGAAGCCTTTCTCCTCATCTGCTGATATCAGAATATGATAGGGAAGATATGAGTGGCTTTCGCCTTCTCTCAGTGTTCTGAAGAATGGCCCCACTGTCTTCCATGAGTTAGAAGCCCCTGTGTCAGGAAAGCAAATACAATTACACAGACCAATTTTTTTGGTCCAGAGGTTGTCAGAAGATGAAGGGGATGGAAGCAGAGACTCTTGACGTAAAGGATGAGTGAAAAATGTCTGACCGCCTTTCCATGACCACTGCCGAGCAAGAAATAGGCGGTTTGTGTGTGAATCGTGGAGAGTTCACAGAAGCTGATTTTTTGGACTGAGCCCAGAGTGTTCTTGCTGCTTATCTTTTTGGGTTATTGTGTTGTGCAAGTGCTCTGGTGAAGATGAGAAGAAATAAATAGTGCAGATTTTGGCAAAGTGCAGTTTTCCTGTGCATGCCAGGCCAAGTATTTGTAACAATTCATTGTAGAGAGTTACTTCCTTTCTGTTTATTTATGAGCTATGGGCAACCAGATCTTGATTTTTCCTAAATCTGTTATTAAAAATTTTCTGCCAAGTCAGTTTTTTAAATAAATTGTGCCCTATGGGTTATCTGAGAAATGAGTGGTCTGACCTACAATTATTCAATGTGTGTGATTAGTCACCTAAATGACCATTTGTGGTTTCTATTTCCTGATTGGATGACAAACTTTTTTAGATAAGAAAATAATAAGTAGTGTAGAAAAATAAAGCTGTTGAAGACCTCAAAATGACTGAATAAAACTCTAGGTAAAAGTCCAGTCTGTTTCAACTTTTTCATAGACTTTTACGTTGTGTTTCCACCAACATACACAGAGTGAGATTGTAGACAAGCAGCATTACTTGCCCCATAACCTCAGCCGTGCAGAACCCAATGCCATCCACAGCCTCAAAAACAACTCTGATGTTATAATCAAAGAAGCTGACAAAGGAGGTGATATAGTCATCATGAATAGGTCAGATTATGAATGTGAAGCAGCCAGACAACTCTCTACCACCACACTCTACAAGCCATTACCCTCTGATCCCACTGAGAAATACCAAAAAAGACTACAACATCTGCTTAAAAGAATCCCTGAAGAAGCACAGGAACACATCTACATGGACACACCCCAAGAGCCCCAATCAGGGGTATTTTATCTACAACCCAAGATCCACAAACCCAGAAATCCTGGATACCCCATCATTTCAGGCATCAGCACTCTCACAGCAGGACTGTCTGTCTGGCTATGTGGACTCTCTCCTCATGCCCTATGCCACCAGCTCTCCTAGCTATTTCCGTGACACCACCCACTTCCTGAAAAAATTACAATCCATCGGCGATCTCCCAGAAAACTCCATCCTACTTGCTATGGATGTAGAAGCCCTTTACACAAACATTCCTCACAAAGATGTACCACAAGCCATAAGGAACAGTTTCCTGGATGATGACACGGCACACCTGGTAACTGGACTTTTTGACTTTGTCCTGACCTACAACTACTTCAGATTTGGGGATGATCTATACCTTCAAGTTAGTGCCATGGTCATGGGTACCCACATGGCCTCACAGTATGCCAACATCTTTATGGCTGATCTAGAACATCAGTTCATTGAATCTCATCCACAATTGCCTCTCCTTACATTGATGACATTTTTATCATTTGGACCCATGGGAGACAGTCCCTTGTAGAATTCCACCGGGACTTCAACAGTTTTTACCCCACCATCAACCTCAGCCTGGACAGTCCACACAAGAAATCCATTTCTTGGACACCAACGTACAAATAAACAATGGATGCATTAACACCACCCTATACCAAAAACCAACTGACTGCAGTCCATACATACAGTACATGCCTCTGGCTTCCAAATGGGACACATTACATGACGCATCATCTACAGCCAAGCCTGAAGGTACAACCAGATCTGCTCTGATCCCTCAGAGACAAACAACTACAAGATCTCTATCAAACATTCCTAAACTACATTACCCACCTGAGGAAGTGAAAACACAGATCCATGGAGCCAGATGGGTACCCAGGAGCCACCTACTATAGGACAGATCCAACAAAGAAACCAACAGAACACCACTAGCCATCACCTACAGCCCCCAGCTAAAATCTCTCCAACACATCCTCACAGAAGATGAGCACACACTCTCTCAAGCCTTGGGAGGCAGATCTATCCTTGTTTACAGACAGCCACCTAACCTGAAGCAAATACTCGCCAGCAACCAAACACCATGCAACAAGAACACTAATTCAAGAACCTATCCCTCCAACAAACCCCGTTGGCAACTCTGCCTGCACATCGACTCCAGCAATACCATCACAGAGTCTCAACAACATCAGCCACAACTTCAGGGGTTCATTCACTTACACATCCACTAATGTGGTATATGCCATCATGTGCCAACAATGCCCTTTACTATGTACATTGCCCAAACTGAACTGTCCTTCCTCAGTATGATAAATGGACCCAAATCAGACATCAAAAATGACAACATCCATAAACCAGTAGGAGAACACTTCAATCTCCCTGGACACTCTGTAGCAGACTTGAAAGTTGCCATACTTCCAAAAAAAAAAATTCAAAAAGGGTATGTCTGCATGTAGAAGGTTAGTTTGAATTAACTTAATTCAAACTAATAGTGATTAGTTCACATTAAGTTAATTCGAATTAACATGGCAACACTAGGAAAACCAATTCAAAGTAGTATGTCCATGGACAGGACTTGCCGGTTCAAATTAGGAGAAGGGCACTATGGGAGGTGTGGCAAGATGGCCCCAAGAACAGCCATGCCCCCCACCCAATATACAGAAAGAGGAACGCACACTGGGAAGAAGAAGGTCAAAAATCATTAATCTGAATTAATGGTTAGTTTGAATTAACATGGCTACATTGGGTTAAGCGAGGCTTTATAACTTCTAAGTAAGCTTTTATTAATTCAAACTACGGAATTAATTCCAATTAATCCTCATTAATTTGAATTAAATTGTAAGTGTAGACATACCCAAACAGACTTCAGTGTGAAGCTGCAGAGCTGGAGCTGATTTGTAAACTTAACATAATCAGATTGGGTCTGAATAGGGACTTGGAATGGTTAGCACATAACAAGAAGTAATTGTCCCTGTTCACACACTCTTTCCCTTTAATCAACTAGTGTGAATAGGCCCCATCTGCCCTCTGAATTGATTTTGCTAACACTTGCCCTCCTCCATCCTAGCATGTGTATATATACCTGTCAACTGTAGTTTCCACTTTATAAATCTGACAAAGTGGGTTGGAACCGACAAAAGCTTATGCACAAAGAAATTTATTAGTCATAGGGTGCCATAGGACTCTCGTTTTCTCTAGTTCATTGTTGAAGTTCACACACCACTTTAGTCAAAGGAAGAGAGCAGTAGCAACCTTCCAACTGCATGAAGCCAGAATTAATTCTGAGGAAAGCAAGCTGAGATGGCAGCTTGTATGTCACATTCCAACCGAACTTCATTTTCAAAATGGGAAGAAAAATCTGGTGTAAATGAGCACAATGCTATTGACCTTCAATGAAGCTCCGCAGCTTTAAACAACCTCAGGATTTGGCCAGAGGATGAATAACAAGACAAAATGGAGTTGACCCTTGCATAGTCTCATGTCCATTGTGCTCTGATGTGTGAAGCTTGTGTTTTAGATAATTTTCAAACAAGTAACAAACACAGCTGTGTGAGCTAACACAGCTTTTGAGCTAACAGAGGTTACTTAAATGATTTTTACTTAAATATTTGAATACAGCTCAGCTGTGTGCCTGTAAAACACCTGCATGAACATGTGGATTGGAAGACACTCTTGCCTGCACTTACCTAGTTATTTTGGTGCATGTTTAACCGTTTTCTGCTTTGCCTGTTTTGTCAGTGTTGAGTTGCCATTATCCCATTCCAAGATCAATATTGCCATTTGACAGGGGCCATTCTAGTTTCCACATAGAAAAACCTAAGATGGATATAGAAAATGTTAACGGTGGATGTATTAATGATTGAAATGGGAAATTATTATTGAAACCTCCCATGAGAAGTGGTGGGTTTGCTTTTGCCTGAAGTGTTCAGAGCAAGACTAGATGCCTTTCTGGAAGGTATTATTTAGTCAAAGAAGTTATTAATCTCAATACAGAGGTAACTGAGTTGAACTCTGTGCTTTCTATTATACAAGCAGGCTGTTTGGATAATCGCAGTGATCTTTTCTGGCTTTAAAAATCTGTGAAAATCCACAACAGATTTAAAGTTTGCAGTAGCATTCTTTAGTAGTAGTAATGAGATCACAAAATAAAGAGCATATATCTTGATTATGAAACACAAGCATCCAAACTTCAGCTGTTTGAGATCTCATTAAACAGTGACTTCTTTTTGCCTCTCTATATCCAGCTATTGCATTTCCTAGTCATTTACTCAAGTTAATTAGGAGCATAGGTAGGAGGGAATCTAGGGGAGCAACTCTACATCTATGTCTACACACAAGGTTTTATTTTGAAATAAGTCATTCCGAAATGACTTATTTCGAAATAAAACCTTTATTTTGAAACAACTTATTTCGAACTAAAAAAAATTTAGTTCGAAATAAGGGAGAACCTGAAAGCGAAATAGCAGGTCCTATGTATGGACTTGCTATTTCGCTTCAGGAGAGGGGCACCCTGGGAGGTGTGGCAACATGGCCCCTTGCGGGCCATGTTGCCACCAACCAGGGCAGAGGGGGGGAGAGGGCTTGCCAGGAGCCTGGGGGTGCCGTGGCTCCCCTCTGGGCAAGCAGCTTGGGGAACCACGGCACCCCCAGGCTCCCCCGCCCAGGTCAGGGGAGCTGCAAGGGGCGCTGGGTGGCTGCAGCTGTGGCAGCTCACCCTGCACCCAGGTCCCTGGGGCTGCAGCCCTGGTGGGGTGAGCTGCAGCTGCAGCGGGCTGCACCCTTTGGAGGCCTCGAGGAGCCAGAGTGCCCGGCTTTCCCCACCGCGGGGACTGAAGTTGCGGGGACTTGGTCTGACCCGGCTCCCCAGTGCCCCAGGGACTCAGCGGCTGCAGCCACGGGGAGCTGGGTCCCACCGGCTGCCCAGGCTCCTGGGCTCAGTGGCTGCAGCAGCAGGGAGCCCCCGCGGCTCACCCTGCCACCAGCTCAGGGGGCTGCACCCCCCGGCGGGGTGTCTGCAGCCAGGGCGGCTCACCCCGCGCCCAGCTTGGGGGGCTGCATCCCCCAGCAGAGTGGCCCATAGCCTGCGGCTGGTGTTCCCTCAGCATCCTGGCCAGGGTGGCCCATGCTCCCAGGATGCTAAGTGCCCTGGGAGGAAGGTCAAAACATATCGTTTCGGAACTGCGTTTGTTCTGAAACAATATGTCCAAATGGCCTTATTTCGAAACGACCATTTTGAATAAGGGCCATTTTGAAACCAAATGAGATTTAAGATGTTCTGAAAGGACACCTCTTATTTTGAAATGACAGACTCCGTCATTTTGAAATAAGAAAATGTCATCTGGACCTAATTGTTTTTATTTCAAAATAACCTGTGTTATTTCAAAATAAAAAAGACGTGTGGACACAGCCTACAAGTTGATGTGTCCAAGTGGGCCCGATCTCCCACCATGTGCATCACTGAGGCAGCTGTCTCCCCGTGCTGAGCCGTTTGTGCAAGAGGAGCCTTTGTGAACAGCAAAAGTGTGAGGCATTAATGAGATGGGCAATTGAACAACTACAGTCTGTTATCACAAGCTGAAGTGCTAAAGAAATTTCAGAACAGGAAGACAGAAGGAATAAAGACTGCCTAGGTCATCTGGTTAATTTCTATTTACAGCCCCTCTGAGTCTTATCACAGTTCTACAATTCATTCACGATAGTTAATTATTTTTCCATGAAGGGACAATTACAACATTCATTGTTTCCTGTGGCAGTGGCATTTGGAAAAGCTCAGTTGCAAACCTAAAAGAAAAGCTGAAAAAGAAAGCTCCCTTTAAAAATCAACCATTAACCTTCTTGTGGAGGTGTGCAGGAAACACTAGCCAACAGGTGAATATTACTGTTAGGCAGGATGCCCTAAATATGCAACATAACCAAGAGATCTCTCTGTCAAAAAGCATCATTTTACAGGGCTGATATAAAGGAAGAGTTTTATTTTGTGAGAAGAGGCAGGTGTCCAGGGGCAATCTCAGTAACAGGAAAATGATTCACAGTCAGTCAGAGGTGCTGTCTAACTCAGGTAATCCATAGGTCATCAGGTCAGGTCCAGCAATGGAAACTAAATCCTGGAGAGGGACATTCTGTTCAAACCAACTGAATTTTAGTAATTTTTTTAAAAAAATTTTTAGGTTAATTTGTTAGATGTGTATGAAGGTGTCTGAAAATCCTTTGGACAGCAGCAAAGTGAGCGCTAGAGCAAAGCAGACATTGCATTCACCAGCTGACTAAAAATATTGCTTGAGGAAAGGAGATACAGATGTTCTGTATTAGACAGCAAGGAACTGGAGGAAGATGCTTTTAGCTAATGGAGCACTGTCAAAACACCGAGTGGTTTAGTATCCAAATACCTCTTGTCAAACTACAGTGCCAAACACTTGTCTGGAAAAGGAATGAGTGAGGTAGTTGGTGCTCATGCCAATGGCCCCTGAAAGGCTGTCCAAGATCTTTCAGCAGCAGAAGAGGCAAAATTAAAAGAGTTCTTAGATCAAGGCCCCATTATGCTAGGTGCAGACAAATACACAGAGAGACAGACTGCTCTTGTGCTGAAGATCTTACTTCTAGACAAAACCAAGGAAAGAGAGCGAGATAAAGGAACTTTTTGAGGTTAATAGAGCAGAGCCAGGAATAGTGCCCAGCTCTACTGAGTCCTAATCTTGTGCCCTAGCCATTAGACCACACTGTCTCACAGTAGGCATAAAAACCCCCAATGAATCAGATTAACAGTGTGCTCTGGCATAGCAAAACAATCGAAAGCTGAGTTTAACATTAACATCTGTACACCACCAGACGGGCGCAAAGCAGCAGCAACACCTGGGTCAGTCTGATCCACTATTTATTAGCTATCATCTGGGTTTTATTTTCCCTCAAATGCACTTACTCTCTAAATCACCTGGACATTGTGCTCCATTTGATTTTTGCATTTACCAAGTAACCGCAGTTGCTTTGTAGAAAGAAAAAAGTGCTTTTTGGACTTTAGTGGTCCTTGGCCACTTTTTTCACTTAATTCTCTCAGATTCCCTATGTTGTTGCCTGAAAATATGTACCTCTGGTGGCAGCTATCATTTGATACAAGGATGATGTCTTCAGAGCCCATTACTTTGCTGGCCAGTTCTTTCTGTACAGTATATCAGCAGCAGCAGGAACAAAAGAACAGTGTTAGAAACATTAAGTAGCTCACTGAGACTCAGTCATTCTCACAGAGCTCATAGCCAAGTTGCAGGGTAAATCTAAGTGTCTTGCTTATCGTTCATTAAACTGCTGTGGTTTGGGAACTGAGGCCGTAAAGCAGATGGTGTACATGGTGCCATAATTAAGCATTCTTTCTAGTGTCACCCTGAGCACACTTTACAACTTCAGAATGCGCATCCCTAAACCTTACTATGGAATTGTTTGTGAAATCTTTTGTGTTTTGCTTTATTTCTCTGTGTGTATCAGTGGAGTCTCCTCTTCACACCTCTTTACCAAGGACAGCATAATTTTCCCCACATTGAAGGTGAAGTTTCACCGCTCTGCAGAAGGCCTGCACAAAACTTGAGCATCACTCAAACTCCTCCTGAGTCCTGTTTTGAAGGATAATTCTCACAGCCTGTAATGGAGTATGCTCCTCACGCTGGCTCTGAGCAGGCTGAGGTACACCTGAGATACTGGACTATTATAAACCCAGGAAGCTGGCAGCAGCCTGTGCTGATGGGAGGAGGTTTGCCTCTACCTAATTTTAATATAGCAGCAAGGGGAGAACCCAGTGGAAAAAGTAAGAACCTGAGGGCCAGGCCCAGAGGGTAGGGCACACCCTGAGAAGAATAGTCTAGAGATGAAACCCCAATGGACGGGAAGTGGTGCAGGGAGTAAGCAGCAAGACTGGGGATTAAACAAAGCTTGATGGTACATTGTAGAGCCCTTGGGCTGGAACCTAGTGTAGAAGGGAGGCCTAGCTTCCCACATTGCTATAGCAGAAGTGGCACTTGTAGGTGAGCTAGAAAACTATCTGGGGTGTTGCATGAGTGAGAGAGACTTTGAAGGGCTATACCCTGGGAAGAGGGGAGAGCTGAGTGACGTGGCAAATTGCAAAGACGCAGCACCAGGTTTTGGCAATGGAAGAAGGGCAATGGAAGAATGGACTAAGAGGAAAGGACAGAAAAACAGCATGCTACAACAGGAAGGAGTATTAGTCTTTCAGAGCTAAGGCCAGGCGCAAGCACCATTATAGTGGCGAGCAGGGTGCCCTATCACACTGCTTTTCAAATGGGCATTTAAGGAGCTCCCAGAGGGATATTAGGGAATGGTAAAAACCTACATCACTACTCTGCTTTATACAAACAGCCTAAAGCGGTGGTTTAATAGCCACAACTACAAGTTGAGTGCCAGTTTTTATCTCATCCTGCCTTTAGGGATTGATCCACTGCTCACTGAAGCTCCCACTGACTTCAGTTTTGCAGATCAGGGCCCTAAAAGCACCTAAATGCTCACAGAAAAGTGCCCAATCCTGCACTGCTCTCAAAGCTGTTCGGCAAGGCACTGCCTATTAAAGCAACACACTTCATGGGCTGAGAAAACTGTCCTATCATTGATCAACCATCTATTCTTTGCTAGGAATTGTTTGTATTCCAGAAGCGTATAGAATCTACAAAACCAGAGAACCACTGTGTTGGACACACACACAACAAGAGACTGGTAAAGGGTGTGAGAAAGAAACTGAGTTACAGTTCACTAAATTCATTTCACCTCTGCCAACCAGTGGGCACTCACAGAGGGCACTACATCTTGGTCGCCAACTTGGGCTGGATTGACAATGGTGAAATCACAGTGTAGAACAGCAAATTGGATTACTGATCCTAATAACATAACCCTCCAGTACTACAGCTGGTTGAAAATGTTTTGTCAAAGCCCTTTTTTCTAATAGCCAATCAGGAAGGGGTGCCCTGTTTTCATCAAATATCTACATTTTTGCTTTACAGCTGAACCCTGTCCACCCTTAAAACCTAAAGTTTTTAAGTTTTAAATTACAAATATTTTGTTCCAGAAACATACACAAATCAGTTTTCAATGAAACCCCAAACATTTTAAATGAAAACGGGGAAAAAAATGTAATTTTCACCAATGCTTCATGGCAGCAGAGGGAAAAATCATTTCCCAGCCACTTCTGCTCAATACCCTTCTGTTTTTTAATTCATCACCATGTTAGTCTGCAGGAAGTGTACATCTGGAAGTATTGTATTTATTGGTGGTTTTTGTGATGTGGATTTGGCAGAGGAAGTGAGAGAATATGTGTGAAAACAATAGCGAGCATACACTTCTGCATGGTTCACCCCAAATTCATACATCTAGAATGCTATTAACCAACCCTCCTTTATTCAAACCATGCTTTTATATCCACAGCACTCAAGCACAGTTTCTACCAGTCTTGCCGAAGGTATATAGCAGCCTGTTTGCCATCTGTTGTCAATTACAGCAGTAGACGTGCTAGGCTCATGTTAAGGCCCACAAGTGTTCTTTTCACGTAATAATGTAGGCAGATCTCAACAACTGGCATACGTCCTATTTCAGAATTGTTTCTTGTTTAAAGATTCTAATTCTTTACCCTAGTGGATAATACTGAAATCTTGCTATTTTTCTAAGAAACAGGCAATACGACGTGGAAGAATCTAGGAATTTATGGATCATAAACTATGTTGTGACTCAAGAGACATGAGGGTAAAAGCAGCTTCTTCTGAAAACTGAAGCCAACTTGCTACTCTGTGTCTGTAAGTGGTGCATGTGCATCATGTGTGAGTCATCAACAGAGATCACTTGCATTAAGGAGTGGAAGGACAAAGGAAAAATTTTGGGCCAGCAACTGGAAAAATTATCTGCAGTTATATCTGCTGTAAGCAAGTGATCAGATGAGTATAAAACATTAATATGGAAAAGTATTTAGAAATTGCTTACCCCATTAGGTTATTTCATAGAAATCACAGGTGTTCAATGTCTGAATAAATATACAGTAAGGGTCAATTTCTGATTTAGCTCTGGTGTAAATCAACAGTACCATAATGGAATTACAACACTGTGGCTATGTTCACACGTAGATGCTTATTTTGAAATAAGTTATTTCAAAATAAACTAATTTGAAATAAAATCCTTAATTCAGTTTAACTTAAATCAAATTAAGGAAAAGCACCAAATCGAAATAGCCAGTACTGACGCAGGACTGGCTATTTTGATTCAGGAGAGGGGCACCATGGGAGGTGTGGCAACATGGCCCCCTGGCAGGGCCATGTTGCCACCCAATCCCCTGTCTGGCTCTCACCTGGAGAGCCAGGCAGGGGAAAACAGCCCCCAGGGCAGCGATCTCCCTGCCCTGACTCCCCCGCTGCTCTTGGGGCAGCAGGGGACGGACCATGGGGCACTCCCTCTGCCACTGAGGGGGGTCCTGGAGCCGGCTTGCGGGGCTTGCCCGCTGCCAGTTCGGGGCAGGGGGGGTCCCGGAACTGGCTCCCCAAGCTTGACGGGGTGCTGGCTGCTGGGGGGCTGTCAGTGGGGAGTCCACTCCCCCAGCAGCCCCAGCTGGGCGGCTGACACCCAGGCACGGGCTGCAGGAGCCAGCTGGACCCACTGCCCGGGCTCAGGGGCTGCCACCTGTGCAGGGGCTGCGGGAGCCAGCTCTGTGGAACTGACCAGAGGTTGCAGAGCCTGCCAGGGGCTGGGGGAACTGGCAACCCCCCTGGCCGAATGCAAGCGGCCAGGGGCACCAGAGCTGGCATCTTCCCTGGCCGCTTGCAGGTGACCAGGGGCTGGGGAACCGGGGCGTCTGGCTAGCTCTGCCCCTGCTGCCCCATGGGCAGCGATGGAGACAGGCCAGCGGGTCCAGCGGGCTCTGGCACCTGTCTCCCGGTGGGCGGTCACAGAGCACGGGAAGTGGGTCCAGCTGGCTCGGGCACCTGCCGCCCTCCCTGCTACCGGCATCTGCACCAGCCGCCCCCCCTGCTACCCTCCTGCACCTCGCCTCAGCACCCTGCCATGCACCCTGGGAGGAAGGTCAAGTGTTATATCGATGTGTCTGACATATCGATATAACACAGCCAGACAGGGTTATTTTGAAACCACAGTTTTGAAATAACCCTCATTTTGATACAAAACTAGATTTTATTGTATCAAAATGATTTTCCTTATTTTGAAATAAGGGAACTCCTTATTTCAAAATGAGGAAATGTTGTCTCGATCAGTCAACTTTTAATTCGAAACAACAGTTGCTGTTTCAAATTAAAAGCCTCATGCGGACATAGCCTGTGAGTCTGGTATTAATGAGAACGGAATCAGGTCCTCTGTCTCAAGCACAGTGCATTTTGTATCAAACAATGCCCCCCATCTCCCTTCTGTTTCTCTGCCTTCTGTGTCCTGTTTTTGTAGCTGATGAACTGCAAACAATGGCTGGCTTTATATAAAGCAACTCAAAATCGCACCAAGCCAGGTACAAGCAATGACCTGGGTGTTGCTCCTAGAATTGTGAGCTACTGTGGTGACCACAGTAGCTCTTCTTGGCATGCTGCTCTGAGCGTCTCAGTAAGGCAGCAGAGCTGGGGGATAATTAAAACTGGAGAGGTTAGGTTGCAATAACAAATGAACTTTCAAATTCTGTTAAACAAAAGATGCCAGATCATTAAGAAAGACAGACTACCCTATTCAGCCTGGTGATGACATAATTACCCACACCAATATTTCATGTGTTAGCTTATAGTTTCATGAAATTCCTTTAATTCAATTAACTTAGATATTCATGAGATTTTTTCAGACTTAGGTAACGTGGTTTTGTTACAGTTGCTTCAGTATGGGCCTGTCAAGTTTATACACAGACTATGGTGAGCACCTGACTAACCATGTCCTGTAGTCCTAGAAGAGCAACAACTGGAATCGTGACATCAAACTGGGGAGTGGTTGGTTTAAAGTGTTCTCTAGGGGAAAACTCCAAAGAGAAATTAGCATCAATGGCTGGCTTCATGGAGTCTAATGAAATCTGACATGTCTTACTGTACCAGAGTAATATAAGAACTTTTCAGAATTATCAAACGTATCTTTTACTCCTATTTGACAGATTGGACGAGAATCAAATATAATCTTTATGTGGCAGAATCACCAACTGCCCATGTTGGACACATTTCTGAGAGTGGTTGTGGTTTATTTTCCCAATTTTTCCTCCTGCAGTCTTTAATTTATCAGTGGAATGTTAAAAGTCCCAGACCCCGGGGGGCAGACTCTATATTAGTCTAAGGCAGTATTAAAAAATGGGAGTTTGATGCAATGTTTTAGTGTTGACATGCTTTGAGCTCTACCCATAAAAAGCACTATACAAGAAATACTGATGATGATGATGATTACTGTTAATTGTGTCCTACATCTTGTAAAGTCAGGTGGGCCCGAAACTCAGATGACATAAGTGAGCCTAGCTCCACTAAAGTCAGTGGATCTTGTATAGATCAGCTCAGGATCCCGCACTATAAGTGTGCTGATGGAAAACACTCCTGTGGTAAAACGGTTTCTGAGATACACAATAGCATGATACTTAGTTCTATGCTTTAATTATTCACATATTCCTGTCAGAAATCATAATGTCAACAGTAGGAGTTGAGCCAATAGTATAACAAAAGTTTCTCAAATATTAATTCAGATTTAAAAACCAAAGTCACTTTGTTCCTCTAAACCTACTGGATTTGTAGATCCCTTTGGAATGGCTAGTATCCGCTGCAGATCTGTGGGCATCTGTGGATGCAGGTGTGGATGACCCCCGGCCCCTTTGCTGCAGATTGATTCACAGATGCAGATTCTGTTTTTATCTGCCCGGCATGTGAGCTATGATCTGTGTCAGCAGCACACAGGAGAACAAGAAAGCGCTCCAGCCAATCCTAGCTCAGCTCTGATTGTGGTCTGCCAACCAATCAGAGTCTCAGTACAGCAAGCTGGGGCTTGGAGAGTCATTGCTCACTGTCAGTCAGTCAGCATGCTGGCCTTTGATTGGCTCATTCCCCATGACTTCCCCGACCACTTCGTCCTTTTCTTGTTTGCAGTTTGCATGCCAGGCTGTCAGTCAGAGATTTCACTGGTGGCCAAGGAAATCTGTTTGACAGCACAGCGTGCAAACGAGAAAAGGAAAATGTGGGTGGGATCCACATGGGGAACGAGCCAAGCAAAGGCTAAAATGCTGACCATGAGCCCAAGCTCGACGGTGGATGCAGTTACGGATATAGATAAAACATGGCATGGGGATTGCAGACTGGATAGATACTGTTACTGAACGGGTGCGGATCCACATTTTTGTATCCGTGCAGAGATCTGTGTATTTGTAAATAAGTGGAGTCAAGACTCAACAAAGCACATAAAAGTGTGCTTGCCTTTAAACCTCTGCTCAAATCTTAGTGCTCTCAATGGCAGTTAGGTACGTAAATACCCTGGCAGATCTGGGTCTCCAAGCTATAAGCCAGCTGAGAAAGGGGATTGTGGTCCTTCCTCTGGGCCAGGCTCCAAGAAACGCCATACCCTTCCCCCCAACCAGTCCTGCTTAGGAGAGTCACAGCTATCAAAGATTAGCAAGTTGAGGCTTGGGCCTTCACCCGCCCCAGATGGGGTGGGATGGACAAAGAGTCCATAGCCCCAGGAGGGGCAGGCCTGGCAGTTTCTAGCCCAGTCTCTTGGTCAGGCAGTCCCTGGCCTGAGCAAGGCAAACAAACACTCTCTAACCTCCATGGCTGCGGGCCAGCAGGAGTCAAGCGTACGAGGGGTGGTTAGGAAAGGGGACAAAGGGATGCAGGCCCACCTGACTCCACTGTGTCCCAGACCATGGCCCTACCTGTGGCCACTGGATCAGCAGGGCTCCAGCCACAACATGCCAACACCCGTTCTAGTGCAAGTCCAGTTGGGCCTAAATCACCTGTCCCTGGGCTACCTCCTCCCACCCTGGACATGGGTAGCTGCAGCCACAGGTTGTCCTCAGCTTCCCTGGGGTAGGTGGCTAGTGTCAGTTCATCGCTGTCAGCAGCCCTGGGAACCACTCAAGGGCATCAATGAGTAGCACCTCCTCGAGGTCACGGGCCCCAGAGGTTCCTTCAGCTTACAGGGCTCCAGCAGCTTCAACAGGTCCCAGGCAACAGGCAGCTCCTCCAGGTCAATGCTGGCATTAGTTATTCCTTCCCAGTCAGTGGCCTCCAACACTGGCAGTTCTTCCCAGTCCCTAGGGCCCGGTAGCCTTTCTGCCCTTGGGTACCTTGGGCTGCCCTTTAGTGGGGCTTGGGTAAGACTGAGACCACAGCCCAGTGGGAGAAGTGTCCTTCTCCTGCAGGTAATTCCCCGGGACTGAGCATCTAGGCTGGCTTTTTATATCCCCCTTCCGGTCTTGGCCATGCCTCTCTGCTTCTGGGTTCTGTGCCCTGCTATTCCCGGGCATGTTGAGCAGGGGGGTTGCAGCCCTTTTCAGTCCCAGGCTCTGAGGAAGGCTGCAGCCCCTTGCTACAATGCTTAAAATTAAATGTGCACAAATGCAGTCATGAATCTGGGCCTTAGGACCAGATCCAAAGCCCATTCAAGTCAACAGAACTCAGATGGCCTGAATATTTGCCAAAAGAAATTTCAAACTGTATAACTAATGAATTACAAATGTTTTGGTACCAATTATTGGCCTAGCCATTATCAGGAATACACTTTATGAGCAGAGAGCAAAGCTAGTTTTCAGCAGTGTAACTCCATTTATTTGAATGGCACTAGCTGTAATTTACACTAGCTAAGGATCTGGCCCAATGTGTGTAATATATTCACTGGACTAAATGATGCCAGCATCCCCAGCTGAGTCATCAGTGGGAAAACTCTGCCTGCAACTAAGCATGCATATCTGGCTAAGCTAAATCAGATTCCAAAGCAGAATCTACAAGCAAGGGTAGCATATGGATTGTGACATTTTCTGAGGAACATAGCTTGGCCTTTACAAAAGCATTCAATGCTGGCCGACCTCTGCTCTAGCTGAAGTCACTGATAATACTCCCAACGGGAGCCATGTTAAATCAAGGCTGACCACTTCTGGCCATCCCACACTTAACAGTTCTTAAACCAATGAATGGGCTACATTAATATAGTGTATTTTGTATATCATAGAAATAAGTTGGCACAAAAAGGATTCACAGCTTTAGTGTGACAAGGCTGTCAATTAATTTTGGAAGCACTCAAATGGCAATGTGGTAGCATCACAAATAAACATCTGGAATCTGGCCTTTAGAATCTATGCTATGGAAACTGTATCGACATAGCTATGTCAGCACCCTCTACTAATGGTGTGATCACAGTCTCCCCAAATGACAGCAGCTACATCCTCAGAAGCACTATTCCATCAACATAGCTACACCCAGACACTGGGCAGGGGTGTAGTTTCTTCACACCCCTGACTAACACAACCATTCCAATATAGCTGTCAAGTGTAGGCCATACCTCTGATACCTTATGTACATTGACAAGTGCCTTACTCCATGAGTGGATCCAGTGACTCAATGGGACTACATGCAGAGGATACCTAATATGGGTCCAGATTCTGACAGCCATTCTCATTCATTCCATCAGTCCTGGACTACCTGCAAAAGAATGACCACTTTGGGCCAGGGAGACAGTGGCAGAATACATAAGGAATAGATGGTGGCTCTGTAAGGCATGGATTATGACAAGAGTGGGACAACAGATTTTCAGGTAAAATGTTTTTTCTTTGAAAACTATGGTTTTGTCAGACTAAATGATTTGCAAAAGCTCTGGAATTTTAGTCACACTTTCCAAAAAATTGGAAACAGAATGAAAGGAAGAAAACTCTGCTGTCGTGATTTGGGTTCTTTCTTTCTTTCTTTCTTTCACACTCCAACACATTTTCTTCCACTCAAAAAGGAGTGGTAGAATGGAAGAAGGTATGAAAGTGGGGGAAAGTATTTCATTATTTTTCCCTTCCACTTTCCCTCTTTGGGCTGTGAGGGAGAGCCAAGGTTCTGCTCACCCCTTTCCCATGTATTGTGTAGGAGAGTGGATAGCAGGTTACTTACAACTCTTCTACCATTACTCCTGCTTTTACTACAGTGCTGTGAAGAATTTCCATCATTAGACGTCATAAGCAGGTCCCTTATTTCCTTTTACTCCTCTACACATACATGGATTTGGCAGAGGGTTTATAATTGATTCCTGAATACATGTGATTTTTAAAATATTCAGTGGTGTAGCCCTTATACAACATAGTTTACTTTGGTTTCGGGTATGGTTGAAATATATATAATATGTGACTATAATTTTTCATACAAGTGGTTTTGGTTTATGTGCACATGAGTAAGTCTCTCACATATGGGAACATGACTCCCACATCTGCAACTTGTACCACCAAGGAGAACACAATTCTATGAAACAAAACAGGATATTTCAGCCACAGTCAGTGACTGGTAAAATGTAACAGGCCTTGGAAGTCCAATTTATGGGAAATTCAAGCTAATAGCAGGGAAATTGAATTCTTTAAGGCACAACAAGGAAGTTAATGCAAATGTATTTGAACTGACTGTAAACATATTTTGATGTACTACTTGAATGGTATACAATCATATGGGAAAGCAGTGTAAAATTTGCGTATAATTCTGCAGACAATGAAAATATATAATTTTATGAGACTATTAAATTACTGTACTAATTGTGGTTGACAGCTGTTTTGTGTGGGCAATTTAGAAATGGAGAGAAAAGCACAGTCCTTAGAACTAAATAGTCAAATGATTTTGTGAAATTTCAGTGATCACCTGGAAGAGATGCTGGTTAGCTAGGAGCATCATTTACATAGATCCAGACTGGCATTTTCTTTATTTACTCTAATTTGCTGGTTCATGAACCATTAACTGATTTCACTGTCTACTTTCTTTGTTTCTTTTCCATTTTGCCAATATTATCATATCATTCTGGAAGCTTTGGACTCAAAAAGCAGGTTAGGAACGAACAGAGGGAAATGTAGTCACAGAAATAGAATTAATAAATCATCCTAGTCTCGTTTATTTATACCATGAACTGTTCCAACTGTTGTGTTCCTGCAGTACAGTTGTAGTTGCAGATGTTAGCACTTAAATATCTCACTACCTGATCTGTTTGAGCCTGAAATAAATTATCAAACAGTAATAGGCATCTAACAACCTAACTTGTGGATGTGACCAGAAATGAAACAAAATCATTTATCTTTTGATGTAATCTAGAATTTTTGCAACATATTGCTTCTTGTTTTAAAGTCAGATTGTTGCTCACCACCTGCCCAATCTCACCAGTTTTGCACATCTCTGGTATTACAAAACTGGTGGAAAATGGGCTTACAGTAGCCAGTTGGAGATTCTTCTAGCATAGGAGACATGTTACCAGAAGGGGATGTAGTCAGAGAACTACTGAAATTGGTGATCCTAGTGCTTGACAATATTTGAATCTTATGCAGACAAGTATAATTTAGAGCAGCCTCTGAACTGTTCTAAATTACTCTCATCCACAGGATCAATAAGACAGTAAGTTTAAAGTCCCATTTCATCCTTTCAGCTGTGCTGAATGGAGTTCTGGCACAGACAAGGATCTGGCCCTAAGGCTCACCTATAGGTTATGTCAGAATGAAGAGCCTTCTGCAAATTCTGTCTAGAAAATATTTCTTCTTTTCTGTCTGGGAAAGTTGGGAATGCCCAAAGATTTTCTTCAATAGACTTGTTCTGCAGCAGTGGATGAAAAGAATCTAAAAGAAAGGAAGTGGCACTTTTACTGAGGCCAGTTTGACTTAGGAAAATATCCACTTTACATAATACTATCTGCATGACACAGTATTCGAAGTAGCAGTCAGAAAATTTCTTTGTTTCAACCCTCAGATAGACTTGGACTTTTGGTAACATTTACTGTACATCTGTATAGTTGTTGCTTTTCTTCTGTGGGGTAGCATTTCTGAGATGACTGTGCGGCATCCACGGTGAACGGTATCTAAAAAGATTGCTCGCTAAATAAGAACAGCTGGAATGACTGTCTTGCACTTCAACTGGAACAAACATAATGCCTCTCCTTGGACTCAGTTAACATAATCTTTAGCTCTCCAAAGACCTAAAGATTTCACTTTAAGAGACAAAAGTTCAGGAGATGACACCCATACGTATTAAGCTTTTTTAAAATTGCCTTTACAGTGCCTCCAACACTTCCTGCTATGCACTGAAGCATTTCTGTTGCTGGAATCCTAACAGGAATGAAGAGACTCTCTCTTTGACTGGGCTGGGCCCACTGTGAATACTGTTGGCTTTGGTATCTGATGGAAAGACATGCCAGTAGAATCTGGTAGCAGCTGCTGGAATCCAAGGGCATGCCAAGATGTCAGATGCTTAAGCCATTTGTTTCTGTGGCAGTCTCATTCACTTCAAAGGGATGCACCCTGGGAGAGAGAAACCTTTGATTAGAAGGCTGAAATTAGGGGAGGGGAAAGAGAACAAAGAGATGACAACAAACTGCATTTATTTATTTTATGTCTTTAGATATATAATACCGAAAGGGGCGCCCGGCTTAGGTGACTTTTGGTGACTGAAACACCAAGGGATTTATATACTGACAAAAATGAGAGATTGAAAAAAACAGGAAAAACAGTGTGACCAAAAAAGACAAGGCTAACCGTACCTTGACCATAGCAAGCTGAACTATTTATCAGGAAACAATCTGCAATTTAGTATCACTTTTATCATCTAGCCCAGCCATTGCATGATTTCTACAGCAGTACAAGTTCCAAAGGGGCAGCCGCATTAGTCTAGTCAAGCAAAAAAAGCAAGGAGTCTTGTGGTACTTAAAGACTAAGGGTATGTCCACACGAGTCTTTTATTTCAAAACAACACTGGTTGTTTCAAAATAAAAAACCTTATGTCCACACAACGTTTTTCTGTTTCGAAACGACAGAGCCCGTCATTTTGAAACAAGAGCTGTCGTTTTGAAATGGCTTAAACCACTTTCGTTTTGAAATGATGGTTATTTCAAAATGACTCGTTTCGAAATAACGCTGTTTGGACGTTATTTCAAAACAACGCTTTTTTCAAAATAACGGTCCTGACCTTCTTCCCAGGGTGCACAGCACCCAAAGGAAGCAGGAAGTGCTGTCCCGCTCCCATGCCTGCCAGCGTGCCCACAGCCCTGATAAGGCATGGCAGCACGTGGCTCCACTGCCCCGGGGGGTGACACCGTGCCCCCATCTGGACTGCTGAGGATGTCCAGTGCCTCCTCAGCATCTGGAGGAGGGAGGACATCCTCTTCCGGTTCCAGGCTAGCCAACGGAACCAGGACATGTATGCGGACATTGCCGTAGAGCTGTCCACGCAGAGCCATGCGCACACCACGGAGCAGGTGCACTTGAAAATAAAGGCCCTGCAGGAGGACCATGCCCGGACCAGGGAGGTACGGGAGCTCCAGGGGGCAGGTAGCAGTGCTACCTACCCTTTCTATGATGATCTCCATGTCTTCCTGGGGCCGGAGCCCAGTAGCCTGCCAGCTGGGCCTGTCAACACCGGCCAGCACCTGAGCTCGTCCTCCAGCCCTGAGGCAGCGGCCTCCAAGTCTGAGGTGTCCCTGGATGTCGGGCAGCCTCCTGCCGCACCTCCACCAGCAGCAGATGCCGCACCAGGGACCCCCGAGCTGTTCCCTGCCCCATAGAAGGAGGAGACCACACGGAGGAGCAGGGGCCTGATACCATCCCAGCCCCTGGGGAGTCTGAGCCAGACACAGGGACATCGTGCTGGACCTCTGGAGCCCCTGTGGGTGAGTCTTCCTCTCCTGCAGAAGCACGCAGGGCTGGGCCTGTCCAGGTCATGGACAGCAAGGGGTACAGGGCCGGGCACTGGGGCAGGTAGGGCACGGTCGGCGGGTCCAGAGGCGCTCCCATGGGCACAGGTACCTGCGAGACAGGTGGCACCAGGGTCACAAGCCCCTGCATGCCTGGGGTTGGTTAACAGGGGATGGGTGTAAAAGATGCAACCACATCTTGGGCAGGGTGGAGAGCATGCAGGCCTCACCACTGGCAAGTGGCCTTGGGAGACTCCCTAGAGCAAGGCATGGGTGAGTCCAGCTCACCATTGTGGGCACCACTAGCATGTGTGCCTCCAGGGTACGGTTCCCAGATGTCAGGGAAAAGGAGCACATGGTCTTCTTTTTACCTTCGGGTTCTTCTTTTTATCCTCACATTCTCTGGCAGGCATTTTAAAATACAGGATTTTGTCAGGCTTTTTACTTATAGGGGTTGAAGTATCCTGGAATGCCACAGAATACCTTATTTTTAAGGGAAAGTGTTCCAGGGCCCCCTAAAAACCAAAGAATATTACATTAATACTACATTTTCTCCCATGTTTCCTCCAATGTCCTCCTTTTCGTACTTCTCTGTTCTCCTTTCCAGGCTTTGGGATCTGGTAGCCTTACCCCAGGGCAATATCCCACAGGTTCCTGAGTCCGGCTGACAGTCAGGGCAGAGGTGTGTGCTGCAGACAGGCTGCACACAGACAAGGCCAGCAGGCTGCAGGGGCCAACTGTGTTTTATGCTTCCCTCCAGCAGGTCGCCCAGCCATCCACCGTGCAGCCCGAGACCACTGCGGAGGAGGAGCAGGGCCCCCTGGACGCGCGAGGAGATTCTTGAGAGCCTCAACAAGCTTGGCCAGTGGACAGAGGCATCCACCCAGGCACGGTGCCAAGAACAGGCCAGGTGCCAGGACTCTGCCCTCCGCCTGCTGCAACAGGTGGTGGCCGTGGATGACGGCGTTGTCACCACACTGGAGCAGCAGGCGCAGGCCATGGAGCGCCTCAGTGACTGCCTGACCACCGTGGTTGAGGAATTTGGCAGGCAGCATCTGCCAACTGGTGGAGCGCATGGCCCCTCCAGCTGCTGCAGGAGATCCTCCGCCTGGCCTTCCCCGGAGGCGACTCTGGACCTGGGGTGGCCGTGGGCAGGGGCGGGGAACACCACCACCCCTGGACTTCCCCACAGGCCCCACCTGAGAACTCCCCTCCCACCCAGACTCCCCAACCCCCTTCCCCAGTCTCCCCCTTCCAAGTTGCAGGCCCTCCCCCAGACTTCCCCCACATTTCCCCATCCCCTAACCCTCCCAGCCCTTCCCTGCCCCAACCCCTGTTTTGTTAAATAAATAGTTTTACACACATATTTTTGGTTGTGAGTGGTTTTATTGGGGGTAGTTCACAGTGCGAGTGGATGGGTGGGGGCTGGCTGTGGGCGAATGGGGGAGAGGGTGGTGTGGGGCAGGGCACGCCTGGCCCTCAGAGTTCCTCCATGGCAAAGGTGTTCATGAGTGCGTCCCGAACTGTCACAGCTCTCTGCGATGGCTGCTCTCGTGCAGGCACAGGTCTGGGTTGCTCGTAGTCCCTGACAAGTTCTGCCTCAGCTTCCCACACAGCAGCAACAGTCTCGCCCCGTACCTCACAGAAGTTGTGCAGGGCCATGCACGCACTGATGACCTGCGGCATTGTCCTCGCCGCAAGGTGGAGGCGTGTAAGGAGGCACCTCCAGCAGGCCTTGAGGCAGCCAAATGCCCACTCGACTACCTGGTGGCAGCGGCTCAGGCGGCAGTTGAAGATCTGCCGTCGGGGATCGAGGGACCCTGCGTACAGCCACATGAGTCATGGGCAAAGGGGATAGTCCGCGTCGGCAACAATGAGGATGGGCACCTCTACGCCCCCAACATTGATGTTATGCTGGGGGAAGAAGGTGCACCTCCATGCCCCGGTACAGGGCAGAGTTACAGAGGACCCTTGCATCATGGGCCCTCCCTGGCCATCCCACGTAACAGTTTTGAAAAATGCCCCAGTGGTCCACAAGGGTCTGCAGGATGATAGAGTAGTATCCCTTGCAATTTTGATACTCCGCAGCTCTGTGCTCTGGGGCTTGCACGGGGATGTGCATCACATCCAGGATCCCTGCACAATTGGGAAAGCCCAGTGCAGCCATGCCGGCAATGGTGTCCTGCAGCTTTCCTTGTGTGACCAGGCATCGCAGCAGGATCCTGTTGATGGCCCTGGTGACCTCCAAGAGAATGTTGCCAGTGGTGGGCCTCCCGATGCCGAACAGGTGCGCCACAGACCTGTGCAACTCTGGAGTGGCCATCTTCCACAGAGCGATGGCCACTCTTTTCTCCACAGGGATGGCAGGTCTCATGGTGGTATCCCTTTGGCACAGCAGTGGGGTGAGTTCTGCAGCCAAGTGGTTGAAGCTGGCCCTGCTCATGCGGAAATTCCTCCACCACTGGTCGTCCCCCCCAGGTTCGGAGCACTACCCACTCCCACCAGTCTGGGCTGGTCTCCTGGGCCCAGACCTGGCGAGGCACAGAAGGGGGCAGGGGCAGTAGCTCTGCTCTGTAGCCCAGCTGGATGACAGCCTCGGGCACAGGCTGGGCACCATCAGGATCTGCAAGCAGAGTGTCCCACATCAGCAGGACACTCTGCAGGTGGGCAGAGGGTCTATTTGTTGCACGGCACTGGCTAGGCAGCTGGGCAGAGTCCATGGCTGCGTTTCACAGTGCACTACTAACCAGAATGGACAGGGAAGTGAGGTCGGGGCCAGCTTTTATAGGATTGGCTGGCAACATGGCTGCCAACATGGCCCAGGGAGGGGGCCATGTTGCCACACCTCCCATGGTGCCCTTCCCCTAAGGCGAAATAGCAAGTCCTGTGTTTGGACACACTATTTCGATTTCAGCTTTTCCCTTATTTCGAATTGATTTTTGGTTATTTTGAATTAACTCGTTTCAAAATAAGGGCTTTGTTTTGAAATAACTTATTTCGAAACAATGCCCTGCATGTGGACATAGCCTAACAGATTTATTTATTGCATGAGCTTTCGTGGGAGAAAATCCCACTTCGTCAGACGCTTTGGAGAGGGGGAACTTACACAATGGGATGAAAATAAATGCAGGGGAGTGTGAAACATGGGATTATACACTCCCCTGCATTTATTTTCATCCTATTCTGTAAATTCCCCCATCTTCAAAGCATCTGACAAAGTGGGATATTCTCCCACAAATGCTCATGAAATAAATAAATCTGTTAGTCTTTAAGTGCCACAAGACTCCTTGCTTTTTTTTCTACAGCAATACAGATGCTAAACATGGGATTATGCTGCTGTACAAATCATGCCATGCTGTAAAATTTTGTATGCTTTTTTCTGGGTGCTTTTTTCTGGAGGATTAAGTTTGAATATTCTTTGCTACATGTTTAAATTTGGGCAGCAATTGCAACAACAGCAACAAAAACCAACAACAATGAAACAAAAAAAATTCTCGCTGTAGTGCTTCAAACACCAGTTTTGGTTTGGAAATGAGAATGTATTCCTTTCTCACTGATTTGTTGATGAGCTACTACCACATTCCTGTTCCTTTGGATAAATGGTCACTGGGACTGTTCAAATGCCAGAAAGCTAGTTTTCAGGCTAAGGATGTTTATAACCACATCTAAATATACATGTAAGTTTTCATGAGCAAGGACTCTGGTTTCTGATTGGATTCTCCTTAATTTGCACTGATGTTTTGTATTGTTTATTCAACAATTGATACACTTTGCTGTTATTATTCAAAGTGTATTGTGACAGCACTGAGCCCCAGCTAGGTCAAGGGCTACACTGTGCTTGGCGATGGACAAATATTGTAAATTGCAAGCCCTATCCCAAAGGATATACAGCATGTGATTGGAGAATTTCATAATTTGATCTTCCCTACCATCTCCTATCATTTTGTCATCTGACTCAGGGAGTTTGGTTGTATGTTGAGCATTGCCCTATATAGACATGACCACTCTTTGATTCTGGAGTCTCATAACCTGATTCACCAGTGCAGTGAACGACTGTAAATCTGTTGACTCAATGGAGCTGTGGTTTCTTATGCAGCTGGTGCTTGTAATCATTTGTATTATCAGCACATCTGGGAGCGCTAGTCAAGGACAAGGACCCTACTGTGCTAGGTGCTGTACAAACTCAGAAAACAAGTCCCTGGCCTGAAAGCTCACAATTTAAGTGTAAGACCAGAGACAACAGACAGACCCACAGGGGAGTACTAGGAAACAATGAGACGCTATTGGTCTCATTGATATACAGTAGCTGCAGTGCAACAGCAGCCAAAATGCTGTCATGTTTTTCAAAGATTTCATGCCAAAAGAATTTTAAGGAGGGAATTGTGTTTAGAAATATATCACGTGCGGTGTTTAATTAATTTAATTTTGCAGGGTTATGTTTTCAATAGTCAAGTGATCACTTCTGTCCCCTTCTTGCCTTGACAAACTCTTCTTTGGACCTCTGCAAAGCATATAATCAGGATGCAACATCAGTAGCATGGTTCTTAAATTCCAGTAGCCACTAAACTACTATTCTTTTTGCAAATTGCTAATGGTCTCAGAAGTTACCTTTCCTAGAGTTTCTGTGTGACCTACTCTCTAGAATGACATGCAGGACCTTCTCCAGTAATGCATAACCCAAGACCAGAATTTCACATCTCCCCTTCAAGTCTCTTAATTAGTCTTTGATTTATTTGAATTTCCAGGAAACTGCATCCTAACGTGTTTTCCCCTCACTAGATCTCTGCTGATTTACATCTAACAGTTTTGTTTCACTTGTTGCCTGATTTGGGGGGTTTAATTGTTTGAATGGGGTTAAAAGCTCACCAGTTAATCTGATTAGAAGATAATAAGGGTCTAGTTCTGGAATCAGGCTACAGAGAGTTTTATGAGTACCCCAGGGATGCACAACAGGAATGCTTACACTAATAACTGAATATGTATAATGTTGTGGACTTTTATTGTGATGGCGTAGAATGATAGACAACTGAACAATCAAATGGATGAGGATTAGAGGCTCGTGCGAGAGACATGTGCCATATAGCTATACTGTATGCTTTGGATTAATGTTTTCACATCCTTCCTTGATGATGTAGTTGAAAGAGATGTGTATGGCTCTTCAACTCTTGAGGACAGGGTTGGAGAGCTAGGCAGTGCTAGAGAGCAAAGAGTGTTAAGGCTAAGACTAGGACTAAGCATAATGCTAAGGATAAACTAACAAAAAATTCTAACACCAACTGAAAGAAGAATTAGATGGTGATCACCATGCCTATTTAACATGGTTTGGCTCTTCTAGACTCTGAACAATACTGGTCCTCATTCTAAGTCCAAACTTGACGTCTTCATCCACAAATTATTAGGGCCCACTTATGATATAGGCTGATAGAATCCCATGTATAAGTGATGCATCTATATTATCTCCAGTTACTAGATTAGTCAGAGATGGATGAGTAGGAAAATACTTGGTTGACCTATCACAGTTCTACTAGGTGTTCATGGCATGAAAATCCCTACGAACAATAAGGCAGTCTGAGTTGAATGGCACTTTAAAAAGTAAAGATGGGCTATTCTAAAATCACTGACTGGTTGGATCAAATATTTTGTCATTAACATTGTCCACACACAACACAAAATATGAATTGGAACCATTATCTTCCCTCAAAACGCAGGGATGTGAAATATGTAAGGACAGCAATTAGAAGAAAAAGGACATGTTCATTGTACAATAGGCTGTGTCTGGTTCCCAAAGTTTTCTTAATCCATCTTAAGACAAGAGTCATATAATGTGTTGCACACACATATCGGAGCATCTTTGTTCCTCAAAAGAGCATGACAAAGCAAGGAGCTGATCCATTTGCGTTAGTGGACTGATTATGGACACTAAAGGTATGTCCACACTGCAATGAGACACCTGTGGCTCTCCTGAACTGGCTGAGTCAAGACTTGGGATAAAGACCATTTACCTGTAGCATAGACATTTGCTCTCAGAGTGCAGCCCATGCTCTGGGACTTTCTCACTTTGCACTGTCTTAGAGCTTGGATCCCAGTCAGAACCCAAACATCTGCTCCACAGTTAAACGGTCCATCACTGCAAGCTCCAGGAGCCCAAGTTATCTGGAATGGGTATCTAATTACAGTGTAGATATACCCTTAGAGTAGAAATGGAAGGCATCCCACATCACTGGGTCTGATTAATTACCAGAAGAACAAAGCTGCGCTGAATGGTGCACTAGGGGCAAATCTAGGATGGTGTCCCCTCTGCAGAAGCTATTGCTGGGGTAGAGAGTAGCCTGGATTGCCTTTGTATCTAGCCCATTTGCGTTTGACTATATGGGCTTATGGGGGAGACAGAAGCATATACCTTCTTTCCACCCTTCCATACATTTGCAGGGACAGAACACAATGTAGCCAAGTAAAATAGTTTGTTTGGCATCTTTTTTAATGTCAAGCTGAAGAGAGGTTGTTTTTAAAAGTGTGGCTAAAGATTCCACCCATAAAAGCAATGCAGACAAGAGGGTTTCCCTTTGTTAGTTTTATAAAGAGAGTGACTGACTAATTTGGACTGTTTAATGATACTTAAAATACAATTAGTAGTAGGCCATGTAAACAAACAGGAGAAGTAAATAGTAGAATTACAATATTGTGTATACATTTGTAAACAAGTCCTTACTAGATCCATTTACTGGACATCATGTTGATGCATATTGCAACAGCAAGCACGCACACTAGTTGAAAGTCACGTGCATGATGGTACACAGCAACCTCTTGCTGTTTGTTTGCTTATAAACAACCTCCTGTTGTTTATTTCTCAGATGTGAACATCTGAACTCAGAAACAGGCACAAGGTCGATTTTCCTCCAATAACTCCCTTATTTACTCTAATCTCAAATAAGGCTTTACTGGTGTGGAAGTCTGAACACAATCATCTGGGCTTTCCTCAATCTCTTAACTTTTAAAGAATTATAGACATTTTCCTGGGCTGGTTTTTTTCCCCTCCTTAAGAGATGTTTGCACTGGAAAAGTGGCCATGGTTTAGATTTTCCATTCTGTTGGGATCCAACAACATGGTTTTGGTTGCCAATGGAGCTAGAGCACAGGAGGCAAAACAGGATCCCGACCTTCAGCGATGCCCGAGCTCAAAATGAGGCGTCATCAGCCCCTCCAGCTGACACCTTGAGAGCAAAGGGCTACAAGGCAGAAATGTATGAACTGATCGTTGGAGCCCTGAGCACACACAAGTCCAGCAACCAGCGAGCATTGCAGGCATGCTGTGCTATGCTTGGGTGAGGTAACACGTCTTGGTGTCAGACACTATCAGGTGGTCCAGGGACCTCTACTCAGAATACATCATCAGACATCAGCACAGCCGAGAAGCGATGTGGAAAGCCTTTGGATTCATGGATTGTAGCCACTAAGGACTATCCATTCTAACGTCTCATTCACTGAGGGACAATCTATGCTCACACTTGCTTTCCAAAGCCAGATCTCCAGTATTTCTTTTATAGCAGTAATACACCCAAAGGTTTGGGTGTTAATAGCACAACTGTACTGCTAAACCAATTACCATTAATCTGTGATTTGACAGACTGCACACTCTGTGAACACTGGCTATGTCTACACAGCCAAAGATATTTCAAAACAGTTATTTTGAAATAAGTATTTCAATTTTATTTTGAAATAATTATTTTGAAATAGCATTATTTTGAATTTATTAATTCAAAATATGAATCTAGTGATGACTCTATGTTTCAAAATAAGGTAAGAAATTATTATTTTGAGATACAGAGTCATCACTGGACTCTATTTCACAATAGGGGAAGGCATGAAAAAGTATAGGGCCATTATTTTAAAATAAGCCAATTCCACAGCTTCGAATGGCTTTTCTCAAAATAACTATTTTGAAAGAATTGCTCTTTTGAAATAAAAGCAAGTTTATTTATTTTGAAATAATGCTTTGTTTTTTTTAAATAATGAAATGCTTATTTTGAAATAAAAAAAATGCCTGCATGGACAGGTAAAAAGTTTTTCAAAATAAGCCTCCTTATTCCAAAACAACTTTTCAGTGTAGACATACCCACTGTGCTTTTCAAACCAAACTTTGTATCATTTGGATAATCTACACATTGTCCCCAGATGCACAGAAACCCTGTCCTTAAAACTCTCCATATTGATTTTTTTTTTTTAATATTGGCTTTAATACAAATCAGAATTCCAACCTAGAGGATACAGCGCCAAGGTCCTGTTTTGGTTTATAAAGATTAGGTGCCAGAGGTAAAGCTGAGTTTCAAATTTTACCTTTCTCAAAGTGGGGTGCGTTCAGCTTTGGGGTTTCGGGGCTAACATTTAGGAACGGTCTGAATTCAGTCTCTACAAGGCGGACAAGCCCATTTGGAATTCCCTATGCAATGAACTGACAGACACAAAACAGGATAAAACAAAATGTGTGTGTGAATCACTTACGCCTGATTGCTCTCATGAACACTGAATAGAATCTAGCTTTTTAAACTGCTGCAGCAATTTACTTCACAGCCACACAGTTACCCATTCAGATGTGCACCCAAACCACAGAACATGGGGTCTGTTACTTGTAGGCTGCATTCTAGCTTTCTAGTCAGTTAGTATTTATTTTCGCCTCAGTTAACATTCTCATAGGACGTGGAGTGCTGGCTTGGTTAGAAGAGGGTTAAAATGCACCATAGTTTGTTGTAGTTGTTTAAGCTAAAAATATCCATGGCCCAAAATAAAAGTTCCTTAACCAAATGCCCGCAGTCTGGCTCAGATTCACGCTAACTGCCATCACTAACAGTTGTACAGACATCACACGGGTTTGTGTGTGTTTTCTGTTCTGTCTCATGGAACCCACAAGCCAGGCTTCCCGGTGTCTATCAAGACAAGACTGTCATGCAACTCACCCATGAATCATACGTACAGTGCTTAAACAGGCTCTTTTTTCTTCTACAGGACATGGTTCCAACCTTACTACTACTTCACTCTCACAAATTAGTTGAAACCCATTAGCAGTGTGAGCTTAAAACAAAGCTAGTGTGTACATATGCATAAAAAAACTTTTGACGTTTTCTCATGAGTTGCCAAAAGGCCACTAAGGTCATCTTTACACTGCAGTGGATTTTAATTTGATTTTCATCCACCAAATTAGAAATGCTGTAGGAGTGCGATCACACCATGCTCCTTGCACTGGGCTCTTGTGTCCCCAAAACCCGCCGTTGCTTCAAACTTTAAAGCAGTGCATCATGGATAGCTATGCCACAGTGCAATTAGCTGTGCTGGCTGGTGAGAGGTTTGTTATCCTCCCATGATGCAATGTACTCCCTCCCTTTCTCTCCTCATAACAAACAGCAGGAATGGTTTTTTATGCCTTTTTTTATATGCTGCAACACATGGAGAGACATGGAACCCACTCAGCTCTGTGCTAACATTATGAGAGTTACAAACATCTCACACCTTATCCTGCAGTATTTTCAGCGGTGAAACAGGAGCACAACTCAGGACATTAGAATGGTCCTGAGGCCACCCCACTCTAAGCAATAGGAGTGAAACAATTCCTACTTGCTGCAGGCTGTCACACATCATCTTCAGTCAGTGGAGTGCCAGTTGTGGGCCCAGGAACAAGCACAGACTGGTGAGACCACATCATGCTATCCATGTGGGATAATAAGTAGTGGCTACAGGACTTTCATATGTGGAAGGCCACTTTCCCCAAACTTTGCACAGAGCTTTCTCCTGCACTGCAGTCTGTGAATACACACTTGAGACTAGCTCTGCCAGTGGAGAAGCGAGTGGCCATTGCACTGTAGAAACAAGCAACGCAAGACTGTTACTGATCAACTGGAAATCAATTTGGAGTGGGGAAATCCACAGTGGGAGCTGCTCTGATGCAAGTGTGCAGTGCCATTAATAGACTTCTACTGTGAAGGCTGGTGACTACTGTGAGTGATGTGCCCCAGGGGTCGGTCCTGGGGCCGGTTCTGTTCAACATTTTCATTAATGATCTGGAAGATGGAATAGAATGCACACTCAGTAAGTTTGTGGATGACACCAAGCTGGGGGGGAACAGTAGACACATTGGAGGGCAGGGACAGGATTCAGGGAGACCTTGACAAATTGGAGCAGTGAGCCAATAGAAATCTCATGCAGTTCAACAAGGACAAGTGCAAAGTCCTGCACTTGGGATGGAAAAACCCCATGCACTGCTACAGGCTGGGGAGCGATCAGCTAAGTAGCAGCACTGTAGAAAAGGACCTGGGGGTCATGGTGGATGCGAAGCTGAATATGAGTCAGCAGTGTGCGCTTGCTGCCAAAAAGGCCAATGGCATACTGGGCTGCATCAGCAGAAGTGCTGTCAGCAGATTGAGGGATGTGATCATTCCCATCGATTCAGCACTGGTGAGGCCACATCTGAAATCCTGTCTCCAGTTTTGGGCTCCCCATTACAAAAAGGACATGGACAAATTAGAAAGAGTCCAGTGGAGGGCAACAAAAATGATCAAGGGGCTGGAGCACAAGACCTATGAAGAAAGACTGAAGGAACTAGTCCAGCAAAAAAAATAAAGAGTCGTGTGGCACTTTAAGACTAACAGATTTATTTTTCACCATGAGGTTTCGTGGGAGAAAATCCCACTTCATCAGATGCTTTGAAGCATTTTCTCTCACAAAAGCTCATGCGAAAAATAAACCTGTTAGTCTTAAAGTGCCACACAACTCCTTGTGTTTTTTGAAGGAACTAGGCTTATTTAGTCTGCAGAAGAGAAGACTGGGGGGGGGGGATTTGATAGCAACCTTCAGCTACCTGAAGGGATGCTCCAAGGAGGATGGAGCTCAGCTGTTCTCAGTAGTAACAGAGGACAGAACAAGGATCAATGGTTTCAAGTTGCAGCTGGGGAGGTCAAGGGTGGGTATTAGGAAAAGCTTTCTTACTAAGCGAGTGGTAAGCATTGGAATGGGCTACCTAGGGAGGTGGTGAATCTCCTTCTTTAGAGATGTTTAAGGGCCAGCTGGACAGAACTCTGGCTGGGATAAGTTAGTGGGAGTGGTTCTGCTTTTTGTTTGGCAGGGGTTTGGACTAGATGACTTCATGAGGTCCCTTCCAACCCTATGATTCTATGACTTTGGGAAATGTATATGATATAGTTGATGGGTTTGCCACACTTGTTACCTCAGAACTCACATGTGGGTTTTAAGCATCCTGAAAGCAACAAATATTATTTAATTGCCTCCAAACCAGATTAGTTCTGAGATGGAGGGTGGGATCAGTGCAGCCTAAATGGGTAAAACCCCTAGTGGAAAACATGGCTACAGCCCGCCGATCAAGAACAGATTTAGAGCAATGAAGAAACTTAGAGCAAGAATTTATTTTAAAACAAGTATTAACATTTATTTAAAAGATCTTAAACATATTTTTCATTTACTTCAAGACCTTACAGAATTATAATGAGATTCAGAGACTGAAAAATAGCAAGTAATACTTGTATATCTCAACGAGCATTACAGAGTGACAGTTTAGGATGGAATACTCTCTGCTGGGTTTCCCTTCTTACAGTTACAGACACATAATCACAAACTAGATAGCAAGACAAAGTACATTAAAACATTAGAGACAAATACGAAACACTTAAAATATAACATCCCACAAGCAATGGCCGGTTGCCTATAGGATGCGGAGATCTCAGGTCTTACATCTATTTCCCTTTCTCCACACAATAAGGGTTTTCAACTTAGGCGTTTCCTACTGCAGTCCAGTGGAGCTACCGGTTTGCCTACCACTGCAAGCTACCTTGTAAGGATTGGGCCCCTGTCAGCACTTAGTGCTGTAAAACGGTTTGTTGTTCTTTAACCTTGGCTAGTGATGTCCTACCCTCCTTGAGACCCTTTTCTTACCACAATTTGAGAGGATTCATTCTCAAACAACCAGTCTGGTCTTCATTGTCATCGTGCTTGCTGCCTTTCATTTCCGTCTCTGTTGCGGTCTCTGTAACAACAGTGGCTCAGAAGGTGCTAGAGAGCTCACAGGTGCACCTGCTGCTTTGTATGTCAGCAGAGTTCTTTGTGACACCTGCAGGGGTTCTGACACTGCCAGAGCTTCAAAGCCTTGAGCTTTTTGAAGTGGGCTTATGTGGAATCAGGCTCCCTCAGAAGCATGCACCTTGAGTCTAGGCTCAGGTTTCGAATTGGTGCAGCCTCTTTTGGATAGCCTATACCAGAGACGGTGAGACATGAAGTCCCCCAACTGGGAAGATGTCCTAGTTGTACCCTCTGGCCGCTCCTTCCCAGAGATGGTGAGACCCAAAAGTCCCCCAGCAGAGACTTCACTCTGCTGTACCCTCTGGTTGTGGAGTGTGTGTGCAAGCTTTTGGCTGGGTGATATTCGTTGCTCACAGACTTAACTGCAGGACTCAGTTATCTGCCTGTCTGGAGTGCATGCAAGATTGGCTCGCCCTTCTGAGACTAAGTCCAGAGACCTAGATCAGAGACTAAGTCCTGAGCCTCCGCTCAGAAACTAAGTCCAGAAAACGCCCTTTTGAGACTAAGTCCAGCAACCTAGCTCATAAAGTTCCACCAGAGACGTTGTTACTCTCTCTGGGGTCGAGTGGTGGTGTGACGCCTAGTGCAGCGGGAACATAGCCAGAGGCCAGAGGAACCCAATAAGGAGTGGGAGAGATCTCCAAAGTTCTGCTGCTGTGCAACTTCTTTTATACACTATCGTCACTTTCATCTCCTCTTGACCACTCACAAAAGATGTGAGTTCATCCTCACTCAGTCCCAAAGAGGATGATTTCACCTTGCACCTGCACAGTGCAGGATAGAGATCAAAGGGTTTTAGGGGTCCTTGGACAGTGGGAGGAAACCTCAGAATACTTGATGGGAGGGGGAATGAGGGAGTTCAAAAGTTTAAAATCTTCCTCCATCTTGACCTACTTTTCCTTAAAGAGATATATCTATTGGGTCTGTTCACCTATAATCCATATGTATGGAGATCAGGTTTCACTTGCTGAGTGCATTTTGCATATTAGCCTTGTTTTAAACACTTGTAAAGGATAACTTATGGATACTTTACCACTAATTATTACATATTATGCTATTTCTAGCTTTATTTTAACACAAATTTCTACTAGATTGCCTTACACTATTTTCCTACTCATATGTGTCTTTATCCAATCAAGATTTGCTGTGATACTAAAGAGATGGCAAAAATCTCAGGCTACACACTGGGGTTCCCAAACTGTTGTGGGGAAGTGAACAGATCGGACACATATCCCGATTTTAGCTCCAGACCACTTTGCCACAAAGGTACTTCTCAGTGGTCTCATAGGGCCTTGTGAATCACAAGGACTGATTCACAGACATTAATCTGGGGTGGTCTGGACTGGTGCATGATAGGCTCATCTTTAGGAATCCAGTCTGTTCAAAAAGATGCATTCAGGAACTTTCTTCCCTGACCACAAAATAAACACTGGGGATGTTGAAACGTCGATAGTGATCCTGAGGGATCCTGCCTACCCCTTGATCCCCTGGTTAATGAGCCTTACTCTGGACACTTGGACAGCAACATCAGACATTTCAGTAATAGACTCAGCAAGTGCAGCATGGTGGCAAAATGTGCATTTGGCTATTCAAAAGCGAGGTGGAGGAGTGTATTCACTCGACTGGACCTCTGCAAATACATATATTGATGGTTATCAGTGCTTGCTGTGTGCTCCATTATCTGTGTGAGACACACAGTGAAAAGTTCCTTTAAAGCTGTACAATGGAGGCCGGTAGGCTAGTCACAAATTTTGAGCAGCCAGATGCCAACATTACACTCCAAGCATATGGTGGAGTGCTGTGTATCAGGAAAGCACAGTTTTGCAATGAGCAGCAGTTAAGTGCGTGCCTCACATTGTGCGCTTAATTCTCATTCCCCATCCTCCTCCCCCCACTTCTTCCCCTGCTGACAAGGGCCAGTCATGAATTAATAAAATATTCTGAAAGCCAGTTCAGGTTTATTTGTTAAACTGTTAGTGGGGGCAGGCATGGGGGAGAAGCAGAAAGGGAATGCTGCAGTCCTTAAACTGGCTGTCACCTCTTTCTGCCATTGTGTGGAGGCAAGCACATACTGCAACATGTTTAACTCCTGCCTTGAGTGTTTGGGGCTGAGTGTTTGGTATTAGGACTTGGCTGTGCATTTTGGAAGGGTGGCAGGGGGACTCTGTCTAGCCAGTGCTCTTCCTGGAGCTCCACCAAGGCACCACAGCATGTCAGAATGATTCCTCAGAATACACAACATCTGTTGTGTTTCATAGCCCTGGTCCCACGCCGCTCTTCTGTCCTCTACATCCATGTTAAGTTTCTTAGATAAGTATAGCCACCATGCTCTGAGCTGTGTGTCAGCTGCCACCACCACATTCATGAGCTCAGTGAACGTGTCATCCCTGGTGGTTTTTCCCTCTTCCTAACCTGGGAAAGGCGCTCTGTGAGAGTGTCTAGCCCAAGGTCGAAGACTGCGCTACAAGGCAAGCAAAGCACACAGTTCTCACTGCTATAGGAAGCAATGTAATACAAACCGTGAAACATTGTTACAAGAACTCCCTTGACTATTCAGAACTGAAAACTAGAACACCATTCCAATCTGTACCTACCACAGGACTCAAACTACTGTTTCAGAATTGGTAAATTAGGGGCCTTTGCATCTATTAGTGAGATTTCCAGGCCCTGCTTCCAAACAATTAATGAAGGAGAAGAAATGTGTTCCTGGAAATGCCATCCCTTCCCAACAAAATGCCCCTTTAAAGATAACTGGAAGTGTAGCTGAGGACATAAACCACAGCAATTAGATGAGGTAAACATCCTCACCGGATATGCCTTCCCCAGTAGCTTGGTCAGTGATGCCATCCTGTGAACAGCTAGGCTGCTCCAAGGTTGTGGCTGTCCTGGTAAACAGATACCCCATTTTCCTGGCCCCTGCTCTGCTCCTCATCCATGGAGTCATCATCATTCATCCTTGACTGGGATCCCTTGGAGGTACTGATGCTGCATGGTGGAAGTCATTGCTGAGAATCACATGCAGCTCCTCATAAAAGTGGCATGTCTTCAGTGAGGAACCAGAGTGAGTGTTCGCCTCCCCCGTCTGCTGATATACCTGCTTCAGCTCTTTGATTTTAATGTGGTACTGCTGCACATCCCTGTTGTGGCCCTTCTTCACCATCAGAGCGGTAACTAGTAATTTTCATGCCTGGGGCAAGGATGCCAGACGCGCCCCCCACAGGCCCCGATCCTAGTGAGGGATTTTAGAGGGCAGAGGGGATGGATCCAGCTTTCCGCAGCAGCCGGGGATGGATCCAGATCCGTTCCCAGCTGTCACGGGGAGTCAGATCCATCCCCTGAGCTCCCTAAAATTCCGCTGGCAGCAATCTGGATCCGCCCCCCTCTCGCAGCTTGCCAGTGGCAGTGGAAGCTTCCCAGCTCTTCCAGCAGCAGCTGGGTATGGATCTGGATTCCCCCAACCTACCAGCGGTAGCGAAAAGCTTCTGCCACCATTGACAGGCTGCAGGGATCCAGACTCATCCCTAACTGCCACCGGACAATCGGGGAAGCTTCTGCTGGTGGCAGCAATCTGGATCTCCCCCCCGCACACTGCCGGCAGTGGCAGAAGCTTTTTGCTGCCACTGACAGGCCAGGGGAATCTGGGATCCATTCCTAGCTGCCATTGGATAAGCTGGGAAGCTTCCACTGCCACCGGCAAGCTGGGGATGGGGGCAGTGGCAGAATTTTAGGGGGCTCAGGAGACGGATCTGGATCCTCGTGGCAGCTGGGAACAGATCCTGATCCATCCCCAGCTGCTGCAGGAAGCTGGATCCATCCCTCTGCCCTCTAAAATTCCCCACCCAGGGCTTTGCCCCATTCGCCCTGGCCTACTTACAGCTCTGTTCACCATACCACACATATCTTCTCATAGATTTCATGATTTCTTTTGCTGACTTGGAGCTGAGCAAGCACTGGCTCCTCACCCTATAGACTGATGAGATCCAAGACCTCTGGCCGACTCCATACTAGTGTACGTTTGGGGCATGTGGGCTCCATGAGCTGCTGAGCCATCAAGCTCTCCATGCTGACCAAGCAGGAAATGAGGATTCAAAATTCCTCAGGGCTGCAGGAAGGGGAGGAGCTATGTGCTGCTTACGTGGCCAGGGTACAGCAGAGTGCAAAAATCCAGAGCAGCAAAAACGGAGAATTATAGGTCAGCTCCCAGAGACCAATTACTTCACTTTACATTGCATTCTGGCTACCCTGACTTAAATTCAAACTGCAGAATTCAATCTCTGCATAGTGCCATATACTGGGGTAGTGTAATTCGGTTGAATTTCAGTACAATTTACAACTTCACTGGTGTACCAGGGGAGATGCTAGCTGTCAGAGGTCAAGATGATTGGTGTTACATCGACACATGCTGTCAGTGTTAACCAGGCCTACCTGTCTGGGGCTAGAGCACAAATGGAGTTTGTGCATGGTTGTGTTTCACTGACTGGTTTTGAGGAGGACATTGGAGAAAACTGAATGAAAATATAGTTTCAGCTTAAGAATCAGCTGGAGCAGAGTGATCTGCTCCTATCCTCTCAGATCAAACAGCCAAGAAGTCACACTATTATCCACTCAGCCTTATTACTTTTAGAGGCTTTTTTTCCACATTTTAGTTTAAACAGTAAACCATTTTCTATCACTGTGAAAATAAGAGACATGTTGGCAATTACAATGTGAGAGTCCATGCACAAACACATACACAGCCTTAGAAGACACTCTTCATATTTAGGAAGTATAGAAATTAAGGGCTAAAACACATGTGGGATTATCCCTCTGATTTCACAAGGAATACATTTGTCTTGCTATCTGCAAGACCATACAAGTCTCCTAACTTCTTATGTAAAAAGACCAGTCTGATTCCTTTTTTTCTCCATCCATAATTCTGTTTGCATTTTTTACTGTTTCTGCCTGTTTCTGTAATCTATTCAATAGCATTTTATCCAGGGGTTTCAACTGCCATTCCAGGACTCCAATGAGAATTTGCCATTTTTCTTCTCATACAGAAATAACAACGTTGACAAGGAGATAGACAGGTCTGAAAACCATGGAGAGTGTACTTTTGCTATACCTACTTGAAATAAAAAGACAGGGCACTTGTCCACAATATGTTCAGTGGTCTGGAGGCTCCCATATTTGCACTGTAGCAAATCTTTGATTCTCTATTTGTGTATTGTCCTAATATGGCTGATGGTCATCCACAGTTTCTTGGCAGAGCAAGAAACCTGGAGATTTGATGTTTTGTATGTCAGAACCTGCCCATTGCATACCTCAGGTGTCTTCTGGGTTGAAGTTGGGTGACAGAAGAGCTTCTCCAGGCACCCAGAAAAGGTGGTGGAACTTAAAGTCAGTGCAAGGTGGGTGAATGAGATTGTCATGGAGCAGGATCTTTTGGTTAGTGAGAACTTTCTTGGGTTCCTGCAAAGTAGCCATCTCCCACCAGATGGTCAGAGGAAGGATGTTTGTGAGGACTGGACACTAAGGCAGCAGTGTAGACTTCAGGGAGCCAGTTACAAGTTTCAAAGCCACAATTAGCTGGATATCAGCAAGTTCAATGTGTGAGCTTCTTCCTCAAATGTGTGCCCAGTATTTGGCCATGCAAGAAACTACAACCAACATTGCCATCCCTGCTGTTTGAGCATCAGAACCCCTGCTAGCATCTGCTCACTTTTGGATGATATTCATGCTGCTCTTCGTTTTATGGCTCACTTGCTTCTCATGTTGTTAGTAGATGAGGCTGCACTGGAGAGTGACTCCTTAGGTAGCAGGGATAAGATCATGTGCAATTGGCTTGATGCAAAGTTAACATTCTGCATCCTTTTAGCTTCAGAATTGCTGAGATGGGAAGCTATCAATGCCATTTTTGATGGATTGAATTTGAGTCACCTCTAATGAAAGTCATTTTTCATCCTCTTTCAATCACCACTGAGGGTGTCATCTGCTTGCTTGAGCAACTTGTCCATTAATTTCCATGGAAGCAGAGCCCCACCAAGGATTACATTTCAGTTCCTGAAATTCCTCATGGTCCTTTCTGTGACTGAGGTTTTTGTTTTATTTAGTATTCCTTAAAATTACTTAAAGACACCCTCATGACTGAACTGTGTCCTTTGTGGAATACCTTCATGATGCTTGTTTGAGGCCCAAGTGAAAAAGGTGAGTGAGTATGACAGGAAAATGCTGGGTGCCATGGGACAGCCAGATAGATGAACAAGAGGAGTTTTCAGAAAGCAGAAAAAAAAATATGTAAGAAATGTTGGAAGATGTGCACACTGGTCACCCTCAGACAGGCTGCTAGGTCAAAATACTTACACAATGGCCAAACCACTCAAATAGGAGACTTTGAGACAGAAAATATGCCAGACTCTGGTACTGAGTCCAGAATTTCCATCTCTGAATCAGTCAGTAGTACCCTTGAGAATCCCACTGACCTTTCACAACAATGAGTCTGACATGTGACCATGAAATCATTAAAAAAGCCAGATTTTAAGGGGACTTGGGATGTATCTGATTTTTATGATGTCATTTGATAGTTGGAGGTGATCCAAATTGATAGTGCATTAATCCAGTACTTTTTGAGGGTATTATATTATAATGGTATGGAGAGGCTATCTTATTTTGTTATTGTTAGTGAATTTTATCAGTGCTGTGCTTTACACATGGGATATTGGATTGGATTGGATTAAGTGACCATTTCTGCCTCTGGAATGAGAGAGCTGGTAAGTGGTATACAGTGTGAGGAGATCAAAAGGATCGGCTGTCAAGGGACTATCCCAATGGACCATTAAATTTCACTGGAATGCTGAAACATTTTAACCTACCCACCCCCTGCCCAGTCCAACCCCTTGCACTGCTCACCTACAAGCCTTCACTGAATCTGATGCACACTAATTCATGGGAAAAGACATTTCAGTAGAACACTAAGAAGAAATGGCCTTCCAAATGTTCAGACCAGACATAGAAAGGATGATGTAGTCCAGTCACAGGAAATATCCTTCAAATATTCCTTCTGCTAGGACAGATTGAAAAATTGCTTCCTATTCCCAGTACGCTTGTCATCCAGAGGCCAAGGAGAAAGTCCAGTGAAAGAAAAGGCTTAAGCCTATCTGTGTCTTACTTGCATTTATCACACTTCCCATGTTCATGTTTGATTTGGACCATATGATAGATCTTGTTTAGTGTCTGTAACAGAAAGACATCTACCTTGACTTAGTAGTAAAATAAATGTTTGCTCAGACAGGATTTCATCCCCAACAATAATTTACAAAATATTTATACAGAAATCCCTTCCCCCACCACTGAATGGCAAACATCTCTTTGGGTCTTTAAATGGTTGCAGCCATTTAGTGCAGGGCTATCAGAGCTGGAACATTCTTCTGGCAGAAAATACTATTTCACTGACAGTGAAACTGCTTGTGGATGCATGTTGATTTTAATGAAGTCTTACTTTATTAAAAAATTCAGAATTTTTTGTAAAATGTCAGTTTTGTGGGAAACCCACTCTTGTTCTTTTTTCTTTTTGATTTTTTGTTTGTTTGCTTTTCTATTCTGATTCAGAAAGAAAACAGTTCTCCAAATCACTGAATTTTCCATGCAATGGAAAGTCTGGTTCCTACACAGCTCTAAAACCAACACTATGCTACCTTTTTTTCAATGTGTGGCATGTCCTCTTCTGTGCCCAGGCCACAGAAGATACGGGTCTGTTACTCTACCCATGACCAGCTCCCTTCCCTCATAGGCCTTCATTTTTAACTCAAACTGCTCAGCCCTTTGCTTTTACTTTAGGTGGCTCCAGGTTCAATCCTTGATTGTGACCAAGATGATGATAATCACAACTACGTAAGTCTTTAGGACAGGAAGTGAAATAGAAGATCTTACAAAGAGCTGAGCAAATGGCTTTACAATAAATAACTTAGACAGTGAGATTACTTAGGCTAAAAGCTTTGCAGGACTTTTTTTAAAAAATCAGATGTCCATATGATTAATGAGAAAACTACTCATACATTAGAAAGATGTTATAAAAAGTGAGAACAACATTTGGAAGGAATATAAAGCTAGCTAACTGGGGCAGAAACCCAAATCTAAATTGCACACAAGGGCTTCTTGCACACTCTTTTCAAAGCTCTTGGTGCTGCTCACTGTTGGAGATTAGATGGGCATCCAACACATTTCTTCTTAGTTTGAGATAGAGAGAGGTTTGGTGAGTTGGAGATTAAAAAATTTAAAAGTACCTATTCACCTTCTCTCTCCCTATAAATAAGAAGGGCTCTTATTGCTTGTCCAAATTAAATTTATACACCCTTTCCTGTTCTTCTCCCTTCAGCTACAGGGAGTATAGCTACACACAAGTTCTTTAGTGAGCCTTATTCCAGGAAGTTGTTGGATGTCTCCTCCTTTTAGCCTTGTTTGTGTTCTATGCTATCTAGTATTTCCAATTCATAGATCCAATATTTCAAAGCCCATCAGCCTTTAGGATTTCATAGGTGATCCAGTCACAGCCATGTTAGAAATTCACTTGCATTTACCAAGGGGAAACACACCTGAAGGCAAGACTAAAACCGCCTGGCATTTCAGTAAAATGTTCAGCCTCAACAACAACATTCCTAGTATAGGTTTCATGTGTTTGGTGGGATGACATATTTACATGGTTTTGTGGACCACATCTTGTCTTCTCTGTCTGATATGAGACTAATGAGCCTTTTGCCAATGTCATACAGCACTAACTGGCTGGCTATTCCTCTTGGAGAATTCACACAACCTTTAATTTTTAGATTATCATTTACTCTGAATACTGTAAAAACCATGAGTCCTGTGGTACCTTAAAGACTAACAAATTTCTTAGGGCATAAGCTTTCATAGGCTCTAAACTACTTCATCAGCAATTTGTTAGTCTCTAAGGTGCCACAGGACCCTTGTTTTTGCTGTACCCAGACTAATGTGGCTACCCCTCTGAATTCTGTAACATAAGTCAGAGAAGAAACACTATATAGAGAGAAGGAGCTAGGGATGGGAGCGTTTCTAATAGGGTGACCAGAGGTCCTGATTTTACATGGACAGTCTTGACACTCAGAACTTTTTCTTATATAGATGCTTAGTACCCCCACCCTCATCCCAATTTTTTCATACTTTTTATCTGGACACTCTAGTTTCTAATGACCCTGAGTGTTTTTGATGCTAGCAGTTTTTTTAATGGTTTCAAAACAGGCAAATGAAAGTCATGATGATAAAGAAGGCAGAGATATCCCACTAAGTTTGCTGACACTAAATATGTTGATTCAAAAGGCATATGCTGTATTTATAAACAAAGGAGTCCTGTTACACCTTTCGGAACTAACAAATGTATTTATCGCATGATAAATAAAACTCAAAGTGGGATTTTCTCCCATGAAAGCTCATGCAATAAATAAATTTGTTAGTCTTTAAAAGTGCCACAGAATTCCTCACCAAGTTTCAGAGGGGGAGCCATGTTAGTCTAGTTCAGGAAAACAAACAAGATTTGTTTGTTTTACAGGACTCTGTTTTGTTGAACTAGACTAATTCGGCTGCCCCTTTGGGAGTGTACTATAGACCATTTATCTGGGACTTGATTTCCTTTCCTTTGATGTCAGTGACCTGGTGCTTCACATTAAACAGATTGTAACCAAAGTCCCATTCAGCCAAAGGGAATCACTACAGAAATGCCTATGTTGGGATTTTTCTTGCACACCTGTTAGGGTGTGTAACAAGGGACTGTGGCCATCCTGAATGCCCTCTCTGGTCAAACCCAGGCATTACAAGCCTGAAGCCCTCGAAGCAGAGGGGCCTGGCTAGGACAGGAAAGGGAGGTATAAAAAGCCAGCCTAAAAGCTCAGTTGGGGTTGAGCTGTCCTGGAGGAAGGATGTTTCCTCAGTCAGGCTGCTAGCCTGGCAGGACTGTGGATCCTCTGCCAACCAGACCGCTGCCTCCCCGGCTAGGAGGCCAGATGGCCTACCCAGTTTGCCTAGACCTAAAGACTGGGAAGAAACCCCCTGAATAGTGGACTGGGGCAACTGTCCTAGAAACCCATATAGCCCTGAGGGGCTGCATCTCCCTGGGGATACAGAGGGAGCTGAGGACTAAGATGACCCACCTGGACCTTGTGACTTGAAGGAACTACCCTCTGCTGAGGATCCTTGTGACCTGGAGTTGCTACAGAGGACCCCTGTGATTTGGAGGAGCTGCCTT
Organism: Podocnemis expansa; assembly: GCA_007922195.1. Classification (NCBI taxonomy): domain Eukaryota; kingdom Metazoa; phylum Chordata; order Testudines; family Podocnemididae; genus Podocnemis; species Podocnemis expansa. The sequence goes on along the minus strand of ML681995.1, from coordinate 20,601,038 downwards.
CAACTGAGGAACCTGAGGCCTTTCTAGACCTGCCACTGTGGATGAGGATGGAATCATGGAGATTCCCTGGGCAATCTACACACCAGACCCAGAAAAGCCCCTTGGAGACAGTTACCTTGGTTTAGGGTGGGAGGAAGTGGCCCACAGGGAGCTGAGCCCAGCTCAAGTAGAGCCTGGCTCCTACAGGTGTCAGTATGCTGTGTCAGGAACCCCGCTGACCCAGTGACTGACCGCAGTCACTGGTAGGGCCCTGGGCTGGGATGCAATGGAGTTGGGTGGGTCTGCATCCCCCTTCTTTCCCTTGTGGTATGCGTCTTCTCTTTTCTATTGCCTGGAATACTACAACTGACTTTATTTGCTTGCCCCACCTCGCCTGGAGGCTGGGGGCTACTGACTTGGTTGACCAACCTCCTCATACTACCAGCAGGGGGCACAGTCCCAACGGGTTGGGAGGCATAGACTCTTACAGGGTGGAAGTGCTTCTGGGCAGTGGTGAGCAGAACATCTACTGAGTCCTTATCAGTGGGTTTGGGTGACGGGCTCGAGAGAGGATTTTAACATTCAGCCATGCCTCCCAGAGAAAAGTAGACTTACCAGCACTCTTCTTTAGAAAGCTTGAAAAAATTGAAATTGATTTATGTCACAGGTGGGATAGTTTTGCTTTTTCTTCAGAGGAATCTGGGCATGGTCATTCCAGAATAATTGTATTGGGCAACCTCAGTTCAGGAAAGCTACCAGAAGAAGGTGTTTTCTTAAGCTGTAAAAGACTCCTTCATACCTAACCAGAATAGCAGAGATGGATTGCCACTGCCTTAAGATGTTTACTTATTTGTGGGGCTTATGTCTGGGATGGTAATTTTGAGAGAAGTACAGGCATATACATTTAATGCAAGGTTTTAGTGTCTTTGAGCAGGCATTAGACTTAGCCCTACTCTATACTTGCCATACTTTTCAGCGACAGTCAGTGGGAGACACACAGGCTATGTCCACACATACATCATTATTTTGAAATAAGTTTTTTCAAAATGAGTTATTTCAAAATAAATTCCTTATGTTGAAATAAGTTAATTCGAATTAAGAAAATGTTAATTCGAATTAAGGGAAAGCCTGCTATTGAAACGGCTGTTATTTCAAAATGGTTATTTCGAAATAAGGCTGTTTGGATATGTTGTTTCGAAACAGTTGTTTTAAAACAATGGTGGTGTTTCAAAACTACATGTCCCAATGGCATTATTTCAAAATAACCATATAACCATTTCGAAATAACAGCCGTTTCAAAATGAATGGGGTTTAAGCTGTTTCAAAATGACAGTTCTTATTTCAAAATGACAGAGCCCGCCATTTCTAAATAAGAAAACATCGCGTGGACCTAATCTTTTTTATTTCTAAATAACCAGTGTTATTTCAAAATAAAAGAGACGTGTGGACATACCCACAAGGTATGTAAAATGCCTTGCGTATCTCCCAATGACTTACGAATCCCTCACTACACATTAAGGTAAGCCAATCGGAAGTGCCTTCTGGTCAGCTTACAGCAACTCCAGTTCCAAGGCTGGAGTTGCTATGGGGATTTCCGGAGCGATTGAGCAGGTCTACACAGATCACTCAGTCACACCCGGAAGATCACGCTAATGGCCATCAGTGTAGACATACCCTTAGAGAACTGCAGCAGCTGAGACAGTTTGCTATCTGGCTGAAGATCAGATTACAACCACCACATTGCTAAAGCTCAGGATTTTATTGTGACTTGGCATTTCTAGTGTTTCTTTACAGGTCTAACTCCTGGAGTCATGAGAGGATGTGAATGTTTCACCTTTTCATTAATCAAAGTTTCAAGGCCTAATGGCTGATAGTGGAGTCTGAGAACTAGACTCTTTAGAGATTCGAACACCTGAAAAGCAATAAAAAGCACCCATGTGCTCTTTTTAAAAAAATTCTCCTTATTTTTAAGTGTGTCTGATTATTGAGACCTGACTTGTGCTTTCTTTTTAGAGCCATGGGGGCGAGGGGAAGACAGCAGTTGCTTTTTGAAGTTCTCGGAGTCATGAACGTTGCAGCTGCTTTTGCCATTTCACATGCTTCCCTTTTCAAAGAAACCATGACTAAGTGCATGTTGGGTGGTATTGGCCCAAGCAATTCTGTAGTACCCATGTAGACGGGGAGGCCAATATGAAAAGGAAAGTTTGGGATAGGCTGTGAATTCAAATGGGTCACTCCTAGATGTGTTGGCTCTGGAAGGATAACAGGAGTAAAAAAGGGCTCCAAAATCTTTATTTTCCTAGGGCAGCAGCTCTGCTAAGTAAGAATGTGCCATTTTTGCATTTGGTTTTCAGTGTGAACCAAACTTTAAAAAGGAGCAAAAGTATGCTCAAATCAATTATATCATGAGGACTGCATTGCCGTATGTCAGACTAAGAAAGCTTAATTCTGGTTATGAATCCATCTTTACAATCTTGTGGATTGAGTAGAAAGATTTAAATCAGGAAAGGTAGTAAATCAAATTGAATATCAGGGCCACAGTGCATTTAGCCTCAGTATACACCCTATTGGCTATTTTAGGTAAGGAAAGTTGAGTCTTTAAACAGACACTTGGCTGACTTAACAGTTGTTAGCAATCTGGGAACAGACTAGTCTCAAACAACAAAGAGAATTGAATGCCCCTGAAGTCAGTTATACAATTTAATGTCTAAAATACAGGCAATACTTCCAAGCAGGTCCCTCTAGGTAGTGCAATCCATCCAGTAATCCTACTAAAACGGAGAATATTGTCATATGACAAACACTGAAAGGTTTCATGGAGGCAGTACACAAATGAACAAACTAGACATGAGTCTGAATGCTTCTGTATCAAAGTGGAAGCTAACTGTTCTAGACACTGGTGCGCCATTTCCCGGTGTGGTATGTGATGCCGGAGCATCCCATGCAGAGAGAATTTCAGGTATAAGATACACATTATTATTAATGTAAGGCAGGCTTGGGAGCTGTGCCCACAGCTACTGAAAGGGGGGAGCAACTAATCTGTATAGGTCCTTTATTAGCATGGATACAAAGAACACAATTAGCTGATTAGCATATTGGGGCAAAGCACAGTGGGTAACAGTATTTGGGGTTAATTTTCTCACATTTCTATCAATATCTGTAATTCTACTACAGGCAAATATAATATACTGTCCTTGTGTAAACTGCTACTCTCTGTTTCAAATTTGTGTGGATTAGTTAAAGGGTAAAAACTACCCTTAGTTAAAAAGAGGCTTGAAAGAAAGGTGACTGCATATTTCAGCTGGAAAAAGATGTGAAAGGGGGGAGGTTTTACATTAGCTCCTTTTGGAGCAAACTGCTGGAGGTATTCCTATCTCACCTCAGCCTCCCTGTCAAAGGATAGCACTGGCTAGGCCCTTTGTTATGTTAAGCTAAGTAGTTATTTGGAAGCTGCTGGATGTTTAGGAGCTGCTGCAAAGGAGAAAGGCAGACTCTCTGAGCTGAGAAGAAACTCCCCCCTTTAAGCTGAAATTTCTGAAGAGGAGCAGCAGCTCGAGAGAGCAGGTGGAACCAGTGGATGGTAAGAGGGGCCAGTGGTGAGCTGGGCAGAGCGAGTGACCAGAGGGTGGAGCCAGTGGACAGTGGGTGGAGATGGTAGGCGGTGAGAGGAGCCAGCGGTGAGCTGAGCGGGGTGAGTGACTGGAGGGTGGAGCAGTGAACAGCAGGCAGAGACAAGGAACAGTTCTATAGGATGGAATCGGCGGACAGCTGATGGGAAAGGCACTCCCTATGTAGCCCAGGGTTGGTTGGGAGCCTAGTTAATACTGATGCCACAGATCAGTGCCAGTTTTGCCACTAAGTCTTTTATATTCTGTTATGCGGTGTGGGTTGTTGGGAACTTTGCTCTGTACTAACTAGTTAGATCAGCACTATTTCTGTTATTTGGCCTTTTGCACTCTGTTTTGCTACTATTAAAAGTTTTGTTTACTACCCTCAGTCTCGTGCATGCAAGTGGGAAGACTTACCCCTTTGGGGTACCCAGGAAACAGTGCAGGATTCCCAGAAATCTGGGTGGGGGCTCGAGCCAGTTGGTGGTGCTTCATTATTGGGAAACCCCTAGACATAGAAACCGGCCCTTGTTCTGCCAGCCTGCTCTGGCAGAAAGGTTACATCTTGGGAGTTTGTCAGGGATCCTGGGTCAGTATCCCTCACAAGTACACCTGAGCAACCCCTCAAGTAGGGCTCTATTTTGTTGTGATTGGAGCTAGATACGTTTAAATAATGGCTTCACAGCTATTGGAAAATTGGTGTAAGGAATTGAATATTGACCCCCAACAAGTGCATTTTGGTGCAAGGGATACCTAAGGTATTTGATGAGGGTTCCCTTGAGTCCACCATAGAGACACACATAGCCAAATGCAGGCTGCATGGGCAGGTATCCTTGGAGGACAAGGGAACCTACTACACGCTCTATGAGTTGGAACAGGCAGTGGAAGCTCTGTTGGTGCCATTAGAGTTAAAGATTGCGGGTAACTTTTGGAAAATAGTGACTGTGGGAGGCAAGTCCCCAAAGACTCCAACCTCCCAGACAGAGTTCCTGGAAAAGATGGCTGCTTTCCTAGAAAAGGAAGGAAAGACCATTGATGATGTACCAGATCTATTGGGCCTTAGCCCAGGGTCCTCTACCCAGGAGACTGGGTCTTCATCAGGGGCATGGGAGAAGGCTTTAGAGATGGTACTTGAGAAGGCCATGCAGCCCCAGCATGCCTCCAGCACATACCATGAGCTAAGGTTATTTTCTGGAGACTCTTCCCCAATGCCAGGAGAGGAAGAATTTGAGCTCTTGTTGGAACACACCACAGAAATGCTGCAGGGGTGGGCTGTACCAGATAGGGAGAAGTGGGCATGCCTGACAAAGAGCCTCCGGGGGCCAGTTCTAGATGTGATCCGTTCTCTAATACTGGTTGACCCTGGGGTCAGTGTAAAAGATTGTCTAGAGGCCCTTAACAATGTTTTTGGAGAAAAGGAAAGTGCAGAAGACATCTATTGCGAATTCCTCTGCACCAAACAGCAAAAGGGTGAGAAGGTCTCTGACTATGTACAAAAACTTGAGACGCTATTGCAGAAAGCTGTCATGAGAGGAGCTGTGATGGCTGAGAAGATGTACCAGACCAGGTTGGCACAGGTAGTGCAAGGAGTCCAATAACAGAACCTCATTCCACTGCACCTTCGGCTGAGGGACCGACAGGAGAGCCTGCCAGACTACTCTCAGTTAATTAAAGAGATCTGAAAGGAGGAGAGGAGGAAGGCTATCCACGAGGATGAAGAGGAACAGCCCTGTACATCCCCCGGTGCAGCATCTGGCAGACCACTCAGGGCACTGATGGTCAGTGATAACAAGGAACTGGTCCAACAAGTTCCCCAATGTTCAAAGACTACTTGAAAATCAGTGCTAACAGTCCAGTAAGCTCCTCAGCCAGCTTTTAAAACTCTTGGATACAAGTTAGCTGGACCTACTCATATAAAATGTCTAATTTTAGTAGCTGCTTTTTAACATTCTCCTGAGATGCTAGTCGAATGGAAAGACTTGTCATATGAAATAACTACATCATCTGTTTCTCCCACATACAGAACAAAAATATTTCTTATACACTTCTGTCTCTTCTGTATTATAATTAATTCTACCATTTCCATTTAGTAATGGATCTATACAACATTAGGATTCTTTTTGTTCCTAATATACTTTACACAACTAATTCTTATTGTCCTTAAATCAGCTAGTGAGAGATTTCTTTTCACCCCTGCATCCCTTATCAATTTTCTGCAATTACTATCTTCTGATTTATATTAATTGCTATAGGTTTCTCCTTTCTGTGTGTTTGTGTGTGTGTGTGAGAGAGAGAGACAGACAGACAGACAGACAGACAGACCGAGATGGCTGCTTTCACCTTCTCTCTAAGCCAGGTCAGAGGTTTTTTAACTAATACAGTCTTTTTCCTTGATGGATTGAGAATTAGAATTCTAAAAGTTTTGGTACTTTAACTGTAGCAGTACAGTTGACACAGCATTCCTTGCCACGTTAGTGTGAAAACAGCTATACTAGTATAAAAATCCCTATACCATTAGAGCTTATTCCAATTTGGGAAGCAAAATAAGCTACTGTATAAACTCACATATAAGTCTACCCAAAAAACCTCAAGACCTGTGTATAAGCCAAGGTTTAAAATTAGGGCTAACTCGCTCTGCACCCTACCCCCCCATGCTGCCCTAGGCCTTTCCCTACCCCCCATCCTGCCACCAGCTCTTCACGCTGTCCCATTCCCCCCCCCCAGTCCTGCCGCCAGTTCCCCTCACTGCCCTGGGTCCTTCCCTAATCCCCCCACCATGCCACCAACTCCCTGCACTGTCCTGGGCCCCTCCCAAATTCCCTACCCTGCCACTGGCTTCGTCCAAGTCCCTGAGCCCTTCCCGGCCCCCCCCCCCCCGCTACCAGCTTCCTGCATTGTCCTGGGCCCCTCCCTAACCCCCACCCTGCCACTGGCTTCCCCCAAGTCCCTGACCACTTCCCTAACCCTCCCGCCCAGCTGCCAGCTCCGTGCACTGCTCCGGGCCCTTCCCTACCCCCCCCCCACCCTTCTGCCAGCTCCCCGTGCCACCCTGGGCCCTTCCCTACACCCCCCCCCCATGCTGCCACCAGCTCTCTCTGCTGCCTCAGGCCCTTACCTAACCCTCCCATTCTGGCACTGGCTTCCCCCAAGTCAACAACCCCTTCCTTAACCCCCCACCCCGCTGCTAGCTCCCCCCACTGCCCAGAGTTCACCAAATTCCTCCCTAAACCCCCTGCCCTGCAGCTGGCTCCCCTGGGCCAACCCCCACCTCCCAGGGGCCCCATACCTGGCCACTCTAGTGGCAATGCCACATGCTGGGGCTCCTGCCCTGAGCATGCTCAGGATAGAAGATTTCAAAATGCCCAGCCTTTGCTGGGGCTGCTCCCTGCCACAACGTTCTGCTGGATTGTTTTCTTTTTCTGGCACGCTCTGGCTTACCAGTACTCTCGGGTATAAAATACCCAGCCTTGACCTGCACATAAACTGAATGCCTTTTTCAAAGGGGTTTTCAAGGAAGAAAGTTGTTGGCTTATATGCAAGTATATACTATATCAGCATGAGGTATCTTATTTTACTTGTATAATTTCATTTATACTAGGCTTATTCTGGTATAGCTTTTAGTAGAAAAATAAGAACACACAGACACACTCACCAGTGTAATTATACCAGTACAATTTGTCTAATGTAGACCAGGTCTTAGAGAGCGAAGAAGTTTTGCTGACAGGGAAGGAGGCCTGAAAGGAACCGTGCTGACATGAGCGAAATCAAAGATTGCCTTCGTACTTTAAAGACTCAAAAGAAATATAAAATAAGGCCAGGTTTCAATCTCTTCAAACAGGCATGACATTTATATCAAGTTTTGTCAGATAAGACTGGCATTCAAAACAAACTTGGCTTGCATGATTTGGTAATATTAAAGGAGGAGTGCTGTTTTAGTTTATGCCCACATTTCTTTTTAATTAGTACTAAACAAGTTTTATAAACCTAATATTTATAGAAAGCTTATTAGGATTTAATCAATGAAGAAATGACTTGCAAAGTGGTTTGCTTTGACTTTAGACATGCATCTGCAGGATTTGCAACTAAACATTGTTTTTTATGACCGGTGCTGCTAAGTAAAACTATTCTTCCTGTTACAGCAGAGTGGAATGTAAAATGTGAGCAAGCAGCAGGGAGTGTTTGGTTAAAAGGCAAATGGAAGTTAGTAATGACTTCCTGGGGTTTTCTGTGGTATAGCATATAAAACTGAGATTTAAAAAAAAAAATAGGGAGTCAAATTATCTGTTACACCACAGTCGCAGAATAGCAAACGCATTTCTCATAATGTTTAATGTTAACTTGACAGCATCCCATTCCACTTTTTGGGTGAAATCTTGGCCCTGTTGTAGTCAGAGTGTTTTGCCAGTGAACTGTCATCCTCCTTCCATACAAATTAAATCTCCATCAGCTCTATCTGAGCTTCTTGTTAGAGTGGGCATCAGGGAAATCTACTGCTATATTAAAAATGGTCTTAAGATATTGTCTTATCATGTGGATAAGTCTGATACGCTCTTTAGAAAAGCAGGATATGAAATAATTGTACAGAAGGCATTTCAGAGCAGCTGAAAGCCTAAAAACCTCCATGGGGTATAGCCAGCAGTCCCTCTCTCAGACTTCAAGTGGTTGCAAACCAATGCAACTGAAGTGAGCCCTATGTATCTTGCATTGGCTCTGTTATAAATATCATACACTCCAAGAATGGGTGAAGAGGGGCTATCTGCTGATTGATGATATCATTAATCAGCTTGAGAATATTTTCATCACTGTGGACTCTGAAATGTGTCATTTACATTGCTGTAATTCTACTATAGGTCCCTTCCCTACAGCCCTTTCTCTAAGCCTGCCAGAGATCTGAGATCCAAAGGAGTAGACATGTTAGTCTAGTTCAGTAAAACAAACAAGAAGTCCTATGGCACTTAAAGACTAACAAACGTATTTATTGCATGAGGTTTTTGTGGGAGAAAATCCCACTTCCTTCCATTCTGTAAGATCCCCCATCTTCAAAGCATCTGACAAAGTGGGATTTTCTCCCACTATAGCTCATGCAATAAATAAATTTGTTAGTCTTTAAGTGCCACAGGACTCCTTGTTTGTTTTTGGAGCTATGAGAGACAGTAAAAAAGTAAGCTAATCTTCCTTTAAGCCTGTGAAACTCAGCCCCTAGGGTGAACATAAGAATGGCCATCCTGGGTAAAACCAATGGTGTATCTATCCTATCTTCTAACAGTGGCTGATGCCAAGTATTTCAGCAGAAATGAGCAGAACAGGTAACTATCACATTATCTCTCCCATATCAGCTATTCCCAGCTTCTGGCAAACAGAAGCTAGGGGAACTTCAGAGCATGGTTTTTCATCCCTGTCCATCCTAGCTAGTAGTCATGGTTCACTGGAGCAGAACATTTGGCAATTTTCAAGGGACAAGATGTGTTTATTTAGTTTCCTTTTTTGTTCATGTCTCACTTCCCTCACTTTTGTTGTTAACACATGTCTGAAAGCAGTAGATTTGGCTTCATTTGCTTCAACCCACCATGGGATGCTTATGCATATTGAGGTTTTATAAACAGCACTAGTTGCTACTGATAGTAGCATTATGAATAAACATACAAAACCATTTTCCTCAAATGCAGTAGGAGTTGTATTTAATTTAAGGAACCCTGATTCCCTTTACATAGTCTGACATGCTTTTCAAAAGGTTGTCCAATATTTGTTCTTTCACCACAAAGCCAACACCAGCGAAATAGCTATCCTACAACTGTGGATTCCTGCAAGTTCAGCAGTATCACACATGTTGTTTTATACACGCTGTATAATTAGAAATGAGCAACTTCTAAGCCCTCGTGCACTAAAAGTGCATTACTGGATTAATACTCCATGGCACCAGGATTTTTACAATGCTTCCTTCCATCCTTTTAAAAACACTGAGCCAGATGTTGAATCTATCTTAAAAATGGGCAGAGGACATAGGTATCTTCCCTCATCATCCTGCCCCTGTGCACAGTACAGCCAGAGTCTTTCTAAGTGTAAAAGATAATCTGATAGATGCAATACCATTTGGTTACCAGGGCATGAGCAGGCATGTCCTTCGTCTACCCTATGGGAAGATGCTCCTGACCCCAGGACGCAACTGGTTACAGGGGACAATGAATAAAAAAACCAGGAGCACGTGTGAAGGTCAAAGGACCAGATGCAGGGAACATGAGGGGGACACTAAGCAGAAAAGCCTGGACAGTGCCCACTGCTCCTCAAAATCAGCTAAAGAGTCAGTGGTCATGGCCTGAAGGAACTCTGCCCAGATACACGATTGGATGGAGGAATGGAAATAGGCCTCATGGTCACAGAGTACTTCCTCAGCCAACCTCCTTTCTCTGGTGTAGTAGCAAATAGGAGGTTGATAAGGAGGTCCCATGACTTTGTGGGACCATGGATGGGGTGTGCATAAATCAAAAGGTGTGGGAAGAAGTGCACCTGGAATAGGCAGAACTGTTAGAAGAACAACCTTGAGTGCTTTGAAAGTCCTACCTTTCCTCTACTCAGAGCTGAGCAATGCTGTCAAAGCCAGGATTTTCCTGCTCCCTCAAGCTTCTGAAGCACTTCCGCCTAAGGAAGCTTGAGTTCCAGTTTGCAAATGGAAGGCAGATCTGCTCTGTGGCCATGCTGAGCAGTGGGCACTAATTACTAGGGTGGACTCGCTTGCCAACTGTTTAAATAGCTTAATCAGAACCTGTGAGTCAGTCTTGGGGCATCATCTGGTGTGTCTCCACTATAGCAGACCATCCGAACGCTGTTCTCAAGGGCTGGGAGTATTACATCCTTTCCATGCCAGCTTCAAAAGGCACCTTTGTTTAACTTACCAGGGAAGGTTTTCTTTTCAACCCTTTCCTCAGCCTGGAACTCGTGTTGCTTGCAAGTGCTGTAAAGGTTCTGAAGACTTTTTTGCCCCCTGCAACTTAGCAGTTTGGTGCTGCCCACGTCTTGACAATGATAGGGAAGCATGGTCCACCTAAAAAAATTTACGCTGAATCATATTCTTTTCTAAATGACAGGCAGACTCCTGAGACCAGGTCTGTTTGTAGTTAATGGGCATGAGATAATACTGAAGTATAGAACATAAGGAAAGGCTCATTTCTAGAATAAGCTAAGTCTTCTGTGATTCCTTTCTACCCCTCATAACAAAACTTGTGGCAAGTGAGTGGGATAACTGCAAACATAGGGGAACAAAATATTCCTGGATAGCAGTACCCAAGGATATTTCTCCACCCAACTCCTTCTGCATGTTCTGAATTTGCTTCCCACTGTAGTCAACAAATCCAGAGTCCATTGACTTCCATGCACAGGATAACGCTCAGCTTTCAGGCGTTGGCTTGAGACATCCCAATGCATGGAGAGTTTTTAAGTGTTACTTGTAAGTGTGCAATGAGAGGCTATTGTCATCTTTCCTCAATGAAGACACATTGCTGAGTTCTTCAGACAATGCTGATAGGGTGCTCTTTTCCTCACAAAAGCTTATGCCCGAAGAAATTTGTTAGTCTGTAAGGTGCCACAAGACTCTCATTGGTTTGGTTTCATTGAAGAGACTCAAGATGGTGCCCATTCACAGGAACTGAACCATAGAAAAATTTATAAAAGTCTTTGAGCACCCTAATGCCTTAGAATCAAACTAGACTGGCTTTGATGCAAATAACAAAAGGCTATTTAAATAAAGCCTGAAACCCTTGGCCTTTTTTCTTGAGTTTTGCCATAATTCGAAACATGGTAAAGATGTAGCTTTCCTTAGAAATTCCTGTCTTTGGACACTCCATGAAAGTTGTATTTCATTAAATATGGGTGATTATGTTTAAATAAATTAATAAGAATGCTACTGACTTCAGGGAAGTTAAACCAGGGATTAATTTGGCCCAGTGCTTTTTTCACATCTCTGAATAGGCCCCAATGTTTGGACAGCTGTAGCTGTAAGGATGATGTTAAACATTTTAATTTTTTACTGCTTGATAATTTCATCTCTTCACTTGGCTATGCCAAAATCTACTAACAAGGACAGTCCTGCTGCAGTTAACACCTCCTTTCTGTAACAGGCATTCCACCCACAGGCAGGATGAGCTTGCAGCTAACACACTGAGTCAGCTGTCAGGGTGCTTCTTTTCTTCTGGCTCTGCAAGATTGGTGTGACCATGGCTGTGTCTGCCCCCACAAGACCTGAAGGGGTTAACTATTTGCGTTTTTTCAGTTGTCTGGGACCTCCCTGTTCTCCATGGGATTTCAAAGATAATGCGGCTCTGCAATCACACTGGGGTGAAACCAGCTGGAGGTGGAGGCTGTGCCAGGGATCAGCCATACTTGTCCCCCCGCCAGCCCAAAGGTGACCTGTAGGTAGACCAGCTGGCCCAGGGGTGGGGCAGGAGCACAGAACCCAAGCTCTGGCTCCAGGCCCCTGCCCCACCACCCCGTGCCAGCAGAGCAGGAGCACGCTCAGTGCTGCAGCCCTGCTGATGCTGAGAAAGGTGGTGGAGCAGCTAGGGGGTTTTAGGGGCTCGATCCTGGGGCCCCTTTTTTGCCTTAGGCCCGGGGGTTCAGCCCCTAAAGCCCCTGTGGTAATCCAACCCTGGTTGGAGCATGGTTCAAATCATCATTACTGTAAAGTTCTTGAAGGTATTCAGGTGGAGGGTATTACACAAGGGCAGTCTTCAGGGAAACTTTCCCTCTTTTTAGCACCTACCAGGCAACCTTCCCCCACCCCACCCCACTAATTGTAAAGTCCTGTCAGTTGTTAAGGACTGTGCCTGAGGGAAGCTCATTGTAATTCTAAGACATCTGGTAATGGCATCCCACCAGCAGCAAAGCAAGGAACATAAATAGGACCTGTGAGAGCTTTGGTGTGACTCATGGATATCAAGCACAACAGCTTAACTCAGTTGTGTGCATGCATATATAGAGAGTGTTAGAGATGGGGTGTAGTCTTTCTTGCAAGCTGTCACACAGGTTGCCTCGCTATGTATGCGTTTATGAAAACTATTGCTATGGAGATAAAACACAGCAATAGTCATTCAGTGGGAAGATTGTTATGTCACATAAAGTGAAAACATTCAGGTACCAACATGAAAAGTAGTGATTACAAACAAAATGGGAATGAACCTGGCTCATATTGCTTCATCTTACACATTTCTTTTGTCTGGATCAAATATACTTAAGAGAAAAAGGTTTGAACGTGCCCCTGTAGCAATAATGACAAGTATCCTACTGCCTTCAGTCAGAGAAAGAGGGGGCCCAAAAGGCTGGGTCCATTTTTGTTCAACATTTCCATGTGAAATTGTAATTTCTGTCAAAAAAACATTAAATTCCCATGCAAAATATTGTTCAACAAAAGTGATAGTGTGAAGCAAAATAAACATTTTGTTCCATTGTAATGATTTTATTTCATTTTGGATGGATCTAGTGTTTGCTTAAGGTAATACTGTCCATGTCACTTTCATGATACCAAACATTCCCACATTTAGATAAATCAAGATTACAAGTTAATAGCATGCTGGCAGGCCCCAACTCTGCTTCCCGTAAAGTCAGTGGCAATATTACCCCATTAGTAAGAAAGGGAGCAGGATTGAATGCATTGTTGTCTCACCATTTTGCCACTTAATCATACTGTAGTTTATTTTTTTCTGGCCTCCTCAGTATAAGGAGATGCACAGGAAAGATTACCGCATTTACAGGAAAGAGCTCTTGTTATGAATCCGCATGATACACAGAGAAGAGGTCAGAAACCCAGTCCTACTAGACAGAATGTTCCAGTGCTGAACACAAACAACCCGAGTAAGCTGACGAAGAAGTTTCATGAGATGGCACAAAGGAACACATGTGTAGTGGTACCTCTTCTTTGTTCCTGGAAAGATGCATCTGGAAATTGTTAGGAGCTTGAGGCACTTCCCTGCAAGCGTTATAATAAGTTAGTCATGAGTTGTTGGTAGTTTGATGGCATACCTGGCCCTACAGACTCTCTGAATCTAAAAATAAAACAGGGCGTCATAGAAATGGAAATTGCAGGATCTTTGAGACCTTGCTCCTGTCAATCAAAATGCAGCAGCAATTAAAAAGCAAACAGAATATGAAGGGGCCATGGGTTCCCTCCAAGACTGAAGAGGAGGAGTGGCCATCCACCTCCCAGTGAGTGGGTCTAGGAAGGCTAAACCTGCCATGCTAGAAGCAGAAGGATGGGACAGGAGCAGGAAAGATAAATGGTAGCACTTTAGCTCACCTGGAGGAGAAAGTGGAAAAGATCTCTCTACCATGCTTTTGCTGCCCATGCCTTACCACCACACTACTAAGGACCCGAGGGAGCTACGTGACCTGCTGACCACTTGGGATGCTAAAGAGCTGCTGGACTTACCTGTTGCTGTTTACCCCAGGGAGACAGCCAATGATCCTGAGGCCCCGGGAGTAGGAAGTAACCATAAAGAATGCAGACAACAGTTCAGTGTGCTGTGGCCTGATGCTAAGTCAGCAAGTTTCAGCTCGAGCGCCTCTGACCCAGCGGTAGAACTTCCCATCATTGTGAGGGCACTGGGCTGGGATCTGGTGGTGTACGATGGGGCCAGCTCCTCCTATTCCCATACACTGCCAACACCTCCTTAGGGTGAGCTTTCACGGGAGAAAATCCTACTTCGTAAGATGCTTGAGGATGGAGAACTACAGCTGAATGGGAGGACAATAAATGCAGGGAAGTGTAAGTGTAACAGTTTTACCTGATCCAATGACTTACACTTCCCTGCATTTATTGTCCTCTCATTCATCTGTATTTCTCCAACTTCAAGCATCTGATGAAATGGGATTTTCTTCCACAAAAGTTCATGTGACATAAATTGTTAGTCTTTAAAACTCCTTGTTTGTTAGGTGGTGTTGGGTGCTTACCCCTTGCCTGAGGATCTGGGCACCAGAAAGAGCCAATTCCCTGCTTTGAGCCTGTTTGCACAGATGGAACAAAACCTCCCTCACAGACTGACAAGGAGGGATGGCCATGCACTTCTATAGGAGCCATTAGGAAACGGATTGATAATAAGACAAACTGTCATAACACCACCTCATAAAATCCATGATGCAACCACACCTTGAATACTGTGTGCAGTTCAGGTAAACCCACATCAAAAGAGATGATTAAAACTGGAGCAATTATTATGCTTCCATATAACGAGAGACTATAAAGACTAGGTCCTTCCAGCTTGGCAAAAAGGTGGACTGACTAAGGAGGGGGTATGCTAGAGGTCTATAAAATCAAGACTAGTGTGATGAAAATGAATAAGGAAGCGTAATTTACACCTTCACATAACACAAGAACCAGTGGTTGCTGAACGAAAATAATAGGTAGCATGGGGGTTGGCAACCCAAAAGATAAGAAAAGCATGTAAAGAAATTTCTTCAATAACCAAGTGTTTACAGTGCTGCAGTGGAGGAAGCCTCCTGGTGTGAAGGGGGGGGGAGTTGAGTCAGGGCACCTGCCACAGTGTCCCCTGATGGTGGTGGGGAGCCTGGAGCTGGGGCTTGGCTCCTCCAGTGGTGAGGAAGAAGGGGAAGGGCCTGGAGCCCAGAGCTGCCCCTAAGGTAGCAGATTTAAAACAAATAAAAAGTTTGCACAATGTGCAATCAACCTATGAAACTTAATGCCAAAGGACTAAAATAGAACTAAGTTTTAAAAAAGAATTAGATAATTCATGGAGAATAAATCCATTCATGGCTAATAGCCAAGGTGGTCAGGGGTACAATCCCATGTTCTAGGTATGCCTAGCCTCTGACTGTCAGATTGGGGAAGCTAGATGGCAGGGATTGGATCACTCAGTGATTACATGTTTCGGTCATTCCCTCTGAAGCACATGGCATTGGCCACTGTTGAAACACAGGATACTGGGCTAGATGGACCATTGATCTGGCCCAGTATGACTCCTCTTATGTAATCTTGGTGAGAGGAGGCTTCAGGAGGGGCATCACTGGTGCCTGGCACATGTGCCCGGAGTGCCAGTTCCAGTGCCCTGAGTGCCCAGGGTGGTGCCCGCCTCTCCCAAGCCTGTCACAACCCAGGATCTGGGGCTGGGCCAGAAGCAGCGGCACCTGCCTCTCCCATCCAAGGATTGAGGCCAGGCTGCTCACAATGGCATCCACCTCTTCCAGCCCTGGCCCCAGCCAGGGGTCCAGGGGCCAGGCTGGTGGCAGCAGGAGCCTGACACAGGATTGGGCCTTGGCTTCGGATCGTGGTCAGGGAGCGGGGCAGGGCCTGGGCCCGTGCCCCAGGTCTTTCCCTGGGGCAGCGATGTTCCTGGACTTGGGTCCCAAATTTCACATGAGAAGTAGGTACAAGGAATGAAACTGAACACCAGGGGCCTGTTCTTCAGACTGTATAAGCTAGGGGTGCCCAGCCTTTTTGGGTGAGAGCCACATTGCAATTCTTTTCTCAGTCAGGGGGCCAGTGAGAAAATTTTTGATAAGATTTAAGATAAGACATACAAATTGATCTTTATTAATAAACTTTAATAAAATAATGATTAGTATGATATTTGGCATTGCTTTTGCTTGCACAAATTGTCACTGTCTGCCCACACACTTGATGTAGTAATACAGAGTATTCCAGATAGCCCTGGCCAGCCCCAGCTCTCAGACTTTTGTGGCAACACTCGGTGGGCCAGATAAAAGCTCTTGGCGGGCTGGATTCTGGCCCCAGGGATGCATGTTAGACAAGCCTGGAATAAATTATTGTAGCTCTACTGAAGTCAGTTCCTATCAGCTGGGGGTTTGGCGCAAGATTTACTCCACATCTCAGATCACAATCCCATCAGTGGGATGATGTACTTGCAAACACAGAAAAGCAAAATCCAAGTGATTCTTCAGGACTTTTCCTAAGCCAAGTTCCCTAAAGATGGAGAATAGAAAGGTAAATATTCCTAATTTTGCTATAAAGTTGACATGTGAGTCTCTGACTCTCAGATCAGCAGGGACCAATCTTGTCACCTAGTTGAACCTCCTGCACAGTGCAGGCCACAAAACCTCACCCGCCCATTCCTGTAATAAATCTCTAATCTATGACTGGTTTATTAACGTCCTCAAATCATGATCTAAAGATTTTACAATACAGAGAATCCACCAGCAAGTGAGCTGTGTCCCATGTTACAGAGGAAGGCTCAAACTGAATTCATTGTTAAAACAGAAACTGGATGAGAATGGGCCTGCAGGACCCTGGATTGCAGCCCAACTGTCCCATTCCAGGTCTACATGAAGATTCCTGAGGCACTTGGGAGACTAAATAATGGATGTTTTGACGTTTAATGAAAGATAGAAGGAACCATTATCCCTTCAAGTGTTTCTTACAAAAATTTAAAATATCATAGATTAATATACAAGACACTTTTGCTATTCTGTTTGGCTGGGTCCTGATTATTTTCTCCACATTCACACTGGGTGCAATTCCCTTCTAGGCACTTACATCCCCTCTAGTGAGGAGGGCATGGTCTTCCTTGGAGATGGACAGGGAGGGATGGCTTGAGCCCGGATGAGCGGAGCCAAAACAACTCTGCTTACCCTACTGGAAGCTGCGGAGGTGTGCCAGGAAGTAGAAAAGCTGAGCTGACTGTCTCAGTTTGGTGGAGAGGAAGGGTGTTTTTCTGGTTACTGCTTTATGGGATGGTTGCCTGGGTCTTGGAGGGACCACTCAACAACCCAGCTCAAGGGCTGTTGGTGTTCCCTGGA
>ML681995.1:20541344-20583686 GCA_007922195.1 Podocnemis expansa | reverse complement strand
GAGCACCTTAAGCGGGCAGAAGGTGACCCAGAAGGCCAGCTACTCCAAGGAAAGGGGAAGGAAGTAGACAAGTGGAGCTTGTCTTTGTAGCTCTTAGTTGCATCAGTGTGTTTAGGCTTGGGCCCTGTTGACGAACTGGCAGACTGCTCTGGCACTGAAAGGGACCTGGGCTTGGATTTGGTAGAGTTAAAAGGGCTTGTGTCCCCCTTCTTTCTTCCCACACCACCACAGTGGTGATTGCCTCACTTTGGCCTGTGGAGCTCGTGAGGCTGAGAGCTTGCCTGTTTGTCCTGCTGGGGCTATAGGCCATTTGTTTGCCCTGTTGGGACCAAGAAACTATTAAACTGCTCTGCCCTACCTGAGGGCTAGGCATGACGGACGGCTGACTTGCCCTGCATAGGGCCAGAGAAGGCCTGTCTGTGTGCTCCATCTGAGGGCTGGGAGCTATAAACTGCAGAGGTGCTTGTGATCTACATATGGGGTCAGGCCCCATGCCCCAATGTTAGCTGTGCTAATGCAATCCCTTTGGAGCCTGCACCCACAGGAATGCCCCAGTGAGAAAGTATGGCTCCCCCAAACAGGATGAGGTGACCTGATGTCCTTCGTTCCCCAAACAGGCCCTCTACAGAAGAGGTGTGTTTCGCCCACTGACTAGTATGCTATTCTGCAAGTTGTTCCAATTTAGCTGAGTCAATATTAAACACTGATATTCAGATACCTTCATAAATAAAAGCCCTGAGTTTGCTGTCACCCCTGCTATTGTATCATTAGTTACTCATGGTCCTTCAAAAAGTTTCTAGGTATCTGGAAAATCTTTTAAAGAATATGCTCCACCAATATTAGCACACATGCTTATCCTTCTGCAAGTGTATTGCTTCCTGCACATTGTTATGCTCTAGTTTAGTGATAATCTGATGCCTGTGAGCTGTAAGCCTAGGTTTACACTAGGAAAAGTTAGTTTGAATTTCTTAATTCAAACTTGTAAGTGTGAGTTTAGTTCAAACTAAACTTGAACTTATTAGTTTAAATTAAGAGTGGACTAATTTGACTTAACGTTAAGGCAAATTAGTCCACTTTGTTAATTTGAACTAACTGCCCTTAATTCTAATTTATTAAATTCAAACTAAAGGATAATCTGATGCTTGTGAGCTGTAAGCCTAGGTTTACACTAGGAAAAGTTAGTTCAAATTTGTTAATTCGAACTAATAAGTTTGAGGTTAGTTCAGACTAACCTCGAACTTCTTAGTTAAAATTAACAATTAATTTGAACTAACGTTAGTTTGAATTAGTCCACTTTGTTAATTTGAACTACCTAATCAGTTCGAACTAAGGGTTAATCCTAGCCTTCACTGTCCTCAGTTCGAACTAATGATTGACCTAAGAGCTTAGTTTGAACTAACCAGCAGGTCTTCCTAGTTCAAACTAAGCATTCATTAGTTCAAATTAAGGAATTCCTTAGTTCAAACTAATAAAAGCCTACTGTAGACAGATAATAAGTTAGTTCAAATTAAGCCTCCTTAATTCAAACTAACTTTCAAATGGAGACATACCCAGTCTACACTGTATTAGTTTGAACTAACTGGCAGGTCTCACTAATTTGAACTAAGCTTTCATTAGTTCAAATTAGTACTTAAGTAAGTACTTAATTAGTTAATTAGTACTTAAGCACTTAAGCTAATAAATATTTGCAGTCAGAGTCTTGGCTAATGATTAGCAAACAGAAAAATAGACTGTGTTTTGTTCATGATGGAATGTAACATTCGACTAGTTTCTGCCACTTGTCACTGTACAAAATATTCTTTATATCTAAGGGCCAGGCTTTTTCATGCTATCCAGATCCACAATACCTTCAGTGCTATGTTTTACTGTCCAGCTTTAATTAAAAAATTTTCTACCCTGCTAGTGGCTTACCATTGGAAAAACTTCATGGAACGGGGTGTTCACTGTAACTCTTCCATAGTGTATGAGGTGTATGCAAGTGGTTAACTTGAAGGTTATTGGAAGAAGAAAACATGAGAATCCTAAGGCTCAAAGTGTGTGAAGTAGAAAGAAAGTTTAATCACAGAGGGCCCTAAACTGACTCTAGTTCTTGAAGCCTTCTGGGTCATGGGCTGTCTTTTTGGCCGATTGTGAGTCAGGAGTGCAAAGGTTCTTGCAGATATGACAGTTTTTATATAAATGAGCATCTGACTACATAAGCAACCCTACTTGTGTTCTCAGCCAACTCAACACACTGGTGATACCATACATGGAATGTGAGTACCCACTGGCCTTCAGTAATCCACCTACATGGCTCCAGCAGTAGTAAGTAGGGAGTAGATAATGATTTTTTGTAAAAGGGAAACCCATTTTCTCTCCCTTTTTGTCTTTTCTTCTTTCAGTTTCATTTCTTTCCCACTCCCTGTCTGCTGTTTGGGTCTTACATTAGTCAGTTTAAAGTCATACCATATGGCTAAAAAGAAAGTCTATTTTGAAACAAACATTTTAAATTTCTCATTGAAAACCAAAATAATGGGATATGAAAAATATTGATATGAAATTCTTAGCTTCCCCCTCTCCTCTGCAAAATATGAAAAGTTTCAGAAGAGAAATGATTCATTAAAAATTTAGGTTTGGGTGGAAGCAGCATGTTTTGGGCCAAAATAATTTAGAAAGTGTTGACCAACTGCTCCCAAAGCACATACCACATTTCTAGACAGTCTCTCATCTCCACTTTGGGTCTGGCCTAAGAAATACCTTCACAGCTAATAATTCAACTTCACAAACTTCCTGTGGGTAGTACACTGTGACACTATCTGTCCCATATTCTGGGTTCCTGCAGGGTGACAATGTGGGCATATTTCATAATACAACTTTGCTAGTATTCACGTGGCTTAATGCTTTAAGCAGTGAAAAACACACCTCCACCTAAGCTTAATGCCATGGTTGCACAGAGGGGTTAAAACCTGTGATTAAACAAGAGACTAGGAAGGTCAGGAATCAGTCATTTGATAAGGCTGTGTTGACGGACAATCAGCTGTGGGCCCTATTTTTCAGGCCTGTGGATGCTTTCCCTGCCCCAAGCCCTTTCCTCACCGAGGCTCTAGGTTTTACTTGGTATTTCCAATGTTGAATGAACAGGAAAGAGAAATAGTGGCTGATTATGTTAATAGGCACCAGCTGTAGCTACAAAAGTAGAAGTAAAGGGCTCTTGCTCAAACATCCTTCTTGCAACTCTATCGGTTGGGGGGGGGGGGGGGAGCGTTCTCAGGCCTAGGGTCAACTGTGCAACAGAACTAACCTTCTCATGGTTAGAGCCAGTCCAGGCAGTGGCTGTTACTCCTTTCTCACGAAAAATTAGGATAGTAAGGTAAGTGACTGGCTCTGTGGATTAAGGAGAGAGGCTCTATAGTGAGTTTTGTATTTGTAGTCTATATATTAGAATTTTGTATTAGAAATGCATTTTAAACTACAATACTTTTAAGTAGGGTTGATTAATTGGCTTTTGGGTTTTCAAGTGAGGTGGATTTAACTTGGGAAAAAATTTCCTGAAGGTTTTTGGTTTTGTCTGTCTCAGAAACAGTTTTACTCAAATATTTCCTTGTGTTGGCCTTAATGCGAACCATTGTCTTTGATTGTTCCTGGACAGTTGTGGTTAGATTTGTGAAGTTATTAGCTAAGATCTAGGTCTAGTAACATTATAAGTTTAACATGCCCCTCTGCAGGCTTGATAAGACCTGTATGGGTTTCAGCAGATCTTCTAAGCTTTGGATGGACTCTGCCTTTGCTTTGGAGCCTACAGGAAGCATCCGAACTCCCATGCCATGCTTCCTGCAGGCTGTGCACAGCCACAGGCCTTACAAGGCACAGATCGTTACACTCTTTATGACTGTGGACATCAGGAGTCCTGTACTGAAATCACCATACCATGCATGTGTCAGGATATCTGTGGCCTTAGACAACAAAGCAGTTGAATCCTTCTTCTTTGTAGTTCATTTTCATGCTCTCTGGCCTCAGCAGAGCACTCTCTTTGGATGCTACATGGAAAGTGCACTTACACAAGTCCTGTCCCACCACCAGCAGCAGCGTGCAGGGGTTATCTAGCAATGGCAGTCCCCTGGCAGAGGTCTTCAGACTATTTCTCCCCTTTTCACAGTTCCGAGGGAAACAGGCAATCCAAGATAACAAGAGATGTTAAAAAATGGGCATAGGAGAAAAAACAATACATAAGTAGTTTCCATCAGGATATTCGGCCTCCTTTTTTTTTTTATTTCAGAGGAGCCCGGGATGGGCCCCAGTCCTAACCAAAGCTCAACAGGTCTCCAACACAAGTTACAGGCATGGGAGGATTACAGCATGGGCCCATCACAATGTGGGGATCCTGCCAGAAGCCCAGCCGTGGGAAGGGGAGTGGGGCAGGCCGGCCAGAGGCCGAGCTCTGAGCTCCCACCCTGCCCCGGGCCAGCCGATCCACCCCCAGGGGCAGGGTGAGCCAGCCCACAGCTTGTGCTCGCTGATTCTCACCCTGCCCCTGTGCCAGCCACTCCATCCCTGGGGGCAAGGTGGGCCAGTTGCAGCCTGGCTGGTGGTCTGGGGAGGGCAGCCTGAAGCCATACTACATCCAGCAGTCAGCCTTGCCTCCCCCCAGTGCTGACTGGCCAAACCACAGCTGGCCTCTGGCCCCAGCTCCACCCCCTCCCAGTGCTGGCCCACTGGTGGAGCAGGAGGCCCTCCAGTGAGGGGGGAGCTGCTGGTGGGGAGGCCCAGGGGCCCCGCAGCCTCTGATCTGTCCCTCATTACAGGATACACCCTCTTCCCCTTTCTGTGAAAGCACCAGGAAACTTAGTAGCCTCTTCTCTTCCAGAAATGACCCCTACTGAGTGACACATCATTTGTCAGTCGTGGAAGGGCACAGCCATTCCAACCCAATGCATCTTCTTCACCTCCTCCATCCTTCCATGGCATGTATACATCTCATCATGCGGGTGCTCTTTTGTGATTCAGAGTTCTCAGGATATAGCACCAGCCATGTAATATGCAGTTTAAAT
This sequence comes from Podocnemis expansa, assembly GCA_007922195.1. Classification (NCBI taxonomy): domain Eukaryota; kingdom Metazoa; phylum Chordata; order Testudines; family Podocnemididae; genus Podocnemis; species Podocnemis expansa. The sequence goes on along the minus strand of ML681995.1, from coordinate 20,578,659 downwards.
GCTAAAATGTTCATCAGTATCACAGCACTTCTTCAGAAAAATAAGTATGCCAGACAAAAACTTCAGGCAATATGGAGTTATGGCTGGTGTTTTCACTTTTGCTAGGAAGTTCTAAAAAAATTTAAAAAAAAAAATCTGTCTGGTATTTACAGCTAGGTGTGATTGGACAATCAAAAAGACTACACAAACCCAACCACAACCCATGGGAGTGTTGCTTTCAGTTTTGAGCAAGTCCAATGTCTCGAAGGAAATCAGCAAAAGGCACAAGTGATGCATGGTTTTTTAATCAAACCTGTGAAAATACTTAATTCTCATGGTTTTAATAGAAAAACATAAACTGGGCCATCACTGGACCATGGTGCATTTAGTGCATCAAAACATTTTGATGAATGTGATTTGAGTTTTGAGTCTGTAATCACAAATTGCAGCAAGGAGCTTTCATGTGATTTAAGGTCTGCAAACTTTTCACATTGCTCTAAATTCCATGGCGTTAACACCAATCTGTAAGATGCAGACACGTACCATTTTGTGATATCTCAGGTAAATTTATGCATTTATAAAATGGGCATTATGGAAACATCAATTGGATGGGTGAGTAGAGGACTCACCGTGTGTACATGTACAACTTCATAGCCTCAGAACATTTTAATACGAGTGATGGGAGCAGGGTTTGGGGGTCTGGAAACAAGATGGCTGAAGAAGGCTGAAGTTAAGTTGGACAAAGCCTGTGAGCGCTGGGCCCAGTTTTAACCTGGTGTGAAGAAGTGCTTGTTTTGGACTGCTAAGGGAGACACACCACTCAGTTCAGTTTCTGACTTTGTTGGCAGCCTGGCTGGATTGGAGAAGGGTTGCAAAGAAAAGGAACTAAAGCAAAGAACAGCCTAAACCCAGAAGAGAGGTTGTCTACAGTGAGCAAGGAATGGCTTTGGGCCTAGAGGGCTGCTGGAGACTGAGTGTGAGATTAAATAAACAGGATCCCCACCTAGCAGGCATAATTGTGTTTAAAATATGGTGGTGACTGATTAAGAAGACATTTGAGGGGAAAAATGGAGGCAGGCGGCCTGTATAATGACCTGTGGTCAAGAGTGGGTGCTCATGTGGTCTTATTACAGTGACATTGATGTTATCATGGGAGTTCTGGAATGCAGGGGATAAGGTAACATAATCTGAGTACCTGTGGTATAACTATCATGTGATATGTTTCTCCCTATAACAAATTCTGGAATAACTTGTCACTTTTTAAATGCATAGAATCAATAATCCTTCAAAGAATATGCCTATCTCAGATACCTATTCTTCCTGGGCTATTGAATGTAATTGTCCTTCTGTTCCACTTGTCCTTTCCATTACAGTAATACATCTTCCTGTGTGTTATGTATTAGGTGCGTAGCCTATGCTTGCACAGTGTGACTGTCCCCCTCTAATTGCTGGACAGTTTAAGGGGGGGATGAGTTTAGTCTACTACAAGCTTCACAGGGATAGAGCTGGCTCTTTAGATCATGCAGTAGATATTCACTCTTAGATTCAGAAGTCCTGGGTTCAATATTTGCTGCTGCTGACCCATCTGGGTCATAGTGTTGCAATTACATATTGAAAGGTCCTAAAAGGCCTGTTTCCACTCCTGTTGAGGTCAATAAATGGTTCATTACTTGATCTGGATGTAAGAGAGGTGTGATTCTTAAAGCTCTTTGTGAATACAAAAATGGGGATCTGGTTCCATGAGATTCAACTTCTATTCAATCTGCACTCTGTTTTATACCTGCCCACATCCACAGACCTAGACCTGCCAATCAGCTTACTGATGACCAGCCTCCTCCACCCCTTGCTGTTGCCAACCAGCTGTTTGACTACTAATTAGCTGTTACACAGTAGCCACCCTGGAACAGCTGATTGGCAGCTAGATACCTCCGCTGTGTCTTGAAGACAGAAAAGCAGCCTCAAAGACTCTGAGGTGTAGTTAACTGCTTCCCCACTTTTGATGTCCCTGTAGCTAATGTACCTGTGTGTGTGGTGCAGACCTGCTTGGAAGGGAGATTCTAAGGGGAACCTTCCTCAGATCTCCCACTGCAGGCTAATGAAGACATCTCCTGTATTACTAGTATTAGTTGTTAGATGTATTGTGATAGCACCTACAGTCCCTGTTATAGATCAAGGTCCTGCTGTGCTAGGCTGTACTGTTCTTACCAAATGGAGGAGGTTGCTGGGTATCCTCACCCAAGAAGAATCCCCCCGTGGGAAAGAGTCTCCAGCCAGCTCTGCAAAGTTGGAAGCATGGTAAGGACCAGAGGCTTGAGAGAGTTTGCAAAAACTGTCAAATGTAACCCAAAAAGACCAGCACTGGAAAAGGAAAAAGGAGTTTAGAATGAAGGATTCCAAACAATGGTTAGAAATTGTTGATTCACAATTTGAGCTGAACTAATGCTTGTTGCTAGGTAGCACATGACGCCCACACAACTGGTTTGTTGAAAGCCAGTAAATGGGAACAAACTTGACTCTCTTCAGATGATGACGTCATCACTCTTGAACCCCACTTCTGGCTCCCACCTCTTATTATGGATGAATGGCATGCAGCCTATTTTGCAAGAACTTGTTCTTTTGGCGAACTCCTTGTACTGAAAGTAACTGAGTCTCAAGAGAATGGGATCTTCCAAGGCCATTTGTGAACTAGGAAAGCCAGCTGTTACATCACAGTAGGATGCTGGAAAACATGCCTCCCTCCTGCTAATTATCTGGAAAAGAACCCACTGTAAATAAGAGCTTTAGGGAATTCATTAGCTCTACAGGTGGCTGGAACATAGGAAATATGCAATTGGAATACCAGAGTCTAAACTGCACTCTCTTAAAGAACTGAAAGCCACTCTTTACATATTAAGAGTAGCAAGGACTGCATGGTGCTATATGATCTCAGATATGTCATCAAGAGCTGTGGACAATAGCAAGAGAAGAATACAACAGAGTTCTGTGTCTCAAAACCTAGATGAGGATTCCTTCACTGCAGAACTCTCTGAAGGCTAGCCCAACAAAAATACACTGCACCTCATGGATCCCATAAAAGTCTGTTATAATGCACGTATTACAGTTCCTCAACTCGTAAGACTAGCCTTGTGAAAAGACTATAGGTACGAAAGTAGGAATCAGCAGTGTCCCTAGCTTCTATAGCTGGTGTAAATCAGTGTACCTTGACTCCATCCAGACTTTCATAGCCAGAGTGATATCAAAGACTGTCTAGTCTGACCCATTTCAGTTCTGGAGGCCAAACATTCAAGAATTAGGAGTCAGAACTCTCAAAAATCATTAGATTGCTTTTCAAAAAGAAATCATGAGTTAAAAAACAAAATGGTTTTTTACTTGCCTTCTGGTTTTTGCATCTCTAGGAATGCACTTCAGTCATGTTGTCAAGTTTTTTCTCTGCAGTCATGAACACTGGAAACCCATAAAAATTTGAAATTTTCCATGTATTCACTTGACTCCAGATGCTCAGGCTCTATTAAAAAAAACAAAACAAAACAACCAAATACTGTATTGCAAGATTCATGGTAGCAAGAGATGGCAATACTGCTATGATTTAAAGTAGGCCATAGAATTTCACTTAGTAATGCCTGTGATAAGGGAGCTATTCTGAGGACAAAAGTTGCTCAAAGTCATGTAGCAACACCGGAGTTAAAGGTACTGAGAGATCATCAGCTGGGACTGGGGTGTAGTACCCTTTCCCAAGTCTGTGAGCATATGCAGAGCTTCTATTGCAGATCTTGGGCTATAATAATTTGTTGGATTCTAGGACAGGAAGCAATTGACTTAAATTGAAGCAAAGGAGTTTAGGTTGGACATTAGGAAAAACTTCCTGTGAGGGTAGAAAGCACTGGAAAAAGTTGCATAGGCAGGTTGTGGAATGTCAATCAATCAAATCATAGGGCTGGAAGGGACCTCATGAGATCATTGAGTCCAACCCCCTGGGAATTGAACCCAGGACCTTCTGCATGTTAAGCAGAGGTGCTTCATTAGTGATTTTTTTTTTAAAGAGCAGGTTAAACAAACACCTGTCAGCAGGGCCATCCTTAAGGGTGGCAAGAGGGGTGATTGCCCTGGGCCCCACAGTTCCCTGGGCCCTGTGCTGTCCTGCTGTAAGCAGGGCAGTGTGGGTCCAGCACGGCTGCCTCCCCATGGCTGCACTATCCCCTGCCACCTCTCCACTACCTTTGGTGTGAAACTGAAGGCAGCGGAGGAGGGAGGTACCACAGAGCCTGCCCCTTCTTTGGGCCAGCTCTTCCCCACCCCAGGGCAGGGAACAGCTATCGCAGGGGTGGAGAGGGGCAGCCCGGAGGCTGGTTTTCCTCTCTCACCCCTCCCCTGGGCCAGCTGTTGTGCCCTGGGGACAGGGAGTGCTGGCCCAGAGGTGGGGCAGGAAAGGAGAGCCCAGTCCCTCTGGGGAGGGGTAGGAGTGCAGGGTGGGTGCGGGACACAGGGCCCCACACAGGCTGATTTTCCCACACCCCCTGGGGATGGCCCTGCCTCTCGGGGATGGTCAAATCTAGATCAGTGTTTCCCAACCACTGTGTCACAGCTGTCAGGCCTGAGCAGGTGTGCCATGGATTTCTTTGAAAAGCTTCTCGGAGTTCTGATTGACTCATGGATTCATTTGGAGACTATATGGTAGTATACCTCAAAATAATTAAAATTATGAAGGTGTGCCATGGGCCATGGCCAAGAAAAAGTTGGGAACCACTGGTCTAGGTAATACTTAGCCCTGGTTTCTGGGTAGTCTACTGGAGTAGAAGACCTTTTAGAGATCCCTTCTAGCTATACAATTGTATGACTATATGTATGTAATTGTTCGTGCTATCAACCTAGTTCTTCTAAGAAGGCTTGGCTTTTGTCAAAACTCCTAGAAGTTTTGCTCTCCTTTATTTTCAAAAAGAGTCATAACTTCAGATCTATTTAACTTTTTTGCCTGTGATTAGGCAGATGGGCAGATATGGTGTTAAATCACAAGCTCTTACAGCTGCTCAGTGAAAAACAAGACAGCTTATCTTGTTAAAAGACCTGTCATAACATTGATTCAAAAAATAAAATAAAATAAAATCCTTTCTTTCCTTATACTTTAGATAAGAAAAAACATGCTGAATCAGCATGTGTAAATTGCCATGTTCCTTATCTTTATTCAAATATATCAGCCTTTAGCAAAGATGCGCCTTCCTTAGTCTCTGTAACATGAGATTTAATAAGATTGAGACTTAAACAACCTACACTCTTCAGATGAAATCTTCGAACAACTTTCAGCCAGTTTACAGATCCCTGGTAAATTGATTTTTGGCTAAGTACAAACAATGCCACTGTGCAATTGCCTGTAGCTGCAGTTGTGGACTGTTTTTGGGCATTGCTATTGCCATCTGTTGCTACTGTTTCTCATATTTAGGAAACAGCCTGTAGGAAAAGGGTGCAGTCTCAGTGAAGGAGAGGGATATAGTGGTAGCAAGGAGATTACAATTTTATTAGCAAAGCAAGCAAGGAGTTCTGTGGCACTTAAAGACTAACAAATTTATTTATTGCATGAGCTTCTCTGGGAAAAACTCCCAGACTAACGTGGCTTACCCCCTCTGGAATTTTATTAGCTGCTCTCATGCTAACTAGCTGTGTGTGGTGATGGACAACCAACTTTCTCTGTGACTCAGGAGTGATCTGTAAATAGAAGTTGCATCAATGTAATTGGTTGCTAACTCAATTTAGTTAAATAGATGCAAGTTTCCTGTGTGAACACTCTTAGATCAGCTGAAATCAAATAAATACAGTTTAATTTGAGTTTAGATCAGGCCTCAGGAAAAATAAGAATGTATCCTTTCTGTGGTCCAGTGACATAGGTGCTGGAACAATTTTTATAGCGAGCATGGTGATGATGGAAAGCAGGGAAATCGTGTATTTGCTGTTTGCTATTACTACTTCAAGCTAGCGGGCAGAGTAGCACTCCCAGCACTCCTAATTCCAGCAAGCTTCCCCAGTGGTCTCCTTACTGATTTTTAGTGGTGTTCGATCAGATCTATATAGGCACATTTCTTAGACTTGTGTCTCCAAGTTTTTGCTGGCTCTGAGCTTGCTGTACAAAAAAGAGGTAATTAGGCTCCCAAATACCTGATCTGCATGTACTCACACTTTGTTTGTGCATGCAAACACTGCTATAGCACGCACATAGCTAGAGGCCACTTTTTGAAATGTAGCCTCTTGATGGTAACAGCCTCTGAAATCCTTGGCAGAAAGAAGGCAGAGGCCAGCCTGTGCAGAGGGGCCTGTGGTCAGGGGAAGCCCAGGGCCTCTACAGTGGGGGGGCTGGCCTTGCGGGGGGGGGGGGGGTAGCCCAGGGCCCCCAAACCAGTTAATTCACCCCTGCATGTAATGCCACTTTCTCCCAAACCTCTTGAAAGTTTAAGGTTTCGTTTCCCAACTGGGACAATAAACCTGCTAGATGAAGTGGGAGGCTAATGGTGTTAAAAATTTAGAAGCATACTTGGAATTACTTCTCATCTGTAGTGCTTTGAGAATATCATGTGCTGGCCTTGCAGAGCCCCGCTGATCTCATCTGCCATGAGTGCACAGTTGGATCACAGCTTGAAGGCAGCAGATCCCAAGACAGAATCACACTTGTGGTAATTCAGCCACAGCCATATGTGGTGTTTTGGGAATTGGTAATCTTTAAAGCAAGGAAAACTAGTGTGGAAGCAGAATGATCATTCAGTCCTACTTGTGCAGAAGGCTCCTAGCCAGTATTCAGAGGGGTTAGGTACACTAGCATGAGCTAGGGTCCATTACAGTCCTTTTAGAGACTCTTGTGTTTACTTAAAAGTACTCGTAGCCACATGCTGTTGCTTGAGTGCAAAAGAGTCTATCATCTGCATTTAGGTGACGCCTAGAGGCCCAAGATGAGATCAGTGTCTGTGGTGCCAGGCACTGCATGAGCATATATAAGGCCATCTGTGCTCTGTAGAACTTAGAGTAAACAAGACAAGAGTGAGAGAGAGAAGTAGTAAAAGTATCTCTCTTTCAAAGATGGGAAAACCAGGGCACAGAAAAGCACAGGGATTTGCCCACGGTCACCCAGATGATCTAGAAGTGAAACCAGATCAGTTGAATCCCAGTGCAGCTCATAAGAGAGCTTTCTTCTCTGTTGTGTCAAAATATATGCCAAAGAGCTGGAGGAAGGTGTAAAGTCAAGTTTAGGCTTATCTTATTCCTGACTGTAGAGTGAGTACAGAAACTGGAGAAAGAGGGACAAGTTTCAGGTAGGACCATGGTCAGCATGAAATCAGTGGGCTCAGATGTCCATCTGGGTCATGCTGGCACCAGGCAAACATTGTCTTCTCAGTGTACAGCACAAGTCACCATGCTCAGTAAAGATCTTTTTCCTACAGCTCTGCGTACTCACTGCATCACTGACTGGTAATGAAACATACGTACCCTTCATTTGTTGCCTTTTTTTGCTGCACCTCTGTCAACTGACCCCTTTTATTTGATTCTTACCAGGATAAGATTAGCTTTCTTCTCAATTACTCCAGTGTCAATAAGGAAAAACTCCCCAGAAGCCAGTGTAGCTTTCTTAAATATTACAGAAAGGGTTGTGATCTACAGAATCTGGGCTCACTTAGTATTTTTCTCTTAGCTGAAGTATTCCTAATGGAATAGCTTCATTTGCACCAAACAGTGGTGCAGTGAACATATTTCTTTGAAATCCCCAAGAGAAAAGAAAGGGCTCAGGCATTGCTTAGAGAAATTTCCCCTCACTCATCCAGTTCACTAAGTGGTAACAAAATACCATTTCATTTCCTGAGTAGTTCATTAAAGGTATTGTCACCTTCTCATGTAGGCTCCATTGTGTCATAATATTTTTTTCCTTTCCTTTGGTGTGATTTAAAAAGAAATAATTATCTATGCATGGCTGCAGCTGGAGTGCAGGTTGACAACACCTCTAGCATGCCACATCCTCCTCCTAGAGAAAATAAAAATGGATCTGGTTCAGGTAAGGGGTGTGGTGTCTTCACTCCATGACGCAGCGTGATACTGGCCCAGTGGAGAAGTTCCTGTAGCTGGAACTCCTCTGCCAGCAGGGAGCAGAGACCAGCTGCTGGTAGGTGTGGGGGCAGAATATATTTAGGACCTCACAGCTTAGGGAGCAGGAAACACCTTAAGTCCCATTTGTGCAAGACAAACAAATTCTAGGCTGAACTTTGAGTTGCTTCTTACAGACCTCAGCTCCCCGACCCAAAAAAAAAAAAATTATAGACCACACAGCAGTTTCTCATGTGCAAATGCTGACCAGTGCACGTCTCTAGCTGCTAAGCACTGATGCTGAGTGGCCAAATAAATGACAATCCAAAGCCTCAGGAGATCAGATAATGTGAGACACCCTTTGACTCAGCAGTGAGAACCCCTATCTCTGCACCCACACTTCCCACATCACATCTCTGGAAGGGTGAACTGTATCAACCCACCTCCTGATGTGGTCTTGTAACCATACTGCAAAGCTTTGCTGCAGCATAGCTCAATGAATGGCTGATGAGACTGCAAGTGGCCTGGGAGAACCAGACAGCTAACTGTAGACATCATCCTGACTGTTATTCTACAGCTGTTCACCAAACTCAGTGCAAGCAAACCCGGAGCCCCCTGCACGGATACTAAACTGAGGGCTGCAAGTTTGGGGGCAGCCTCTCCACTGGTATGAATTAACATAGCTCTACTGAAATTAATTGTCTTGCTTATATATGCCAGCTGAGGATCTGGTTTGATGTGAAACTTTCTCCAGCTCTGAAAAGCTTCCAGCTCCTTTACCAAACTAGATGGGGGATTAAGCACTACGAGTAAGGACAGGAAATGACATGTCTAAAACTGATGTGTGTTTAAGAGAGTTAAGGGAATAGTGGGTGGAAACTTCCTGATAACTGCAAAAGGGAAAGAGGGGATCTGTGGTTTGCCCAGTCCAGGGCCTGATAAACAAGAGGGGGATCCTACTTCTGACAGAGGCCCAAATGATATCAGTACAGAGTTCCTCACACTAGGCTGTGGGGTTTGTATGTAGCTTTTTGGTATGTATCAGGAGCTTCACAAAGGTAGTACTACTGTAGGAGCAGATCAAACAGGCATGCATATCATATACTGATGTTTTAATAGATGGATAAAAAGGTTTGACCCCCTACCATTGGTTTGAATATATTCCTCTCGTGCATTGGCTCCTTGTACTGGGGAAACTGGGCTTGTTTGTTATCCTGTGTGTTGCATAATTATCCTATGTGTCTTAAGTGTCCATATTTGCTGTACTACTTATTCAATGTGGTGCGCAAAAAATAATGAATGTGTGTACAGGAATTGCACAAATTATGATCATCTTGTACAAAGACTGGTCTGATGCCCATAAACAAAGGGGAGGGAGGGTTTAAGATGATACAATATACACTTCCTTCCAGCATCCTTGATCAGTAATTTACACCGACATAAACACAGTTAGGCCCCTCTGAATTTGGCTGTTTGTGGTACTAATCAGACAAGGCTATTCACTATGCACAGACAGGATGTCTTAGCAAAAGCTCATGAGCACAGAGTGGCATCCCTAAATTAGGGCCCTGGCAGCTCAGGAGATTGGTAACTCCATCTAAAAACACTTATTTCTATATCACTGGCTCAAATCTGACTGAGGTTGGTTGTGAAAGTTGCTCCAGAGTAGTGGCTGCTCTGTGGCAAACCTATTCGCAGTCCATTGATCCCTGGGGGAGAGGTGTCCAGCTCACAAAAAGCAGCCTGACTACAAGGAGAGCTGAAGAAACTGAACTTCTGGAAGGATCAGGCCCAAATTAATATGGATTGTTATAGTTAGCAGCAGTGCCAATGAAGAAACTCGGGTCAGTAACAGATGCAGCTGTTGTCACTGTGGTCTATGCTGTATGGCTACAACTAAAACTGGTTTTTAAACTAATATAGGTAAGCCAGTACCAAAGGCAATGTGGACACTTTCATTTTGGTCTGTGACTTCAGTTTAAACAGGGACCAGCTGATTTTAAACTCAACCAAAATAAATCATTCTCACACTGAAATTGGTGTTCACATAGGGATTTGTATTAGTTTAATTAAGAGTCTAATTCACACTGTAAATTTTAGACAAGGCCTAAGAAAGACAGAGAGGATGGACTCCAGCTGCATGTCCCAGACCTGGATCTGGATTTCCAGCTCCTGATAGTCAGGGGTGGATCAAACCTAGGACTTTGGGTGTAGGTAGCAATATTTTTGAAATTCAGGATTCAGCACTTCCCCACCACTCTAGTGTTTTGGATCTGGGGGCCTCTCAGAGTGGATAGATGGCAGGATAGAAATCAAAGCGTGGATTGAATTTACTAACCCTTAACACGTGCTTCTCTGTACTTAGCTCTCTATCTCTAGAATGCTTTCCGCTGGTCTCACAGGCCCCAGTTATGCTGTGTCCTAGCTGTTAATGAACCTTTAGCCCTCTTCTGCTCTTCCAGTATTCTGTCAGCTGTATAAAAATTTCTCAACCAGCTCTATCAGTGCATCTCGAGGCAAACGATGTAAGGGGAAAAAGCCTCTCATGAATGAGGCAGTGAAAGAGAGATGGGAGCTGAGAATGCTACCATACCTTGAGTTCTGTTAGCAAGAAGTTGTGTAAAGAGATCTTAGATGCTCCAGGAAGACCTCTTCCCTCTCCTGGAAGGATCTTTTTGTCTTTTCTCTTTGTGACTGTTCCATTCATGGTACCCTAACCTCGCTTCTGTACTTAATTTTTTTCAACAGATTTGTCTCCCTCTTTTCCAGAGTTCTCATCCTGTGGAGACAGAACCATGACAACAGGGAAATGATTGTAGTAATTCAGTCAGGCAGTCAGTTACATACCAGCATCATGCTATTTTTTCTATATTACTCCACTGGAAGAGCTGAGGTACATCACTCAGAGATCAGCTTTCTGTTTCTGCTTGGTCCTGACCTCTACCCGCTAAGGGCCAGATGAAAAGAATCTGGGCCACATATTGCCATTTTTACATATGGAGGTGCAATGTGCACCTCCCTTTCTATTGTCCCTCAGTAGTGCTGTGTGAAATCTGCTCAGGTTATTAACTGCTGTTGCTGCAAAAAGTCAACCTATTTCTTCTTACAACCACATTAGTGATAAAGATTTTACAGTTAAAATAATTCACTAGTCCTGGAGATCATAGACTCTACAGCTGGAAGGGATCAATACTACCATCTAGTTTGACTTCCTGCATAATCCAGGCTACAGAACCTCATCCATCCCTCCTGTAATAAATCTCTACATTGTGAATAAATAACTATTAAGATCTTCAAATCATGATTTAAAGACTTTCAATTACAGAGAATCCACTAGCAATTGAGCCATGTTCCATGCTACAAAAGAAGGCATGAATCAGGGTATGCCTTCACTAATGTCAAGGCTGCTTCCCTGGTCCTGACACATAGAGTGCAGAAGGTGAGGGCCTGCATAAGGCCTTAAGCCACACCTCCAAGGCTACGAATTTCCTGGCCTTGGAGTGGTATTCCTGCCACCACTCAAATGCAAAAGCTTTTTGAAAACTGAGGAAGGTGCACAGGGCCAGTGCTGGGGATTGTGCCTCCCCCCCCCTGCAGCAGAGCGATGCCCATGCAGACGAGTGATGTCATCAGGGGAGCACCATGGTGCTGTCCCCTTTTGGTGCCCCTCAAACGCCGGTGTCCCCCTGCAACGCAGGGCCTGCTTACCCCCTAGTGCTGGCCCTGAAGGTGCACTTGGGAATTCCTTCCTGTGAGGTACCCTCTATCACTTCTATTCTTCTGGCAAGAGACTGGACCCCAGCTGTGAGATCATCTGAAAATGGGACTGAATCTCCTTTAGGTAGTTGACTGGGAAGTCTGAGGCACAGGCAAACAGAACCTCTTGCCTTTTAGGACACAGAACCAGAGCTTATGTTAAAAGGGTAAATTTTCTTTAAGAGAAACAGCTAAGAAACACAGTTGCTTCTCTAGGATTTAATTTGGATATTTACAGGATGGCAAGAGGGGGTTGGATGCATGTGCTCAGAGCAGAGGAATCCAAAAAAGAACCAAAACAAAGAAATACCCTGAATGCATCTAGCTACACAGTCCCTGTTCTACTTGTGCATGGTTGGCTACAGATTTAATCCCTTCTTACACATGGATGTCATTGGTTCCCCCAGGCCTGGCTCCCTGGCATCCTCCTGATCCTTCCAGTAGCTCTGAAGCCATCCAGCAGGAAACAGGAAGGGCTGCTCTTCCAATTAAAAAACCTATACGTACTCTGTTTTTATTGGCTTTCCTAGGACTTGTTTAGGACTTGCTGTCTATGGTGTTAACCTCTTCCCCTCAAAAGTACTGCAACTCATGGCAGCAAATTCAGTGCCACCAGATCGATTCTTTGGAATTAATTGATCAGAAGTGGAGACCCGCTCAATTGACCCAGAAGTCAACTGAAAAAAAATAATCCTCCTGGAGAAAAGATTACTGCTACATCAATGGAAGGTCATTTCCTATCAATGCAGTGTAGGGGGGCGGGGTCATCGCAGTAATGCAAATTTAAAAGGTTGACTAGAGATACTCTACCTGACTTGTATATTTCCCATTGACTGTGTCACAGGATCCGCACCCCTCCCCAGGCCATGATCTGTGTAACTTTCTGTTCATCTTTGCAATGTAATTGTATGGTTTGATGCCAAATATGCCGTGCAAGGGGTTTCCTTTGGAATGCTCATGACATACTCTACATTATTGTTATGGTCACATGTTTCCTGTAGCATCGTGTTTGTATACATCGTGTTTGTCCCCATGGGTTCCTCATGGCTGGTGGGGAGGGGAGAGACACTCAAAGCTGTCTTACAGAACGTAAACTGGCAGGGTTGCAAGCAAACTTCCAGAGAAAATATGAATCACAATGGACTAGATAAATGTCTGTAGCAACTTGGTCAGGGAGGGGAAGACACATCCCACCCTTTCTGGAGAATGGGAATGAGCTGGCCCTGAGAAGGAGGAGAACTAGGCGCACTTTTAATGGTTAGAGGCTCCATCCTGAAACATTTCCATCTGTAACCAGAAGGCAGGTATGGACTAACCCAGGAGTGGGGACCTACCTAGCAATGGAGTAGGTGATTGGTGTGCCCCTGGGCCTCCCCAGACAAGATTCTGGAAGGGGAGTGTCACAGACTGCTGTTGAATTTCACAGCCACTATCAATTAGGCCTCTGGAAATCTTGCTTCCCTCTCTTTTAGAGGTAGGGGCTGTGCAGTTCTTGCAGGTTTGCAAAAAGTCTTTTAAAACAATCAGTTGCTGAAGCAATCAGATATGGCAACTGGGAATGCATGCATAAAGCAGATCTACTACCAACAAAGAAGAATGTTGAACGAGTGACTTTTTTCTGACAGTACCTTGACTCTAAGGTCCATATTGTATGTTGACTAAACACTAAAAGGCAACAAAATCACCCACTTTTCTGAGGGCTATAGCACTTCAGCATGATCCACTACATCACATACTAATAGGAGGAAACACCTGGGGTGCATGACTTCACAGTATCTAAATTTAGCTATTGCTAATCATTAGAGATGGTGTCAAGCCACAACCTGCTATCTAAAAGAGCTTAGAATTCATCTCTGTATTTGAACTTAGATTCAGACTTCATTATGTTTTTAATGGTCCAAGCTATGATTCTGGATTGAACCAGCCCCAAACTTTGGTAATGTTTGGCTCTGAACTTCACAGTTCAAGCTCCTCTCATCTGTTCTATCTCTTGCTTTCATGGGTGTAAAATGGTCACCTATCTTTTCTTTAAAGCATGTTAATGTCATCTGCCTAGCATGTTGTGCAATGTAACATGAGAGGACAATGTAGCTGTCATGAAAGCTCAGCCAATCATTATTAGTGCCAGGAAAAGACAAAAGAGACCTTGGAAAAGTTAGTGTGTTCAAGGTGGGTGGTATGGGAGAAGAAAAAATTGCACAAAAACCACGTTGAAAATGTGGACATAAGATGTAAATGACTCACTAGTGGGACAAAGAGACAGTGCACAACTGAGATCATTTTTCCATGTCCATGCCCTCCAGGATACATACCCCTGTAGTGGACCCGCAATTAATAGTGCATGGCAGATGGAAAGGGATATCACATCAGCGTGCTCTGTTCTTATGTCCCTAGGGTGGCTTTGATACTTCATTAAAAAAGAGTGCAGAAGGACCCTTGAATGCAGCTCATTCATTTAATACTGAACCTTTGAAAAATATTTCTTCTTGACCACAGCTGAAAATTGGCTTCCCCTGAAGTATGAGAACAGGTAACACTTGTAAAGATTACCTCAGCTACCCCAACTCCAAATGCTGTTTTTACTCCTAGAAATGTTTCCTTACTTTGTGAAATTTACCAAGTGATTTGCCTCAATGACATCCTATGGCAATGAATTCCATGGGTTATAGGATGATTAAATTTGTTTAAAACAGTGTAGTATACGCTTGCCTAACGTTGCACTCCTTTTTCTGTAACTTGCCTAATCAGAAGGACCATGAGGGAAACTTGAATGATACCAGGAACTTTCAGGGCTGCCATTAGAAAGCTGGATGTGGTATCTAAATTGAAACCCTGATCAGCTCAGGGGCCTGGAAGGGAAGTGTGCGACAGAGACTTGTTTCTGTAAACCAATACTTGCTCTATCCCTCCACCACTGGGTTCCAGGTGGTGGGCTACCACCACTGAAACAAGGAGTGAGTTTGCTTTCCTGGATAAACAATAGCAAGGGGCAGCCCATTTCCTTCTTTTACTGCCTGTGACCAGAAGGAGAAGAGTATGCAGAGCACATGCATCCTACTAAATCAGTGTCAAGAGCTGGTGCTGTTCCCCCAATTATATCTAACACCAGGAACTTCCTTTTGCTTCCACTGAGACAGTGACCAGAGACTAAGGGAACATTTCACAAGCGCTAGCGTGGCGGATGGTGTGCCAGCTGCAGACAGAGTCATCCCTTGATAAAGTCTTCATTCTTCAGACTGGCAAGGGGGCCGCTTCAAACACCTCTACATTGTAGCTATGAGCCCCTAGAAGCAACATTGACACAAGACCAGATAATCAAGCTGGCCCCAGCCCAGCTGGTCTCCTAAGGACAGAGCAGCCTTTTGTTTGGCTTTGAAAGTTACAGCCCATGGCAGCTCTTGATGTGGGAGCACTGTGTTGGCCTATAACAGCCACAAGTCATTGCATGGTCAGACCTTAACGCAGCAAGCGAAAGCTGCCTTTGTTCTCTAGTGTTGGAAATGGGGAATACGCATGGTCCTCTAACTAGCCAGGCCTGTGCATTTAGAGCCAGAAATTGTCTGAGAGCTGCAAAAAACGTGTGCATCTTTCCTACCCCTGAAAAAAGCAGCCAGAGTTAGATTTTTGGGATGCAGCTTTGCACCCGGAGCACACTGAGTGTTTCAGATTCTTTCTGCTGGGTTAGTCGTCCATGCACTGGCAGGGCACTGATTTAATCTCCTTTGGACAATTATCTATCATCATCAACAAACCTCTTTTTGCCTAATATTGTACACAGAACTGGCCAACGCACACACACAAGCATATGTTCTATTGCCTCATCCTTTGCCCCTCTTGGTTGGTTGGTTTTGCCAGTCCATCATGCATTATGCCAAATTGGAGCCTAAATCCTATAACTAACTCCAGATGGGGGCACCCTGAGTCTGTGGGGCTCCTCATGGGTGTGGGAATCTGCCTTTGCTGAGTCATTTGCATGATTGTGGCTTTAGATTTTATGAAGCTGTCCTGGGCAGGCACTGTGTAACATATGTCTGCCCAGTACCCAGCACAATAGGGAGCTACTATAAAACAAATAATTATATCAGAGACTGTATTGTACCAGAATGATCTAAAGTAAGAATCTGCTTAATGACAGCAACCTTTAGATGGCTGAAATGCCTAGGAACTGTCTAATGGGAATGAAGTACACCCCTGCCCCCAATCCTTTACTGGCTGTAACAGGAAAGGCATATGATTTTAATTTGAACTGGCTGCCACCAGTTTGAAACAGGAAAACAACATGCAATACTAGAAAGCAATAAGACAGCAGCTATGCTGAACAGAAGTAAAGCACGTTAAAATACCCCACGGAATAGAATACAAAAATTTCATCTGTTGAAAATGTTGCACTAAGTCGGTAACAATAACAAAAAAAAATCATCAGGTTTCACTGGGGGAAGAGGGGAGAGCTGCATATATTTGTGTGGCTTTGTATCTATCTCATTCTGTCTTTTTCCCTAGCTCTCTGTATGTGTGTTGATATCCTCTTTCTCTCTCTGTCCCCAATAATCCAATGAATCAGTTAGATGAGTGCAGTTAACAGTAGTCATTGGAGAAGGCCTTGGTTTTTGTTTGGAAACACCCTGTGGAATCCTGACTTTGAAATCTCACTTCCTTCCAACCAACATTTATTTCTTTCAGCTGTACTTCCACATTTGCTTATTTTTATCAGGTTCCTTCTGAGGGGTGAGCAATGGCCATTTTAGCTAAAGGGACAGTGGGGATGGAAGGAAGTTGGCATATGCTGCAGAGGAAGAAATGACAGGAGCTGGTGCTAGCCTGGACATACCAGGAGAATGGCTGTGAGCCTGGGTAAGAAGGTATGATCTCAAGCAAAGAGAAGTATACAAAAGAGCTTAAGAAGAAAGAGGAGGAGCCTCTTAGGTTTGTGGTTAGGATTAGGTTTAGGGTTAGGGTTATGCCATGTTGGGTTTGCCTCACTGGTGGGACATGTAGCATGATAAGTCAGACATCACAGATATGCAAAAGGATAGGTCAGAGATTGTAACCTTTCAAAGTTTTTAGCATAGAGGTGACAGCTGCATTACTAGGACATAGCATCTCCAGAGGTGTGTAGCAGAGGAAGAGGAGACTTGCTTTTCAAGCAGTCATTGTTTTTCCATGACATCACCTGACAGCAATTATGAGATTAATACGTCATTTTTAAATGATGCACTGAAAAAAGCACCTGTTCAGACTTTCTCCCAGTAAGCATTTCCAGCCTTTGGGTCTTATCTGTTATGCGTGTCAACCTCCTATTATCTATGACATGGCTTGTTAGGGAGTAAATTGATCTTCTAGATCAGTGGTTCCCAACCCTTTGATCTGCCGTTGCACAGTTGCCCACAGCTCCCGGACCCTGCTGCTGTTGGCAGCCCCTCGGCCAGGGCTGGGTCCTGACGTTGCTAGCAACCCCCGGACCATGGTTGGGGCTACATCGTGCTGCCACTGGTGGCACATCAAAGGGGTTGCCATGGCACACTGGTTGGCAGCCACTGTTCAAGATGACTATCATGGCTTAAACCATTGCATAGAAAAGGGAAATACACTTCCAGAGCTGGAGCATAAGGCTCAAATTGGGCCATATTAGCAACCCCTGAGATCTTTGGAATCTCTTTTACTCTTCAAGTAAGTCTAGTCATTATTGCACAAAAGTCCTTGAATGGGTGGCCTGCAGCAAACCACCTCAGGCTGAACTGCAGGGCACTGGGGCCACGTTAGAAGCATACACGATTGCTATCGGAAAGTGCCTTGGGAATCGTAATGAGAGTGGCCAGCATGCATATGCTCTGCCAATATAGTCCAAGCTTAGAGATGGTCTATGGCCAAATTAGTTTGGGAAATGCTGTTTTAGGGCCTTGCTGGAAAATTGTTGATACTGCCACAGAAAGAAGGGTAACATCTAGTTATCCCCACCAACCAGTTCCTCAAGCACCATGATATTCTCCAGAGCTTTCACAACCAAGTACCTGCCTGGTCTGGTTCAACTTAGTTTGTGAAACCTGATGTGATCAGAGCCCAAGGTAATAGGATTACAGGTCAGGTATTCTTTGTATCCAAGCCTGTACTTACACCCAGAAAATAACATTTCTGGGGGGGGAGGATTTCTCTGGGAGTAAGCTTAGGCTTGGGTGCTCTGCAGTCAAGTCCCTGCACTCCCATAGACTTTTGTGTGACACTTGGGCAAGTCACTTTTGACAGTCTCAGTTCCCCATCCGTACAAGGGTTATGGGACAACTGCCCCATCTCACAAGGGTAGTGTTAGCAGCGGGTAGAGTTAGAGTGGGAGGTGCTCAGATGCTGTGAGGAGAGGGTGGGATAAGTGCCTAGGAGGGGTACTAGATATCAAAGTGACGTGTAATGGATTTGTACTATGTTAGATACCTCCTGAAACATTCATATTAGCCAAGTAATCACAAGTGAGAAGGCCCAGAGTTTCTAATTTGAAGGTTTATTATTGAACTTTCGTTTAACACTTTATTGAAGGTTGTAATTTTGGTATTGACACACACACACACATCCCTTTTGCCCTCAAAATCTCTCACCGGAGTGGCTTGGTATTAAATGGTGAAGTCCTCACTGAATTCAGTGTAGATACATTGGTGATGTCAGTGCCTTTGTTTCCTAGCAGCACTGAGCTGCTTTTGTTCCGTATGTACACAAATTTAGCTTGCAAGAGCACTACTGGAAAAGTCAACAGAAATGTCAAGGGTTGTGCTAGCTTTTTCTCTTTCATTGCAGCTCTGTTTAGTGAAACAAAACAGAGTAGGTAGTGTTTTTCCAAACTAATGAATAGAGAACAAAGAGGGAATCTAATTGCATAACAGTAGTTTGTGCTTGCCAGGTGCTAATGTTACAGTCTGTCTGTCTAGGCATCTTTATTATTGTCCTCACTGCAGTCTCGCAGTGTTTAGCCACTGCTCCAAGTCCAAAATGGAGATTTGCTGTAAACCTTTTGCCACTTACAATGTTGGGTTTAGACAGCGCCGTCTGTCACAGTTAAAGACAATTCCTTCTCGCCAGTCTACCTTTGGGAAAGGGCTATGTTTACTCAGTGGGGCTCTTCCTATTGAGTAGGAGGGCAGTGCAGCTAGGCCCAGAATCAACTTTACACAAGACAACAGTCCATCGGCAACAAGTGAGAGGTTTTCCTCAGGCAGGGCTTCAGGATTTTGGCCCCTTGTGAGAAATGAAAGAATTTGATGAAAAGAAAATCCCATTCAGGGCCTTTGGTTTGCTCCTGGCAGCAACACTTCAATGAAACTGTGCTATCAATCTTCGCCTGGCTGTAGCCACTGCTCGCATCCCCTTTAAAAGGGCTTCCCTGCTCCAGGAATTTGACAGATAGGGTTCAATTCCTGGTTCTGGCACAGATTCACTGAATAATGCTGGGACACCTCTAAGGGTATGTCTGCACAGCAAAGAAAAATGACTGCAGGGCTGGTTTACTTTTGTACAGGCTTCTAGACTTGAGCTAAAGCCTGCAGTTGGGGACTTTCCCATCCTGAGCCCAGAAACACAACAGTGCAATAGTCCTGCAGCCTGAGCCTGAGTTGGCTGGCATGGGCCAGGCATGGTTATCTAACTCCTTTACAAACATACACTGAGACTTTGTGCCTCAGTCCCCAATCTGTAAAATGGGCATAGGAGCACTTCCCTACTTCACTGACGTGTGGGAGGATAAGTGCATTAAGAATTGCTCAGATACTGTGATCCAAAGGGGTAGATGAAATGGGATTTTTCTCCCATGAAAGCTCATGCAAAAAATAAAATTGTCAGTCTTTAAGTGCCACAGGACTCCTTGCTTGTTCAGATACTATGGTAACGGAAGCATAGAAGTACAGATAAGTAAATTGTGCAGGGGGTCTTGATGGTAAAAGTAATGCAGCCTAGTGATTACCACAGGACTGATGGCAGGTAATGTGGTCCATCCATTATCTAGTTTCCTTCTCCTTAATCTCCGCAGCAACGATCTCTTGCAGAGTCCCAGGAGGTGGGGGTGGGAATGGTATCATGAAGGGAGCTCGCCTTTCTTTCATGGCTGGAAGGAGATCTAAACTGCACCTTTTGCACATGTAGATGAAGGAAGGGACAATCTGTCTCCCAGTATTTTGTTTTCTCTTAAATAATGATGTTGGATGGATACGCACAAGCAAAATAGTAATTTTCTCTGTGAAGGAAAACATTCACAAAGCCATGTTAAGAATAACACGCTGCTGATCTTCCTCTAGAATTCTCAACCTTTTGTCTTTAGAGCTTCATGTAGCTGGAACAGGTTTAAAATGCTTTTTTGTGCTGAGCGGGGTGTACAGCCTGGGCCAAAGCTGGGCTTACAGTTTCCAAACCACACACAATTTATTTCCATTTTACACAGCAATTTTGCAGAGGCTTGAGAAGAGAGGAAGAAGAGGGGAAAGACTTGTGTGAATGATTGTTATGTAGTCAAGGGGTTCAGATATCTATGCCTCACAGAAAAGGAAATCACAGGCTTATCTCCAGAATGGAAATGCTTCCAGACACCAGGGCTTGAGTGATGAACTACAAGTTGTTGTTGTTGCTGGGTTTTTTTGTTTGTTTGTTAATATTAGGTAGCATCAAAATAAGAGTGGGGGTCAAAGGGTCACACCTCAAGGCAGCAGAAACTGCCTCCAAATAAATAAGCCTAAGAAAACACAGAACAGAGATTTTCCTAAGAATTTGTCAGGGAGAAATATGGAAATAGTAGATAACAGGAGTATTTTACTCTCGTAGTCAAAAACTCCATTCCATGTGGATATTTTAGTCTATGAGGAACGAACTTCAAAGTAATATTTCATCTAGAAAATACCCCAAAAGTCCCAAACAGAACATAAATTTCAGCACGATCATAATCAAGATCTATTTATATTACATTCAAGAAAATATTTTTAGTAATTTTCCTAAGGATTAAACTAAAAGCAAAGTATTGAGAGTTAAAGTTATGTTTCTGAGAGTGAGAACTGGTCATTGATCAGTAATTCTTAGTTGCTCCCCTTATGAATAAGTAGAGAGCCGTATTTTGGATTAAGTCAGTGAAGCTGAACTGCTGTGGAATAATTTCATCAACTCAAAGATATTTTCTCCAGATGAGTGCTTTTCATTCCACTTCATTTTCCTTGTGTGCTTCTGACAAAAGAAGTGAAACCTCCCTTCCCTAGCTCTTTGTTTCTTGTGTTCCTTAGATGGTAGTTTTCCAAGGTAGTGATTATACAGAACAGATGCTTATGCCAAACCAATAGGCCAAATTCAGCCCTTACATAAGCAGCTGCCACTCTCTTGACTGCAATAGCGTTGCAGCCACTTGGCTAAATTCATTCCTGGTGTCAGAAATACACTGAGTGTTTGATTTTAGAGGAGACACCAATTCTCAAGTCAAGCATTTTTATTCCCTTCAATTCAGCTGAATTGGGTGCTGTGTTATACAGAGGCACACTTGATTACAAAATTCAATTCCTTTTATCCTATCTCCCGGCCGCATGGTCCCTCCCCATGATCCGTCATTGGAGGACAGAACAGGGTGTACAATCTTTCCGTTCCGCCTATATTGTAATTAGCTATGACCTATATTATAATCAGCTATGACCTATATTACTTCCCCTGTAGCTTGTTTGCATATAAAGTCTCCACCTGTAGGTGTGTTGGTTAATATGTATAACCTAATTAAGCATGCGTGCTAAGGGGTTTAGGGTATTTTGAGTCAAATTGTGGTTTTTGACTAGTTTAAGCTGGTTTTGCTCTTGCTGGTTTTTTTTATCTTACACCTATGCCGGAAACTTCAGCAGAACTGTTATTTCCCACACCTGGCATAAGTCTCTTCTTGTTAAAATAAATATCTGGCCTCCTGACTACTAGGCCATAACAGCTCTTGTTATCTAACTATCAATTCTATATTAATGTACAGGTACATTGTTCCTACCACGGAAGAAGACATGGATACTTTTAAATGGAAATAATCCCTGTTCTTAGTATCTGAGTGCCTCACAGTCTGTAGTGTATTTATCTTTACAATGCACCTGAGGGGATACAAAAGTGCAGTCATGCCCAATTACAGGTGGGGAAACTGAGGCACAGAGCATTTAGGGCCCAGATCCACAAAGGTGTTTCACTTCCAGCCTTCCATTGAAGTCCCTGAAAATTAGAAGCAGATCCTCAAAGCTATTTAGGTTCCTAAGTAACTTGCCCAAGCTTATACAGAATCTGTGACAGAACAGAAAATTGAACCAAGCTGGCATGTTCAGCTCTGCTAAAGTTAGTGGGAGATGGGCATGCATCCTGGAGGAGTTGCAAAGAAATATCCTACCCCTCAACTACAGAGCTGTTCAACAGATGCTAGTTCAGCCTCCTGCCATGTATCTGTCTGTACCTAGAGTAGGGTTCCTTGCCACATGGGAAGCACACCAGATTCTGCTTCCCTTTCCTGGAGAGTACGGTCTTAGATGGGTTGGAGAACAGGTGAGAGAAGTGAAATCACACAAAGCAGCAAGGGGAAGGGAACAAAACTTTCTTGTGAAATTTTGTAAAACGAGCAGTACCGCAGGCTATGTCTACGCTGGCATATTAATCCAGGCTAAGGAGGCTTAGTCCAGACTAATTTAGCCCCTGGCTACACTAGGCTTTGCCTAGTCCAAACTAAGACATTTCTTAGTTTGGACTAGGGAAAGTTTAATCTGAACTAGTTGGTAGCAGGGTTAGTTCGGACTTCCACACTTAGTTCAAACTTTAGTTTGAACTAAGCGCACAGGCAAGACCTGAACTAAGGGTTAGTGCAATCTGACTAATTTTGAACTAAGCCATTAATTTGAAGTAACAACGCATTCTAGTTGGACCTAAGCCTTAGTTTGATCTAAAATGTGCCGTTGGTTCAAACTAAAAAGTTCCTGGTTAGTTTGAACTAACAATAGCTCCTAAGGCTACTACAACACTTCTAAAGTGAAATCAGAGATTCAGTGCCTAATTCCAAAAGGACAGAATGCGGGTTTCACTGAGATACTTCCATGACAGGGAAAATTGCACACAGTTTCATAGTAAACAATGGTCCAATTCCCAAGCAGAGTTGGCTCTAAGATTTGCTTCAAGTTTTCTAAGCCTCCTTTCTCCTACATAACAGTCATGAGTGAAAAGATGGTTACAATGTGTAACTACAGTGATTCTCAACCACTGTGTCGACACATTACTGTGTTGCTATATGGTGGTAAGTGTGCCACGGAAAGCTGGGGCGATGGCTGGATTCAATGGGGGGGGCTGGCATGTCTTGCAGAGTTGAAGTATGCTGCCAAGCATGTTATGACCCACAAAAGACTGAGAATCACTGGTCTAGGCTGAGCAAGATGCTTTCATATGTATAACTCTGAACCTATGCTATCACTGAAAAAGCTTCTATCTCAAGGCATATCACTTAATGTACACAATATTTAGGTGCTCTCCCAACACATCAAAAGACCATCTTTCACCTGAGTGAAAAGAACCTTCTTCATAGCCCTCTCTCTAAGGGATGCTCAAACTCTGTTCAGTTGAGCATGGCATGAGATACATATGTCTAGTTATTTGAATTCAGTGTAGTATAGGCTGCAGCCAGTTTTCCTTATGGATCCTAGCATGCAACACAACACAGAAATAAGGCAGATTTTTTTTTTAACAGTAAGGGCTATCAGCCATTGGAACAATTTAACAAGGGTTGTGGTGGATTCTCCATCATTGGCAAATTGTAAATCAAGCATGTTTTTAAACCTATGCTATAGCTCAGACAAGAATTATTTCAAGGAAGTTCTATGGCGTGTGTTGTGTCAGAGCTCACGCTAGATGCGTGGTCCCCCTGAGCCTTAAAATCTATGACCTGGGCAGCAATCCATTTTGAGCAAGATTTTGCAGGGCACACCAGATTAAAAATAAAGTTGGTTTATGTGTTGTGCCTGCAATTAGTTGATTATACTTACTCAATTGTGTTTGGCCTGTAGGGTGCACTTTTGGTCACCTAGCAATCAGCAGTAGTTTCTTCCATTAAATGATAGCTTGGCCCTTTTTTGAATAATGTTTTGACCCTTTTGGTAGAATCAAACCAGGCAGTTGGAGGTTAGTTTCTGGCCCCAGTATCTTGAATCTGTTGTGGAGAGATGGAAATTCTTGATACAGGTGACTGTCACTGTTTGGATGAGAGAACAACTTCATAATTTATGAAGATGGAATGGTGACTACTAATTCTTGAGATTAACCTACACAAGAAAAGCCAGTTCACCAAAAAGCCACTCCTTGGAAGGCAGTCACTGAGCTGACTCTGTTGTTGTTTGAAAATATATACAACTGGAGGGTTATGTATTAATTACTTACTGATATTTTGCTCAGCTCACCCTACTTTCTAAAGCCTCTTCATTTATTTGTAGACTGACTCTACATTACTGGCACCCCCAAGCTGCCAATGACTCTAGAGTGAACATGGGGTCTTCAAGGAATGAAGGGTTTGACCAAGAATAGTCATGGTCACGGACAAACATTCTTGTCAAAGAAGAGGCCTTGCATCTGAGCACAGTTTTAGGACCAATCTTTTCTCAAATGTGTGGCTGTATGTTTTTCTCAACTGGGTGAAGAATTGGATGTTCCCATTAAGTAGGGGAAGGCAGTTTCCCACCATGAAGCAGCCTTAAGTGCCACAAATGCTATGAAAGAAGCCTGCGTTCATGAGATTTCTCACTCAGTTGTACAGCCTTAGAATATTTGATTTAGTTAGACTAGGCATCCAAACATTCAGCAGCTTATTGAGACCAAACTCAAACCTGCTGAGGGTTGCCCATGACTAATTGTTCCTAGCAGCATGTGAGACTGCTGTGTTGTCCCATGAAGCCTGGAGCATTCACCTGTAGCATGGCTATTTAATTTCTGCTAAGTGGTGTGAAAAGACCTTGTAGAACTGCAATTTGTTACAGTTGTTACCTTTCGACCCTCTTGAGAAATGTATCCCTCTTCTTTCTCTAAATATGAGAACAATGCAAGCGCTCTTGGGCTGCCCCCCCCCCCCGCCCGCCACAAATCTTTGCCTGTTACGTTGCAGTGCTTGACGGCTACAAAGGGACACAATGGGACCATCGGAACCTGGATGGGAACAATGTTGCTTTGGCATGATTTTTTTTTTGATTGGAAGCTGTAATGTACAATGTGAATTGTTCCTACTGACAAGTTGCAAAGCAGTAGCTATGCAAGTGTAGTTCAGCAAAACAAACAGGGAGTCCTGTGGCACTTTTAAAGACTAACAAATTTATTTATTGCATGAGCCTTCATGGGAGAAACCTACTTTGTCAGAAGCTTTGAAGATGGGGAACTTGCAGAATGGGAGAAAAAGAAGGGAAGTGTAAATCGTAGGATCAGGTCAGACTGTTACAGCAAATCAATGCTGGAGTTTAGATTCAAACACTGGGGAACAACATATAGAGGAAGGTGAGGTCAAATCACCTGTTGTAATGAGAAAAGAATCCATAGTCCTCGTTGTGTTCATCACTGGACTATCTGAGCGCCCATCAACTCCAGTGTCCTGTGTGTAAGCTGGTTATTAGTGGTCACATGTGGGAGCACAGGCTGAGGATTTGGTATCAATTGAAGATGGGCAGGGTCAGACTGGGAATATCCATGAAGAGAGGACATCACTGATCACAGTATGATGAAGTCATGCTCATGTTAGGAAGACTTAATGTAAGGACGTAGGGTGAGCTGATTTGCATAAAATAAGGCTAAAACCAAAATGTGTACCAGGAGCAGAAATGAAAAAGTAGTATTCTCACAGCCTAGCTAGCCTGACCACTTTTGCTATATCAGAGAATTTTATCAGGTCTTTTAAATTGCTTAAAAGTGTTATTTTCTTAGGAAAGTAACACAGTGCCTACTTCAGCTAATCTGTCCACTGGTTTAGTCATGCCTGCGTACTCTAATGACAAAAATAAATTGTAACCTGGTTTTCACTCTAGTTAGTCCTTGAGAGCCGAGAGAGGGAATGGGTTTGTATTCTGTTCTTCATTCTGTGGCTGAAGTGGGTCCCTTTTGTTGGCAGGAGATGTCATATTACTTTGTAGCTAAAAGTCAGCCAGATTCAGGCCAAACTGATTGTATCATAGAGTCAGGCAACATCTGGAGAAGACAAACATTCTGTCCTGGGCTATACAAGGTAGCTTACATCAACCTAGTTGTGCGTGTGTGTACATCTAAATTTGTCTCCCAACATTGTATGTATCCTGGAACACACACATACTGACCCCATCTCGTCCAGTGGCATAGAGAAATGGTGTATTTAGATTGATGCAGCACATGTGTAGATATTGCATTAGCTTTGTGAACCCTAATTGCCCTCCAGCTGCTGACTCACACTGACTGCTCTGGTCTCTGTTGTGATCTCCACTGCACAGGGTCAGGGACACCAGAAGCCCCTGCTTCCTGTTAAAGCCCCATGAATGTTTGAAACTCCTCTTCCTGTTTGCCTGGCTTGGCAAGCACACCTAGAAGTGCTCCACTCTTGAGTGCCTTTGCCCGCCTGGCTATGTTGCTACATGTTCTGGAGCACTGAGCAAACAGGAGATTTTGGATCTGCTGGGCCTGTGGGGACAGCAGTCTGTGTAGGCACAGCTTTGAGCCAACTGCAGAGCCAGGACTAGCTTTGAGTTGACTGTTGAGGGAATGCCAGAGAAGGACTATGACTGACAAGCAGCAGTACTGCTCAAAAGCAAGGAGCTACAGCAGTCATACTAGAATCTTCCTGAGAGATCTTGATAAAACTTTCATGAAAGTGCTCTGCAATCCTTTGCCAAAAGTTACAGAGGAGGACTGCCTTATTTCTTCTTCCTTGTAGGAGGCTTTCCCACACCACTCAATAAAAATTTCAGTAGGTACCATTGTGGTACAAAGGCTAGCCGCATAGGTGGCTTTGGGACACTAGCAGCAGCTTTGCTCTCCGTCCTGGAAACTCTCAGGAGTGAGATGTCAGCTGAAATCACCACTGCCTCTGGAAAATGGGGCCATGTTCAGTGCCAGTACCCAAATTCACAAACAGGGGACTGCAAACAGGAGAGTTTGAGAAGGAGTTTGTGAAACCACTATGGTTAAGAAGAGCTGCATCTCTTGCGTCAGACAGTCTGACCATGGATATCTCTCCACAGATCCTGGTGTGGATTTGCTGACATTGTGGCATGCATTTCCTACTCACAGAAAACCAATCTGGGGAGATTAACTAGTGTGAAAGATGCCTTCTGGTGGAATCTCTCAGGAAGCAGGTGGGAGAGTTACAGGAGGAGGTGGCTAGGCTCAGAAGCATCTATTCTCATGAGGAATTCCTCGAGAGCATATGTGAGGAGACATCAAAGACAGAGGAAGCTATCCGGCTACAGAGGACTGTTGTCACACCATGAGGGGAAGGGGAGATGGCTCTGTCACAGGGAGGACTGTAGTAACCCTTGGGGAGGAAGGGGTTAACACTCTGATCAGTGAGTCCCAGGACAGCCAATAGGAACAAAGCCCAGTTTTTTGAATTGGAGCAGCAGCCTGGCCTGTTCCTGTTTGGATGCAGCAGAGCTCCTGAAAGGATCAGGAGGAGGCCAGAGGGGCCTGAGGAAGAATCCAGCAACATCCTTACCAAAGATAAGTTAAGTTTGTTACTGACCAGACGTGGGTAGAACAGGGAATGTTTGTTTAGATGTGGTCAGGGTATTTTCTTTGTTTTGGGTTTGTTTCTGGATTTCTCTGTGCTGAGCACGTGTACCCCCTTCTCCTACCCTGTAACTACCTAAATTAATTCCCAGAGAAGCAGCTTTCTCTGTTTTTTATCTGTTCTTTTTGATTAAAGACTTTACCTTTTAAGTAGGTTCTGGTTCTGTGTCCTGGAAGGGCAAGAGGTTTGTGTGCATGTGCCTCAGACTGCACAGCCAGCTACTAAAGAGGACTTTCTTCCAGTTCCAGCTCATATTGCAGCTGGAGTTCAGTCACTTTCCTGAGGGAGGAATAAAAGTGATTGAGGATGCCTCACAGGAGGGAATTCCCAAGTGTGCCTTCCTGGGTTTCAAGAGGTTTTTTTGCATGTGGGTGGTGGCAGCAATACCACTCCAAGGCCAGGAACTGGGGGTTTAAGACCAGGCTTTAAGGCCAGTGGCTTTTCTGGCCTGTTGCAGGCCCCCACCTTCTGCACTCAGAGTGCCAGAGTGGGGAAACAGCCTTGACAAGGACATTGGCAGCTGGTTTCTTCTAGCAGTAGTCAGTGCTCTACCTGTGCTCCCAGCCCATTACCCATGGCATTGAAGAACCATTATGCATCCCTGACAATGAGATATGAGGTGGAAGAGAAGTCATGCACCCCCAAGGCTGAGAGGATCACAATGACCACACCTGGGAGGAAATGTAGGGTAGTGCTTGTTGATGGTTCTTTTCTGAGGGTGATAGAGGCACACATCTCTTGCTCTGACATGGTATCTCAGGAGGTATGCTGCCTGCTGGTGCCCATATCCAAGATGTTATGCAGGGATTGTCAAGAATTGTCAGTCCCTCTGATGATTACCCCATGCTACTCACCCATGTGGACACTAATCATACTGTGAGATTTGACTAGACTGCTGTGGAAGTAGGGGTGAAGGAGTCTGGTTTTCTCTGGTGTTCACTTTGATCCTTCTGGTCAAGAGAAGGAGCCTGGGCACGGAAGTGAATGACTGGCAGCACAAACAGTATTACCAGGAGGGCTTTGGCTTCTTTGGCCATGGAATGCTGTTTCAGGAAGTAGGACTGCTAGGCAGAGATGGAATCCACCTATAGAGGAAGGGGAAGAGCGTATTTGGATGTACACTGGCTAACTTAGTGAGGCGGGCTTTAAACCTGTTTGAAGAGGGCAGGTGACCAAAGCCCACAAGTAAGGCCTGGAGGAAGGGTCAGAACTGGGAGTGGGGGGGTGGGGGGGAATCAAATAAATATTTTAATTGTCTGTCTGTAGACTAATACATGAAGTCTGGGCAATAAGCAGAAAGAACTCAAAATGTTAATAGCTAAACACAACTATGACATAGTTGGCATCACAGAGACTTGGTGGGATAATACACATCTGGAATATTAATATAGAAGAGTACAGCTTTCTTAGGAAGGACAGACGGGGGGAAAAAGGAGGTGGTGGTGCCTTGTATATTAAAAATTTGATTGCAGTTAAGATGGAAATAGGAGACAGACATGTTGAAAGTGTCTGGGTAAAAATAAAAGGAGTAAATAAACAAGTAATGTCATGGGAGGGGGTCTACTACAGACCACCTAACCAGGAAGAAGAGGTAGATGAGGCTTTTTTCAATAATTAACAAAATCATCCAAAGCACAGGACTTGGTAGTGATGGGAGACCTCAACTACCCAGACATCTGTTGGGAAGATAACACTGCAAGGCAAAGATTATCTAACAAGTTCTTGGAATTTATTGGAGACATATATGTTTTATTTCAAAAGGTGGAGAAAGCTACTAGGGTAGAGGCCATTCTTGATTTGAAGTTAGCTGTTTTTCAAGAAGACATTACTGAGGGCACAAGAGCAAACTACTTCACTGCACAGGAACAATAGAAAGTGTGGCAAGAGACCCCCCCCCCAGCTTAACTGGAGATTTTCAATCTCTAAAAAAAAGTCCTACAAAAAGTAGAATCTAGGTCAAAGTACAAAAGATGCCTTAAAAGAATTATGTAGGGAAAAATCAAAAAGGCCAAGATGCAAACCAAGATCAAACTAGTTGAAGGCATGGAGGGAAACAAGAAAATATTTTTTAAATATATTAAAAACAAGACAAAGACCAAGGACAGTGTAGGACCGTTACTTAAAGTGGAGAAAAAAATAATAGAAAATGTGGAACTGGCAAGGCAACCAAATGATTTTTTTGTTTGTTTGTTTTGGTCTTCACCAGGAAGTTGGTTCATGAGTGGATGCTTCCTGTATGGGAAGACAATAAAAATGGGATAAGGTCAGAAGTTAAAATGGGGAAAGAATAAGTTAAAATTTAGTTTAGAGGGCCTGATGATATGTACCCTAGAATACTCGAGGAACTGACGCAGCAGATATCTGAGCTATTGGCTATTATCTTTGAAAAATCATGGAAGACTGGAGACACCCCAGAGGACTGGACAAGAGCAAATATAGTGCCCATCTATAAAAAGGGAAATAAGGACAACGCAGGGAATTATAGACAGTACACTTAGCCTGTGAACCAGGAAAAATAATGGAGCAAATAATTAAGGAATCAATTAGCAAATATCTAGAAGAGAATAAGGTGTTAAGTGATAGTCAGTATGGATTTGTTAAGAATAAATCATGTCAAAGCAACTTGATAGCTTTCTATGACAGAGTAACAAGCCTTTTGGATAGAGGAAAAGCAGTAGATGTGGTTTATCTAGACTTTAATAAGGCTTTTGATATGGTCTCACATCACCTTCTCATTAACAAACTAGGGAATTACAATCTAGATGGAACTACTGTAAGATGGGTGCATAACTGGTTGGATAACTGCTCCCAGAAAATAGTTATAAATGGTTCATGGTCATGCTGGAAAGGCATAATGAGAGCAGGGTACCACAGGGATCAGTTCTGGATTTGATTCTATTCAATATTTTTGTTAATGATCTGGATGATGGCAGACAGAGTACACACATAAAGTTTGTGGATGACACCAAGCTGGGAGGGGCTGCAAGTGCTTTGAAAGATAGGATCATAACTCACATTGATTTGGAGACACTGGTGAAATGGCCTGAGGTAAACAGAATGAAATTCAATAAAGAAAAATGCAAAGTATGCCACTTAGGAAAGAACAATCCATTGCACATATACAATATGGGCAATGACTGCCTATGAAGGAGTACTGTGGAAAGGGATCTGAGTGTCATAGTGAAATACAAGCCAAATATGAGTCAACAGTGTAATGCTGTTGCAAAAAAGGCAAAAATCATTCTGGGATGTATTAATAGGAATATTGTAAGTGAGACACAAGATGTAATCCATCCACTCTGCTCCATACAGATTCAGCATCAGCTGGAGTATTGTGGCTGGTTCTGGGCGTCTCATTTCAGGAACAATGTGGACAAATTGGAGTAAGTCCAGAGAAGAGCAGCACAAATGATTAGAAATCTGGAGTGCTTGATGTATAAGGGAAAACTGAAAGAGCTGGATTTGGTTATTCTGGAAAGAGGAGACTGGGGGGGACAGTTTTCAAGTACCTAAATTGTTGTTGTGAGTAGGAGAGGAAAAAAGTATTTTCTTTAACCACAAATAATAAGACAACAAGCAATGGGTTTAAATTATGGCAAGGGAGGTTTAGGTTGGATATTAGGAGAAAATTCCTGTCCAGGTGATTAACAATTGGAATAAGTTGCCTAGGAAGGCTGTGTAATCTCTATCACTGGAAGGTTTTAAGAGCACGTTAGGCAAACACCTGTCAGCGATAGTTTAAGAAGCTACTTAGTCCTACCATGAGTGTAGTGGATTGGACTCAATGACCTTGCATGGTCCCTTCCAGATTCTAAGATTCCAGCCCCTGACTGGCCATACACTGGTGCTGTGATTGGTGCCATACACAGGCACATCTGCAGAGAAGTGAGAACATACTGCTTAAAACTTTAGGAGAGTAAGGGAAATGACCTCAGTATCTTAACTTTTGCTTTCTGTAGTGACTGCTGACAATATGTCTTTTATTTTCAGCTGCTGCAACTCTGGCTTGCTGGTTACCCCCACTCCATGCCCATGCATGCCTGAGCCAGATAAGGAGGAGAAAAGGTAGCTTGGTATGACACGGTACAGGAGATCATGCAAACCAGAGTTACATCAGACTCTAAGCAAAGGGCCTGGAGGGTGAATATTGTGTACACAGCCTGGAGAAGGAAGGAGTAGAGGAGAGAGAAGCTCAAGAATCCCAGCAGGAAACGGAAAGAAAGATGCACCAAGAGATAATGGGTCTTCTCTGGCAGCAAACGCAGATGCTAGAGACTTGTGGACATGCACATTCAATAATTCAAGGTTTACCTCCATCTGCAGCTCGTTGAAACCTCCATTTCAGGACCTCCTAGTTAGTCTAGTTTAGCAAAACAAACGAGGAGTCCTGTGGCACTTTTAAAGACTAACAGATTTATTTATCGCATGAGTTTTCATGGGAGAAAATCCCACTTCATCAAATGCTTGTTTTCTCTTCCTAGGTTTTTGTTGGCAAAATTCCCAGAAATTTGTATGAGGATGAATTGGTGGCACTCTTTGAGAAGGCTGGTCTAATTTGGGATCTGCACCTAAAGATGGATCCTTTGTCTGGTCAGAACAGAGGTTACGCTTTTATTACCTTCTGTGGCAAAGACTCAGCACAAGAAGCCATCGAACTGGTGAGTAACTTGCTCTAGGTATAGCAGGTTAATAGCATGGTTTGCCAAGTGTAACAGATTGGTAATCAGTTTGGTTTATGCACCGACTTCTTAATTGAAATTATTCTTTAAAATCCCTCTTCCATCTCAGGCCCTCCCTACACCCCACTAATAACTTTCCATGTGGCAGCAGTGGTCACTGAAGTATGCCTACCACCCTGAGCCAGGGGTCTTAGACCATCACAGCTTGAGATAGACAGACCAGTCACGACTCGTATATGTGTATCAGAAACAGACATGAATGTTATTTTCCCTTCATAAGGTCTCTTCTCTTAAGTTTTTAAATGCATTTGTTTTAAAATTTCACAGGGTTTTTGTTCATTTACTAATTTTGTTGCATATTAAAGCTCTATTATTTGGAACATGATTTATCTTTGTTTAGCTCCCATTATTTGATTGCTCAGCAGTTCTTAAAGCAAGCAATTACCTGTTACAGTGCTGTGTTCCACAACTCAGTCACAAACAAAAATAACTGGAGCATTGACAACGTTCTATTCCTGCAGGTTCCTCAATCACCACACACTTCCTACTAAGCTGCAAAAGAGCGCTGCCAGATAGGGCTACAACAACACACACTACTTTAGCTCACTGTCAAAATGATTTTTCAAAGTGGCTCTGAGCCAGATAGCTCTGTGTTGGGCTATTCTAGTAGCCCTTGAATCTGGCTGTTCAAATTCAGCAGATAGACACTCAACCTCCACCTTGGCAAAAACTTTTCCCCTTTGGCTTCACATGTGTTATGTGGGACCCAGCTATAACCATTACATATATTTCTCACTGAAGTCCAGCTTGTAAGCAGACAATGTCAGCAACCCATCAAATGACCAAAGACACATTCAACTGCCTTTCTGCATCTGCTTAACTGGTAGTTGAATTGTTCCTTGCTGCTGTTGAGGTGGCCAATGTTAATCTGGCATTCAAGAAACAAAGTCCTTGTTTGTAGCTATCTGAACAGTCCCATGTTCTTAAATATGGGCCTGTCACACCCCTTTCCTTGACCAGCCTGTGCTGATGTCAGTGAAGCATCTCCAGAGATACTCCAGTGTTTGCATAATCATAGAAAAGTAGACCTGATGTATTCTGTGACATGGCAGAACAGGGACATGTGTCTTATCTATAACTCCACCACACTTCAGGAACCCTATTGCTGCAGATCCATCCTTTGAGTCCTCCACATAACTGAGGGTTCCAGGTCAGGAGAGTAGGAGTCAACTAATGGCCAGCACACTTGCATCACAATGGCCCCAAGACTGGATTTCCTGACTCCAAATTGATTCTTACTGACCACTAGCAATGTGATGTGGTAAGCTTCCACAGTGCATTCATCATCATTTGCTTCTCCACTGTCAGTGCAGAGCTCATTTTGGCATCTCTGGGCTGGCTTGGCTACAAATCCAGGAATGTGACCTTGTTCATCAGAAAGTTTTGCAGCCACTGTTCAGCATCTTAAACTGTGGTTGCACCCAGTCAAAACTGGTTTTTTGGACCCGATAGTGGCAACGCACTGTTTGCGGCTTTGCCTGCTCCATGAACACCACCAGCAACCCAGAATTGGTACTCACTGTATTCAGTTTTGCCAACCTTTGCATTTTAGATGTTACTGACATGAAGATCTGAAACTGATTTTCTTTTTTAAACTGACACAGTACACTGTTTACTGACATCACTAAAAATACCATCAACAATATAATAATGTCACAAAAATGTGGACTGACTCGAGATATTCTTTGCACAGGAATTTGGAATTATACTATTGTTTTAAAGTTGCATTTAATTGATCAGTTGGGTTTGGGTAGGCAAAATAATAGCAATGAAAGTCATGATCAGTGTAGTTTTGTGATACAAGAAATGATTCTAAATGACAACAGTGTCAAAATATGTATTTTACTTCTACCCAATGTTACTGACATGTTGATTTATTTACAGATTTACTGGCAGTCTTGTACCTTTTTTACTGACTGCCAGACAGAGCTGGCTCAAGAGGTTGTGGAGTCCCCAGCCAACCTTTCCTTTTGCGCTCCTAAGTGCCAACTCTGCTCCTGCAGGGGCAGGAGGGGTGGGGCCAGGCTGGTGGTCACATGGTGGTGGGGCTGGACTGGTGCCCCTAAGCTTTGGTGCCGTGAGCTGGTGCCACGCTGGTTCATCACTTAAGCCAGCCCTGCTGCCAGTAAGTTTATTGATGTTTGGCAACCTTGCCTGCAAAGAATTGTAGTGCTGCCTACTGATTTGGCTGTTCTTGAGGCACTGCACATGCTCCTGGATCATGTACTCTGTGCTTGCAACTCTCATAACAATAGTGCCAATCTGTGCAGGCTCCATGCTTCGGTCAGAGGTGGCAGACAGTGACATGGACTGAGGGAGTTTGTAGGATTTTGAAAAATAGGCATAAAAATTATGGATAGTGATACCGTTATAAAATGGAGCCAGCTGCAAACTGGGAAGCTGGCCCCCATGTTCCCAGTCCCCCCAACATGACTCATTGTGGCCCCATCATGTATTGCCGAAACATGGTGCTCTAGACATGGGAGAGTTGCAGCACAGCACACCCGCCCATGGTGCACTGCACTCTGCACTGATACAAGCACTCCTGGTGAGTAAACGTGCTGCTGGCACGAGAAGCCAAATGTGCACAAGTGATGTACTAAGTGTGGTGGCTGTGTGCCATGTAACATGAGCTGACATACATTTGCAGAGGCTGTCTCTCCGCTTGGAAAGTTTTAGCCAGTGTTGCTCACCAAATTTCTGGTTGTGTTGGGAGAACATTATGCTGCCATGTGATGGTGTCTCCACCATATCTTGAACAGCAGTGGCTGGGCAGGCCAAGTGACTCCACAGGCTGCACAAAGAGGAGCAGTTAGGGGTCTCGGAAGTGACTGGAAGGAGGCTCAACTGAGGGGCCTATATAAGCCGGGAAGCTGGCAACAGGAGATGCTGCTGCTGGGAAAGGACAGTCACTCCCTGTGTGGCAGTATTCGGGCTGACAAACCCAGAGAGTGGTGTGAGGGACTCGGGCAGTAGAGCTCTGAAGTAGGAAGGAGCCCAAAGGAAGAAGAACATGGTCTGGGAGGGGACAAGCCACTGTTGCTAGAGATAAGGTCCCTGTACTGGAACCCAGAGCACAGGGCAGATCTGGATTCCCCAACCAGTCGGTAAAGGACTGACAGAGACTGGCTGGGAAGGAAATGAGAAGATTTGGGTCCCTGTGGTAGTGTTGAGGTTCAACAAGGATAAGTGTAAAATCCTGCACTTGGGACGAAAAAACCCCATGTACTGCTACAGGCTGGGGAGTGATCAGCTAAATAGCAGCACTGGAGAAAAGGACCTGGGTGTCATGGTGGATGGGAAGCTGGACATGAGTCAGCAGTGTGCTCTTGCTGCCAAAAAGGCCAATGGCATACTGGGCTGCATCAGAAGAAGTGTTACCAGCAGATCAAGGGATGTGATCATTCCCCTCTATTCTGCACTAGTGAGGCCACATCTGGAATACTGTGTCCAGTTTTGGGCTCCCCACTACAAAAAGGACATGGACAAATTAGAGAGAGTCCAGAGGAGGGCAACCAAAATGATCAAAGGGCTGGAGCACAAGCCCTATGAAGAAAGACTGAAGGAACTAGGCTTATTTAGCCTGCAGAAGAGAAGACTGAGGGGGGATTTGATAGCAACCTTCAACTACTTGAAGGGTTGCTCCAAGGAGGAGGGAGCTCGACTGTTCTCGGTAGTAACAGAGGGCAGAACAAGAAGCAATGGCTTCAAGTTACAGCTGGGGCGGTCCAGGCTGGATATTAGGAAAAACTTCCTTACTAGGCGAGTGGTGAAGCATTGGAATAAGCTGCCTAGGGAGGTGGTGGAATCTCCATCTCTGGAGGTGTTCAAGTCCCAGCTGGACAAAACACTGACTGGGATGATCTAATGGGAGTGGTCCTGCTTTTTTTGGCAGGGGGTTGGACTAGATGACCTCGTGGGGTCCCTTCCAACCCTATGATTCTATGATTCTATGACTGAGAACTGAAGGGGAGAAACACTATGATCTAACCAGAGCACTGATTTTATAAAGAAAACGCTATGGTTTCTAGATGAGAGTGGAACAACAGACCTGAGAGAGTGTGACAGCATGCACACCATAGAAGGGGGCTCAACTTCAAGAGCTAATCACCAGAATGACCAGGAGGAGGCACCAGACAAGCTGCGAGTGGTGCACCCCTGTGGAAAAAAAACCAAGGTGTCCTGTGGTACTTAAAGACTAACAGATTTATTTTTCACATGAGCTTTTGTGGGAGGAAAATCCTACTTCGTCAGATGCTTTGAAGAGGAGGGAACTTACAGAATGGAAAGAAAATAAATGCAAGGGAGCGTATAACATGGGATCAGGTCATACAGTCACAGCAAATCAGAGCAGTTGTTAAGGTTCAAACCCTGGGAAGGCTGAAGTCAAATTACCTGTTGGGATGGGAAAAGAACCCATAATCTCGATTTAATCCTGCTTTCACACCATCTGATTTGCATATTAATTCCAATTTGGCTGTTTCTCTTTGAAGTCTTGAAGTCCCACTGACATCCCTGAGTACAGTCGTTAACAAATCATTTATAGAGTGATTAGAAAGATGGACGTGCTCAGCACCTGGTTTTTCTGTTTTGTGATTTCTGATGTCAGTTTTGTGTTCATTTATTCTTTTGCACGGGGATCGTCCTGTTTATCCAATGTATAAGGTGTTGGGGCGTTTCTGGCACATGATGGCATAGATCACATTAGTAGATGAGCAGGTAAAGGAGCCTTTGATGGAGTAGCTGGCTAGATTAGGACCTATGATGGTATCTTTTGTGCAGATATGTGGGCAAAGTTGGCAGCATGGTTTGTTGCAGGGGAGTGTGCCTGCTTTAATGTTTCTCTTGTTAGGTCTGTAGTCGCTGGTGAGTATCTGTTAGTTTAAGGTTGGGCGGCTGTCTGTCTGCAGGCGCGGAGAGGTCTGTCTCCCAAGGTTTGAGGGAGTGAGGGAACATTTTTCAGGTTAGGCTGTAGGTCCTTAATGATCTGCATCTTGCCATGTTCCAAAGGGGCAGCTGTGTTTGGTGTCACAGGACTCCTTGGGTTTTTTTT
>ML681995.1:20287502-20541334 GCA_007922195.1 Podocnemis expansa | reverse complement strand
CCCCCCCCCCCAAGTTATTATAGGGATGGTAATGAGCTGTCAGCCACTGTGCATGCCAGGAAGGGTGGCATGGCATGTGGGAGGGGCAGTCATCACAGCCTGAACTATTTTCAAAGGGGGTCTCAGCAAAAAAAAAAGTTTGGCAATCCTGCTCTATGCAAAGTTAGTATTGCATCCCACTTGGCTATAGTTCCACAACAGCTTGCATTCTGGGGTTGCCTACAGCCATCTTAGTAGTGTGGTGTTCGATGCGGGAAAAGACAACATTAACCAACTAGAGCCTTCTCTCCAGCCCTCACACATGCACAATTATCTATACCACCAAACCAGCCTATCACCAAAAGAGTTAGGGCTGCCAGCTTCCATATCAGCCCAAATTGGTATGGGTTTGATAAAAATTAAATCCCCCAATACACCTCCATCCTTGTAGCTGCTGAAAGGGAAGCAGGAACTTTCTGCCCACCGTTTCCTTTCACTGGCTGCTTTCACAGTTATTTGCAGGCACCTGCACTAAATCCGACTCACAGTTCTGCCATCCATGTTCATACCCTTCTTTGCTTGTTTTAATGTGAACATCTAGTTGACCAATTTTGTTCACATGAAAATTTTGGGAGGAGATTTTAAGCATGCAATTATGTGTACAGATGAGCAAATACATAGCAGAAGTTTCATTCCAGTACCTTATTTTAAAACTAGTTCTTTACTGTTAGAGATTGAAATAACATGCACACAATTATTTTCTGTGCATGTGATGAGAAAATTGATTGTAAAGTTTCCTAGAGAGGAACTGGTAAGTCTGTTTTGTACAATTTCTCTCACTCCTTCGTTCAATCAGGAGCCTAGCTGCCTTTTAAATTTAGAGTGAATGTATGTAGCCAAATGATCTGTTTGTTGTACAAAAGACAGAGCAGGTAAAATATTTCATTGTCCTAAAGAAGTCATAAACCTCTACATTTCTGCTTCATTGCTTTCTCTAAACTGCACCTCCCAAGAGAGAGTCAATGGCCCTATGTTTGCAATGGCTAAGTCACTGAGGCATGGAATAAAAACCAGACCATGTCATTAAAATGACCAAACAGCAAGTTGAGAGATTTTTGTGGACAGTTTGCAAAAACCAATAAACTCAAAATAGGGGTTCTGAAACACTGTTCACCTTTTACAAGGATTTCTATTGCAGTAGTATTCAGAGGACTTGGTTCAGGACTCATGGCAAGTCGTGCTGTGTACTCAAAACAGGAAGAGACAGTCTGTGCACCAAGAAGCTCACAAATGTAACACAATGAACACGTTAATTTTAAGGAAAAATATCCAGTTTATGGACAGTTCCCCAAAAGAAGGGAACAGTTTATTGCTTGAGCTAAATTTTTCTAACTCAACTCAAAGATTCCCCAGGCAGTCCAATGCAATGAAAATGCCACCTGTCTATTTTACAGCTTCCCTCAGCATCCTCTATGGCAACTGACCAAATTTTTGTGGGAGACAAGGTGGGTGTGGCTCTTTTGTTGGACCAACTTCTGTCCATGAGAGGCATGCTTTTGAGCTTCACAGAGGTTTTACTACTTCACCCATCTGGCTGCTCTGATGTTATGGGACCAACACAACTCTAACACCACAGACACATTTTTAGCCTGAGTGTGACTCAAGGCAGCACTGTGTTCTGTGGCTGCATTCAGGTCCAGCATCTCTGATGTTACTTAGGAAGAGCTCCAGGCAGCTGCAAACACACTACAGCAGTGTGCAGATTTTGAAGACACCTTTATACATCCAAACTGGTGCAATGCTAATTTCTTTAAAAAAGAAAGCAAAGAAATTCTGAACGTTCAAAAGAAGTTTTCAATCCTCCACTGGTAAATGAGCAAGAGTGTTTTGATCTCATTCTTCCCATCCTGAATTTAACACATGGATGAATTACAAAAATTAAATTTCCCAGATGGAGAAAGGGCCACCTGTCATATGAAGTGATCTAACATTTTTCCTTAACTGAGTACAAGGTTTGCCTGAGCAGTAATTTTACAGCACTGAGTGCAATAGGGTTCTGGGTACATTGGGGCTCCTAGGTGCCACCAAATCCTCCCACTGCTACCAAGAGCTAGCCCCTTTTTACATCCCATTTCCGAACACATGGTAATCTGAACCCTCTTTGTATGTATCCAGAAAGCCTGTAAACTATATCATGTTGATACCGTCTTAAGAATCTCAGAATCTAACAGGTCAGTATCACTGTAGTTTTGCATTCACCATGTAAATAATCAAAAAACTAGGGAATATGAAATGAAGAATAGTGATAAATGGCCAATGTTCATCACAAGGAAAGGTTATCAGCAGGCTGCCTCAAACATTCTGTACTAGATAGTCAGGTCTGGATTACCAGAGGGACTTTGGGGCATAAACCCCGTGCCCTGGCCGAAAGGGGGGCCCTGGGCTCCAGGCCCTAAAACCCCTGTGATAATTCAGCACCTCCTGCCCCACTTTGTGCCAGCAGGGCAGGGTCCTGGAGGCAGAGGCTGGGCTGGCTATGCACTCCTGCCCTGCCCCGAGCCTGCTCATGTGGGCCTCTGCCTTCTTGCTTCACCTGGGGCAGGGCTGAGCCATGGCCTAGTCCGCTCTGGCCTGGCGGCTGGCGCTCTGATGCAGCTCGCCAGGGCCCGTGGCCATGGGAGGTTGCTACGCCACATCAGCCACCCAGTAGGCTGGCTGGAGTGGGAACGCTCTCTGGCTCATCCCCTCCAATGGGGGCTGGGGCTGCAGGCAGGGGGCCTCATGGTGGGGGGCAGCCTGGGCCCCAGGCCAGTTAATCCTGCCTTGGGTTTAGTATTATTAATACATACGTTAATGGTTTGGAAAAAGGGTTGAGCAGTAAGGTAATAAAGTTTGAGCTGACAGTTATTTAGATTAGAGAAGTCCAGAAAGGACTGTGAAGAAATTAGGAGGGATTTAACCAAGCTAGAAGGAATAGCTGACAGAATGGTTAATAAATTTTGGTGTTGAGAGATGCATTATGGAGGGGGAAAGTTGAACTCCAGAAACTCAGCTTGGGATAGGAACGTGGTCATCACTGTGAACAGCAAAATGTTTGCTCTGTTAACTGAATCCAGAACTGAACAGGAAAAGAGATTGGACTAGTTCGTACCCTTTTATTTTTGGAGGCCAGGACTCAGGCACACAGGGATCAAGTTTCTTTATGCTAACTGCTTTGTTTTGCCGTTAGTGGATTTCACTCTTCTGTTTGGCACAGCAATTAAGTGCTTTTTTCTAATCTGTGTTATGAATTCATGTCATTTATCAAATCAAATATTCTGGGTTTGTCCTTTCAAAATGCATCTTCAAACTAAAGCTTGTAAAATGTGCTCTTCAAGCCTGAAATTCTCTTACTGAGGAAATAGGACTCAGAGATAAAAATCTGGTTTAGTACCCAAAGGGAAGGGAAGTAATTGTTTTGTACACAGAAACCGAAGTCAAGAAAATTCTTTTCTTTAATCAGATATGCTATTGTTTATCTTCCTGCATGCATGATGGGATGTTTATAGGATTCGGAAGAGACTTCTAAGATAAGTTCATGTTACCACTAACATTTATAGTGTTTTCCTAAGGTGATCTTTGCTACTTTCCAAGTATCTTAAAGGAACATTGTCAAGCTTGGTAAAGTATTCTCATTTGTTTTTTGACTACTGCTTGCAATCTAATTTTTTTTGGGGGGGGGGTCACACTGGCCAAATGCTTCTGGGGTTTATTTTTATAAAAACAGTTCCAGCATTCTCGTATTCATGAGTAACCAGCAACAGCAAGCCGTTGCAGGAGGAATAACACTGATTTTGAGCATTCAGGGAGTACTAATAAACAGTAAATATCTAATTCAAAAATCAAGGGCAACATCTTCAAAATTGATCTGTTAGCCTCACTGCACTCCCACTGAAATTCTGGGAGTTCTATAGTTGACTGCCTTCAATAGGAGCAGTGTAAAAGCAATCTTAAATACTTAAGAAAATTCATTTCCTGGTTCTTTCTCCTTCTGCTGTTCACATTGATAGCAAAAGTATCTTTACATTTAAAGGATGTACTAGGCTCATGCTCCCAATTAGGCCATGAGATGCTCCAGGGAGAGATGACAAAGCTATTGGAGAGGGCAGCAGCAGATGCAATTAGTTTGCTGTTGACAAAATACAAAGTAATGCACATAGAAA
This sequence comes from Podocnemis expansa, assembly GCA_007922195.1. Taxonomy (NCBI): domain Eukaryota; kingdom Metazoa; phylum Chordata; order Testudines; family Podocnemididae; genus Podocnemis; species Podocnemis expansa. The sequence goes on along the minus strand of ML681995.1, from coordinate 20,537,153 downwards.
GAAGTAATTTGAACAGCTCATAACCAGTACTGTTTTAAATGAACTATTCAGGAAAAAGGCATAGGTGTCATCATGCACTTTGAAAGCCTCTTTATGTACTGAAGCAGTCAAAACAACATTAGGATTTATAAAGGAAGCTATAGAGAAGAATGCATCAACATGCAATTTCATTAAACAAATTAGCTGTATGCACACACCAGGAATGAAATAATACTATATTCAGTTGTAGTCACCTGTCTTAAAAGATTTAAAAGCAGGGTAGATCTGATTGAAATCAAATTGCTTTAAATCACTAGTCATGAAGACACGATTTAATAATAGTTTTCTATATAAAGGTGCATTCTTGTTGGTTGTTATAACCTTAATACTTATTCTTCACAGTTCAGAGAGAGATGTAGTTTTCATTTTTAGAAGGTACACACGATACGTTTTTTAAAACATGATTTATTTTGAAAACTTTTTCAGGTTAGTTTTACAGCTATAGCAGAAAATGAGTAAGTGAGTGTTTATTTTATTTACCAAAGGTAATTGAAGCAGATATATGTGAAGTCCTTGGACACTGAACTATCTCCAATTCAACAGGCTAATATTTGGAGGATTTTCTTTCCATGCTGTATTAGGAGAACAACATCACCAGATGGACATTTAATTTTTTTTTTTTTGTTTAACTAGCACAACAATGTTATGTATTCTGGATTATTTTCTTCAACAGCAAACGTACAATATTATGACAGAATTATCCAGGTGTATTCCACCCCCAACAATCTTCTATTCACCGAACTATTTGAAACTTTGCACTTTTAGAGAGAGGTAAGGGATTGACTCAGTGTACACAAATTGCAGAGGGACAAGAGGGTTGAGGTCTCTTATTTCTCATCTCTGTATATTTATTTATTTATTTAAAAACATTTAATGAGCATTTTATCTCTGGAGAAACAAATCCACAGTCTGAGAACTGTAAAACTAAGCATCCCTGATAGTATCTTCTAGACTAATCACTGAGACAGAAAAATTAACCGAAGTAATCTATTACAGAAGCCTCTGGAACCCCATGAGATTGGGTCCATAATCCATGAACTATGGGAACTCATTTACAAAACTTTTCTTACACATTGCATGAATGTAAAACAAAAAAGAAGTCTGGTGGCACTTTTAAAGCCTAATACATTTATTTATCCCATGAGCTTTCATGGAAGAAAATCTTACTTCATCAGACGCTTGAAGATGGGGAATACACAGAACGGGTGGAAAATATATGCAGGGAAGACTTCTTCAAGTGTCTGAAGTGGGATTTTCTCCTACGAAAGCTCGTGATAAATAAACGTGTTAGTTTTTAACAGTTCCGCCAGATGCCTTGTTTATTTTGCTGAACTAGGTTAACGTAGCTACTCCTGTGGAATGTGTCATACTACGTAACTATGTTATCTCATACTATAGAATTAGAATTTATAATCCCTTTATTCCATGATGAGATATCCTTGAGCTATAATGTATAATCTTTAGTTCTTTATCAAAAACATTTTATCAAAAAAATCAGATTTAAATTAAAAAAAATCTTATTTTTAATTTTAAAAAATCATTGATTTGTATCCATCCTGTTTAAAAAAGGGGTGGGGGGGTCTCAAAGGCAGGTGAATAGTAAGGTTGCCAGCCCTCCAGGATCATCCTGGAGTCTTCAGGAATGAAAGATTAATCTATAATTAAATATAATGCCCTGTGATGAAACCACCAGGAATACATCCAATGAAAATTGGCAGCCAAAGTGAATGGAATGATTAGGCACATACAAGAGAGAATGAAATGTTAAGGGCTGTTTGAATTCATTAAAATATTTACATTAAGCTCAGGTGATCTTTTGTAGGATGTTCTTCTCGTAATACAATGACCACTTTCGTGTTTCTTCAACGAGTGCTCTGCTTACATGAGATTGTTCTGAGAACTGGGCAGGGCCACATTAATGCAGGGTTAGGCCAGGGGCTTCAGCCCCTAAAACCCCTACCTGATCTGCCCCATGCTGCCAGCTCTGGGAGAGGTCGGGCCCTGGGGCCAGACACCAGGCTCTGTGGTCCCACACTGCTCTACCTCTGGGGGCAGGGCGGGGTGGACCAGAGGGGCTGGCTGGTGCACTACATGGCCTTCTAGGGGCTCTTGGCCCTTGGGGGGCTGCACCAGGGGCTGTTCTGCATGCCAGCTGACCCCACCCCAGGAGGCAGGATGGTCATAGCGGGGCTGGGGTGGGAGTGCCCCAGGTACCCCTCCAGCAACAGCCCAGTCACGGGCTGCCATGTGGGGGGCACAGGGACCATGCTTTGGGGCAGCCTGGGGCCCCTGGGTCATTTAATCCAGAACTTGGTCCTGATCCTGCATGTCCTTGTATATCTATATCGGTAGTCCCTCTGGCTTTAATGAACCTACTCCCAGGAGTGGTTCCCTGTATTGTACTATGGTGCTTTGCTCACATTAGCAACATTAGAGCCCCAGATGGCTATTTAAGTGCCCATTAAGCAGCAGCAATAAATGAGGAATGGTCAGTTGTTCCTGTTTTCAGACAAAGTAGTATCTTTGTGGAGTCTGTGCTACTATTCAGCTTGTGTATGGAGGCAGCACAAAACTCAAGTCTCTCTGCATTTTGTATTAAACTTGTTGCTGAGTGCATTTGATCAGAAAAAGTTTTAGAAGCCATTCTGTAGTACCACAGTATTACTGCTTAAGGTCAGGGCAATGCTCTTTCCCTGATTAACACAGTGGTCCAATTCAGGAGACTTGATGATGTCTTTCTTTTTCTTTTTTTAAAGCAAAAATGGATCTGTGAATGCAAATGATGTAAAGCTGATTTCAGTATGAGAGCATCTGTTGATTGTCATGTCATGGTAAAATATGGAATGTGAGGCAAAAAAAGCAAGGAGTCTTGTGGCACTTAAAGACTAACATATTTATTTATCACATGAGCTTTCGTGGGAGAAGATCCCACTTCATCAAACGCTTTGAACAGGGGGAATTTACAGAATGGGATGAAAATAAATGCAGGGGAGTGTAAGGCATGGGATCAGGTCATACCGCAACAGCAAATCAGAGCATTTGTAAGGATTCAAACTCTAGGAAACAGGACCTAGACGTAGAGGGAAGGTGAAGTCAAATTACCTGTTGTAATGTGAAAAGAATCCATAGTTGAAATTCAGTCCTGCTTCCACACAGTCTAATCTGCATATTAGTTCAATTTTGTCTATTTCTCTTTGAAGTCTTGATGTCCCATTGATTGTCTTGAGGACCACTTTTCACATTAAACAGGTAATTTGACTTCACACTCCTTCTGTGTGCTGTTTCCTAGAGTTTGAATCTTTACAAATGCTCTGATTTGCTGTTGCAGTATGACCTGATCCCATGTCTTACACTCCCTTGCATTATTTTTATCCCATTCTGTAAGCCCCCCCCTTGCTAAAGCGTCTGACAAAGTGGAACTTTCTCCAATGAAAGCTCATGAGCTAAATAAATCTGTTAGCCTTTAATTGATACAAGACTCCTTGCTTTTTTTGCTTTACTAGGCTAACACAGCTGCTCCTTTGGAGCATAGCATGTGAGGATACTTTTAAAAAAAAAATAGGGAGAGTTACTTTTGTAGCAAGAAAGCAAGCAAGGGGCTGCAGAAGGGAGTAGAAAGTGAATGGTGCAAAATTAAATACAAGGGTTAATTTGTGCAGAAACAGTAAAATGGTTGGCATGAAAGCCTCTGTCTTCACAGAACAGCTATACCATGGGTAGAGTTTGCTTTTCCAAGTATGTGGAAAGTCATGCCTCAGTATTTTCTGTTTGGTGAAATAGCCGCATGTTACATCTTGACAGATATAGTACAGATTGTCACTGTGGAAACAGCTGTTCCCATCCTCAGTTTGCTGCCATAAATGTCTCACTTATTTCTTTTGTATTAAAAAGGTGATATGCACAATCCTGTGAAGATGGAAGGTTGTACTAGTGAAAACACAGACCCTTTATACCCACAGGGGGTTGCAAGCTTCAGCGGACCCCCTTTTTAATAGTTATCTCTGAGGTCAGAGTGAATGGTGTTGAGGCAGCAGGGAAGGAGACAGATTTGATTTTTCTTTTTTAACAACATGCTTTTGGCCTTTCACCTTAATGAACTAGTGTTCGCACACATACAACTTTTATTGAAGACAGGCCTCCAGTTTAGGCTTAAAGGATAATTCCGAGGGCCAATGTCTAATGCGTTACTAAATAAAACAAGTAAAATTGAAGCCGCTCTAAAAGGGAGGGGAGGGGTTGTCCCTGACATCCCTTTCCTTCTATGTCATTGTTTCTGTCTGGTCCTAGCTCCTATGCCTGTCTTTTAATAAGCATAATACAATTCTCACTGGAGAAAACCAGTAGGAGACCTGACAGTCAATTTGTTGTTGTTCTCAAAAGTTCTCCACTTCCATGGATGCCCACATGTGCTAAACCCCATCTGGGTAGAGGCTGAGGCCAAATCTATACTGATTGTGCTAAATTTGCCTCCATCACTTCAGTCTTTCCAGTTTGATTGAACTGTCAGTGGAGACCCACTTGGTTGATCCAGAATTTAGCTCAGTAACCCCTTCCTTCCCCATAAGCAAAGTAATGATGAGTCGAAGGGACAGAATTTCCCTTCAACTCAGCACAGCGAAACCACAGAGGTAAGTTCCAAAGGGGCAGCCATGTTAGTCTAGTTCAGCAAAACAAGCAAGGACTCCTGTGGCACTAAGGCTAACAAATTTATTTATCACATGAGCTTTTGTGGGAGAAAATTACACTTCATCAGACATTTTGAAGATGGGGGAACTTATAGAATGGGAGGAAAATAAATGACATTTGACAACTACCTTCAGCTAAAGGAAGGGGTGCTCCAAAGAGGATGGAGCTAGGTTATTCTCAGTGGTGACAGAAGACAGAGCAAGGAACAATGGTTTCAAGCTGCAGCTGAGGGGTTCTAGGCTGGATATTAGGAAAAACTTTCATACTAGGAGGATGGCGAAGCACTGGGTTGCCCAGGGAGGTGGTGGAATCTCCATCTTTGGAAACTTTTAAGATGTGGTTGGATCAAACCCTGGCTGGGACGATGTAGTGGGAGTAGGCCTGTGTTTAGCTGATGGTTGGACTAGTGACCTCCTGAGGTCCTGTCCAGCTCTAATATTTTATGATTCTATCAGTGTGGACCTGTTGGTCAGAGAAAATCCCACTTACAAGAGAATTATCTCTTCTCTTAAATCAAATGAGCAGAAAAGAAATGTCCAGTTATTTAAGTTATTTAACAAATCGAAAGTGGCAGTTGACCATGTACTGCTGCTAAGAAATTACTGATTCATCCCACTATAGAGAGAGGCTTTTTGCAAAATACAGGTCTAGGTATGGGTTTGGCTTTCAAACTCTGCTGCAAAATTGAGATTATGGATATTTGGTTAGAGTCTGCCCTTAATTTTATCTCTGGAAAGTTAGCTCCTGTAAGAGTAGGGTTACCAGATGTCAGGCAAAAGGAGGACATGTCCTCCATTTTACCTTCATGTCCTCGATCTGGCAGGCATTTTAAAAGACACGATTTTGTCTGGCTTTTTACTTATAGGGGTTAAAGTATGCTGGAATGCCACAGAATACATTAGTTTTAGAGGAAAGCATTCCAGGGCCCCCTAAAAACAGAAGACTATTACATTAATACTACATTTTCTCCGTGTGTCCTGCAGTGCCCTCCTTTTCGTACTTCTGTGTCTTCCTTTCCATGCTTTGGTATCTGGTAACCCTATGTGAAAGGGAAGGTGCTATACTGGCCACCCTTGAGAATAGAGTTGAAGTATAGCTTGGGCCACAGCAATGCAAGCTTCATCCCATCCCTTAACAATAAGCCTTAATGACCTTGAGGAAACTCCTGTAAAAGTGAGATAAAATGGCGTCCTCTGAACACTTGGAATGCCATGACCCCCTCTGCTGACAAAGCAACCCCACTTGGGGTCGTGAACCACAGTTTGGGGACTGTTGCTTTATACAAGGTTTCAGTTTATAGATTCATCCCCTCCCTCCTTTTACTTGAAAAAGCACTAATGCCATGTGTACTTATAGGTACATCGTATGAACTCAGTTTTAAAGTGTTTGTTTTTTCCAATATTCAGTTTTTTAGACTGACTTTCTCTCAGTGTTTGAGATGTGCTGCTGTTAAGAGGGAAAAGGAGTGTGTGAGCATGAAAACTGTGGAGGTCACGGAGTTGTGTTTTGGTATTCTTCACTGTACAATAAACAGCTGAGTTCTGCTCCATTACATGTTGCCATAGGTGAGATGATGAAATTATCATAAGTTTTCTGGGGCTGCTTGCTCAGACGCTTGAGAACTTTTACTTAAACGTCAGGAATCCATTTCATGTTTATCTGGAAATGCTCAGCGAGGAGCAGAGTGTACACTTCTGTAACCATCTCCCATTCACACCTCTGCTCCCTCCAATATAAAACGCTTCTATTCAGTGGAATTGATGGTGATTAGGACTCTGAGATACATGTTTTATGTAGATAAGATAGATTTCTCACTCTTAAGTTTTAGGGTAACATTCAATGTCTTTATATGGCCATATTCAGTGTCTTTAAGTGTTTGTGCTATTTGTTGTGTTTAAAATCTTTCTGGGCAGTTAATAGCCATCACTTCATTTTAAAGACAGGTGTAGAACAGTGTTAAAACCTAAGCAGGGCTCCTGTTTCTTCTGTCTTGTGGATGTCTGAAGATTTTTGTCTTTCTTGTTATCACGGGAATTTCTTTTTTGTTCTGTACTGTAATTGCAGATTTACTGCTGTTAAACTGATTTAATTACAGTGCTATAAAATACATTCAGATAGTGAAGATTGCCAAAAACCCTTTATCATGTTCACTGTAATGAAGTCTGGTAAGAGTCAAGCTTACAGTTTTTCCCCTCAGGCCAGCGTTAATTGAATAACACAATTCACAGAATAAAATTCATTCATTCATGCCGAACTGTCCTGAAATGCAATCTACTTAATAAGATCTCATGGGATTTCTAACTCTTCTAAGTAGCACTGCATCATTCTAGGCAAATTCTAAATAGAAAATCTGGTCCCTGCTCAGTGGCAATCTCAAGCCAGAAAAGAGAGAAGCAAATGCTCCAGTTGGTGATTTACTACGTCTTGATAAGACCATGTTGTTAAATTATTTAGTAGGCTCTATAAGTTATTTCCAAATTACACCTTAAATTTGCAAGTGAGAGTGAGCAAGTTTTGTTTAGGTATCATGGTGGAAGTGGGTCTTCAGAAGAGGCTAGAATAGATAGATGAAAGAAATAGGTCTCTTGATGAATTTTATATTCACTGATCCTGACTGATATACCAGTATAACACCATCTTAAAGTGGTGAAGTGTCAGTGCAATATGTTTTTTCTAGCTTTCAAATATATTTGTATTGATTGCTCATTAGATCTGAACATTTTTGTCCTTTAAATAGCATGCTGCAGATTTCCCTATTTCAAAAAATATTGTAGAGACACTGGCTTTTTTAGTGTACGTTCTTTGAGATGGGGCTTCATATCACATCCTCATAAGCTGTCTCAAATTCAGTTGTGAATGTATTTCTTTTTTTGATGGGGGTTGTGAGTAAATAGAATTTTGTAGGAATCGTCTAAATGGATTTTTGGAATGTCAAGTAAAATTACAGAACTTCTGTGGTCCATAGAATAGGCCACAGATATTTTTAAATATTAAAGAAGTACTGATTTGATTTTTGTTACTAACATAGTTGATCAGTGAACAATAAAGACAACTATTTGCTGAAATGAGAATGTAGATAATGTCTGTAAACCAATGTCTCTAAACTCTGGCTGATACTGGCTTGGTGGATTGACACACCCTCGTGTGCTAACCAATAGACTTAATCCTGCAAACACCTACACATGTGCTAAACTTCAAGCAAATAGCCTGTGTGCCTTAAATTGAACACTTTCATAAGTTTTTGCAGGATGGGGTCCATGTGGTGGTTTTTTTGTTTTTTTTTTTTTTGTTCCCCCTTCACCCCCACTTGGAAGCTCTTTGTTCAACTGCTTTAAATTCTGCTTACGCAAGGTGATGTCAGTTCTGGAAGTTTTGTTAAATAGTTTTGCAAGAGCTTTGATCTTTTCCACTAACAGGGAATATTACTTTCCCATTAAATGTATGTGTTGTTATCAAACATTTTCTCTTGCTCAAAAGATCTAAGTAATTTGATGTTGTCTTGGTCATCACATCAATATCTTTGTATATGTATCCCTCCTCTTTTTCTTCTCCCATTGCTTCTCCCACCCCAGTTATCAAAACAAAAGCATTATGTACTATAATCCTAGCAATCTCCCAGCAATTGAATGCAGAGTGCAGGAATTTATTTTAGATTGCAGCTTCAGGTCAAATACATCCTGGAGTGACTAATGGGTTGGGGTGTGTGGAAGAGATAAACAAACATGTGTCTTTGGGGTCATAACAATTAAATCATTTTTTCTTGAGTCAACGTGCTTAGCTCAGTCATATGGTAAAGTTTCACATGATTTTAGCTTCTTGTGCAAATTTATTTGTCTTAGTACAGCATGTACTGAACTCAAGGTCAAGATTCAGCAAATCTGCTCACTGCTACGGAATAAGACAGTGTCTCCTGATAAAACATTACTTTAGATTTTGGCATAAAAAGTGACTGTGTGTCCCCATCTTTTTAAATACTGGTGCAGCTATACGAAGAAAAACAAAACATAAAAATGGCCATACTAGATCAGACCAACGGCCCATCTAGCCCACTATCCTGTCTTCTGACAGTGATCAATGCCAGGTGCATCAAAGGGAATTAATAAAACAGGTAATCCTCAACTGAGCTATCCAGTGCTGGATTTAGGCACAAGCCAAGTAAGCCATGACTTAAGCCTAACATTATGAGAGGCCTCAAAATATACTGGAGTTAACTAAGATGATTTATCATAATTGAAATTGATAATACAAATAAGGCTTTTTGCAAGACATAAGTTTTATTTAGTTGTTTTTCATTGCATTTTTGCTTATATATATGCAAATGTAAAGGTTTATCATTTATTTTTTTCATTAGCCTTTCTGTTAAAATGTAATACACTTTTTTTCTCTTTATTTTTGTGGCATGAGGCCTGTGAATCTTGACATAATCCTGCCCTGGAGTCATTCCATCAGCCATTCCCATTCTCCAGCAAACAGCAATACCTGCCTATCCTGGTTAATAGCCATTGATAGATCTATACTCCATGAATTTTTTTAGTTCTTTTATGAATCTTGTTGTAGTCACAGCTTTCACAAAATCCTCTGGCAAGGAGTTTCCTACAGAGCTGTCCCTAGGGGGTGTGGGACCTGGGGCCAACTGGCCCATGCTGTCCCCCCATTTGACAGATACGAAATTGACCAGGTTCTGAGCTGCGTGTACGGCGGTGCTGGATCAGACTCATGCTAGCTGGCAGGGAAAGCGCCCAGCTGGGGAATCCCTGCCCCTGGTGGGGAAAGCAACTCGCATCTTTTTTCCCTCCTGGCAATATCTATTCTTATGCATTGTGTGTACCCACACCCATGCACAGCCAAAGTTCATTTCCTAGTGAAGCTCTGGTTTGGGTGCAGGTTGTTTAAAATGGTAAGGTTTCAGCAGATCATCAAAGACAGAAGCTGACAGAGTGAAAAATTACTAATTCCACAATCCTAGCTTACCCCTTGGCCTAATGAGTCTGTTTTTATCAACTTCAATTTCTTTCCAATGAAGTAAATGTATACTTACAGTCCCAAAGAAGTGGGACCAGTTAGTTGCAGAGCTCAGATAACATACACTGCCTATGTACTTCCAACCTCACCTTTTCTTCTGTACAGAGATCTACCTTTTTAAAGTAATTTTAAAAATAATTCTTTTGTTCCTCTTCATGTTGAGTCTGGGTCAGGTAACCCAGAGAGTAACATGATCAAGTGCAACATGTTTGAGAGGTATGTACTTTATTCAGTAGGGATATATATATGTTGTATACTTCAGATCTGTACTACAGTGTCAGTTATTACTTTATGGTACAGTTATCTGATTTTCTTAAGTAACCCAATGCTTGAAATTTTAAAAATAAAAGATGCTTTCTAGATACTGAATAGTGACTTGTGGCCAAACAGCATCTGGTAGAGATTAGTCATGTAACGTTCACAAGGCAAAAGAAATTTCATAATCTGTAGTTTCATCATTATATGTATGGTACCTATGTAATTTCCCAATATATAATTATCTATTTGCTATATGTGTTTACTGTAAAGATAAGCATGCCTGAAAACAGGAGGAGTAACTGGAGCAATATTTGTATTAAATACTTGCCATTTCATAGTTTTGTTTATGATGTGTATGATTCCTCTCACTAATTCTTGGCAGTCCTTCAATGCTTCAGAACACAACAAGCTGTCAAAACGTCATGAGTAAGAAGCTGCCCTTGTCATTTTGTGGTTCAGGCTTGTTCCTCTTTAATAAGAGACTGTATTTTTTGGCACCGTGCCATTTTACTCTAGTAAATTTGACTGAGGAGCGTTTTTCCTGAATTTTTTCCCCCTGAGGCTCATGGCCTGATTCTGAACTGTCAGTAGTTTTATATCCATGCAACTTCAATGCCATAAATGAAAGTTATTCCTGATTTTATGCTGATACAAGATGGCAATCAATATGTATATACTAATTTTCAGCTGATCAAACAAGGAGTCTGATGAGTTTTTGTGGGAGAAAATCCCACTTTGTCAGACACTAGAACTTGGAGAAGTACAGATGAATGGGAGGAAGATAAATGCAGGGAAGTGGAAGTCATAGAATCAGGTGAGAATGTTACAGCAAAGCAAAGCAGTTGTTTAGATTCATGGTGGAGAACAACATATAGGAGGGAGGTGGGGGGGGAAGGAAAGCAAAATTATTTGTTGTAACATGGGAAAAAAATCTTTATTTAGCCCTAACTTTATGGTGTCAAATCTGCATATGAATTCCAGTTCTGCATTTTCTCTCTGAAGTTTTGATTTGTTATCCATTTGCCTGAGTATGGCTATTAATAGATCATTAATGGAGTGATCAGGAAGACTGAAGTGTTCCCCTATGGTTTTTTTGAATGTTGTTATTTCTGATGTCAGATTTGTGTCTATTCATTCCTTAGCACAGAGTCTGTTCTGTTTGTCCAGTGTATCAGGTGTATGTGTAGGGTGGGACATTTCTGGCATGTGATGGCATAAATTACAGAGGTGGATGAGCAAGTGTTGTGGAGGGCTGTTGTCACGCAGAGTCAGCCAGTCTTTCCAGTAACTTGGGCTGTTCCCATGTGCCCTTTGGAGATGAGTTCAGAAATCTGGTATTCCATGGAAAGACAGTGAAGAAAATGGAGCACTGGGGTGACATTCATTGACTCAAGAGACTACTGTGTTCTAGACCTTGTCTCTTTTATGCCCTAGAACCAGCATGGCTGCAACTGCACTGGATGCTAACTGTAATACTTCTGCAATGAGGTGTACACCACACTCAAGCCTGGAGCATGTTAATGTGGGCAGAAGGGGCTAATTAATCTTAGCTGCTGCACCTAGAGGAAAACCAGGGACTGATAGGGCCTAGGGCAGGTGAAAGCCAGCTGGGTTAGGTGTATAAAGCTACGAAATGAGAGCAAGAGGATGCAAGTATGAAGTCTGCAGTCACTCCAGGTGGAAGAGAGTGGACCTGGGTCAAGCAAAAAATCCAAAAGGAGAGTAAACCTGGGTCCTGTGTGGACTGGGCAGTTTTACAGAGGATGAAGAAGCACTGGTATGGGGAGGAAGCTCCAGTAGTAAAGCCAGAGACTGGCAAGGAAAGAGAGGAGGGGGAGATTGGAGCCTAGGGAAAAAGTATCAGGGTCTGGCTGAGTACACTTACGTTGCCAGTCCCAGCATTCCAGGACTGCAAAACCCAGAGTAGCAGGTGGTCCTGGGTTCCCCAAGTAGCCACTGAGAAAGCTGCACGGGGCCTGGAATCAGAAGGCAAGACTGCTTAAAAGAGTACAGACCACTTGTCCTTTGGGGCTTTGTGCATCCAGATGCACAGGACAATCTAGTGACCTGGTCAAAGGGCTGAGTCACAAAGGGAGAAGGAGGTCACAGCAGGAGTAACCAATGGAGGGGGATGCCAAATGGGGCAAGAGGCAATTCTCAAACTTTTCCACAAGGAGGCACACCTAGCTGGGGCATGAACTGCTTCATAACTCTAATACGTTCCGAATTTATCATTACAGATTACACTCAAAATCTCTCCTCGCTTCTCCAAGATTTAGTAACAGAAGACTATAGTCATGTCTCATGCTTCCTTATTTTTAAGTAGTATTGAACAGTATATTAGTTATATAAAATGATTGATACTACTTAATTGAACTTATTTGTTTTGGCTATTACTTAAAAGATACTCAGTGATTTTTGTATAGGACAAGTATCTGTGTTGGGTGTGGAGAGCAGAAGGCCTTAAATTCCTTGTACAAATAACCCCTGTAAGCTATCTTTAAATTACAAGCTAATTTAAATCATTTTGTTGCCTTGCAAACCCATCTTCTGTAAAGGTTTTATTTTTTAAAAGAAAAATTGGGGAGTGAGAAACATGCCTTTTGTGTAGAATGAACTCAGTCTTCATAAGATGTGGTTATGTATTTGATTTTCTGAATCCAAGGATATACTATTAACATAGTAGTTTAAAAAAGGGGGTGTGGGCAGCTTGTCAGTTAGTTCTTCACTCTCCAATGGAAACTAACTTTCAGAATAAGGAGAGGACAGAAAGGCCCAATCTTTTCTGCTTACTGGATTGTCCATCTGTCTGTCTAGGTTAAGCGCTGCTTACGAGTATGATATCAAAGTGACTGTTGTTTGACTGACTCCCACCCCCATAAATAATAATGTAGCAAGTGTAAAGGCCTGAGGCCTCAGTGTTACTTCACTATTATTAATCTTAGTGTTAGAACACCTCACTACAAATTAGTCACCAGGTGATAAAAATTAAACATCCTTTTATATAGCGCTTTCCATTTTCACTTGCAGAGAAAGTCTCCTTTACTTTTCTCTTTGTGGTGCTCTTTATGGGCTGCTTTCCCCTCTTTCCTGGCTAGTTCTTGCCCACCACTGAACTTCTTCAACTACTGATGTAGTGAAAGGGAATTGAGGATGCTCATTACCTCTCAGAAGACACTTGTGGCATCTCCCAGGTCAGGTGTATAGCTTCTCTGGTGCTCTGCACAACAGTTTTAAGTCTCTAATGCATCTAGTAGAAGTATTTATGGAATGTAACTAATGAAAAATCTCATGCTGCAGGACACACATTCTAGTACATCCCTCATACGTGTCTGGTGGCACACTGCTGCTTATGGAGGAGATTCCCAAAAGAGTCTTAAAATATTTGTCTTTGCATGGCTGTTAAATGTAGTTAGTTGCTAAAACCAAAAATGTATATGTTTGTCGAAGCAATTAAATATGGCTAAGTGAATAAAGGGAAATGTGCACTCAGAGTAAGTTTAGGAATTTTGTATTAACTTTGTATTTGTCTGGAGAAATGTTCAAGCAAATCATTATAGCGGTTGTATCTGTTTCCATCAAAATTTTCCCTCTGTTTGAGCAGTAATGGATCAGAGTGCACTAAGCCCTCTGAATAAAATCAAATTAAGATAGCATATCTGACTTTTGTACATGATATAGTGAACATAACCAATTTAAAGGATAAATGGATTCAGAATCATTTTTGTCTCTTCATGTTGAAAAAAGCAAATATAGTGCCAATCTTCAAGAAAGGCAAAAAGGAGGATCCAGGAAATTACAGACCTGTCAGCCTCACCCCAATCCCTGGAAAAATCACGGAGCAGATTCTGAAAATCCATCCTGAAACACTTGGAGGAAAATAGAGTGATCAGGAACAGTCAGCATGGATTCACCAAGGGTAAATCGTGCCTGACCAACCTCATTGCCTTCTATGATGAGATGACTGGATTTGTGGATGTGGGAAGAGCTGTTGATGTGATATACCTCGACTTTAGCAAGGCTTTTGATATGGTTTCCCACAGCATTCTCGTCAGCAAGTTAAGGAAGTATGGGTTGGATGTGTGGACTGTAAGGTGGATAGAGAACTGGCTAGATCAACGGTTTCAGCGTGTAGGAATCAATGGCTCCATGTCTAGTTGGCAACCAGTGACGAGTGGTGTGCCCGAGGGGTCGGTCCTGGGGCCAGTTCTGTTCAATATTTTTATTAATGATCTAGATGATGGGATTGATTGCACACTCAGCAAGTTTGCGGATGACACCAAGCTGGGGGAGCGGTAGACGTCCTGGAGGGCAGGGAGAAGATTCAGGAAGACCTTGACAAATTGGAGCAGTGGGCCAATAGAAATCTCATGATGTTCAACGAGGACAAATGCAAAGTCCTGCACTTGGGACAGAAAAACCCCATGCACTGCTACAGGCTGGGGAGTGATCAGCTAAGTAGCAGCAGTGTAGAAAAGGACCTGGGGGTCTTCGTGGATGGGAAGCTGGATATGAGTCAGCAGTGTGCTCTTGCTGCCAAAAAGGCCAATGGCGTACTGGGCTGCATCAGAAGCAGTGTTGCCAGCAGATTGAGGGATGTGATCATTCCCCTCCATTCAGCACTGGTGAGGCCGCATCTAGAATACTGTGTCCAGTTTTGGGCTCCCCACTACAAAAAGGACGTGGACAAATATTAGAAAGAGTCCAGCAGAGGGCAACAAAAATGATCAAGGGGCTGGAGCACAAGCCCTATGAAGAGAGACCTGAAGGAACTAGGCTTATTTAGCCTGCAGAAGAGAAGACTGAGGGGGGATTTGATAGCAGCCTTCAACTACCTGAAGGGATGCTCCAAGGAGAATGGAGCTCAGCTGTTCTCAGTAGTAACAGGACAGAACAAAGAGCAAAGGTTTCAAGTTACAGCTGGGGAGGTCGAGGCTGGATATTAGGAAAATCTTTCTTACTAGGAGGGTGGTAAAGCATTGGAATGGGCTACCTAGGGAGGCGATGGAATCTCCATCTTTGGAGATGTTTAAGGCCCGGCTGGATAAAACTCTAGCTGGGATAATTTAGTGGGGGTTATTCTGTTTTTTTGGCAGGGAGTTGGACCAGATGACCTCATGAGGTCCCTTCCAACCCTATGGTTCTATTATTCTATATTGCCTGGTTGGTGTAAGGAGTAGGATAGAAGAAGGTAAATTTTTATCTGGTAATCAGGTTTCTGTGAATTCTCCTGTTCGAAACTGAACAGTTTACCCCAAAGTTAGTAAAACAGAGTTTTTGGCTCATTTGTTTTGAATTTTTCCCTTTTTTCTCATTAGAAATTTGAACTTAGTTTTTCAAAAGCAATAGCATTTGGAGAATAAAAAGAGAAAGGAAGGGAAGCAATGTGCAAAGAGAGAGGGGACAGAGGGAGAGAGTAGACATTTCTTCCCAGCTGTTTTTGGAGAATGTAGCAGGAAGCAAGATTTCATAAAGTACCTACACCAGACTTACCATGGCTAGGGAGAAAACAATGTTTGTCAAACAAATGGCTAGGGAAGGTAGTGGCTGAGGTCTAGATCTTTACTGGCATATTGTGGTTTATCCAATAATGAAGTTTCTTTTGGTTTTTAACAAACAAACCCCCCCCACCCCAAAAAAAAAAAGTACCCAAGCACACTTTAATATTCACAGAGTTAATGTGTTGTCTTCATCTGTCAGAGAATGTCATGTTTAGTCCAAAAATCACCAAGTTATAACATAGCCTAAACTGCATTTTGTAAAAGGCCCAGGAGGATTTTAAGTGCTCTGGCTAGGTTATTTAAGTTCCCCTGAAGGCCTTTTTGGGAAGACTAGGTCACTGTGGTCTTTCCTCAGGGTGAAGACAGTAGCAGATATCTGGAGTAAAATGCCGTATGGAAAGAATTAAAAAATTTCTAGCAGGAGCAAAGAGAGCTCAGTGGATAGCTACATAAATAAGATGGAAAAACTGACCCTAGTGGTTCAGAAATTGTCAGTTTCAGTTATATATGATGTAAGGCATGCTGGGCTTTATGTGAAACTGAAGCAAGCTTCAAGGATGACCCTTTTTTAAGAGGGAGGAGTAAATTTTACAGAATGGCACACAGAAACTGAGCTTAAAAAAAAAGACATGACTAACTCAGTAAAGCATGTGGAATACAACTTTTCTACATTACTATCTGCTCTAAAGTGGCATGCTAAATATATGTTGGCTTTGAGGAAAGTGAATTAAGAATAGGAACGTTATTGGCAGGGTAAGGCTAGATGACTACTTTGTAGACTGTCTTATAAATATTAATTACCCTTATTTTTCCTGTCTGTTGTATGCTCAGTTCAGTCAATGGGAGCAATTTTCCACAACATCTTTCAGGAAAGTCAGTGTTAGATAGAGACAGCATTAAGTTTGCATACAAAACCTTTAAATCTTGTCTGTGTCCATTTATATACATCAGTATACAGGGATGTTAAAGGCTTTTGATTTTGTGACTGACACTGCTAAATTCCACTTTCAAGAGTTGAGATCCTAATATTTGATAATTATCATAGACCAGTTGCACAGAGTATACTAAGTTCATTTCTTTTCACCATTCTGTAGTTTGTTTTTTGCACATAAGCACACAGACACTGGTATGCTACCTGAACAGGAACTCTTCTGTATTTGACTAACAAATTTGTTTTCCTACTGTACCTTAGTTCTTTTTGTTTTGTACAAAAGACTTTAATGATGGCCTGAGAATCATATTCTAATATAATCAAATTTGTCTGGTGCCAATTATTGTAGTATGGAACACATTCCAAGGATTGAAATAGCAGTAAAACAATCGCTCTCCACACCTACTTCAAAACACATAGGAGAAATGTCTTGAGTTGCTGAGAAGGCTTTGGCCATTGGGATTTTTACATTTAATCCTGAATGCCATAAGGTCTCTGGCTATCATTCTGTCCACAAGCGTGAGTTTAGGTTCACCTCCTTGGAAAGGTCTATCTGTACCACATGAATCTCCTCATGATGTTCAAGAGTTGTAGAACCTAGCCGTTGTAGGAGGTTGAATTGTGGTTGCCACGGAAGAGACCATCTGTTGAGTACCTAGTGCTGATTGTGTGAAGAACTTTAATCAGGGCTGAGACTTTGAATTATACTGTATGTTACATAGGGAGCCAGTCAGAGAACATTTGAAGTTTATTACTGTCAGGCATAGTACCAGTTACATTCAGTGGTACAACTTTATTGAATGCATGTGTATGTTACTTACCAAGACACAGTGGTGATGTCTGTAAGGTTTCTTTTCCTTAAATCCCCTACTGTTGCATTTCAACCCTGCAGCTGTACAAGTGGTAGCAACGGTCAGATCAGGTAGCTGCTGACATTTTTGCCAGCCTGGCAGCTACAGTAGTTTTGATAAGGATGAGATAACCAAATGGTAAAAATGACAAAGCCTTGTCTACACTCATGCCACCACCATTGTTACCAATTCTGGAACTGCACCAGTGGTATTACCATACTGGAACATCAACAACACAGCAAGTTAACATAAAGTCTGATCTGAAATATTTCAGAAAATGAGTCATTGTAGAATTTTGAAATGGTGTAATATACTTGTTGAAGTATTCATTTAAAATATCATTTAATGCACTCAGTGAAACTATCCACAGGAACAACATAAGACCCCATATAAGAGATACCTGACAAATGAGGATGTTAGAAAGAATATATCCATTGGAACAGAAGACAAAGATTTAATGTTCCAATAAGTCATGTCCCCCTCCCGCCCCCAAATAAAACAAAAATCAGTAAACAACTGAACTGTGAACCAGTAGGGGACATAGGAGAATACATTTACCATACTTCACGAAAACCAGTTGGCGTGGTAGCACAAAACCAGAACAGAAGGAATGAAAACTAAAAAATGATTGAGTTGCTATACTTCCGTTCATCTGCCAAATTATTTCAATATGTCTTGGGCAAGCTGAGATCACTATATTACCTGTGACTACAAATGCATGTTTTCTTCACAGATGGGAAATGAGCAGTAATGCTTGTGTCTGTATTCTTTTTGTTAAGAAAATATGTAATATAGCATTGGGATGTTTCTGAAGAACTTTGGGGAATTTTAAAGTATTTCATTGCATTCCTGAATAAGCATATTTTTGCTTTTAAAGCACTTAAGATGAGTCTAGGAGTATATAGCTACTAGTAGTTACTCCATTTTGATGCTGAAAAACTATGCACTTAATATGATCATACTATGTCCTGCCATAGTACTTAGACACTTTGGAGGGAAGGTGACATACTTTCCATTTTTGAAATATATCTTTAGTTTACAGTTAGGAATCTGAAGGCAGCTAAATTATCTTGTTTCAGTTCAAGAAGAAAACATTGGTTTGTCTTATTTGTACTTCAGAAATTGTTAGTAAAATTCAAGTTGAAAACTAATTTTTCTGAAATAGTTGTCTTGGTGAAGAAATGCTTGCATATAATGCTGGTACTCTATATGTAACGATATCTCATTTCTTTTAAAATATACACTGGAAATTTTTTGTTGTCAACACGTTGCTGGATCGTGTGTTTTAAATGTACTTTTATGTGGCTGAGTTAAATAGTTTATTGTCCCGACCCAAACTCTCCAAGGTGCCCTTTGAAACATCTCTTGCAAGTCTTCTGTAAATGGTCATTCATTCCATAGACAAATTGTGCCATGCAATCTTAATTGGCTGGGTTGCAGGCTTCTTGGGATTTACATGGTTACACTTACGTTGCTTCCTTAATGATCTGAAAGTTCTCTCCTTTTTTCTAGGAGCAAATGCCAGCATGACTGAGATCTGACCAACTGTGTCAGTACTTCAGCAAAGAGTCCACAGGTGTGAAGGAGGGGCCTACCATCCTTTGAGCTACCATGGAAGTCCCATCTGCTTTGGTGCCGTCCTCTATGATGTCACAACCACAGATAATTGTGGTGAGTAGACTAATCCAACATGCTGGTAGAGTAGAGTTGATCAAACTTTTATGTGCAAAGGTGTTAAGATTGACTTCTTAATAGTTATCTTGCTTAGTCTCAAGTCACTGATGGAATTCTTCTCAGTGTTTTGTGTTCTAGGTATACTTGCTGCACAATGCTGTCCTTTTTGTCAAGTGATATTATTCTGTTAGTAGCTACTGGAGTTTATTAATAGAAGCTAGTTCACAGTCCTTTTGCTGGTGTTTGGGTTGCACCTTGAAGTCCCAACTGAGATCACAGCCCAATTGTTCTAGGCGCAGTTCCTGTACACGTACGCACGTTGTATCAATATACCTTCCATTTGGTTCTATTGTGTTAATAGGAAAACATGGGAAGTCTTGACTGGCCAAAATACTGCTACTGTATTCACATCAGTGGATTAAATATTTCCTGAGCTGGCTGATAGTGTACCACCCCTACATTAGAAGAAGAAAAAAAAATAGTTCAGTCACATGTAGGGTATGTCTAAACTGCTCCCCCCACTCCCAAATACACGGGTTAGTTAATACTGTTTAAGAATGCTTATTTTTTTCCACAGTGCACACACAGGACAAATATAATCTCTAAACACTGGCGAATTCATCTATTTTATGTGTCTTTCTTGTCACAACACTATTACAAAACTAGGTTATAATTCTTCATTAAGATCTGGGTAGGCAGACTTTTGCATCTGAATGGCTTCCTATTGTCATCGGTGCATGTGCATGGATCAGGGATGCTTGTCGTTTTAAAAGATGTAATAACTGCAGAGGAAGTGGTATATAACTTATAATATGCTGTGTCATCTAAGATTAGCTGCAAATGAAAAAATGTTTAATACTTCAGATTTTGAATCACTGCTATCTGTTCGTTTAAGTAAGGGCTTTTTTACAGCAGGTATGAACATAAGGAAGCAAAATAACAAATGTGGAAAATGAGTCAATTAAAGCAAAATGCCGACTATGCACACAGAGATTTTTCTTTCTGTTTGTTATCTTGTTGGTATTCTCTTTACACCTTTTAAATCTTTAAAACTTAGTGAGGCTTAAATTTTTTCCAGGCTATATCTGACATCCCAGTGGTTCACTAAAATATAGATTTTGTGGAGTACATTATCATTTTTATTCAGCAGACATGACGAAGTTTTTTGCTGCTCGAGAGGCTGAGAGTAATACTTTCAGGCATTCTGTTCTTTCTGTGCTTGAAAGCAGGGTTGCATATGTTCTGCAGGAGCTGGATTGTATTTAATTTACTTAAAAAAACCTGTTGCCTGTTTTCAAAACACAGCTGGTGGCTGCAATAGGATTTCCTCATGTTTAGTGAACAGTTATATAGGAAATATATTAACACTGGATATACTAATTTTGGAAAGAGGAAAGCTAATTCTTCTCTGTCCCAGCCCTATCCATTAATTATGCCCCTGATCCTACTCAGGGGGTTAACAGTACCTCCATCTTGGATAGGGTCATATTGGTCTCAGTAGGCCACTGTGTATGAACAAGAGTATACACGGCTTGATCCTTATGTAGGAGTGGGGCCTATAATTATACTTGATGCCACTGGCCGAAGTAAAATTCTTTTAGTGACACTCTGAAAACAAAGGTTTGTAAGGAGATCTCCTTCATAAATGTCTTCTGGAGTGGGTGGTAGGTTTTTGGAAATTCAGATGAGTTTCCAAAAGTTAGTTCAGTACAGCGAACCATCAAATCTTTTTATGACTTGTCCATCACTAATTTCAACACTGAAATGAGTTCTGATACTTCTGTAAAGTCCTCTGGGTTATCAAAACCTCTTCAGTAGGATCCTTTGATGAACACTTTCAATCTGCTGAGCTGTCTCATGTTCTCTGTGTGCTACCTACTTTCCCCTCCCAGCATAGTATATTACAGATAAGAAATGATTCAGTGGTGTGTGGTTTAAGAAGACATGCTGGTCAAATTTAGGATTGAAGGATGGTGAACATTCAAGGCAGTTTGATCATCCAAGACTGAGGCTTGGTATGTATAATGTCTACTCAATGAGGCAGTTCAACATATTAAACAAATCCATTTGTTTTTAATGCCAGTAATTCAAATGCATTCACATGTCTTAGGAATTTTCCCAGTACATTTAAAAATGATATAATCACATTCCGTGTGTAGACTAGCCTTTCTAATTTCAAAGTGGTTAAGTCATTTGATTTCTAAAGTCTTATTATAGGAATTTTTAATCTTTATTGGCTATTTTTTTTGGTCTTAATTAATCCTTAATAACAGTAAAACTTCTCAGGCGGTACCTTTTTACTGAAAATCATCCTACTTTAATGACAAACATATTTCTTTTGTTTGTCACATCTTTTAACATGGGATTTAAATTGTGTTTTTTCATTTTTAATCTGGTGTAAAAGATATCAGGTTTTCCATAAAAACAAGCAAGGAGTCCTGTGGCACTTCTAAAGGCTAACACATTTATTTATTGCATGAGCTTTCATGGAGAAAATCCCACTTTTCTCAGATGCTTGAAGATGGGAAACTTACAGAATCAGAGGAAATTAAAATGCCTTATGCTTCCCTGTTTAGTCTTAAAAAGTTCCATAGGACTCCTAGTTTGTTTTGCCGAACTAGAGTAACAGGATGACCCCTTTGGAATAAGTTTTCCATAGTTTTTCTTTAATGCAAGTATAGATTATCCATTATATGTCCATACTGTACATTAATGTTGCATTCAATTTGGTATGGCTGTTAGCTCTACTATCTTTATAGTCACTATCTTGAAAGGTTCACTGCTAACTTTCAAATTAAGTAATGTCCCTCTCCACCTTCTGTGCTTAAAATGTCTACCCCATTTTAATCTTTGTTTTGCTTCATATGAAATATGTGAGGATTAGGAAGGACTGTTGTAGATTTGTTATTGGGTGTCATGCAGTGTTCTGTATGTAATTGACCCCCCTTTTGTTAAAGCTTAAGTGTAATTTAAAATAATCTCCATATCAGGCTTGTGATTACATTCTCTCTGAAGATGTGTGTGCTACATCTTGATAGCTATGCAGATTAATTCTTAGAATTGTGTGAAGATTATGAAGTTTATGAGATTGGGAAAGCCGAATGACACTTGTTAATGCTGCATACAGTATGTACCAGCACCCCTCAAACTCTACACAGAAAGGCATTTGAACAATGAAGGAATAAATAATAAATCTCTATAGTGTTTAGTTGCTTTGCCCAACCACAGAAGTGGATAGCATTAGTTGTAAGGTCTTTGGGGCACGGACCATCTTTTTCTTTGTATTTCTACAGCACTTAGCACATTCAGGCAGGGGCGTCGCAGGCTTGGGGCTTACAGGGCTTGAGCCCCTAGTCCCAGCGCCCAAGCCCTGTGTCTGCCGCCAGGTCGCCCACAGTGGCGGTTGCAGCGGCAGCCACAGTGGCGGCATGTGAGCCCTGAGTCCCAGCATGCTGAGCCCTGGATCTTTTCCCAGGCCAGTGGTGCTCCTACATTCAGGTCCTGGTTCACGCCTGTGGCTCAGAGGCATTACAGAAGTGCAAATAATAATAATTTTTAAAAAATCACTCCCTTAGCTGAAGTAGTAGTAGACACAAAAAAGTGACCCACACTTGATCAACTTGATTCTTCATCTTTTAGAGTTTTAGATTGATTTTTTTTAAAAAGCGTGTTACTTCTTTCTACTTCATTTTCCCTTTTTTACTTTCAGCCAGTCTTTCCCCCTCATATAGGCAAAAACAGCACCCAAAGATACATTTTAGGAACTTCATTAGCTTGATAGTTTAGTAGGTAGAAAGCTTGTTGAGTGGCCAGCAAGAATCTTAAGGAAGCATTGTAGCATGGCTGGAAGGTCATATATTGTTTGCAAAGAGGAAAGATAAGAAATGATGCTTCAGATAAGATAATTTACTGCTCAGAGTGATTAGAAGGTTGTCTTTAAAGATGAGGTGGCACGCAGGAGAGAGAGGATGCTATTTTTTCCCACAGTGGGAAAGTAGAGGCCCGTAACAGTTGATTCATTCTGTTTACGCTTAACAGCTTCAAGAAGAAATTATTTGCTTTTATTAACTAAGGGCTCTTGGAGCACTTCAAAGATGTTAAAAAGGCCATCCTTTTGTTTTTGTTTACTTTTTGATTTTTGCTAATCAGAAACACCTAGTGCTAGAGGTAAACAGACACACACAAGTGAATAGTTGTAATGGAGGTCCAGAAGACAGCTTTCATCATCCTCTTCAAGCTACCCAAACCCGTCTCTAAAAAGCATTTCTCTCACTCTTGAAATGGAATAAATTTGTCTCCCTTTCCCCTCTGCTTGTTCCTACTTCTACTTGGAGACTTGGATTCTCATGTGTTAATGCTGTAATTTTTTAAAAATGAGCAAGATGGGAAGGGCAGGGAGAATGAAATGGTAGCAGGTATTGGATGTTTTGTCTCGCTTCTAGCAGCTATCTATTAGCGCTCATGTTTTTCCTTATAAATATTATTTGAATGGTCTCAATCTGAGCTCACTTCCTTGTCTGGTTATACGGAATAATCTTGTAAAATATGATAACATTCCAGTCTCCTCCTTACCCACACTGTGAAGGTGAAGTTCTTCAATAGAGACATTTTGATCTTAAATTTAGGTGATGTGAAATGACTGTCGCAGGAAAAGGGGAGATGCACAGAATAGGGGTTAGCGTCTTTAAAATGTGGTATCATAGAGAGCTCCAGCCACTGACATGTGGCTAGATAGTTCTGGTGCCAGCTGTTTTGAAAAGGTGATGAATTGATCCCTTTAATTTGCTGACTACAGTACAGTCAGAGGAATCACAGGGGTGGTGTTGGACTAAAATGGAACAACAAAAGTCAGAGGGAAGAAAGATTGTTAAATTTTTAATCCAGACAGATGACGTTGCATCTCACTAGATTGTTAGGATGACACAGGGTCTTCTATCTCCACAGTGCCTGTTCCAGATAGGATGTTGAGCTGTAGTTCCCAGTAACTCCTCAGTTTAGACTCTTTTAATCATAGATCTAGTTTGAATGCTCTTAGCTATTGGCTGCTGAGAACTGCCTTGATACAGAAAGGAGCAGCAGAGCTATTACCATCCCCTTGGCTTAGGCAAAACAGCATTGTCTGTAGTCTGGGGTTAGGTTTCAATTACAGAAGGGAACAGGGTGAACTATGTAGCATTTTTCCGCCTTCCAGGTGAGTAAACAGATTAAAGCCATTACCAAAACAGATGCCTGGTAGAGCTGAATACTTTAAATGAGAGGGCAAATCAGCAGTGGTCAGACAGGCAAGGAAATGAATAACTAGTGATAAACATGAATCCACCCAATTGCTGGCATTTTATAATGGGAAACGTAAATATGGTGTGGCTTTTTCATTGCACCAAATGAAATGACCAGTCTTCAGAATATGTATCCATGGTTATAGAGTAGAATAGCTTTGTGTTTTATGGACTTCTGTCTAGTCTGGTTTGAATGGGTCATGGCTAGAGGGCCCATTGTTGCTAGCTGTCCCAAAAGAGGGTTTCTAGTATGTACATCTTTATGTATTCTGTTTACATGCATTTCATGAAGGATACATCAAAGCAAAGTAAACTGAGAGACTGATCAATGCTGTCTGTGTATGCAAAGGTCCTGGATATTGCCAGGAAAAAATATTTGAAGAGGTGAAAACTGAGTAGTCTTATTATTTCCATTTAAAACCATGTTTTCCTACCCAAAGCTAAATGTACTACACTAGTAAACAGAATTCTGAATAAACATTTTCTGTACTGGCTAGGTTTTCCCATATGCTTATCTTGCTTGTGCACAGCATGGAAAATGAAAAATCCATCTTATCTGGAGGTAGAAAGTGGTACATAAATCCAATTAGAGAACCACTCTTGCACCTATTGAAACCAATTGGTTCTTTTTGCCAATGACCTTCCTTAATTAAAATAAAATAAAATAAAATAAAAGGGGTTGGGCACAATGTCTATGTATTGCAAAAGAAGCAAGGAGTCCTATGGCACTTAAAGACTAACAGATTTATTTATCACATGAGCTTTTGGGGGAAAAATCCCACTTCATCAGACTCTTTGAAGTTCACTAGGGAATGAAAGGTCTTTTTTAATGCATTTTGGTAGTGTCTTTCATCCCAAAGTGCACCAGTGCAGAGACTATGCTTTGTACAGCACTTGGGAGAATCGGGCCATCATCCTGATTGTGGCCGCTGGGGGCTAGTGTGATTACAAATATATAATAAAGGCTATAACCCTGAAGTTGCCAAGGGAACATCCCAACTTGCTGTGCAATGCAGCCCAGTGACACCAGAACACAGGGCTCTTTGGCCAGGATTTCCAAAGGCAATAATGAGTGATTTATGACTGCCAGCTTGACATCTTTTAAAAGCACCTGATCTTCTGTGGAGAAAGTAAGCAAGGAAATGTTTTTTTTACTCCTCCTCATAACACAAGAAGAGATGCAATCGATAGGCAGTGATTTAAAATAAAACAAAAAGAAGTATTTCTTCACATAGCACATAGTCAGCCTGTGGAACTCTTTGCCAGGGGATGTTACGAAAGCCAAGACTCAAAAGAGTCAAGGTTCAAAAAGAACAAGGTAAATTTATGAAGGATAGGTCTATCAATGGTTATTAGCCAAGATGTGCAGGGATGCAAAACCATACCCGAAGTGTTGCTAGCCTCTGTTTCCAAGAAGCTGGGACTGGGCAACAGAGCTTGGATCATTTGATTGTTACCCGGGCTGGTTAATCCATAGAGATGACCCAGGTGGTTGCCTGGGGCGCCAAAGGTTGGGCTAGGGCTGCTCCACTCCCTGCTCGTAGCTGGACTCCCACCTGCAGTGCCACTCCCCAGCTGAGGACGGACCCCCACCTGTGGCCAGACCCCGGCAGCGATGGCGCCGCTCCCCACCCACTGCCAGATTCTGCCGGCAGCACCATGCCACCGGCCATGGGGGGAGGGAAGGGTGCACCAAAATCCCTGCTGGCCTAGGATGGCATAAACCCTTGGGCCAGCCCTGATTGTTACCTCTTCTGTTCATTCCTTCTAAAACTTCTGGCATTGGCCACTGTCAGAAGATAGAATACGGAGTTAGATGGACTGTTTTTTCTGACCCACTGTGGCTGTTTTTATGTTCCTAGGTTGTGTGCTCATCATTATCTGAAAATGGTGAGCCAGCACCTCTTTCATGATGCCTTCTTGCTCTGGAACAGAAGTTCTCAACCTAGGGAATGAATCACTCTCGTGGAGCATGGAATATATTCTGGGGGTGGGAGAGAAGCTTCGGGAGGAAGTGGTGCTCACATTTTACCCACAGCTATGAATAACTAGAAAGGTTGATTCCCGGAGACATATCAGGTCCTCATAGGGTGGTGCTGTGCATTTGTTACTAGATGGCAGTGTGCATTTTGACAGATGTCAGTTAAGCCTACATAGCATTAGACAAAGTTCTTGCTATCTGTATGTTAATCCATTTGCTACAACGTGGTGTGTGTGTTTAATTGTAGGCATCGTCCATAGTCGAAGCTTTGTTTTTGGTCTCATTACAATGGATCGTTGACTCTGTTTGTTTGAATCAATCCCTTACTGATTTTAATTTTTAGTGAGAGATGTATGTTGGGTTTTTTTATTCATATCTATAGTTTTGTGGTGGGGGGCAAAGCATAAACTATTACAAACAGAAAGAAGGGGAGGATGATCAAATATGTTTGAGAACCACTGTTCTAAAAATTACAGGTTTTCATTAAAAAGAATTTCCAGCCATAGAGGTTACTGAGATGCATTTGGTTCACATTTTCAAGGTTGGCTGATGCAGTGCCTGCATTTACAGAACCTGAGACTCTAGCTGTGCTAGTCCTGGGCTAGTCAACTCAGGGGATGCTAACTCAGGTGCCTAATGCAATACTTAAATGTTACCATTATCAACTGTTGCTTTGGTCATCAAAGCATATGAAAAGAGGGAGGACCATAGTGTGAAGACCTGCACAATCTACTTGGCAACAGTGTATTTTGGCACAAAAGAGTGGGCTTGGGAGAGTACTGCCATCTGCCCTGTCTCTCTCCTCACACATAGTTCTCCCCATCTCCTCTACCCCCTACCACCAGTACAAGAAGGAGGCAAGCAGAGCTCTAGGTATCTGAACCCACTCCAAGGAGTACACAAGTTCAAGGATCCCAATCAGTGTGTATCAATGTTCCCTCTAAGCTGCACCCATGTGCTCCGGCGCAGCAACCCCAACCCCTCAGCGCACGCCTCGCTGCCCCTGGGGGAGGGCTTCAGCTGCTGCTCCTTCTGGCCGGAGCACACGTTCTTCCAGGGGGCAGGGAGCAGTTCCCTGGCGTTTAAAATCTCCCCTGAATATGCTCAGGGTGGGAGATTTTAAACTTGTCAGCACAGATTCCTGCCGCCCAGAAGAATGGCGGCAGTGAGAGGCAGGCTCCACGTGGGAGCGGAGGGAGCTGGGGACCCAGGGGACTTCCGGAAGTCGGCTGGAGGGCGCAGGGAGCTGGCGCCCAGCTGCGGGACTCAGAAAATGCCCCCCACCCCCGCCTGCAAGGGAGCAAGCAGCTTCCCCAGGACTAGGCTTGCCAGACATCTGGCAAAAGGAGGACATGTCCTCCTCCTATTTACCTTCATGTCCTGAGCGGCTGCCGTCCTCAGGTATTCTAAAAATAGGTGATTCCCCGCCCCCATGTTACTTATGAATAGAATGTTTAAAAAAAAAGAAAAGAAAAGAAAAAGAAACACCCCTAACACAGGACTCAAACCTATGAGCCTCAGGGTGTCTCCTGTAGACAGGAAACACAGGGGAGCAGAACGTACCAGTCCCCTGGCTCTGACACAGCTAAACAACATCAGCTTCTGTGGTACAGGGGGTAAAGCAACAGCTTCTGAGTTGGCAGGCCATGGGTTTGAATCCTGCTTTTGGCGGGTGGGGGGGGCTGTTAGTCCCTACTGAACGGCTACACTGCGGGACAAGAAGGAGCAGAAAGAAAACCCTAATAAAATCAAAGAAAATAAACTATACTGTGAACAAAATACTAACAGGGACCAATTAAGTAAAACAAAAAAAGGCACATTTGAATTGGTTAGAAACAATGTAGGACTTTTTTTTTTTAATTGTAAAATGGGCTGCCATAGAAAATAAAAAAGCAGCATGTCAACTTTTTTACTTTTTAGGTATTTTTCAAGTTTATATTTGCAAATTTAGGGTACTTTTTATTTTTCTTAGTCTCATGAACATTAATGAAAGGGTCATGAAAAATGTTCATTTACGGGGCAAAATCAATTTTCAGTAAAATAAGACATTTTGGTAATTTTTTTTATTTTAAAATAATTTTAAAAAACAAACATTGTGGTGTTTTAATGCTGCATCCATTATCATTACCATTTTCCATGACACAACATGGTAATGACAGCAGTGTTCCCTCTAAGCTGATGATGCAGCTAAGCAAGTTATGGATATGCTTTGGAGGCCAGCAGGCAGTGGGGAAGGACCCATATAGGCTGGGGAATTTGCTCAGCCACATCCATAACTTGCTCACCTGCATCCATAAGTTGCTCAGCCGCATCATCACCTTAGAGGGAACATTGTGTATGATCATCATTTGTTGAACATCTGCACAAGTTACTGTGAGTGACATCTTAGGGGAGTAGAACTTACTTTCATTGGTAGTGCTCGTTAGGCATAGCAGCCCTTCTTCCCTACCAAAAGATGTTGGTTTCCATTTCAAGTTCATCTAAAACCTTTGTGCATTATGGAACAATAATAGCTGCTCAGCAGATAGCTTCTCATTCTATCAGTGATCTTAACTTTCCGAAGGAGAGCATCCATTAGAAGTTTCATATAGTACTTATTCCAAGGTAAAAGTCTTCTGAGAAGCCTGGAAATACCAGAAGAGGGGCTTAGTGATAGCATGTTCCTGTTTGCTTGCTTTAAACTTTACCTTCTTGAAACCTTTCCTAACTTTTTTTCCTTTTGGCTACTCATTTCTCCAGACTGCCCTGCCCTACAAATTCCAAATGTGTTTTGTGTCACTGGCTTTGAGGCAAGGACATGCTTTTGGCAGTGATCCTGAGGGTGTATGCAGGGGGCTCAGAGCATGGGAGGGCTAACTGGACTTGACTCAAGCATGTTTGCAACACTTATTTCTTTTACTGTTCAAAGCAAACTTCAGTAAAATTGCATGGTACTCTATTTATATGAATCTATCTATGTCTGTTGGACCTTTTTGGCAGACTGTTCAAACATCCCTTGCTAAGAAAGGGATTTGGAGAGTTAGAAAGCCAAACGTTCTGCTGCCTGTTCTTTTTTTATTCCAGGGGAACTATTTTTGAATTTGTTATAACTTTACGGTGAATAAGCATTAAAGAAAGTCCACACCCTCTTTGGTTTTACAGGCAACCAGTGGAGGTCATAATCACAGAGTCCAACAGGATCTGTCTCACCAGTGAATGCATACTTTCTTGTAGTAAGATTGTTTTTCTGTATCGTCCCCCATGATTGTTTATTCCTTTCAGTATGTTTTCATATAAACCACTCAATACTGAGGACAGATGCTGCACTCCATAGTGATTCAACTTTCATTGGGACTAAAATTATGTAGCAACATAACTTGCTCAAAAAGCAGATGAAAGATATTGGGCTTCGTTCCCATTGACATGAAGGTCTCTTTTTACGTTGGCAGAGCCATGTAAAGGACCTTAACACGGAGGTAGATAGAAGAATTAACACTCCTTTGAGACCTCTTTACGTGGTTGAAGAGATGATAAAGAGTCTGGACAGTAAATGAGAAACAGAGCTCTTGGTAATAAGACTTGCAACTTACGGCTTGAATGCTTATCAAAATAAAAGACTTTGGAAATAACTCTGAAGGAAAAATAAGGTTTCACTTGCTGGACTATCACTGGGGTTTGTTTGGGAGAGATGAAAGTGCCAAGCCAGGGTTTTGTTTGAAAAATATTTACAACCAGGAAACCAATCTTGTAAATCTTAAAAAAGAAAAAGAGTGACCAAAAATTCCCTTGGGTTGGAGTTCAGTGCGGGTATGTGAATATGGTTGTGAAGCCCTGCAGTAGTTGAAAGTCTTCGTCTTCTGTATCTCAAGCAGCTAATACATAATCCTTGCCCTGAGCACCTGTGGGATTGATGGAGGAGGCTGAGCTATTTAACTTCTTCTTGGTCACTGGGGACGAAGTATTGTCTCTGTACGTGCTCATGCAACCCAACATGCTTACTGGCCCTTCTTGATGCCCCTCCTGTTACGTTTAAACAACTACTGTTACCCATGCTCGTGAACTTTGTTACCCAAGCTAGTGATCTGTGCAACAATTACATCATTATTTTCAGTGTAGATGTGCCTTAGAGGGGAGCAGGAACAATTAATGTCCCATCATCTACATGAGCAGCCAGATTTCTTCAAAACTAGATGTCACTGGAGATTATTTAAAAAACCTTTATTTATTGCATGAGCTTTCATGAGAGATAATCCCACTTCGTCAGCCACTTCATCTTGTAAGCGTCTGATGAAGTGGAATTTTCTCCTATGAAAGCTCATGCAATAAATTTATTACTCTTTAAGTGCCACAGGACTCTCAGTAGTTTTTGCTGAACTAAACTAACATGGCTACCCCTTTGGCATTTAAAAAACCTGTCGTTGTCAAGGCTGTCGTACAAGCAGGCATGTTGCCTGTAAAACAAAAGAAGGTGTTGACCTTCCTTCATTGCATCCCTTGAGAAGTCTGCTGGAGTTCTTTTGGGGTTTTGTGGTGGTTGTGGTCTGAGAAGTCCTGGACATTTTGGGCATGATCCTGCATTGCTATGCATGTGTTTAGCTTTATACACTTGTGCAAAATGGATGTAAAGTGCTACCAGATAGTGTTTGACACTCATTGTACAAATCTAAATAGCTACATGGGATGTAGGGCAGTAGAGAATTACGCTCTTTATGCCATGTTCCCTTTTTTTGTGGGACTTCACAGGCAGTGTTTACTTTCTTCAAAGTTTCAGAACCTGAAAATAAGGGTTACTGTCTTTACTCAAACATACATTTTCATTATTAGATTCTTGGGGGGAAAAAAGTATTCTTCCTTCTCAATTTTTGCGCCTCCTCTTTACCTTTCATTCTATGGTCAAGTCAATAATCTGTGCTCTAATTCAGTATGCTTGCCACTAATAAAATCCTAACATGGGTTTGCAATTATGGGATGGGGAATTAGTCACATGCTGACTAACCTTGTATCATTTATTCTGGGCCACTGGCTGGGATTGCTGGTTTCTCTCTCAAGCCTAGTCGTCTTGGTACATTGGTAAATTTAAAGCTGTATTGTTAAATTCAAAGCAGCAGCTCTTTTGTCATGACAAGTCCTATAGTAAATGCTGTATGTGAATCCAAGTTTCTCACCATCTGGAATCCCACACCCTTCCTGATTCTAAATGTCTGTTGCAGAAACTATATTGATCTATCTGAGAACATTCGGATTACTGCTTCTCTCAGGGGTCTCTGTTCATTAGGGAGCAAGGCAGTCAAGATCACATCCTGCAAAAGTGATCAGATTGCTCTGAGTTTCCCTGGCTTAAGTAAAACAGCACACAGGTTGAATCCCTTTGCAAAATTTGAGGACTTGGGTTTTTTTCTGATGCTCCATTACAGGCATGATTTTCATACCTCCCTCAATATTCATTTAAAAAACAATTTCTAACATAAGAAAAACTTGGCAGAATTTAATTTTAATTGAAGGTAAGCGTGGTTTGGTTTTTTTTGGGGTTTTTTTTTTTTTGTTTGTTTGTTTGTTTGTTTAAATCTTGGAAAGGGGGTGAGATTTTGAATTTTTTTCCTAATGCCTTCTGTTTTTAAAACTAACACTCAGAAGTTCCAGAATGAGCTATTTTCTAGGCCTGAAGATAAGACAATGAGAAATAAAAAATAATGCACTTGAATGTTCTTTAATTAATGAAGGCAATGTAAATAATTTTAGAGTTGTTCATTAATTTGAAAGCTTAGTCAGTTTCCAGCAGGGTTTATAGACCATGAGCATTAACCCTTCAGACCCTCCCAATGCTAAAGTATGCTTCATTTAGAAAATATCAGTCAATTGCTAGTGTTTGTTCTTCACCCAAAGAATCAGGTTGTTTCAAGTATTCCCTCAGTGAAGTCTCACCATGAGCTGGATTTCTGGAGTTCTTATCTTTAGGTGCTGCTCCAGGCACCCTGCATCTTCTCTCACTCACATTTTCCACCAAAAAAGCAAAGGTCAGGATGGAATCTTCACCAAACTAAGAGCTCCTTCTCCTCTTAACTTAGTGGCTCATCTTTGCTAATCCCCAAGCTGCTCCTGTGCCATACACCAGAGAGGTGGAGTGGATGCCATTGCCGCTCCTTCAATATCAGACGGTTCATGCCAATGACAGCGGAAGCAGAGCGGCTGAGGCATGACGTTCTGTTCCCACCACGCTATATCCAGCAGAGTGGGATCAAGAGAATACCAATGGTTTGGTCCTCATGGGGCTATGAGGAAAGTTATGAAGCTAAAGGAAAAAGAGAGAGGAAATAAGCTTTGAGCCATGTGCAAAGCCATTTCTCTAGAAGAGTCAAGAATGAACGTTGGTTAGAAGGGACAGAGCAAATTTTATTTGCTAAATCTTCATGGTGAATCTCCTGGCCCTCTCTCACCTTGCTTATAACCCTATTCTAATAATGTTTTAACAGATACAATTTTACAAGTTGGACTGTCTCTTAGGAAGTTTGTTTATTTTGTCTGGAGGAATTGGCTCTTTGAGAATTAAAATCAGCCTGATGCGATTAACGTGGTAGTCTGCGTCTGGTTTACTTCTCTTCCGTCTTTCATTTGTCTGGTTTATGCTTCATAATAAAGATTTTTTTCCTACACATTATAAAGATGTGTTTAAGATGATCATTCACAATTCAGTTCAGATAAATGTCTGTTGAAGTCATCTACTAAATGGCTAAGGTAAAGCTTGGGACCTTGAACATCTGTTATAACTGGGCTATGAAATATTGAGAGTGAAACTTCAGGAAATTAAAATATAAACTTCCCTGCCTCCTTTCCTGAAGGGGCTGGGGATTGGGACAAGCCTGCCTGTTTGCTTTTGCCATTATGTGAAGTTAACCCTTTGGATGCCCAAAGACATCCCATATTCCTTGATGGCTTGGCCATAAGCAGTCATGTAGCACCATTAAGTGAGTAAATGCATTGCCTTAGAACCTCAGAGTCAGTAGTTGAGTGGTTAAAATCTGCTGTAAAGCTGGTGGTGTGGAATGAGGAGATCAGCTGCTGGCTCCCCTGTTTGAACTTTGTCAGCAAAACACACCTGATTACTATCACAGATGTGCTTGTGTAGGGCTCTTAAAGCTCCTGTAGTGTCCATGAATCATTTGCCCTTTTTAGTTCTCAAGAGCAAACACCTGCATGTCTGAAACATTGAAATGCCTTTCTTTCTCTTGGGAATACAGAGATGACTTACCAGCAGTTACAGACTTTAGACTAGCATCCACTGAAAAGCAAAGCTCTTTCCTTTTAAACTCCTCGAAGGAGCCATTTGTAGAGCACCACTTTCCACTGTCTTCAGTATTATTAGACTCTACAGCCCAAGATTTATTAAGATTCTCAAATTCTACAGCATTCCTTTGTTCTTCATTGCATGATTCCCGCTCATTCTTACACAAGTGAAATTCCAGTGCAAGTAGTTGAGTTCCCCAGTCATAAAACCAAAGTGAAGGTCTGTAAAAGGTGGAGATTCAGACACAGTGCTTATAGTTTTTTGTTTTGTTTTTTTAAAGCCATCTTTGTTGTCTACATTGAACAGCAACAATAAAATAAATATACGTACCCTGGAGTTTGCCTTTTGGATCGAGAAGCAAACAATTTAGTTAATGAGAATTGCCTGTGTGTGTGTGTGTTGTAAAGTTTTAAGATGCTGATAGGGTTGGTTTATTGAGTGCATAGAAGCAAGCAAAATGCAACTCTGAAAGGAAAATGAATATGTAAAAACACATTTGTTTTTAGCTTGGTTCCTGATACAGTGAGAACTTCAGCAATTCAAGAAATAAAGCTTGATGCAGTTAACATTAATATGGCTAAAACCTTTTTGAATATTTAAACTTTCTGAATATACTCTGCCTCTTCCTCCCACCATTCCAAACAGAAAAAAGATGTTTTGGGTTAGCCCACAATTTAAGGCACAGTCCTGAGCAAGGAGTGTTGCTTAGGCTGCGTAAACCTACTGGTTCAGGAATGTGATTAGGTTAAAACTGAGGGAGGGAAAACACTCAAAATAATGGGCTGTTTTTGTTTGTGGTTTGACTAATAAATGTATTCAGTGCTATGAAGAATATGGGGTAGACACACACTCCTACTGAGAAATTTACAATATGAGATTTACGTAAGCTAAGACATTCCATGTAAGAGAATACAGGAGGATAGGTGAATACCATTATTGAATGTCACCTTTTGAAATCTGGAATGTTGAATTTGCTGAAACGCATGCTAAAAGGGAGGCTCCCTGGGAGAAGAGGAAAGCTAACAGTTAGTCTAAGGCACTGTAGCCATATTTTTGTGTGTCAATGGTGTCCCTCATGTGTTCTTTAATACTGTTTAAGCCTCTCACATTACATGTCAGGGCAGCATTTTCTGCATTAAATTTAGTTTATTTTTTAGAAGGATTGTACGTGTAGCAGGAAGTCACATTTTCTGTACAGTTTACAGCTGCCATGGAACATATTCTACCTCGAAAGATGGACATAAAGTACTTTCGGGTCCTTCTAGTCTGAATGCCAGTTCCAACATTGCAACAATGTCACCTTGGATATTAATTTAAATACGTCGTCTGACCGCTTATTCATGTTTTCTTGCTTTGGCACGTGCCTTCCCTACAGAGGCAAGTTTGCAGTCATGGGAATGCTACTTTCAGTTCTGATTTCCGTTTTCTTTTTTTTTCAGTCCACAGTCATGAACGAGTCCCAGTGCCACTACAATGAAAACATTGCCTTCTTTTATAACCGGAGTGGAAAATACTTAGCCACCGAATGGAACACAGTCAGCAAGCTTGTGATGGGACTAGGTATTACCGTCTGTGTCTTCATAATGCTGGCCAACCTCTTAGTTATGGTAGCTATTTACGTCAACCGCCGCTTCCATTTTCCTATTTATTACTTAATGGCCAACTTAGCTGCTGCGGACTTCTTTGCAGGGTTGGCCTACTTTTACTTAATGTTTAACACGGGACCCAACACTAGAAGATTGACTGTAAGCACGTGGCTTCTTCGCCAAGGTCTCATTGACACTAGCCTGACGGCCTCTGTAGCCAATTTGTTGGCCATTGCTATTGAGAGGCACATTACAGTTTTCCGAATGCAGCTGCACACTCGGATGAGCAACCGACGAGTGGTAGTCGTAATTGTTGTCATCTGGACTATGGCCATTGTAATGGGTGCCATACCAAGTGTTGGCTGGAACTGTATCTGTGATATCACTCACTGCTCAAACATGGCACCACTCTATAGTGACTCTTACTTGGTGTTCTGGGCTGTTTTCAACTTGGTCACTTTTATGGTCATGGTGGTCCTATATGCTCATATCTTTGGGTATGTCCGCCAAAGGACTATGAGAATGTCCAAACACAGTTCTGGGCTCCGCAGAAATCGGGACACCATGATGAGTCTTCTGAAGACAGTGGTCATTGTGCTTGGTGAGTGTCTACTTTAGCAAAAATGGTCATTTTTTCTTCCCGTATGATAATTTAATAAAACATTTGTTTAGTAGTAGAGGAGACTTGAAACGTGCATGCCAGTCCTTCTTACTGGCACCCTGTAAATCTGTGGGGGATGTGCAAGGGAGGAAACATCAAATGTGTTTGTACCACTTTTGGAATTATGACAGTTATGGCAAAGATATCAGAATCAAAGTCATTTGATAATGTAACATCTGTCCTGATAATATAATTTTTTAAGGAGACCACTCCAGGGACTGGTGGAGAACAGGACATTGAGTATAATAGTGATATGCACAAAGCCATAGCAACCCTTTTCCTAACAGCAGCTTCACCTACATTTCCTGGCCTGTTACAAATCTTCCTAGTACACACACAGCCTCTTTATCCCTTGCATGTGTTCTGGGTCTTACGCCTGTGTACTTTGGCAGAACTAAGCAGCTACAGCACTTAATGGCAAAGAGGTAGCTGCTGCCTAATGTATGCTTTCCATCTTCCAGGTAAGTACCCATTGCATTTTCCCTCTTGTTGCTTAAGAAATGACGCATTCTTGCAAGAATCTGTTGCCATATTTGCAAATAGTGCGAGGAACAAGTGCATGACTTGCTTCAGTGGCACAAAGTTACCCCCTCTGGTCAGTTACCTGCTGTTGCTCAAAATGTTAAATCTCAGCAGATTCAATGGCTAGTTCTGTTACAAGAGTGCTAATACAAAGACATGTTTGTTTTATCATGAGTTACATTAACATGAATTGGTGGAAGTGTATGTTGAAATGCCTGTTGATTAATCTTTGTGCAAGCAGCATAAATCAAGTGCATTAAGTTCACAAGTAGAAGCACATAAGCGCTGGTGCGCTGATTTAGCTAACACTTTGGTTGAGGAACAATCTTTGTGCCATGGAGCAAGCTAGAAATTTACCCAAAACTCATGTTGCTATCTTATCTATTTACTTGCATCATTGCCATGTTTTGCCTTTCTCTCCAGGGTAGAAAAAAAATTCTTTTGAGATTGGAGTTGGGAAGGGTTTTTAAGTGGGTAAACTTTCCCTTGATGCCATATTGTACTCAATGCTGTTTTTTAACCTGACCTGTTCTCCCTCCCTTTCACCAAATTCAGACAAGCAGAAAAGGTTCAGAAGACAGCTGTTAGCTCTGAGCATATCTTCAGAAAGCAAATGGATGTTTTCCCTTATGGATGAATTGCCATTCTTTCTAAGTGTATAGTATTTCCTGTCATGTAGCTGGCTGGTTACATTGCTTAATCCAGGCAAGTAGTGAACAGTTTTTAATCAGTGTTTTGAAATAGGTTTAAACAAAACAAAAAACTGAGTAAATCTCATTTGGTAGTTAATGTCAATTATGTGTGGGTTGTCTGCACAGCTAAATCAGTGGAAATCTCTCTCCTGTGCTCGCCTTTCTCCTAGCAGTTCAGCAAGCAGAAGCTATGCTGAAGGTTTGAGTATCAGATACAGCTGATCTTAATAGTTAGGCTGCATGGAGAACCTGAACCAAACTACCACCTCTTTTTGGGAATCACTGAAAACAGCAAAAGGAACACAGAAAGTTAATTAGCATTAGTCACACTAATTTAAAGTCACTGTTAATGTCTTTAAATAACGACACCCCGGGCTCCTTGAAAGACGGTTTTGAATAATAATTGTGAGGATTGCAGGCACCAGATGTAGCTTGCTACATGACTTGAAGAGGGCCATTATTGATCCCATAGTAGTTCTGACATCCATTCAGTGATGCTCATGTTTTTCTCTGTGTGCACTCAAGCTAAGTGCAGTAAAACACCTCCTGAGAAGTTTTAGAAGATTTCTCTAGAAAACAACAATGAGGGCAGTTCTTGGGTTACTGTGCTCTCTCAGCATCTTTGACTGCATGTTTGACTCATCCATGGAATGTATGCCCTGTATACAGCAGGATAGTGGCTACTGGGCACTGGTTAGATGCTTGCACAAAACTAAATTAGATGTTACCTGAAAAATAGAATGCTACAAGGGCTGTGAATCCATATTATCCTGGGTACTGGGCTAGTTGGGGTCAGAAAGGAACTAGTTATACCACACAATGGAGTTTATTATTACAGTTAGTTCTGTTTATAGGTGGCTTCTTCTGGAGTATCTGACACTGGTCACTCTGGGGACCAGTAGACTGAAGTAAGTAGGTTACCAGTCTGTTACAGTAATTTTCCTTATCTATAGAAGCCACTTAAAAGTCAACATTCACCAACCATTGCCGCATAGTTACTCTATCTACCACCATTATGGCTATAGTTTGCAAATGCTGATTTCATAGTGATGACCACTGGCAAGTACCAAAAAAAAAAAAAAAATCGTATTGGACATCCTCCAACTAGGGTTTCTAAAGTTAACCATCAAAGCAAAGCACTTAAAGATGTGCTTAATCCCACTGGGTGTTGAGCATGTATTTAAGTGCTTTGCTGAATGAGGGCCTTGAATAGGAAATATGATTTTCATAGAGGCTGATCATCTGTACAATTCTTACTGAAGTCGCTGATGCTGAGCCATCTCTGAAAAGCAGAGCGCTTACCAAGATATCAGACATGAACTTAGCTTTCCAGCTTTAGGCACCTAGGTTGGAAAACTTCAGCCTATAGATGCACTTGGACTTCCGCCTTCAGGTTTGCCTTCCTCTAATTCTCAGAGGAGTTATTCTTCAGTATCAGTGAGAACAGCTTGTTGGCATGAATTAAAAGTGATCTGTCAGCCAGTGAGTGATGGCTTTTATACAGAGATTACCCAGTGAATAACAGTGAAAGTTCCTAACTGAGCTTTCCAGTGAGACTTTCAAAGCATATCTTTCTATAATGGCACTATATCATTCACCAGTATGGGTCTCAGTAAGAAATTAGACCATGGGATGGAAGAGGAGCAGAGGGGAGGTGAGAGAAAGGGGGTCTTACGATAATCTTTTACTTCTAGAGGCCTGCTTTTAAGTATGGTTGAAAATGGTCATGAGTGAAATGAGTGATTTCAGTTATGTAACTTCTGAACGTCTTTCTATACAGCAAACTTACCACATGATGATGCTATAGAGAAATTGCCTGTGTCGGGATTGGTTTTTCCAGCCATGGGAAAGACAGGATAAGATACATTTTCAGACACATGTTGAAAAGTTTATGGAATGTTTATCTCCATGCTACCTGGCTCTTTCCAAATAAGCTTTCTGTTTCTGCATCAGTAAATTACAGAAGAGGAGAACTGGGGCTTTCTTGGTGGTCTAGCTGTCAATGCAATGTGCTGCATTAAAATTGGAGGCAAAGCTCAGCTTCTCTACAGAGAGAGAGGAAAGGAAGTGCCTTAGTTTGTTCTCAAAAGGCCCCCTCCCCTGAAACTCCCCACAACTGACTCAGGAATGCAGTTGGTGTTGAGTTGACTCAGCTCGGGAGTTCGTTTGGAGCAGGGGAGTGGGTATGATGAGTTTTAGAATGAAAAACAGGGA
The DNA here is from genome assembly GCA_007922195.1 of Podocnemis expansa. Lineage (NCBI taxonomy): Eukaryota > Metazoa > Chordata > Testudines > Podocnemididae > Podocnemis > Podocnemis expansa. The sequence goes on along the minus strand of ML681995.1, from coordinate 20,497,998 downwards.
GAGGGAAGAGGGGTTTTAGATAGAGAAACCCTCAAATGTAAATCAAAAAGCATTGCAAAGGGACATGTTCATCTTGTTTTATAGTCCTCTGCATCCATAAATAACCACCCTGTAAGTCAGTCAACAAGGGATAAACTGGTCTTTCTGAAGTTAGCCCCTTGCTAGTCAGAAAAGAAAACCCCACCAGTGAACTTAGAATTATTTTTTATCCACCTTTGCTGCAGATTCAGCATGGGGGTGGGGAATAAGCAAAAGAACTTCTTGTTTATCAGCCCGAGTTAATGCTGAACACCAGTCTGCCATCCCCGCATCTCGTTGCCTTGCTCCACGAGGACAGCTACCCAAAAGGAAAAAAAAATACTCCTCTGGTGGCTATGCTGTCAGTATGTGTGAGGTGGAATCCAATTGAGTTTCATAAGAGGACTCATTGTTTGCCTAATGACTGAAACTACTTGAAGCTCTGGCTGGAGCGGTCGGGAGCTGGCACGCTGCGTCACCCCACAGAGCTGCTGGGATGTTGAATCCTGGGACTGAGTCAAAGCAGAAAAGAGATTTTTTTTTTTTTTAATGCCCTTTGTGATTTTTTTCTTTGAGTAAAATATTTTAAACAGAAGGAAGTGATTTCATAGTTGAGTCCTTTCTTTTGACAAGGCTCCTTTTGAAAGCACATAAAGCTCTTTCTCCATAACATGCTTTTTCCCTCTGGGTCTTATGCAGAATTGATTTGTATAACATATACAGCTGTAAAACTGGGCCTCGGTTAGGCTGCAGCTCAAATCATACTGAAAGCATTTCGCAATTGCAGTGCATTATATTGAAGCAGAAAAGGGCATTTGCGCGCCGAAAAAACCAAAAAAACCAACCCTTGGCTGATACAACACACTTACAAATGACATCTTTTCCTTTTTTATTGTTTATTGGGATGAAGTTAAACCAGTTTTTCTGTTGGGCTGTTTATTTTAAGTTCTTCTCTGAATTTTCCTCACTAGCCAGATGTAGGGCTGAAGACATTAGCCTGCTATATGAGGAAGATAAGTGTTGTGGTTAAAGTATTTAACTAGGGCTCTAGAGAGGCATGTTCAAATCCTAGCATCACCTGTTCAGACTACCTCTGTGACCTTGAAAAAATGACTTACAGCCAGATTTTTAATGCTCTGCTGGGGTCTAAGTATGCAGACAGATTCCTAGTGGAATGCCTAAAAGTACTGAGAGTATACCTGCATATTTATATGGATAAATATATTTAAAAATCTGGCCTTTAATCTCTGTTTCTTGGTTTCCCCATCTGTAACACGGGGTTACACACAGGGTGAGTGAATGTTAGCAGTTCATGACAGGGGTTGTCTGACTCTCCATAGCCTCTATTGGAATAAAAATGAAATAATTGTGAATGTCATGTGCAGTCCCATTAGAAGCTAGTGATGATGTGATGCGGTGAGGCCTGCCAATGGTGTGGGAGGGAGGGGCCAACTGCACAGGGGCCTGGTGTTTTAAAAGGGCCCAGGCAATGGGTGACAGCTGTCCATCCTGCCTCTTCTGCCCATGGCCCTGCCTGCAGTCCACCACAGAACCACTTCTACCCCTCTTCAGCCCACTGTGTCTCACTCCCCCATCCACCTCCCTTCCTTTCTTCCACACACTCCCACTCTCCACTTTGCCTGCCCACTGCCGCATCCCTTCTCCCTGCTCAGTCCCAACACCGTTGCTTGCCATTTGGGGAGAAGAGGGATGTGGAAGAGAGGGGACTGAGCAGGGAGGATTTCCATGTTGGCAAGTGGAGGCAGGCCTGGGATGGTGGGGCCATGGGCAGAAGTGGTGGGATGCAGAACTAGCCTCTCCGAGGAGAAGCTTCACCTGCCACCCATGGTCATACACTTCAGCCACCCCTTTCTAAAGGGATGGGAATGTTGACTACTCTGCTCTGGGGCCCAGAATTACTGTTGGCAGGCCTGGATGCGATATTGCTACTTTGCTTCCCTAGGAGAAGTTAGTGGGGCTACTCACAATAGCAAACATCAGTGGTGCCCAGCCTTTTCAAGTCTGAGGACCCCTTTTTAATGTCAAAAAATTTCATGGACCCCCAAATGATAAGAGTTGTACTTTTAAGCTAACGTAATCTTTTTGCACCTCATTTTTCTCATCTGTGAAATGGGAATGACACCTCTTTTCCTGGAAGGAGTATTGTGAAGATTAATTCATTCTTTTTAAAATGCTCTGATGCCTTTTGAGGATGAAGGTATACAAGTGAAGCATATATTAGAAGAGAACAGACTAATTAATTGGACACTTTGATAAGCTCAGAAGTTTATTCATTTTGTAAACAATATGCATGTTGAAGTTTCAGTGGCATCAGTTCCCCACTTTCAAGAGCAACTAATTGTCAAAGGAGGGAGAGGGGGCTGAATAAAAAAATCTCAGAAAACAAAAACAGATATAGGTGTAACCCAAATTGCTTCCAGGATCCAGGCCTGCAAAGAAAACTGGGTAGGGGCTGTTCTAAAAGCAGTTCTATGTGTGAGGAGGGCTTTGTTTATGCAATTTTGTTTGCAATACTTCAGACCAGGGTAGATGGTAAAAATCAGTGATTTTTTTTTAATTGTTTAAATGCATTTTGTTTTTAAGAATAAAGAAACTTAAAATTATGACAACCTATTCTAAGACCAAAATATGGTAAGATTATTTAAATAAAAATAATGTTCCAGAAGAATACATTTGTTGTTGAAGTTTCAAAAAATATTCAAGCCACTGAACTGGCAGAAGTGAATCAACCTCTCTCAAGGAAAACAGCTAAAAAGGACAAATGAAAACCAGACTTAAAATTGATTATCGATCAAGATTTTCTGCTACTGAATTTAATGACTGACATAAATCAAACAGCCCTGCTGAGAGTAGGACAACAGCAAAAATATAAACACATGGCTGCTTGTGACAACAGTACTGTAATTAAAAAAAAAAAAAAAAAAACAAACCCCACACTGAGCTTCCTTTGTGAAGAATTTAGAGGAGGCATTTGGAAGCAGGATGGGATCAGAAAGGGAGTTCCAGACTTAGGGGACTTAAGAAAGGCACAGAGGTGGTCCTGAAAAATGACATGAATGAGATATTCAGAACAGCAGCTTGAGAGGAAATGTGACCAGATGCTGAAGAGGGAGCTACATTTATGTAGCTTGACTACAATGCATGGTGTAGCAACCTATAAAGTTAAAGCTGCTATCATCTTGAAGGCAAATGAAACCCCTCATTTTAAATAATCAAGTCAAGGATCATATTGTTCTCTTCTTAGTAAACTCTGGTTTCAGAGACCAAATTAACACATTTCATAGACATGGACTACAAATGCCTTCAGTTTTCAGAAATCAAACATTGCAGTAGTTGAAAACTTGCTTTTATTCATTCTTAAGACAACTACTGAAAACCCCAAACAGAACTGATGACCCTCCCAGCAAACACAATACCCCAAACAGTGCACTGAACAACTGTCAGATCAGGAACTCACTCAACTCAGAAGACAACTGCTAGCTATTTAAGTACTCACACTACCCCCTGTTTATTGTTTGCACCCTGGATTTTCCTTGGATGCTTCCCATCCAAGCACCACCCAACTCAACTCTGCATAATTTGTGAGATCTAACCCCCGCATTTTTAAGAATTAAAACATCAATTCTCTCTTCTCTGCCCTGTGGTTTTTGAAAGACACAGTGATGTCTCCAGGGCTGCCATGGGAGTATAAGAGCTGCCGATTCCAGCCCCTGGCCACCGGGCCGCGGATGCATGGATGGGAGAGAGGGAAGGAAGGACAGTGGGTTGAGGGGCTGTTTGCATGGGGCAGGGTTGATGGCTCTGGGGGCAGTGTGGGCAGAGCCAGGCGGGTGGCCAGTGGGGCTTCTAGGCCTCATGTGGGGCGCCACGCCACCGGCTCCCCCCCGACCAGCTGACCCCGTCCCTCCTCAATCCCACCCTAACTCACCCATCCTGCTGCCAGCTCATGCCGTCCCCCAGCCAGCCCTACCCTGCTCCCTTTCCATAGTGGCTGTCCATCCCCAACCCCCCCCCCCCCAGGACCCCCTTACCTGGCCAGGGAGCAGTGCTACCACTAGGATGATCTGGCTGCAGCTGTGCTGCTGCCTCGGGGATCCAGCCCTGGGCTGGAAGTGGCATCGCCACAGTGATCCAACCTCGTCACGCTACTGCCACAGGTATCCAGCCTCAGCCAGCCTAGAAGCGGTGCTGCTGTGGTGATCTGGTCCTGGCCACACCACTGCCTTGGGGATCCGGGAACTGAAGACACTGCTGCCAGGATCCAGCCCTGGCCTGAAAGCAATCCTCTGCCCCACTGGGCTGTCCCCAATCCCTCCACCCCATGGGTCTCCCAGGAGCTCCACCAGCCCACATGTTTGGGCTGCGTAGGGTGGGAGATTTTAGATGGTTCCAGCTCCGTGGACCCTTGCAATAACTCTGCAGGCCCCTAGAGGTCTGTGGACCACAGGCTGGGAACCACTGGCAAATGTTACAGCCAGTAGTAAAAACTTGCAGAATTGGGCTCTTATGTCTAACACTAAAATAAGGGTAACAGCTTTTCCCAGTTAAATGATATGTATGACAAAGTTGCATATAACTGGGCCACAAATTTTTTCCTTCCTTTTTAGCTTCCCTCCCCCTGCACTGTCAATATTATTTTACCAAAATTAGTTAAGTCTATTGACTTTAACACAGTAGCTGTGTTCTGTGACCTAGATGGAAGAAGCAGTGATTACTTATTGCTTACACCTAGACTTCCTAGGAATCAGAATGTTTGCACAATGAGATTTCTCTGAAACATAAGGACACTGACATTGCCTGAAAATGATCAGTTTGGTTTAATCTGCAAGATTTGGAAGTAGAGGTGGGAGCAGAATTTTGCCATTAAGGAGTGTCACCTTCTCTAACTGCACTCCCTCAATAGTGTGGCATGAATGTGATGGAAACATCTGGAAGTTCAGGGGAAACCTCTGGCCACATGAAACGGCTTACTGGTAACTTTTTTTTCTTTCTGCCACAGTTATAATTTCCACACAAGAATTATTTTTTGTACCGATCCCCAAACTCTTTCAAAACTAAGGTACTAGACTGAAATGAAATGCAGTGGACAATAACTAAGGGAATACAGTGACCTCTCATGAACCTAATTAATCCTCCAAGCTGACTATATTTTTCATTTTACTTGGTTAAAGGAATGTAGCAGGAAGTCACCTATTTCTTGACACATGCAGTTGGTTAAAGCAAATTCCATGCATTGTCAGTAACTTCTCCCCTAACCCAGTGATTGATTGACTGACATGCGCTATTTCAAGCTAGGATGAAAACCAGCCAATACTGAGAGACAGACTTCTTTTAAAAGATGGTTTCAATATCTGCACTGCTGTAACTGACATGCAGTTTTTCACAAACGTTGCTGGCCATCTCTGTCATGCACCAAAGAGGCTTGTTACTTAAATGAAAAGCAAAGCCCAGTATTTAGCTCTGCAGTTTTAGTGAGCTAATTCCCTGTGCTGGTATAGACAGACATCTCATACAACGGGCACTTGCATTTCATGAATGCCTATTACTTCTCCAAACTAGAAGGCCACTGGCATAACTTTATTAGTTTAGTTTATCTCATTAGCGTTCAGGTGAGTGAACTCAGGGAGTAAGGTGAAGGCGATATTGTCTAGGCAGAGCTTGACTATGGCTTTCCTTAAACTCTGGCAGACCTTCCCTGCCAACAGAAAATTACTTCTACCAGTTAAAGCAAACACCAGGTTGTAGTAGGGTGACATGTCAATAACAGGATCTTTTAGTAGAGCAGGGATTTAACTTGGCACTCTATTGACTGGAAACTCACGGCTTCATTTATTCTTCCTGTCCCTGTAGAGATTTTTGTTGACATGAACAGCACTGGAGCTTTAATCTCATTTTCAATGAGATCACTGAAAATGAGTGTCTCTGCTTAGCTTTAACGTGTGGTGCTATTTAGCAGGCATAGCCTGATTTGGAAGACAGTTAGGTGTCTTCTTTTAGTCTTGATAGAGTAGGCAGTTGTATGGGGTCACAGTGGGGTTGTTGAGGGGCTCTTCTTCAAAGGGAAGTTTTAAGATGCAGGGTGCTCCTGGAAGTGGGAAGTGTTGTAGAGTCTCTTCAGTGTGTGGGGCTTGTTCATTCTTTGCCAACCCCACCTGACCCCTGCATCACAGTAATGTTGCTTGTATATTGATTCAGGCCTAAAGGAAAAACAAGTTCTGTAAACTCAAGGAATTGGCATTAGCAATATGAGTCTGACCATCAATGACTGTCTGTTCTAAAACAAGAGGAGCAGTATTTATTCTCCTGGTGTTTTTAGATAAGTATATTTTAAAAGTGCATATGCTGCGAATTTAGCCCACAGTCAAGTAAACTGGGAAGTTGCAACTGATTACCTCTAGGCTAAATTGATCATATCTAATGTATTTTGTAAGATGAATTCTCTTGCTACATACTACATATTGTTTCTCCACATATAAATGAGTTTGTAAGAAATAATTGCCAGTTATAAGTGAAGACTATGATACATGTCTGAGAGTTATTTTATTAAACCATCAAAGATACTATTTAAATGGAAAGGTGCAATTAATTTTGACACATTGAGACTTTCTTCACTTTAAAAATATTCGAGAGAGCTAATTTTTATTTTGTGTTTTAGGATAGCTTGAGTTTTTTGGTCTCATTTGAGTTTGTTTTTTTGAGGATTTCACTTAAGCGCTTTGAGAGCAATTGTGACTTAATATTAACATGTCTGAAACGTTGGGAAAAACAGCTGATGCAGTTTCTTGCTTTTTATTTAAAATGATGCATTTTTATAATCAGCACTTCTTTGCACATCCCTTGTGTAAAATTTTGGGTATTCTTACATAAAAGGTAGAGTACATTCAGTCTGTGAGGATGAATGGAAGAGGAAAATCCAACTACCCTGAGCAAACTGGCATACAGCTTCATCTTTGCCATACAATTTCAAATTATTTTACTATCTCAGATACAAAGTTATTACAACCATGCAAAAGTCTGTTTCCTGCTCTTACTTGTGGCAAGTCATTCTTCTGATGAATGACTAAAATACCTTTAATGTTCCTTATTGCCATCAGCATGGAAAGAGTAGGTGAATGATTTACCAGCCCAGGAATAAAATCTTTCATTACATCCTCCCTCCAACCCCCATTCCCCATTTAATATACCTTGGTGATTACACTAACCTGTGTTTAGACCCAATTATAATACCTGGGAGACTAAACAAAGTGTTTTATGCAATTGTTAAGTCAGTTCTTGTGTCAGCACAGATTCTCAGCTGTAAATCTATACATTCAAGTCAGTGAAGATAATCAGACTTGCATGACCTGAGGACCTGTGCCGTAATCTGCATTGTTCATAATACTTAATGAGGTGCCAAAAAAGCAATAAGAGTTTTGAAAGACACTTAGTGTTTTATTTTTGAGAAGAAACATCACTATTGCATGCACTCTTTCCTTAAAGAGTTTTTCTGAATTTGACTCAATTGGCCCTCCATTTCCTTGCAACTCATTATAGTTCATCTTTTTCATGAAGTCAGCCTTTTCATAGCCAAATCTCTTTTTAATACTTCCATGTTTGCATGGCCAGCCAGGATAAAACTTGAATAAAAATGAATTCTACTGATGTACTTGATCCACAAAACAGTAGAGATTGGCATGTTGTTATACTGTTGATGCATGTGGGACTCAAGGCTTCACAACAGTTTTGTTTCTCTAAAAACAAAACAAAACAATGCAAGCTTACATAGCTGAAGCAACTGTAATTTGAACTTTGAGTTTAGACAATGCTGTGGCAAGTCTTTTCTGTGAACTCTAAATCTGGTTTGATGTTCCGACAATTAAAAACAAAAGACATTCTTCTTTCCTCACTTCTCCTCCTACCAAAAGCTGCTACATCCACAAGTAAAACTGATACAGCTTCAATAAATAGCTTTTCTCTAGAATATTCTAAATAGCCTTGTTAAATTCATGATGCCTTGAGGGAAACCCTATGGTTAGAGGAGCTTCTCTCAGAGCTTGAATAGAATAGAATCATAGGGTTGGAACCCCCGGGGCTTGACCCTAGGACCTTCTGCATATTAAGCAGAGGTGCTAGCATCCATATAGCTTTATATTTTGGTGTGGGAGACTTATGGGAGGGCCAGTACTTTACAGTGGAAGGACATGATGTCTCATTTATAAGATCTTTACCAAAAGTCCATTCACATTAATACCTTTTGTAGGGGGGCTCATATGGAAGGGAAAATGAAAACTTTTGAGCATTCAGCAATTCATGGGACAAAGATGGAGGTTAGAAGGAGAGGTAGGGTAAGGGGTAGTGTAAATGCCGGTTTAACTGGTGATATTGGCACTAGAACGACTGTGCCAAATCAGGCAAGGAATGCGAGTGAAGCCAGCAGCAAAAGCTAAAATGTTTATATACTAATGTGAGAAGCTTGGGTAACAACATGGAGGAACTAAAGCTACTGGTAGAGGAAGTGAAACCAGATATTATAGGGATAATGGAAACATGGTGGAATAATAGTCACGACTGGTGTATGTGTGCTGAAGGCTATGTGCTCTTTAGGAAAGGCAGATATAAAAGCAAAGGTGAGGGTGTGGCATTGATGGCAATGATGAGATTTCTCCTGCAATAGTGCTTGCGGTGTGCTACAGACTGCCAGGATATAATTCAGACATGGATAGGGATCTCTTTAAGGCTTTAATGAAGTAAATACTACCAGGACCTGGATGATTATGGGGGACTTTGGCTTCCCAGATATAGACTGGAGGACATGTGCTATTGGTAATAAAAAGGCCCAGATTTTCCTGGATGTGATAGCTGATGAATTCCTTCTCCAAACTGTTAGCCAACCAACAACAGGGGATACCATATTAGATTTGGTATTGGTGAGTAGTGAGGACCTCACAGAGGAAATAATTGTAGGGAACAGCCTAGGTTTGAGTGACCGTGAGCTAATTCAGTTCAAACTAAATGGATGGGTAAGCAAAAATAAATCTATGACTAGGATCTTTGACTTTAAAAGGGCTAACTTTAGAAAATTAAGGGAATTAGTTAGGGAAGTGGACTGGACTGAAGAACTGATGAATGTAAAGTTTGAAGAGGCTTGGAACCCCTTCACATCAAGGCTGCAGGAACTATCTGAAGCCTGCATTCTGATGAAGGGGAAAAAATTCATAGGCAAGAGTTGTAGACCAAGGTGGATGAGTAAGCAGCTTGGACAGGTGATTAGAAGGAAGCACAAAGCCTACAAGGAATGGAAGATGGGAGGGATCAGGAAGGAAAACTATTTCTTGGAGGTTAGAACATGTAGAGAGAAAGTAAGAAAGGCAAAAATTCAAACAGAGCCAGACCTTGCAAAGGGAATTAAAACCAATAGTAAAAGGTTCTTACATAATATAAATAAGAAAATGAAGTAAAAACCGGAACCACTATATACTGAGGATGGGGTGGAGGTCAAGGATAATCTAGGCATAGCTGAATGTCTAATAAGTACTTTGCTTCTGTTTTTAATGAGGGTGATGACAAGCTTTGGGGTAGAGGTAGGGTAGCTAATTGTAAAGAGGACATGGAAGTGGAAATTATCACATCTGAGGTAGAAGCCAAACTCAAGCTGCTTGATGGGACTAAATCAGGGGGCTCAGATAATCTCCATCCAAGAATATTAAAGGAACTAGCACATGAAATTGCCAGCTCATTAGCAAGCATTTTTGATAAATCTGTAAACTTGGGGGTTGTACTTTATGACTGGAGAATTGTTAATATAGTTCCTATTTTCAAGAAAGAGAATAAAAGTGAGCTGGGTAACTATGGGCCTGTTGGGTTGACCTCAGTAGTCTGCAAGGTCTTGGAAAAAAATTTTGAAGTTATAGTTCTTAAGAATATCGAGGTTAATGTAACTGGGATAAAATACAACGTGGCTTTCCAAGAGGTAGATTGTGCCAAACCAACTTGATCTTTTTTGGTAAGATAACAGATTTTCTGGATAAAGGGAATGCAGTGGACCTAATTTACTTAGATTTCAGCAAGGCATTGATACAGTTCCACACAGGGAATTATTAGTTAAGTTACAAAAGATGGGGGTTAATATGAATATAGAAAGGTGGATAAGGAACTGGTTAAAGGGGAGGCTACAGTGGGTCATACTGAAGGGCGAGCTGTCAAGCTGGAGAGAGGTTACTAGTGGAGTTCCTCAGGGATCTGTCTTGGGACCAATCTTATTTGACCTTTTTGTACTGACCTTAGAACAAAAAGTGAGACTGTGATAATTACGTTTGTGGATGACACCAAGTTGGGAGGTATTGCCAATACAGAGAAGGATTGAGATATCATAGAGTTTATCTGTATGACCTTGTAAACTGGAGTATTAGGAATACTGTGTTAATATGTTAAGTTTAATAACAGGAAGTACAATGCATTTTGGGACAAATAACAAGAATTTTTCATATAAGTTGGGGATGCATCAGTTGGAAGGGAGTGAGAAGGAGAAAGACCTGGGAGTACTGGTTGATCACAGGATGACTTATGAACTGCCAATGCAATGTGGCAATGAAAAAATCTAATGCAGTCCTAGGATGTATCAGAAGAGGCATTTTGAGCAAAGATAGGAGGGTGTTAGTGCTCTTATGCAAGGTGCTATGAGATCACATCTGGAATATTGTGTGCAGTTCTGGTCCCCCAGGTTTGAGAAAGATGAATTTAAACTGGAACAGGTACAGAGAAGGGTTACAAGGAATGGAAAAGCTGCTTTATGAGAGCAGACTCAAGGAACTTGGCTTGTTTAGTCAAACCAAAAGAAGATTGAGGGGAGATATGATTGTTCTCTATAAATACATCAGAGGGATAAATAGCAGGGAGGGACAGGAATTATTTCAGTACAGCACCAGTGTGAACATAAGAACAAATGGATACAAACTGCCCATCGGGAAATTTAGGCTTTAAATTAGATGCAGGTTTCTAGCCGTCAGAGGAGAAAAGTTCTGGAATAGCCTTCCAAGGTGAGTTGTGGTGGCAAAAAATGTAACTGCTTTCAAAACTGAGCTTTGTAAGTTTATGGAGGGGATGGTATAATGGGACAGCCTAGTTTGAAAATTAACTTAGTTTTGACTACTGATGGTAGATATGCCAGTGGCCTGAGATTGGAGAGTAAATAGAGTGAGTCCTGAGTTATTAGAGGGAATTCTTTCTTGGGTGACTGGCTGGTGAGACTTGCTTACATGCTCATGGTTTAACTGATCATATTTGGGGTTGGGAGGGCATTTTCCCCCAGGGTAGTTAGGATAGGGCTCTGGGGTTTTTCACCTTCCTCTGTAGTGTGGGGCATGGCTCACTTGCTGGTGGATTCCCTGTCTCTTAAAGCCTTTAAATCATGATCTGAGGACTTTAATAACTCAGTCATAGGTTAGAGGCAGGAGTGGGTGGGTGAGGTTTTATGGCCTGCATTGTGCAGAAGGTCAGACAAGATGTTCATATTGGTCCCTTTGGACCTACGTGAGTCTATGAGATGAACCTTGTATATTCCTCCTTGTTCTGTACTCTTTCTCCAAGTTCAGTTCTTGGTAAAAGCAAATCTTGAAATACTGACTTGTAGGGACTATAACTCAGTTTAAGAATACTTTTTAGGTTCCTTTACAATGGATTTCTTTAAATAGCCAAACTGAGGCTTTGGAGCCTTGTCATCGCATCAATGCATGTAGCTAACAATGAAAACAACTTGGGCATATTCTTGCTCCTGAAGTAGAGAAAACAATGCTTTCTTTTGGGCAGAGTTGAAATAACAAACAGCTGGCTAAGAAATGAAAAGTAGTGGTGAAAGCCCCCACCTAAAGGAAATGAAATAGCCCTGAGCAAACTACTCTCACTCAGTGGCAGCACAGTCAAGGATGTCCTTAGAGAGCAAGATGGGTGAGATATCTTTTATTGGACCAATTTCTGTTAGTGAGAGAGACAAGCTTTCTTGCTTACAAAGAGCTGTTTTTATAAGCTCCAAAACATCTCTTTCAATAATACAAGTTGATCCAAGAAAATATTCTTACTCCGCTTGTCTCTTCAGAAGGCCATCCCTGGGGGGGGTGCGGGGCCCAGAGCCCAGGGCCAATCACCGGGTTGGACCCCCACACTCCTTTCCCATGTGGGGTGGGGGCCCTTTCTCATGTTGGGGTGGTGGGGTGGGCCAACCCAGAGCAGAGGCCAGGTTCATGTTCCTGCCTCTCCCCTTTCCCTCACCCCCCCCCCACCTTGGCTTTGTGTGTGGAACTGCAGGGCCCAGGGCGATGGCCTGTGTCGCCCGTCCCCCCAAAAGGACAGCCCTGGTCATTAATATCCTAGGATCAATCTGGCTATGACAACTCTACATATATGGATGTTCTTCTTGATCTCTAGATCTCCAAAACACAGATTTATACTTTGCTGTGAGAGATTCTTTCTACCCCAAAGATCTTAGTGAACCATGAGAAGATCTGTGAAGGAGTGGCTGAGAATGTAACTTCATATGTGAGATCTACCTGTGATATTTCAGAACAGAAGTAAAACCATTTGGTTTAGACCACAAGCCTTAGAATGACCCAAGCTCAGCATTACAGTGCAATAGGATTCGTTAAAACAGAAGTGGGCTATTCAGCCTTTATACCATTTTTGTAATATGATTTAATCCAAAAGACTATGTTTTTCTGGAAGAAAAATCATTCCCATGTGGTCATGTGGTTTAAAAGCAAAGGGTTTGGGAGCTCAGAGGATTCTGGCTTCTTGTTCAGGCGAAATCCGACTCGAACTGTGACCTTGCGCATGTACTCCAGTGAACTCTGCTAGAAAACATAACTAAAACCACAGGACCTTATTGAAAACTAGGACTCTAGGGAAACAGATTAGATAAATAAAAAGTCAGCTGTTAACTTTTGTCATATTGTGGTGTTTTTATGCTAAATGAGTCATGAAAATTGGCTTGTTCTAAGTGTGTTGCCTAAAGTGTCACTAAAATGAGGGGGGAAGATTTTAACTCCAGAACTTTTGAGAAAGTTTCATTTTTATTTAAAAAAATGTAAATGGGGGTTGCAGTTATTCACACTCTGTCCTTCCAGCAAAGCAAGGAAATACTTAAATATGTAGCTATACCACAAGTAACTTTTGCTTTTATTATAGTCTTAGAGCAGTAGAAGCATGCAGGATGATATCAGATACCAGTTTTATGTTTCCCATGTACAGAATAGGAAACAGTCAATAACTATTACCTTTTGAATACTGGCCATTGTACGTACAGTACAAGATTTTAGGGCTAGTCTTCACTGATGGCAGCAAATTCACCACCGTCAGATCGATCTTCCCAATTGACTGATAGTGTCTGTGAAGACCCACTCAGCTGATCAAGAATTTGATTGCTGAAGACCACCCAGGCAACTGGAGTAGCACTGAGCCAAAGGGAGGGCATTTCCATTAAAGTAAGCACACTGAAGATGCCATGTAATGATCTTGAGGGATCATTAAAGACAATACTACTAAATGAGTAAGGAATAGAACTTTAATCATGCAGACAGGTATCCAGGTGTGTACCTGGAAGCAGCCATGTTAAATCTTCTCTGGAGCACGTCTCCCAATTTACACAACACTGGCCCATGCTAGGGAATGTCTCTAAATTCACAGCCTTCTACAAGCATATCAATACATCTCCCCCCCTGAGGAAAAGAAGTAAACAGTTAGATACATATAAAAACTAGCTAATAATTCATGCACTAACACATAACAGTTATCTAAAAAAAAACATGCAGAAGAACAGTCCATAAACCCAGGATCTGAACTACCTAGAGAGGAGAGGTTACTAGCACATCACTCTCAAGTGAGTCTTTACCACCCACTTCCCTTACATATCCTAGCAAATCTCTATGAGTCTTTCTGGATGTTTGATGACTCGACTAGATCTTCTCAGTACTGGTCCTTCATTCAGGTTTGAATTCTCTTGTTCTCTGATGGTTTCATTACCATGTGTTGAAGATATCAGATCAGTCAGGGGAGGCATGCCAGCATCTACCTCAACTTCCACGGTGTTGGAACTTTCTGGAATAAGTTGTAGATCCCGTCAATTACGTCGAAATGTGTCCCCTTGATCTGTGTGGACCACGTAAGACTGTGGATGCAGCTGTTTTTTAATAGCACCTCTTTGTCCCCAGGTATTAGAGGAGTGATTCCTCAGGCACACTCTATCTCCTGGGTTAAGGGATGGAAGATCACGAGCCCTTCTATCAAAATAATATTTCTGCTTCCACTTCTGGTTTTCTTTCATCTTCTGAATGTTAGCATTGTTCTGAGATTGCAGCAATTTATCAGTAATAGGTAAATTAGATCTGATCCTTCTTCCCATTAACAGCTGAGCTGGAGAAAAGCCATTCTCCAGGGTGTACTTTGGTAGACCAGCAATGCTGTATACAGATCACCTCCACTTTCAAAAGTCTTTTTCATCAGGTTCTTTACTGTCTGTATAGACCTGTCTACCAGTCCGTTGGATTGGGGATAATTTGGACTGGAGGTTTCATGATGAAAATCCCAATCTCAGGCAAATTGCCTGAATTCTGCACTTGAAAATTGTGGCCCATTGTCGCTGAAGACCTCATCAGGAATTCCATGTCTGGAGAAAATTCCTTTCATGCCAGTGATCACTGAATTACTGTTAGTACTGTTCAGTGTGCAAATTTCTGGATCTAAAGAATAATAATCAGTGACTATTAAGTAATCCTTGGAATGCCAGGTAAATCATTCCACACCTACCTTCTCATAAGGTCTCTGTGGGACAGGATGGGGTCTCAGTGTCTCTGCCTGTTGGCATGGCCTGTATTTCAAGCATGAAAAGCAGTTTTTTACCACATTGGTAATGTCGTGATTGATCTGCGGCCAATACATGACCTCCCGTGCTCGTTCTTTGCACTTCTCAATTCCTAAGTGACCTTCATGAATCTTCTGTAACATTTCTTTTTGGAGGCTCCGTGGTATTACAACCTTCCCACCTTTGAAAATCACCCCATCTACCACAGTCAGTTCATGCCTGCAGTTCCAATAGTCTCTTATGCTTAGAGAGCAACTGCTTATTGTTTCAGGCCATCCTTTAATTATCACCTCTTTGAGGAGTCCCAGTGATTCATCTTTCTCAGTCTCTTCTCTTATGCATTGCAGTCTTCTGTTAGTTATGGATTTGTGCTCACAATCATATCTACATAGGCTTGCACTTCTGTTTCCAGTGTCTTCTCAAGTATCATGGATGCTACTGCTCTGGAAAGTGCATCTGCTGTGAACATAAATTTGCCTGGTGTGTAGGTCACCAATAAATTGTATTTCTGCAATTTGATCATCATTCTTTGAATCCTTAAGGTACAGTCATTTAGTGGTTTGTTAAATAATGCAACCAAGGGCTTGTGATCTGTTTCAGCTTCCACTCTGTCCATAAATATACTGATTGAATCTCTCACAGGCAAACAAGATTCCTAAAAGCTCCTTCTCAATCTGTGCATATCTAGTCTCTGCATCAGTCAGTGATTTGGATGCATATGCCACAGGTTGCCAGCAATCTTCATTTTTTTGTAAAATCATGGCACCCAACCCAGACTGTGATGCATCCGCTGAAATTTTAATGGGTTTCTCTGAAGCAAAAAAATTTCAATATTGGTTCCTGTATCAAGTCTTGTTTTCAACTTCTCCGTGATTCCTCCTGTGCAGCATCCCAGCTCCATTCATTTTTGTCCTGTAGGAGTTGTCTCAATGGTGCCGCCTTGGCAGAAAGATTGGGTATGAATTTTCCAAGATAGTTAACCATTCCCAGGAACCGCTGGACATCTTTCTTTGACTGGGGATGTGGCATCATTTCAATGGCTGAAATCTTCCTCTTATCTGGTTTTACACCTTCATGGGAAACAATGTCCCCTATAAAAGTCAGTTCTCTAACTCCTTATTTAGTTTGAGGTTTGCGGCTCTAGTTGCATCCAACACTTGCCGAAGCCGATGATCATGCTCCTCTTTTGTAGAGCCCCAAATGATGATGTCATCCATGGAGGTGTCCACACCGCTAATATGTTCATAGATCATGTATACAGTTTTGTGATACACCTCTGGTGCTGAAACTATACTGAAGGGTAAGCGTAAAAATCTGTATCTTCCAAAAGGAGTATTAAATGTGTATAATTTCAAGCTTTCTTCTGTTAATTTTAGCTGCCAAAATCCAGAGGATGCATCCAATTTACTGAAGTATTGAGCATTTGCAAACTAAGCCATAATCTCTTCTCTAGTTGGTAGTCTGAAATGTTCTCTTTGTATAGCTCTGTTGAGGTCTCCGGGATCTAAGCATATGTGTAGCTGGCCATTACTTTTTTGCACTATAACTAGGGAGCTCACCCATTCCGTTGGCTCCTCTATTTTTTGTATTACTTGCATTGCTTCCATCCTTTCAAGCTCAGCCTTGAGTTTAGCACAGAGTGCAAATGGCACCTTTCTATGTGGATGAATAACTGGAGGGATCTGCTTGTTTATGCGGATTGTATGTTCACTTTGCAAGCAACCCAATCCCTGAAACAGGTCCCGATATTCTTCAAGGAGTGCCTCATAGCCAGACGCAGCCCTATCTTGTAGTGAGAGCACCCTTTTTACCAGATTCAGTTTCTCACAGGCAGCTAGACCCAAAATTGGTGTCACCTCCTGTGGCACTACAATGAAAGGCATCCTGTACATGGTGGTCTTATGGTTAACGCTAGCAAAGCAGCATCTCTGCACAGGTATATTTGTTCCAGAATACCCAGTTACTTTTATGTTTGTTGGTCCCAGCTTGGGTCTTATTCTCAGTCTCCCATAATCTCGTGTAGACAGAATGTTAACCTGAGCTCCTGTGTCCAGTTTCAGTGGAATGATTGTTCCATTCACTGACAGAGGCAGTATCCAGTCCCTCTCACTAGGTTTGCTTGATCCCAGTACATCTACAAAGCACCCCTCAGTCTCACTGTCAGTAACTAAATGCACTTGATTTTTGCACCTTTGGGATCTGCAGCAGTTTGCAAAATGATTAAGTTTCCCACAGTTATGACAGAATTTCCCATAGGCAAAACACTGTTTGGGACCATGCCATGATCCACACTTCCCACAACACTGTCTGGACTCGGTCTTCCTGATAGCAGGGGTTGGTTCCACATTGTGATTTGAACCACTCTGGCTACATGCTGTTTGTCTAAGTGCATACACTGTCCCTTCTGGTGAATTCAGCTCTTTTGCTTGTGTTTTTACCATTTCAGTGGCCCTACATATTTGAAGGGTTTCATTCAAAGAGGTCTCTCCCTCTCTGAGCAGTCTTTCTCTTGACACAATTGACAAATGAGTCTGTCTTTGATCAGAGACTCTGCCAAGCCACCAAAGTTACAGCTTTTACTGAGTTTCCTTAATTCTATAACATATTGGTCTATGGTGTTATCTGGTTTTTGCATGCATGTAAAAAATCTATGCCTCTTAAAAGTCACATTCATTTTTGGCAAGCAATATTCCTCAGACTTAGTCAGTATAGTGTTTAAATTCATGCTTTCACCATCTTGAAATTCAAAGTTATTATATACATCCAGTGCCGCCTCCCCAACAACCTGCAAAAATATAGATGATTTCTGCTTTTCATCTTTGTTCTGCGCTCCAATGGCAGACAAATACAACAGAAATTGCTGCTTAAACTTTAGCCAGTTTTCTGCAACATTACCAGACATTTGGAGAGGTGAAGGAGCCTGTAAAGCATCCATGTTTAGAGCTTACACTTACTTGCTGAAGGCTTTCTTTGTTTTCAGAGATCCCTGATGTTTTTCTGTTTTCAGGTACAAATGCAGGAATTTTCCTCCAAGTCTTTTTAGTTTCCAAACTCATTCCCCATCTTCTGACACCATGTAATGATCTTGAGGGTTCATTAAAGACGATACTACTGAATGAGTAAGGAATAGAACTTTAATCATGCAGACAGGTATCCAGGTGTGTACCTGGGAGCAGCCATGTTAAATCTTCTCTGGGGCACGTCTCCCAATTTACACAACACTGGCCCATGCTAGGGAGTGTCTCTAAATTCACAGCCTCTACAAGCGTATCACTACACACCATAGTTAAGTAGGCAGTTGAAGGTATTTTAAGTCCTTTGTGTATCTCCCTTCGACTGCTACCAGAATCCCACAGCAGTGTAGCCATGCCCATAAAATTAGGAATGTGTTGAGGAGATGTATTTGATGTTAATGTCTGTAGCTGGTTTCTCTCTGTTCTCACAAGAGATTGAATATGGATTTAAATACATCCATATTTGAAAATGTTGGTTTTAGCATCCGGACCACTGTACTGTATGTTTAAAGATGAGTTGTATAATTAAGGTTATAGAGAAAGGTGATTTAAGCAGAAACATAACATTTGGTGAATGTCAGATTGTTCAACCTCACTACAGAAATAAATTTCCATCAACATTTTTGCACATTAGCAACATATTTGCAAATATGTAAATAACATAAAACAAAAACACCAAGAAAAGCTCACAACAGTGCTTATAATGTAACACCTGTTGTCAATAGTCCCTGCTTAGCAAGTATCCATCTTTAAGGCCCTTTCAGGTCAGTGCCAATATTTCTACAGGTAACGGTTTGCAGGATTAAGCTCTTATTGCTAAAGGAAACATGGAGGAATGTATGGCTGGAATTATACAGTAGCTGACGGAGAAAGCAGGTTGTTAATGCAAAGACTGACGTTGGCATTTCCTTATGGGAACAGGAACACTTCCACGCTTTTATCCACAAATCACTGTGTGAACACCAAGTAGTCTCTCAGTGAGTCCTTTATTTCTAGCCTGACAGCCTTTGTTTGATTTAACAGCTTTTCTTTCAATGAGACATTATGAACAATGTGTATATATATATGTGTGTGTGTGTGGTTACTGTCTGTCAGACTAGAATGCTGCTTCCTTCATAAAAAGTGCAGTCCACCATAGGCTGGAGAAGATTGCTAAGAAAACATAGTCAGCAGTGATTGCATTCAGACAGACCTCTCTGCTGTACTAATCTCTTTTCTAAATAAACAAAGCCACACTCCCTTCAAGTAAAATTTCAGAGTCATTGTAAAAATGATTGCAGCAAATGGGGTTTGTTTTGGATTTAACAGGTTATCAGTCTGAGATGCATTTTCTTTGCACCCTGTTGGGAAATTATTCCATGATGTGCAGTCATGTTTCTAATAGGCATATCAAATTAGTGTTCAGATGGGTCAGTTTTTCTGCTTGAGGTTCCTCCTTAAAATTGGCTTTGTCATGATGCCATTTTAAAAAGTGATCATTCAGCATATATGTTGACTCTGCTGTTTCTCTGACTCTTCATAGTGGTCTCATTGTTACCATCTGCTTTGTCTACCTGTTCGTATCCATCTGTTGTCTTGTATTTGATGTGAAAACAATTAATGGCAGGGACCAAGTTTTCATTGCATGTTTTGCCTAGAACTTTGGGGTGCTGATCCCCCAGATCGGGCAATTCAGCAATACTGATTTTCAAATAATTTGTGATAATAAAGGGCAGAGCCTGCAACCTTTCTATTCATCCAAACAGTCCTCACTCACCTGAGTTATCCTGCTGCAGCCAGGCAGGACAACCTGAATGATTGCTTGCATGCATAAAAGTTGCCAAACCCACCTTCCTTTCCCATGTATCTGTCACAAAATATATTACATGTTAGTTTGTGAATTGGCCTATTGAAAGAATGAGAAAACCTTTGCTGGCTGCTACTTATAACTACCAGGTATCTTACCATTTCTGAGAAAGGTGTATGCTTATTGAGATCTAACTGTTTGGGTAACACCCTGCTGCTGCTATGAAGTTGAAAAACTACCTCAAACAAAATTTATTTTAGCATTGCAAAGCATTACAACAAAACTGGGGCTCCAGGGTTGATCTCTCTCTCTCTCACTGCAAGTCTTGTGATATCTGGTGTTTTTTTCTTAAAGCCTCAGCTCTTGGAGCCATCCATACATCAGAATCATAGCTTTCATTAGAAAAGGGAGTTTTTATACCTCATGGTTGTAGAAGCTTACAAGCATGAACCCTAAGGACTCAAAAAACAGAAGGCAAATGAAAAGAGCCTCAAATCTATGAGGTTTTTTTTAGTACTATTTTGAAGACAATTCTAGGATTTTTTTTTTTTAAATTCTGTTATTTGAGGCATGAACCACTATTTTCGAATGATTGGGGTTGGCAATGTTGATAGTCTGTACAGGTTAATGAAGGCATATTAAACTGAAATAATTTTCAAAGTGAATTAGACCCACTTGTTAAAAGGAGAAACTTAAATACTGCAGGAAAGGTGCCTTAGAAATACTCTTACATAACAATGGCTACCTTCTGCAACTAGGACTAAGGTAAAATATAAACTTGCTACATAAATGGGCATGCACCATGTGTACCCACAGGGCAGTCTGCTGTGGCAGGCCACTATATTATCACAGAAATTTCTGAATACTGGAGTAGATTGAAATAATTTCTGGGAACCAGAATGGCGGGGAGGGTCTACTGGCTCTTGGTGAGTCACTAGTGTATTTAAATGAAATCAGTGTCTTTAATATATGATCTTAAGATGTAACAATGAGTCACTTTGAAAATGAGTCTCTATGCTATGTATGTCTATAATGCAGAGAAAAACCTGCTGTTGGCCCTAGCCAGCTGAATCAGGATCATATAGCTCAGGCCATGGGGTTGTGCACAGGGGTTAAAGTATAATTTGGTGGGCCCCAGAACCCTCCAGCACAGAGGGGACCCCTCTGGCATGGGTGGGCTCCCCAGTACCCATCCCTGGAACCCACCCCCTACCCCAATACACACACACACACGCGCACGCCCAGCAGCCCCCCCCCCGCCCCCAAAGCCTTTACCTGGGCTGTTTGCAGACTGCCTGACCAGCTGGAAGCTGCTTCCAACCACAAGCTGCTCCGCCCTGTGGGGGCAGATTCAAAAATTCCCAGTCTGCAGCTCTCTGCTGGCTGGGCTTAAGGTGGCGCCACCAGAATGCTGCATTCCTGCTGCTCGTGCTGTTTTTAGAGAGGCCCCAGAATGCAGCATTCTGATGTGTTCCTCTATTTTTAGGGGCTCCAGAATGCTGCCAGCCTAAAAATAGGGAGCCCCAGAACTGTGTTCCTGTGCATTCCCCCTTACTTTAACCCTTGGTTGTTCATTGTTTAGTAGACTTCCAAGCTCAAGCTAGAGCCCCAGCTCCAGGACCTTCCCAGTCTGAGTTCAGAAGCCTGCTTAGGAGTGAAATGAAGCCTCATAAGCCCAAATGAGCTGGCACAGGCCAGCCGCAGCTTTCTAGTTGCCATGCAGATGTATCCTAAGAATATTCTAAGAGAATAGAGTTAAGTGGAGGAGGGTAAAAGAGCAACTTCTGCTGTTCTATTGAACAAATAAAGACAGACATATCACCAGAACTCTGACCTGGGATATTCTATCTACTACCTAAAATTAATTAAAAAAGAAACCCTGGACACCCTAGCATCTCAGGCATCGGCACTCCTACAGCAGATTTATCTGGCTATGCAGACTCTCTCCTCAAACTCTATACTATCAACATTCCTAGCTATCTTCGAGACACGACGGACTTCCTGAGAAAAATCCAGTCCGTTGGTGAGCTTCCAGAAAACACCATACTGGCCACTATGGATGTAGAAGCTCTTTACACCAATATCACACACAAAGATGCATTACAAGCTGTTAGAAAAACCATCCCACATGATGCTACAGCACACCTCGTGACCGACCTTTGTGACTTTGAGGATAGTTTATACCTTCAAGTCAACAGTATTGCTATGGGTGCCTAGTCCCATAATATGCCAACATTTTTATGGGTGACTTAGAACAAAGTTTCCACAAGTCTCATCCTGAAGCACCTCTCCTCTACTTGTGCTACACTGATGACATCCTTCTCATCTAGAGCCACATTAGGGATGCCCTTGAAGACTTTCACAGAGGTTTCAACAATTTCCACCCCACAATTAAACTTAGTCTGGAACACTCCACACAGGAGATCCACTCTCTGAACACTACTGTACTAATTAGGGATGGACACATCAACACCACCCTATACCGAAAATCTATTGATTGGTATAGTTACCTACATCTCTTGAGCTTCCATCCAAAACACACCACACAATCCATTAGCTACAGCCAAACCCTAAGATATGACCATATTTGCTCTGATCCCTCAGAGACAGAGACTTTCAGGATCTCTGCCAAACATTCTTAAAACTACAGTGCCCAGTTGTGGAAGTGAAGAAACAGATTAACAGAGCCAGGTGGTACCCTGAAGTCAACTACTACAGTAGAAGCGCAAGAAAGAAAACAACAGAACGCCACTAGTCATCAGCTACAACCCCCAAATCAGACCTCTACAGCACATCATCAAGGATCTACAGCCTGTTCTACAAGATGATCTCTCACTCTCTCAAGCCTTGGGAGACAGACCTCTCCTTGCTTACAGACAGCCTCCCAACCTGAAGCAGATACTCAGCAGCAACTACAGACCTAACAACAGAACCATTAATGCAGGCACATATCCCTGCAACAAACCACACTGCCAACTTTGCTCACCTATCTGCACAAAAGACACTATTACAGTACCTAATAAAACCAACTACTCCAACAAAGGCTCACTCACCTGCTTATCCACCAATGTGATTTATGTCATCATATGCCAGAAATGCCCCTCTGCCATATGTATTTGACAAACAGGACGGTCTCTGCTCAAAAGAATAAATGGGCACAAAACTGACATCAGAAATCAAAACATTCTAAATCAAGTGGATGAGCATTTCAATTTTCCTGATCACTCCATTAATGATTTACTAATTGCTGTGCTCAGGCTTCAAAGAAAAGCTGCAGAGCTTGAATTTTGTTTGCCAATTAAACTGTGTTGCTTCAGGGCTAAATAGAGACTTTGGATTTTTTTTTTCTTCTTTACAACAGGTGATTTGACCTCACCTCTGTATGCTATTTCCCAGTGTTTGAACATTAACAACTGTTTTGATTTGCTGTTACAGTGTGACCTGATCCCATGACTTACACTTACCTGCATTTATTTTTCTCCCATTCTGTAAGTTTCCCCCCTTCAAAGTGTCTGACGGAGTGAGATTTTCTCCCGTCAAAGCTCATGCGATAAATAAATTTGTTAGTCTTTAAAAGTGCCAACAGGACTCCTTGTTTGTTTAGCTTCTACTATGTTTCCTTACAGACTTTGCATTTGAGTGAAAACCTACAACCCAGTTTTATTATATTATAACTATATTCATATGAGTTATATTTATTATATTGCCATAATCTTGTATGGAAAATGTGTGCATTAATTTGAGTAACACCTTTGCTGTTACTGCAAAAGTATCTTAAGGTTTGTGAGGTAAAATCCTTCTTTTGTTTACTCTTCCTTTTTGAAAGAGATGTTCTAAAGAAAAGAAATTACAGCTTTCAGAAGCATTAAAGTCTACTTGTCTTCAGCTTTTCCTCTTCTGGTGTAAAAATAACTCCCCCACGCAACACTTTTTTCTCAGATCCAGTAGTTTCCTTATTCTATTATTCACTCTTTTGAGAAATGGTTTGTTTCAGTTTTGATGTGGCCTTAGTATCAGTTCTATTCCAATATACAGTTCAATAGTTTTTCCTCACTCAGTATTTTTTTCCAGAAATTCATGCATTTTACTATTCCTTTTGCTATTTAATGACTAGAGATTAGTTCCCTTATCAGGCCTTTTAAATGAATTATACTATATATGTCTGTTGAATGTCTGTATGAGGAGCAACTAGTTTGCAAAACTAAACAAGATAGCTTAAAAAACTTCTATATCTAAAAGAAACATTCAGTCAAATAGCCAATTGCTATCTGGTTCTAGGTATGAACCTGGATTAGATGAATGCATTTTCACTTTGTAGTCGAGCAAAGCAACGTCAGGTAACACTTCCACCATATATTTTTTACTAATAATTGTCCTGTAACACTGTGACCTAACTAAGTAAAAAAAAAAAAAAAGGAAGAAAATTCTATTGAATACAGTCATCTAAATGTTTTGCAGCTGTGCTAACATTCCTAGAAGCTGATTTGTGTGTGGAGTCAGGAACATAACAGATTGCCAGTCCTGAAAGTAACATGTAGGGCAAAATATATATGTGTTAATACCAATATGGCTGTACATGTATTTTGATAGACTCTGAAAACTATAATATTTTAGGCTTGATAGCTATCAGAAATCCATGATTTATGAAGTTTGCAATGAACCTAAAAATGAGAAACAAAAATTGTGTTCTGAAACATTTTATCTTGCCCACTGACATACACTGTGAAAAAGAAGGAACAGGATCATGCTAAATTAACAAGTAAATTGTGTTGTTCTATTAATCTGTGTTGGCTACTGAAGAGTCTACTTTTTTTTTTAAGTTAAAATTATATTGCTGTATGTACCTGCATATGGGCAAAAGCTTAGGTGATGAGGCAGTTTACCACAGGAGTAAGGTAGATCCATGGTGAAATGTTTTTTTAAATTTCCTTTCCATTTACAATGAGGCATTTTCAATATTAGACGCTATCTTCTTCACCTTGTTACTTTAATTTAACTGGCAAAAGAATTACAAAGGGGTAGCTTAATTCCAGCCTCTGCAGAGACGATGATGAGGGAGAACAGGACACAGGCTAAAAGTATCAGGCCTGTCTAGTTTTGAAATCTATACTACTTTAACACTACCGACGTAACCCCAAACAGGGATAGAACCTACCTAATGTGGACGTAGTTTTACCAGGATACTGGCAGTCTAAGCACTTCATTTTATTGCTGCAGGGAAAGGGGAATTAGATATCCTAATATAAGGACCTTTTCATCAGTATAATTGTGCTCAAGTTGTGACTTTTCCCAGTATAACTATTTAGGTAAAAATCACATTCTAACCAACATAATTTATGTGGTAAAACTGACCGATGAAAACCGGATCTAGGATTCTGTTGGACTGCTAAAACACAAAGGGTTTGGGATTTGTTTTGTTCTCTTGTTAACTGACATGTGTTCTGACTTTGGGGTGGGGGGGCAAAGAGGAGGGTTGGCGTGTGTGGAAAAAAAATTCACATGTTCCAAGTCCTATGTTTATGGCATGATAATTCATCTTCTCAGTTGAGGGCTCATCTGGCATGGCGGAGGCACTGCCAGGCTCACAAGCATTTCATTTGGTAAAGAGATTCCAAAACACAGGAAGAGTCTGCCCAGATCCATTTGACTCTGACTTACTCTTGTTCCTATCTGCCTCTGTCCCTTTGGAGCATACCACCCACAAGGTATGGAAGGTAGGTAGGTATTGGTTTAAGATGAAAAGGGTACTTTTAAGCGGTTGCTAAAATTCCTAATTTACATGGAAATGGACATTCCACACTTCCCAAGTCAAGTATGTAAGAACTGTGTGGAAATGAGCCAGGTTATGTTTTTATGACTTGGGCCTTTCGTCTTTCATGCTGAGGAGAGAGCCAGGGTGTTATTGGTTCTTGGTGCATCTCTTCTGAAGGAGCACCAGTGCAGGGAGAGGTGTTTTGATTCAGAAGTTACAGGGTGAAATTTCCACATATAATTTTTCCTATGACAGATCCCCTGACAATCTTAGTCCAGTTTTCCCACTCCAAGTGCATATTTTATTCACATGCTATTTTCACTATTACATGAAATATGCTCTGAGTTTTCCAAATTCATAGCAGCGTCTTACAACTTTGAAAAGTGGGGATGAAAGGCATACTTTATACTCTGCACAGATAAGACCAGCACAGGGTGGGTTAGGATTGGCTAGTCTAGGCCACTCTTCCACTTCCCTTACCCTCCATTGTCTGTGGGTGAAAACAACTTTCAAGATCTTTAAATTACACCCCCTGCACCAGTACCACTGCACAATGTTTGCAGAGTCTAAGCCAAGAAAGTGACATTAGAAAGTCTAGTTTTGCAACACTTCCATGTGGTGAAGTATGATCTCCTAATTTGGAAGGAGATATTTGAAGCACAGAGATGAAGGGCCAAATTTTTAGCCTACTCATGATTGTATCTCCATTTTGCAGTTGCAGTTTAGCTCTTATGGGTGTCGAATTAGTGGGTTGAAGCAGTTACTTTGCAATGTTTATGGTTTTGATGTCTGTGTAGATAATTGCATCCATAAAATAAAATGCTTCATTTATTCAAGGTTTGTCTTTTACCGTGTGCTGGACATCTCACAGGACAGGGCCTTAGCCTCCATAAGGCCACTGTGCAGTTAACAGATGAAACTTCTAAAAGACCTAAATTGTAGAAGCATGTTATTGTGAGGGAAAAATTATGCCTACAAAGAATTCCACCTGCATGTTATGGGCATGGAAAATGGCTTTCAAAATCTGACTGCAAGTGAATTGCCCCAGGTCACAGAAGAGGTGCATGACACAGTTAGGAATCAATGCAGGGTCACCTATCTCCCAGGATCACATCTCACCATGCAAGTTGGGGGGGTGGGGGGAGGAAAGAGAGAAACAGTAGATAATACCACAAACACATCAAAATCTGCAATGTAGTCAAGACCATAAATGGAAAAAATATGCATATTTTCAAGGTTCTAAAGGGTAGCATAAACAAAAATAACCAAAGTGCAGTAATGTTTATTTAACAGTTGACTGCCTTCAATGTTACCTAAGAAATAAACCGTTGACGTCTTTTTTTTATTTTTGTGGACTATTATTAAGGTGTTTCAGTAACCTGCCAAACAACATCATAGCAAGTAAACATGATTGTTAAAAGCCTAGTTCCTAATTAAGAAGAAAATAAATAGTTAAGTGAAGTGGGGAGAAGTACTTTTCTACATCATCAATGGTGGTACAATACGTACTTTATACAATATTCAAGAGATGAGCATTTGTTCACAGTACATTGCATGGCTTCTGAAGCGTATGTAATTTTTTCATGAAGAACTCTGCCCTTTTATGTCAATAAAACAGCCAGCTGGAGTTGCATATTGCTGTATATCACTATGGAATGTAATCTGGGCTCATTACTGAGGAGGTAATGTTCACCGTAGAGTAGTCTACGTACAACACATCTAAACAGATGCTAATACAAGTCTGCCTACTGCAGGACTTAGCTTGGTCTGTATATACCAGCTCAAGTAAATTCATGTTATGAAGATAGATAGTGTGTAGATTATTTAGAAATATGAAATAAATTGAATAGAATGAGACTATCCTAGCTGGTTCTGAATGGGCAGCTTCTTTGAACAGTTACTTTCCCATCTCCTCCTTGCTCTTAATGATTGGAATTTATAAGCAGCAACTATGCTGACTGCAGATTCAGAGGCGGACTCAAGCAAGGAGTCCTGTGGCACTTTTAAAGACTAACACATTTATTTTTTGCATAAGCTTTTGTGATAGAAAATCCCACTTTGTCAGATGCTTGGAGATGTTTGAGGTGGACTCCTGAGTCAGAGGCTAGAAGCACAGGCCATGGTGGACTTTCCCATTCCCTTGCTGATCTCATATTTAAGCACCTGAGACCAACCATTATTTTCTAATTGAATATAAAGAAACACCACTTTCAGTTGAAAAATGACTAAAACTGAAATATATTTCTGAAATGTAGTGTCTTTTAAAAATAATATTATAAGTCAGACACCCCTTGCTGTAAACTGACCAACATGGAGAGCTATATAATGGACCATAGGGCCTTTTATCTCTAACTAAGAATGACTGAATTAATGGTGTCCAAAAATTTATCCTCTGCTGGCTATTTTGTAGTCTGCATGAAGTAAGGTTTCTTATTTTCAGTCCAGTTAGTAATGATGAGAAGATTTTCACCATTTATGGTTATATGGTGAGGTCAGTGCAGTTTGTAGTGGTAGAGTTGTTGATTTAAAATTAAACTAAATCACTTCCCATTAAAGTTTGTTGTTCTGTAGCTAGAAGACTTCAGTTTCCATACCATCGTCTTGCTGTGTTGAGTTTTTAAAGAGCAGAAGGCTTTCATGAGTGCCGTATTGCTTTTCTTGAACTGCCACGTAAGTAGTGGACAAAAAGCTCCATGTACTCAAGAAAATATGATTTCTTAAACACATCCAGACAATACCATAATGATTGATGTTTTGCCCCTTGTGACTTTTCTTTCTTTGGTTTATTTCTCTGCCCTTTCTTCCTTGTTCACATTTCCACTCCCTTTTTTTATTTTTAACCTTATCTTCATGACCTTGCCCCATTCAGATGGTAGGCAAGGCTTGTGCTTACTTGAGCTCGCACAGATGCTGGATGGTAAGTGGAAGAACTGATTATTGGGAGATGTTGCAAGAGCATTGCAGTCAGCACTTTTCAGCTCAGACTGCATTCTCCTTCTTCAGTGAGTCCAATCTCAAGTGGCCCAATGCCTAGGAGTTGGACGTGGGTGCCAAACTTTATTTGAGCTTTTGTCCAGCCTGAGCATGCTAATTTCAGGTCTGTTTATAAAGTGCAACATAGCTGTTCTGTTGCAAAGTTTTATTATGGACATAAATGTTCCTGCATTTCCTTCTTCACATTCAAGATTGAATTAACATGGAGTGTGAAAGGCTGGCTCTTCTCCAGTTTGAGAAACAAGCTGTGAAGTGAAAGGGTATTTGCTGTGTTACACTCTGTTACCTGCTTTTGATAACCTGTTTTGTTCATTGTGCATAAAACAAATGAAGAGAGCAGTAGCACTTATCACTATCATTAATCTGTATGTTTATCATTATCAACCATATTCATTGTGGATTCAGCCTCTTAACAAATGGCTCATGAATGAATTCTGATCTGAGTGTCTTACCACACCTAAAGAGGAGACTTCTGTGAGCTTGGAAGCCTCTTTCACCAACTGAAGCTGGTCCGATAAAAGATACTACCTCACACGCCTTGTCTGTCTGATTTAACAAAGCCATTTAACTATTTATTGGTTATTTGTAAGGAGGACCATCCTGGAGGGAAGGGGCAAGAGGGACGATTGCCCCTGGCCCCACAGTTCTGTGGGCACTGTCCTGCCATGAGCAGGGCAGCGTGGCGCCCAAACTGCTACCGTCTACACTTGTGCTGTCCCCCACCCTCTCCCCACTGCCTTTGGCGCAGAGCCGAAAGCAGCAAGAAGGGGGGGTGCAAAGTGTGGAAACTGGCCTCTGATCTGGGCTGGCTCGCTCCACCTCCGGGGCAGAGCAGCCAGCCCAGGGGTGGAGTGCGCCAGCCCAGAGGCGGGCTCCACTCTCCCACCCCTCCTGTAAGCCGACTGTTCCTCCCTAGCTGCGGGGATTGCCAGCCCAGAGGTGGTGCAGGCAGGAGAGCAGAGCCTAGGCCCTGGCCTGGCCCGCTCCCCCTCCCAGCTCAGGGGAGGGGCAGGAGTGCAGGGCCAACCTCTGGGTTGGTCCACCCCACCCCCTGCAACACTGGGGCCCCCCACAGGCCAATTGCTGCAGGCCCGCACCCCATAGAGATGGTCCTGTTTCTAAGTATTTTTGCTAAATAGTTTGGATGACTGATGTTTAGCATCAAAGCCATTTGCAAACTTAATTTTGGATAAAATTTTCAAAGTGCCTAAATGACTAAGCTTCTTTTTCAGAAGTGAGATAGGTACATGGGTTCTTAGGGCTCTTTTGAAAATGAGATTCTGGGACTTTTGAAACCGTGACTCTTAATTACCTGCTGTTCATTATTCATGGTATTTGGTCAGACACGTAAGTTGTATGGTATTGCTTCCACTCACTCACTGGGTGAGTTAAACTTTTTAAACAGGGAGCTACTGAAAACTATTTTGCATGTGTAACGTTTAGAACAAGAAAACATTCCTGTTAAACTTTCAGGATTCAAATATTTTCAATAAGCCTTGATTGGTCTTCAAGTATGTGTGAATAATGAACAATATGAACTTATGAATCATAATGAGCAGTTCTGATTCCTTTTGTTGGTGGAAATATTCAGGAATCAGTGGTAACTATTCAGCCATCTGTAGCAAACAGCACTATGGAGAATGTGCAAGGTGAGCTGTGATATCAAATTATATAGTCTGGCAGACTGGGAAAGTAGTTTAATAGTCTCTATGTTTGAAAAGTTCTCAGTTATATAAGGAGTCATTCTTCATGTCAGATCATTTCTTTGGGTTTACTGTTATGACAACATAACTTCATCCATCTTTTCTGAGTCTGCAAAATCTTATTTATTAATAACAAATCATAAACTTGCTGATAATCTTATCTGAAATGTGAAAGAGACCATGACATTGCAGAAGAAGCTTGTTACTATGTGAAGTTACTGCTTCGCAGTTTAAACTGATCTACTGTATGTCAACAGAGCACAGAGAAAATGCCTGTCTTTATGAAGTACTGGATCTGTGTCCTTGATGAGTAATGCCATTTATGGACAGTAATTACTTTTTGCAGTCAGTACCATGATTTATGAGTGATTTGATTTTTCCCTTCAAAAGGTTCTTGATAACCCATCCTTTCTCTGTCATTACTGAGTAGTAACATTTTATGCTATGAACTTGATTCAAACCCACTGAAGTCAGTGGAAAGATCAAGCTCTATGAGTTTAACATTACAGGCACTTAAGATAAAACTTTCAAAGTCCTATTGTTTTCTAATGGATCTTAGGTGCGTAGTGACTTAAGGACTTCTGAAATTTTTATCCTAATTAGCTTTAATTCCTATAGTTAAATCATCTTGTTTTGCCTGAGCAATATTACGGTATCTGCCTCTCCCTAATTGCTACCATTACAAGTAACTGCCGTAATCAGGCACCAACAACAGGGGAAGCTGGCCATGCTAAAACTCAGATCAGGGACGTTGTCCTATCAGGGCTCACTCCAGGTAGAAATTCTGACTACTATAACTCTTAATTCTCTGTGTGACATTAATCTGAGAACTAGCTAGTTTCCTGAGATGTAAAGGACACTATAAAACATCTATTTTATATTTCCCCCTCCTTTTAGGAGTGTAGATGAGCCTGAACCCAAGATCTTGTCATCCTGGATGAAATCCTTTCCCACTGATATCAGTGGGAATTTAGTTCTTGACTTCACTGGCACCAGCATTTCATCCCCTGAATCTTGGTGAAATTTAGCTGTAGAAGCCGGCCAGAAATTACTGGCTGGCTTTTACCATAACTAACATACTGCAGTCAAAGACTCCAAAGCTTTTAGATAAATTCACATTTGAGCTTTACAGTTCAGTCCCATTTCTCTTTAAAAGAAGCATATTTTGAAAGAGACTTTAAAAACTTCAGATCACAATTTACTGAATTCCTGGAAGTCTCCTGTTAGCATTGTGGATCATTGCTCTTGTCTTCTGACTAGCAGATAGGAACTTGGAAGGAACTGGAAATCTGATACTTTATTATTTATTTACACTGATAACTGGGGATGCTAGATGAAGTAGCATCATTTTAATATACTGAAACTACTGAAAATAGAACATGTTCCAAAAATAAACACAGCAGGGGGTTAAAAAAATTAGATGACGAGAAAGTTGATTGTCTCCATTCCATTTTAAAAAATGAAATGGGGGAATTATGGCCACACTTGTTAGTTTTGGTAAACATCTGCTTAGATTTCCCTTGGAAGTCAGTAGCCTCCATAAATGCAAGAATTTAAATGCAAGCAAAAGCTTCAAGCGACTCTCTAGATTGTTACTAAGCAAGTCATCAGCATGAGGTGAACACTGACTTTACTATCAGTAAAGCATAGAATGCAGGCTCGAGCATGCAGCATTTATTGTTTTGAGTGCAAATGATTCCCTTGCTTTTGTTAATAAATCCATGGTATTGTGCGCTATGTTATCGCAACTCCAAAGCTTCAACTCTAACTCTTCCACCCCAGATTTATATCAGTTTTAAATAAATCTCAGAAGGAATTTCATCTGTTCAGGTCCCTGGGGAACAAACTATTCATTGGTGCATTAAAAATGAGGGGTGGGGGTAACAAATGGAAAACTTACTTGCCAAAGATCAGCAATTGCCAGCAGTTGAAAGAATGGCTAGAATTAGAGAGGCGTTTCCATACTAATACCTGGGCACCAAAACATCTTCATGTGCTAATATGATAGCTATCCATAATAGAGACCTCAAAATTATATCCTTCCTAATATAGTTCATTGAAGAAGTTTCGTTACAGTCGGTGTAGTCAGTGTCAGATGTCGAAGACTTGTGTAGGTAAGATTGGACCGCTGAAGGGGATGTGTGTGTTAGTTTTTGGGAGATTGTGGTTTTGTTGTTTGGTTTTTTAAGTGTCTTGGTAAAACTCACATCCTTCACACAAGTTCAATACACCCTGGTCACATGCAGTCACTGCCAACGTTCTATGCAACAGACTTTGTGGTGATGCATTCAAGAGGTGATTTTTGCTAGTAGGTCCTCACAGTTAGTGGGCATTCTGGCCTGGTCCTTGGTCCACACCCAGTTCCTCCCCAACAGGAATTTTGCAATCCATGTTTAGCTGAGCTGTTTTGATAGACCACACTAATGCTCTTCATTCTCAGGAAGGGCTTGTGAAGCAGATTTAAGGGAACTAGACAAGTTTGAAGACACACATATTGTGAAAGGGCAACATACTTCTCTGGTGTCTCTGGCACCTAGCGTATTTTGTACTCTCATAGGGGTTCCGCGACAGCACAGCTTAATCATATTGAGAAGTATTAGCATTAAGGGGTTCTGAGATGGAAAGGTTATTGTCTCACTGGTTTTTAGTTGCCTTTCCTTTGGGTTGAAGAAAAACACCGAAAGACAAAAGGCTTATGGCCTGGAGCTCACACCAGTAACTAGTAGGTGGATAGGAAATGTAAGATAATTTGACAAGATTTCTGACACAGCTTTTAAACTCTTCCCTCAGCTGAACTGCTTGCCTGTTGCAATTCAAGGCTATAGAAAAATTCAGGAAAGCTAAACAAGTTAAGTCTGGTCCACACTGCCAAACTAACCTTTTGTTTGTTTGTTTTTGTTTGTTTAAAATTTGCCAGGGACTAACATGTGGCAAGGCCATTGCATCTACTGTTTCCTACAGTGTAGAGGGGGCCTTTTTATGACAATCTACTCTAGTGTGGACAGGAAAGGGTGGGTCCTATAAAGCAATGGAACATGATGAAAAGAAAATACAATATAAATTCAGTATAGCTGCAGGGTAGATCTTTTGTCATTTTGTCCTGGGTTCCTAAAATGTAAATTAAAAAAGTATATATTTTCAGACTTACACAGAATTAAAGTGAGTTTTGGTTGAGACAGACCTAAGTTGATTTCAGAGAATAGGCAGTCTTTACAGTCTCCATTTACAATAGCCATCTCCAACCTGAATGAGCTGTTGGAGTAGACAGTCTTGGTTTTATTTGGTTCCTTTTGGACTAAGCATGTATAACTGAAAGTACCCCAGATGATGAGCAAGATGGCATGAAATGCTGCAAGCTGGGGTGGTCTGGCTCCTCCTCTAGGACCCAGTAAACTGCTTAGCTCACAGCAAGGCTGTCCTCTCTTGAACATGCTTTAATTTCAGGAGGCTTCCTCTTTTGTGCCATGGCTTGCACCATGCTGGATTTTTGTCCTAAATTGAGTGGTATTTTGGTGCAATGCCCAGGGAGCGCCAGCCCTTTTCTGGGTGTTAACATGGAGAGGTTTTGCACCACTGAAAACAGCTACAAAATCTTCAGTTAACAAAAATTCCACTGTCGCTAACTAATCACCAATGCTGTGATCAAATAGACATGAAAAGTAACTTCATGTTGCTAAACCAGCCACAGACAATGGTACAAAACCCTTGGGAATTCTGATTCCTAAGCCCTTCTCCTTCCTTCTCTCAACTTATCATGTTGCTGGTCGCAGGGGAGTATCCCAGAAAGATTGTCAAAGTGCTGTTCTGATGAGGAATGAGTTGGTCAGCAGATGTTACCTGACACCGTGCTTTGTCAGCATTGTAAACAGTTTTTATACAATTGGCTGCTCAGCACAGGAAGACAGCTCATCGTCTTATGACAATAGTGGCATAGGACAGAGCTTTTTCATATTGGTACTCATCAGAAAAAGCATGATGTGCAGCCATGGAAAATGCTTAGGAGGTAGCAGTTCTTAAATAGCTTTTCAGAGACTGTCATAAACTTCTGTTTAGATAGTAACATTTTACCTCCTTTTGTTACAGATATATTTGGCACCTCACTCATTTGTCATGAATCCTGAGATTATTTTAAGTATCTTCTCTAAACATTTAGCCAGGTTAGTTCTAGTGATACTAATACTTCAAGAGTTTGGCATGTGGTCATCTGGGTTCCAAGAAGATAGAAGCCTATTTATTTCTTATGTAAACTGATAGCACATGACACCCATCCACTCGTTTGTCGTTCATGGCATAATTGTGTGGAGGGGGCTGTGGGGGGTAGTTATTTCCTTCCTTGTTTTGATTCCTTAGGGCAAGTGAGGTTGTAAGAGACAGAAGTCTTTCTTACCTTTTAAAATCACTGAACTTTGCATACCTGCAAGCAACGTAACTTATAAAATATAAGTAGCATTTACTTTGTTCACTTATTTTTCACAGCTATAGTGTGTTTTATAGTTTTCCTGATTGCATCTGACAGATTTCTAAGGGCCCCATCATTGTAATAAACCTGAGCATTCCTACCTAAATGCAAGAGATGCCCCTCTGTGGGAGCATAGTTCTCATACTTCCAATCCCCCATCATGATCTCTTATCTGAGGGATCAGGGTCCGAGTGAAATCATGGGCCCTGCCAATCCTCTGAGCAAACACTTACTTGAAGAGGTATATGCTGCAATGTCTGAAAGATAGTACAACTCAGGTTGAAAAGTCAGTCCTGACAGCTGCAGGCCCTGCACTGGAAGAGCTCTCTTTGTAGCTAGTCGTACCCTGAGATCTTAGCCAAATGTCCCTGCTGGATTTGGGGCCCATTGCATGATGCAGAGTGAGAAGGGGCAGCTTCTGAGCTAGTTAGACAACTTAAGGATTAGTAAATGAATAGGACTTTAAAATGGACTCAGTCAGTGGTCACCCGGAGCAGAGCATGACGCACTGATCAAATATGCTACAGCTGTATCATATTTAGTAGACAGACACAGGGTACTTTTTTGTCCAGGTCAACTCTGAGGCCAACCCAAATGCAGTGGCTTACAGTTGTCCTAGACTATAGCTGGCAAGCAGTCAGCTCCAGTGGCTAGAGCTGCAACTGTCAGATAACGGCACAATCGTCTAACTAGCTATGAGCAGAAAATGATGTGTTTGACCTCTCTTCCTATTGAAGCATGCCAGGGCAGACGCAAGTCCGGCAGGAACTTTAAAGCATCCACTTCCCTTCCTGGTAACAGAGAAAACATTGCATTTCTGAGATAAGGTGCACAGGCGGAAAGACAGAACTCCAGTGCCACATAACACTTCTGAATCCACTCATCAGTCACACAGGCAAGTCTTGTAAGACTGTCAGTGCAGTTAAGAAGACACGTATGTCTCCTCTGCACTCAGTGCAGGAGAATTCCTGCCAGCAGAACTGTTTTTGCATATTGACCAACAAGCTAGTCAACCCAAGTCACACAGCCCAGACGTCTGACCCATACTTCATTGATGAGAACAACCAAATACATTTGGAGCTCACAGGGAAAGAAAATGCTTCCCCACCCTGACATAATTTGAATCCATCACTTGTGTTGAATCCCTAAATAATGCTAGAATCCTTTTAGGATTGGTTGCCTCAAATATCTGAGAGACAAGATGGGTGAGGTAATTCCATTTCTTGGACCAGCTTCTGTTGGTGAGAGAGACAAACTTTCGAACTTGTATTCAATCGGTACGAAGTGATTGGAAAAGGGCATATGCGTCTTTGAAAGCTCTTGGTTTAGAATATACCCAGGTTGAATCTCTGCTGTTGATTTGTGGTCCATGACCTTCTAGTTTTTATGTTCTCAGCCATTGCTTCTATTTTTACACATATGACTTTATTAATTGTACTTGCAGTACAGCATGGAATTTCTGCTACAGAACTGAAATAACTTTCAGGGTGGTTTCCCTTTTTCATGCTGTTACGCCTATCAGAACAATTCAATTCTGTAAATACCTCTGGAACTTAACAGGGCTGGCAGCATCTCTAATGGGTATCACTCAGCCTGAGCATTTCCCCTTACATGTATTAGACGTGGTCTGGTTTGCAGAGGATGGTCAGGTTTTCTTATCACAGTTGTAGATCATGCAAATAGTTTGACTCTAGCTAGTGGATGTAGTGTGCAGAATCAGTAGGAAATGCTTTGAAAAATCCAGGAGCCATGAAAAACAAATGTGGGTTTTTTGGTCACCATTGTTTTGCCATCTCTTGTGTACTTGCTAGCATTCCTGGTGTGGAATGAGTAGTTTCATGTGTGTCAGTCTGTGAGTGCACACTGTGAGATACCAAGGGCAGCCAGCAGCCTAAGTGTGAAGGAATGGAGGTATGTGAGCCCCAGGTTGCTGAGAGCTCTGTTCCCTAGTGGCTAGCTAGGGTTACTGCGGAGCAGTTAGAGGCACCTGGGATCAATTAAGATCCAGCCAGGTGCTTCATAAAAGTCTCTGTGCTCTAAACAGACAAGGCACAAGCTGGAGGTGGAGTCCAAGGAGCGCTATGTGGCGCTGAGTTGTGTCCGGACATATGGAGCAGCAGGAGAAGTGTGCTGTTGAGTGGAGGAACAGAGAGGAGCAGAGAGAGGAACTTGGAGAAAGGTACTGGACCGCTGGAGGGAGAGAGCTTTTGACCCAGGACTGAGTTACCTCGCAGGCACTGAGGCTATGGGATACCTGAAGCTGAAAAAACAGAGGGGGTGAACTAACCCAGGGGAAATTTAGTGCAGCTGTGAATGCAGCAACTACAACACGTAGCTTCCATTTGTAGGGGCCCTGGGCTGGGACCCAGAGGAACGGGCAGGCCCAGGTCCCTACCCCCTCCTCAACCCACCAGACCCAGTGGCACCCTGACCCACTGCAAGAGACAGAAGTGTGGAATCACCAAGTGGAGCTGGTATTTCCCACACCACACAGACCCTCAAAATGATTGCACCTGGGGGTCTTAAATGTGCTATCTGACACATCTGCATGATCACCATTCATACATCACTAAGAAACAGTTATGCATTATTCTACCACATTTACAAATGAATATGCAGAAGGCCCTAGGTTCAAGCCCCAGGGGGGTTGGACTTGATGATCTTGTGAGGTCCCTTCCAATCCTATGATTTGATTCAAAAGAATTGCTGGGACCTAGGATTTACCATACCAGCTCAACCTTTCTGGAATTTGCATCTCAGTATGTTGTTTAAAATGTCTCTCAACCCCTTGATATCCAAGCTCAGGAGAGAGCATTAGAAAATCCTTGAGGTTAAAATTTCTGAATTAATTACATTTCATATAAACTTGTCAAAGGCAGGCATCATCCCCTGGGGTCTAAAATCCATGACAAGTGGGAAGTCTGCAAGAGGAACAGCTTTTTAGTTCTCATGAGAAAGCAGTATTGCCCTACACAGTAGTCCTAGAGTGACTAAGGCCTGCTTACATAAGTGAGGGTTTGATGTTCGTAGTGATCATAACATATTACTATCTGAGAGCTCTTCCATGACCTATGAGAAACAAGAACTCTCCGTCTAGTCTGAGTCCCAGTGGACAACAGTTGGCACCTTTGTTGGTGATGTCAGTGGAAAATTCAAGAATTCAGTGGGAACAGAGGCAGCAGTACCTTTACACCACTAGCAATAGAATCTCCAGAGCAAGGCTGAGACAACACTGCTTTGCTGGAAAGTTGCACCATTGCTTCTCCCTTCCTTACCTCTTCTATGGCCCTAGTCTTCACTGATGGTGGCAGATTTGCCACTGTCAGATCAGTCTTCCCGATCAACTGAGTGGGTCTGTGAAGACCTGCGCAGCCAATCACGAAGTCAATCGCTGAAGACCATCCAGGTAAGTAAAGTAGGGTTGAGCCAAAGGGGGGGCATTTCCCTTAGACTCAGTGCACTGCAGACACTGTAGCAAGTAGGTGGTAGGCAATCGATGAGAGATACAGAAAGTATTTTAAGTAATTTGCACATCTCTCTTCAACTGCCACCAAAATCCTTCTGAGGTGTAGACCTGCCCATGGACAGAAACCTACAGTTTTCATGTGCTCTGGGTGACACTTGTCATGACTGGTGAAGAATAAACCCAACTTTGAACTGCTGGTCTTTTAATAATCTGTCATACTACTACTGTGCTTTTATTACTAGTTTAGCTTGAGTAGTATACTGAAGAAAAGACTGAGTCAGCACTAATTTTTTATTCCTTTCTACCGCAGCGAAAACCTGCAGTCTTTCATGGTGCCTCTATAGCAAACGGTAAATCAGAGGTTAAATTAGTCACACTGCCAAAAATGCACAGATGGAGCGGCCTTCCAGATACCAAGACTAGTGCCCTTTGTCATTTTTATCAAAAGGCTATTTATATATCGGTTTTGAGCAGTGCCACAATGACTTAAAGATTGTGGTAATGTCCGCAGCTGAAAGGCAAATGCTGTTCTTGGTGTGAGATTGCTTTTTATGGACAAGTGTATTTAGACTACAAGAGTACATTGCTGAATAACCCAAGGAGGCCTAGGTGTACTGTTCACACAGATTCATTCGCAACATGAAAATGAATCCAACGCCATCAGCCAGATGTTGATTTCTCATACACTGTGTGGAATTCAGTGGTTTTGTTGCATGTCTACACCAGTGAATGTGAGCCCAGAATCGTATTCACTAGATGAAAGTTTAAATGAATGAAACCTCTATTTATCTGGTGTAGTGCTGCAATGTCTCTAAAATGTGCTGTCTGATTCTTTCTGGTAGTTTTAATTTCCCTGAGTGAGCTGATCAAGAGTATAAAACAACTCCATAAAACATCAAAGATCAGTCTCAGTAACTGACTTTCCAGTGTATGAGGTAATGTGCAAATAGTGTGTAATAGTGGGAGACAGGAACAGCCATTAACATGTGTTAATGTTGCATCTGACAAAGTTGATTGGAGCCCACAAAAGCTTATGCCCGAAGAAATTTTTTAGACTTTAAGGTGCCACAGGACTCTCATTGTTTTTGCTGTATACAGACTAACATGTCTACCCCTCTGGAACTCATTAATACAAGTGTTCTCAAAATGATGCCTGGCTTTTAGCTGTGTGACTCTTGAAGGTACCTAGTGACATTAAGGCTAAATGTTACATATTGTCCTGAAATCTAACTTGCTAGTCATCTTTTTTGGATTGGTGAGATTGGATTTCTTTTTGTCCCAGACTTGTCCTCCCCAGACTTTAGCTTCCTACAGGTTTTGTGTTGCAATGAACAAAAACCCTCTTTGGTTTACTTTGTTTTTTTTTAAATGACGTCTACTGTATAATGACAATATTGGACTTTCAATGCATTTTGTTTCTAAGGGGTCTTCATGCCTTTGTGACAGCAATGACTTTTGCATGATATTTAAATGAATCTAGGATTTGGCTTAGTTGGAATCAGCTGAAGGAATTAATATTTTCATTCTCACCCCCTCCAAATGCAGTAGATACAAGGTGATAAAGGGAGTTCATCCAGATGCTGCCAATTAGCTGATTCCCAGGAAAACTTAAAGAAGCATGGAAACTATGAAATGAAGGTAGTCAAAATGTTAGGCACAAACTCAGTACAGCCACCAAAGTTACATGGTTCGTCATGTCTTGATCTTTAATACACAAGTCCACATTGGAGGCTATGTTTTCCCAAATATTGTAGTTCAGCCTGGTCATGGTCACCTAGACCCAATGTATGTAGAATTAAGCTTGCTGCAATTTGCTCCATTCCGTGCATATTTGTACTTAGTCTTTGGACTTCTGACAAGTTGCCATTATAATGCTGATTTGAGCAAAGTTTAGGTGCCCTTTCCATTGACCTTTGGTACTGAATGGAGTTCTGTGTGTCTCTTTTCTTAGGGTTTTATACTGCTGCCCATTTCCATAGTAGCTGATCGTCTTCAACATAAAGCTGACAGAAATAGCAAAGTCCCTGGTAGACTTCTCTGGCACTTCTTGTTGTTTAGAGTAAAAACTCTTCAAGGGTATGGTTTGTCTGTCTGTTTTGTTTTTCATTAATTTTCTTTTTTTTGAAGGTTGATTGGTTTCAGAGTAACTTGCTTTTTTGATTGATGGGGCTTAGAGGTAAAGAATGGGGTGGTGTCACAGCTCAGGCTCACTCTGATGGTGGAAAAGGCTTTTTCAAACAGAAAGATATTGCAGTGTTTCCTAAACATGGTCAGACTCAGGCTTTTCTTTTATTTCCCTTGGAAGTTTGTTCTGGAACATAACCAGACCCCTTTGGCTGAGAGTGTTTTGTCCGTAGTTCTTCTATGTGTTTCAGTCTAAGCGTTTTAATCTATATTGCCCCAGAGAAGTGCAGCTGTCAGTGATTTTTAGATCAAAATTCAGTCTTTAATGTAGTTGGAACTTGATCCATTCATTTATTGTTAGAAAGATAACTATCAGGCCTTAACTAACTAGCCATAATTGGATACCAATCAACTATATTTATCTGGGAGATAACATATCTGCATTACTCATAGTTGGAATTTGAATATAATCTTATCACTGAAATTCCATTTGTCTGTCTTAGATTCTTATTCTGTTGGGTTCAGATCTTACAGTACCCTCACCGGTGTAATGTCTTAGGGTATGTCTACACAGGAGGTTCTTTTAAGTCAACTTCAGGTTGACCTCGTTAAGTCTATGTCTACACTGGCGACAGTGTAGACATAGCTCAGGAGCATTACTGGGCCCAGGCCACTTGCCAGCAGTGGCAGGAGCCAGATCGTGCCTCACAGCCGGATCAGGCCCCAAGGCCTGTATTTGGGCCCCAGCTCATGCCATCTGTATAGGTCAACTTAAGGCTTAAGTCGACCTTAAGGGCAGGTGTTATTAAGTCGACTTAGGCAAGTGCCGAAGTCGACTTAATACAACCCCAATGTGGACGTGGAGTTCCTTAGGTTGACTTAAGAGGTTAAGTCAACCTAAGCCTCCAGCACAGACATACCCTTAGTGCCTTCCAGTAGTTTGCTAAGTATGTTAGAGGCAAGTTTATCTCTGTTAAGGAAACGTAAAAGTTTCTAATAATTCTTTCTGCTGTCCCTACTAGTTTCATCCTATTTACAGTGGGATCACATCAGCTCCTAGCATTAAACTGCATATACAAATAATTCTGTCAGAAATGTATGATGCAATTGGAGCTGATCCAGTGATAATACTAGTAATGCTTACGGACTTTAACAATAAAAGAAATCACATTGAAAATATATTAAACAAACCATATTATTTAAATGAAGGATTGTGGCTGAACTTGGAGAGATACCAAAATACTTATCGGGTGTGAAGAGATTTTAAAGGGAATTCTTTCAGCTTCAGCATGAAATAATTTTCTGTGATTAGAAACTGCAATGTGTATGGTAGCAAGGAAACACCAAAATCTTCAATATGTTAAATACACATTTCAAATTCAGATGCTAATAAAATCTGATTTGTAGGCAGCTTCATTCAGTGTGCCAGCTGTCCACTCTGTGCCTCACATGACCTCTTGTGGTGAGCCCTAGTGTTTGCATAACCATGTTGGTCCTGCAGTGGCAACATTCAGAATGGATTTTTTAAAAAAATTAAAGGGCCACAACAAGTGCCAAAGAAATTCACAAGAGAAATTACTTTTAAAATGCCCAGTATAAGTCCAGATGCACTTGCATTAAAAAGTCCTACTTAGCTAAGTGCTTCTACTTAAATATGCATAGCCAGACCTTCAGACTTGACTAGTGATTTTGTATACCTACATTTTTGAGTTCCTGACCAGAGGAACATCTAAAGATGCCAGGTTCTCATTAAGTTTCTGTCAGCACTTTCAGAAAAGCAGATCCCCTAAGCTGGCACCTCAAACTTAGTAGTCATTTTATAAAATCTTGGCCATTGTAGTCTATTGACTATTTGCTTCTGACCAACTAATTTTAATTACTTCACTTTTTTGGTGGGGACAGTTTTCTTTTTTAAAAAAAAAAAAAAAAAAGCAAAACAAAACAAACCAAGAAAAGAACATAAAAGTGGTAGCCAAGAGAAATCAATTTATTTAGTCCAGCTTCTGACAAATAGTCAAATTCAACATAAAATGTCTCAAGTAGGAGGGAAGTATGGGCTGAAAATATTTTCTCCTGCTTCCAACTTTCCCAAAATCTGAAGTCCTTTAATCATCATCTGCTTTTCCCTGGTGCTTGGCTGATGGGTAAAACACATTATAAAGCTCTGTGTCAATGTCACAAGCACACATGAAGTCTGATTGCAGTCAGAGTTATTGACAATATTCGATGCGCTCATTCCAACCAAATTTTTATTACAGGTGAAGTTGTGCCACACTTTGTAATCACGAAAGAGCATTAAGGCTATTATTTAACTGTTGAAAAATTATGGTGGACACCCAAATTTCCTGTTTACATCAAGTTTTTAGCAAGGGTGAGCCCACGGACTGTCATGTTATCTTACAGAGGAGGAAAATATTTAAATTTCTCTGGCAACAGCTGAAGCTCATTCATACATGAGTTTCCAATATCTCTCTGGTCTAGAAACCAGCTAAAATCCTGAACATTGTCACATAATGATTTCCTATTTTATTTAAAATATTTTATTTTTAAAATAAACAGTTTACTTTCTTCCTTTAAGGGAAAAAGAACTCTGTTGTTCATGAACGTCACTAACTTCAGTTATTGGATTAATGGTGAATTAAATTTTAACTCCCAATCTTTAATTTGAGAGATTTGAAATGGATGTTACTAAATTGTTTAAGCCTAAGATTTTACATTTCTTCAGGAAAAGTAGATTTCATACATGAAAAATAATTAAGGTTTGTGATGGTATGATGGGACGGCCTATTTTGGAAATTGACTGATCTTTGGTCTCTGATAACTGGTAGTAGATATGCC
Source organism: Podocnemis expansa (assembly GCA_007922195.1). Lineage (NCBI taxonomy): Eukaryota > Metazoa > Chordata > Testudines > Podocnemididae > Podocnemis > Podocnemis expansa. The sequence goes on along the minus strand of ML681995.1, from coordinate 20,454,996 downwards.
AGTGGCCTAAGAAGGGACGGTAGATGGGGTAGGTTCTGGGTTATTACAAAGAATTCTTTCTTGGGTGCTTAGCGGGTGAAGCTTGTCCCATGTGCTCAGGGTTTAACTGATTGGTCTCAACCCCAGATAATGCAATGTTCCCTCTTTTTTTTTTTTTGTAGGCTGTGTGTGCAAAAAATTTCTTTCGTGCAAATTTTCAGAACCTTTGCCCAAATTTGTGCGCACTCCAGTGAGTGTGATCAAATTTGTGAGCGCAACAAAGCAAGCATGTATGATGCAAATAATATCTAAATTTTATTTTGATATGGTGATAGAAATGATTTTATAAAATACAAAACCTTATTAAACATGCTACTTGAAAATGCCTTCTTAAAGGAGCATAAAAATATTAGCACTGTTGAACTTTTTGTGTGCTTAATTTTTTTGTATGCATAGGTTTCATGACCTGGGTGTATGCACACATGTGCACATCTTAGAGGGAACATAGGTTGGGAGGGAATTTTCCCCCAGGTAGATTGGCTAGGGCTCTGGGGGTTTTCACCTTCCTCTGTAGCATAGGGCATGGCTCACCTGCTGGTGAATTCTGTGTATCTTAAAGTCCTGATTTGAGGACTCAAATAACTCAGTCATAGGTTATAGGGTTATTGCTGGAGTGAGTGGGTGATGTTTTGTGGCCTGCATTGCCTAGGAGAGGGGTTTCAAACTCAAATCACCATAAGTGCCACATGAGGACTGCACAAGGGCCTCATGAGGGCTAATACATTAGCCCAGGGGCCGCACCACAGAAGCCTTTTCATATAATAATATTGCAAATATTGATAATGATAGTGTCAGTGCGGACTGCAGGAAATAACTTTAGGGGCAGCCCATGGGCCAGGTGTTTGAGACCCCTGGTCTAGGAGGTCAGACTAGATGATCGTATTGGTCCCTCCTGAAGAGTCTAACATAGGTCTGTCTAAACAAACAAGGAGTCCTGTGGCAGTTCTAAAGACTAACAAATTTATTGATTGCATGACCTTTCATGAGAGAAAATCCCAGAAGTGGGTTTTTTCCTCACTATTTTAGGGTCAGATTCCTTTCTGTAGGGAGTGTCACAACTTAGTAATTGTCACTTCCATTTGGTGCTTTCTGGGTGCTCGTGTAGGAAACATTACTGCCACATGATCAAGCTTCTAACCAGAACCAGGGAGGAAAAAGTGGTTTTGATTTATGTGAAAGCCAGTGATTCTGATGTTAATAAACTGTATGTTCCGTGACTTGCAATGAAGATGGGAAAATGAGGTAAGCTGAAGAATGTACTGTGAAGAGGTTTTGGAGTTTATGGATGACACATTTATTGCTGGGTAGATAGTGATGGACAAGGGAGCTGAAGTCACTGACTAGAGGAATAATTCTTGTAATGGTGGCAGACTAGGTGCCAACTTGTCCCAAGATCTCCATGTCTCAGCTGAACATTGACGACTACATATCTGGACCCCATCTTGTTCACCAGTGTATAACATGTTTAGTCTATATTGGATGCTCGTGAGTTGCTACTAATGCCACTTATACCATCTGTACTCTATACTGTAAGAGAATATTCAGTTATTTGTGTCCTAAACCTCTGTGACGTTGAATCACCGCACAGGAGAGAGATATTAACTAATGTGAAATGTTGATCTCCAGCAGAAAGTATGACATCCTTCCCAACAGGAAAAGGCCATCAGCACCAGGTGGACTACAGAAGGACATTAAAATGGATATAGGACTTTGTTCAGCTATTCCCCCTATCCCGTACCTGAGTCATGAAAGTGAATTCCTCCCATCAACAGAGCTCTGAGTACTTGAGGCGGGGGAGGAATGGTATCTCTTTGCTGCTAGGACTCTAAGGGGGCAAGGTTTTCAAACCATATGCAAAGAATCCCCAGCTACTTAGCCTGGGTTAGCCCAAAAAGAAATATAGAGCTTGCTTATTATAGGAGCTTCTATTAGCTTTTGAAACTTATGATTGTAACTCATTTGTGTATCTGGCTACCTACTTTAACCTTGTAAATAACTGTATTATTTCTTTTTCCCAGTGATAAATTTTAGATAGTTTATTATAAGGTTGGCAATAAGCATTGTCTTCAGTGTGATATCAAAGATGTAATTTCTCTGGGGTGAGTGATTGGTCCTTTGGGCCTGTGATTAACCTGGATATTGCTGTGGTCTTTGATGTAAGGAACCATCTGTCACAAAAGTATGCTTACCTGGCTAGCAAGATAGATGGGAATCCACAAGAGGGCTGTCTGTGATTTCATGTTAAGGCTGTTATAGGGCCTGAGGAGTTCACACTTCATAATTAGCAATGTAAGGACAGAACTTACAACATATTTGGAGGTTTTGCCACATTTCCTAAGTCTTCCCTGAGGAAGACACCCATATTTTGGAGCCACTGCAGGACAGTTTCACACTTCTGTTGAGCAGTAAAAGAGGTAATTGGAGAGTGACTGGGGAACCAGCAGAGAGGAGATTCTAGGAGAATCGAGAAAGTTAAGGAATGAGAATAAAACTTCAGAAAAAGTCACTTTCTAAAGTGGAAAACTGTAAGAAGCATGTTGAAAAGCAAAAAGAACTAACCACATCCACAGTAAAGAGATTTTTAAATTATGGACTCATCCTAAGGAATATGGCAGGGGTGGCCAAACTTACGGAACTCAAGAGCGACACAAGTTGATTATCAAATCTTCAAGAGCCGTGGCGGAGAACACAGGGAGGTAACTAGGGGTTCTGGTGCCTCCGGCAAGCAGCCCCAAAGGTGCCCCCCACCCCAATCCAGGGTCCATCTATACAGTGGCGGGAAGGGAGGTTCTGACCTTTACCCCCCCCGGCCAGAGCCAGCAATGGGGGTCCCTACGCTGCCACCACATGGAGAGGGGCCCTCCTGCCGCCTCTGGCCGCGGCAGGCAGGGAAGCAATCCCCCCTTCTGCGTCTGGTTGCAGCAGGGGGAAGGGATCCCCTGCCACAGCCAGAACAAGCAGGGGGGATCGCTTCCATGCTGCAGCCAGAGCCAGAAACAGGGGTTCCTACCCTGCCCTGATGGTGAAAAGGGACGCCCTGCTGCTGGCTCTGGCCACAGCAGAGAAGCAATCCCCCCGGTGGGAGGCCGTGGCAGGGGGAAGCAATCGCCCCTGCAGCCTCCGGCGACTAAGGCAGGGAAGAGATCCCCCCTGCTGGCTCTGGCCACGGCAGGGGAGACAAAGAAACCCCTGTCTGGCTCTGCCGCAGCACAGAAACAAACCAGACCCCTTCCCGGCTCTGGCAGCAGCAGGGGAACAAGCAAACCCACGCTGGGCTCTGGCCGCAGCAGGGGAACAAGCAAACCCCTGCCTGGCTCTGGCAACAGCGGGGAAACAAGCCAGGCCCCCACCTGGCTGTGGCCGCAGCGGGGGACCAAACCAAACCCCCAACCGGCTGTGGCTGCGGCGGGGGAGCAAGGAAATCCCCCCACCCGGCTGTGGTCGCAGCGGGGGATCAAGCCAAACCCCTGCCCAGCTGTGGCCATGGCCAGGGAACAAGTAACCCCCTCCTCCACCCAACTCTGGCCACGGCAGGGGAGTATGCCAAACCCCTGCCCGGCTCTGGCCCTGGCAGGGAAGAGGAACCCTCCCGCCCACCTCCTCCATCTCACCTGGCCGGCCAGCGGAGGTGCCTGGGTGTGCTGCTCTGCCCTGAGCATTCATCTGAAGAATGCTGAGGGGACTGGAGATTTAAACTGTCCCCCAGGCTGGCGCTAGGAAGAATGTGTCTGGGTGGGGCCAGGACCATTGATGCGGCTTTGTTTTTGAATTGTTTGGGAGCCGTACCTTTACCTTTGAAGAGCCGCATGCGGCTCACGAGCCACAGTTTGGCCACATCTGGAATATAGAAAAGAATTGTATGAATTATAAATAATTTAGAACATGTGATGACATTGATGTACCTTGATAACAGACAAAAAGTTCAAGGATTAACATATGCCAAAGATTTCTACATGCCCTAGAAATACTGCTATATAACACACTAGAAATTTCAATAATGTGGATAGGTGGAGTGTTTTGATTTGGTTTTTTAAAGGAGAGGGTAAGGAAGACATAGGCAAGATATTGAATATCAAGGCGAGGAACAAAACCAGCCCTGTGAGAGCAGCAAATAGATCAAACTCAACCATCCAAAAGTTTGAAGAAGGAATCAAAAAAAAAAAAAGCTGGGGGTTCAGGATGGAGGGGAGTGCAATCTTGGTGGACCCAATTTACTGAAAAATCTCTTTCCAAATATGAGGTCACACTGTACTGAAAAACATAGCAAATATGATACACGGTGAGATCATGGTCTCATTGAAGGCAGTGGGAGTTTTGCTATTAACTTGAATGGCGCAAGGACTTTACGGGTGACATTGGACTGACGATGTATCATGTGTACCTGGCATTCTGTTGACTAGCCTGGTGAAATGAAGCTGGGGGTATTGATGCCCCTGTGTTTCTTAAGTTTTTGTGGCATCCTGCCTGGCATGCTGCATTCTGAAAGCCATCTTTCCATCATTCCATGTGCATTGTCTCACTTCCTTTCTATGCTCTGGTTCTCCTAGTCCAAATTCTCTTACAACATAATGTTTTATGGTGGGATGAATATGGAATGTTTTTATGATTCCATTGTAATTTTTATAGACAACTTTTGCCTTCTACCTCACGTAGCAATAGCTATTTGCTCTTGAACTGAGGGATTTGGGTGACATCTTAGCCATTTTTGAGCAAAATCAGGGAGCATTGTATCTGGCTAGAAAGAGAAGAAAAGCAAATCCTGTTCTGCATATTTACAGAACCATTAACTGTATCCACTGTTACTTTTCACAATTAACAGTATTCTGTTGCAAAGGAATCTTTTGATTTTTACCTTAATGGAAAAAGACAATAGGCTATAAATATGTGCTAGCATAATTAATTGGGTGTTTAGCTCTGCATGCTACACATCAGAGAATTGCAGCATAAGGAAGCTTATTTATGATATCCAAGGCATGAAAAATGTATGGCTGCCTAGTGGCTAATTAACTACATTCCAAGTTATTGGAGCTAAAAGTTTTCCCCATGGAGATATTAATCATACTTAGCTATTTAACATTTGCCATGCCCAGAATCCTAGAAATTGGCATGCAGTGTTGGATGCTATCTTTGCTGCTCTGTTTGACCATGCTTTAACTCCCATAAGATTTGGTCTCTTTAGTCCTGTTTCTACCTTTGTTTTGCTCAGTTCTGGATTTTTTCCAAAGACAACATTTCCTGCTGCACCTTGGGTTAGAGTTGTCACTCAGCACAGTAAAGTGTAACAGCTCTTGCAAGCCTCTGGTACTGCTAGTCTGGGCCTAATTTTAATACAGTAACTCTTTCTTCTCCATGTTCCAAAGGGGTAGCCATGTTAGTCTAGTTCAGCAAAACAAGCAGGCAGTTCTGTGGCAATTAAGACCAACAAATTTATTTATCTCATGAGCTTTTGTGGGAGAAAATCCCACTTTGTCAGACGAGGTGGGATTTTCTCCCATGAAAGTTCATGTGATAAATAAATTAGTTACTCTTTAAGTGCCACAGGACTCCTTGCTTATTTGTCTTCTCAATGTCCTTTCAAGAAAGCGTTACAGGATGCCACATCCCAATTCACTTTCACATCATCCTCAGGGAGATTTCCCACCACTGAGCAGGGATTTCTCCACTCCTACCCTTCCTATCCGTGAAGATCTCCTGACCTTGCATTTTCTTCCTTCAACCTGCCAAGCATATTGTGACACTTCTTCTATGCTGGTAACCAGCTGCAAAACCCAGTATCATCCTCCCAGCTGCAACACTCTTCTTCTCCTCTTCCTAGGTTTGAATGTCTTCAGCAAAATAGAAGGTAGGGAAGATGCTCGGAGAAGCACGTTCCCGGGCAAAATCCTGTGATGGGAACAGGAGAGGCTGGCTGGATAGGGAGGCAGAGGAGAGAGGCTGAGTGGAAGGGGACAAAAGTGAGGACGAGTATGGATACTGAGAGTGCACAGTCTCATGCATTGGAGAGCTGGATGGACGTACCTGTGAAAGAAAGCAAAAATGTGGGGTAGCCAATAATAAAACATGAGACTCTACAGTAGATACAGATAAATCATTTAAGTACTTTTCCTGGGTGGATAAGTTTCACTATGGCGATTTATTTGTTTTATGGTAGTGTGCCTATGGAATCCTACTCATGGACCAAGACCTCATTGTGCTAGTAGTTGTGAAGAGTGAAAACACAAAACAAAAAGATGTCCCTGCCCAAACAGCTCACGGTCCTAGAAGGACTTCACAATTTGACTGTTACTCCAGGCAGCTTCAGATGAGGAACCTGACATGATAAGATTAAAGGACTTGCTTGGGAGTGGCAAAAACAGTGCTCCAAACTGCCCTGGGCTGGGGAAATGATGTGGTTAAACAGGAGTGAGTGAGCACTTCAAAATACATAACATCTTATCAGAACGGTGGAATAACTTCCCTTTCCTTCCTCCTGTCTTTCTTTCAAATTTTATTACCTTGGCCTCTTTCATTCCTTCTAGCTTGGCCTCATTGTTTTCTTGTCCAAGGGAAACACGCTTTATTTTTGTATTGGCGAGAAGTGCTGATATGCGTCTCCCATTTGAGGGGAGAAACAGGGGAATTGTTGAGCTTGGAAGACAGGGAATAGCCGAATCACCGGGGCGTGTGACTTGGCAGGGATCGGACACCTTCTATTTTATGTTGCAATTGTACAGTAGAAGAAAATGAATGTTTATGGAATAAATGTAATCTTACCCTGTTTTAGGCAGAATTGGAAAAAAGTGCTCATTTGGAAACACTGGATCTGCTAATCAGAGGGAAATTTTAAGAGTTGCCAGTCTATCTGGTAACTTGAAAATGAGCACATCACTGGTGTGTGGGTTAACATTGGACAGCGTGAAAGCTGGAGGCTGATTTGTGGCTTAAAATCGCAGCAGGAGGGGGCAGCAGGGAGACACAGCTCATTGACAAGTTCCAAAGGGGCAGCTGTGTTAGTTTAATTCAGCAAAACAAACAAGGAGTCCTGTAAGTAATCATATCTTCAAAGTGTCTGACCAAGTGGTATTTTCTCCCATGAAAGCTCATGCAATAAACAAATTTGTTAGTATTTTAAAGTGCCACAGGACTCCTTGTTGGTTTTGCTGAACTAGACTAGCGTGACTAGCCCTTTGGAACTTGTGAACATGCAAGGCACTAAATACAACCATTTGATTTTGGAAATGAATCAACTTCATAAGCTCCTAATCTGTAAATTCCCCCATCTTCATAGCGTCTAACGAAGTGGGATTTCTCCCATGAAAGCTCATGTGGTAAATAAATTTGTTAGTCTTTAACACCTTGTTGGGAATTCTTGGGTGTGTTGTCTTGAAGAAAAGGGAGAGTGTGGCATCTGCACAACTCTTTGGTGCCCTGTGTTCTCTCCCACACAGGGCCAGCTATGTCGGTACTGCCCCTACCTTGTCTAGGAAATCTAGTGCCTCAGGTGCTGCTAGCCTGGAATAGTCTATTTACAGGGCTGGGCTCAGATGAGACCTTCGGGAAAAAGTTGTCTGTGAATTCGCAGTAGTCTCATCAAAGTGAAGCCCAGTACAAGAGTATATTGCAGTTGATACTGGATAGGTTTCCAGCTAAAAATGGGGCTCTGTTTTCACACCTTAGTGTAGCAGCAATAGAAGAGTTCTGATCTGTGGAAGTAGAGTAAAACTAGACCAAGTACTCTTCCCTTTCATATAGCCTGACTTGAGCATGCTGGGATAATGTCTTGAAGTCCATTTACCCTTGCTTAGTTTTGGATCTGCAATATGTCAGCTTTTGCTTAAAAAAAAAAAATCTAAAAATGTTTTCTCTTTTCTCAGTCAGACTTGTCAGATCTGCTTCCAATGAAGTCCGTTTCTTCAAAAGAGGGCCTCTTGCTCTTACACTGGCTTTCATGTTGTTTATGTAAGCAAAACTATTGGTTGAAGACAACCTACATAAACAGAAAGAAAAGTTTCTGAAAAATGGACTTTCCTCAGTGATTGACCTAACTGATGGATTTTGATTGGTTGATATAAAGTGTGTCTGTGACTATTGTAGATCTTGTAGTCAAGCAGAGACCTAAATAAATATCAGTTTGTTCCAGTATGGGCCTTATAGGCTCTATACTTTCCTCCTGAAGTATCATATTATGGTTGATATGCCAAACATTAACTGTATGACACTAAATTCCTTGAGTCTAAGTAGCTAATAGTGTTGTATGCCGCTTTATCAAAGGGTTTATTCCAACAAGGACTACGTCTGGAAAAAAAGAATAATTTGTCATAGTTAAATACGTGGTACCACACATCTATTATGTGTAATTAATTGTTCACTGTAAAACACTTACTCCATGTTTACCCAAGCCATTCCAGGTTTGGAACATACAACAATACTGATGGTAGAATACAGATCAATGATGATGATTTCAGTTTGTTATGAGAGCACCCTGAGTGTGCTAAGCATTTTCCAAACATGGAGTGAGACAGTCGCTGCTGCAAAAATGTTTTATTTGAATCCTTGACAAGAAGCATCATGTAAGGGCTACAATAGATGGAGAAATAAGGTCTCATGTCTCCTTTGTTGTGATAGAATCATAGTATTTTAGGACTGGAAGAAACCTCACGATGTTGTCTAGTCCTTTCCCTGGCATTTTGGCAGGAGCAAGCATTGTCTAGACCATCCCTGACAATTATTTGTCTAACCTGCTTTTAAATCTCCAGTGATAGAGATTCAACAGTCTGCCGTGACAACTTAATCTAGTGCTTAACTGCCCTGACAGAAAGTTTTTCTTAATGTCCAACGTTTACAGCCCTTGCTGCAATTTAAGCCCATTGCTTCTTGTCCTATCCTCAAAAGTTAAGGAGAATGATTTTTCTCCCTCTTCCTTGTAACAGCCTCTTATGTACTTGAAAACTGTTCTCTTCCCCCTCAGTCTTCTCTTTTTGAGACTAAACAAACCCAATTCTTTTAATCTTCTCTCATAAATCATGTTCTCTAGACCTTGTATCACTTATGTTGCTCTTGTCTGGACTTTTTCCAATTTGTCCACATCTTTACTGAAATGTGGTGCCCAGAACTAGATGCAATACTCCATTTGAGGCCTAATTAGCGTGGAGTAGGCTGGAAGAGTTGCCTCTTGTGACTTGCTTACAACATTCTTGCCAATAAATCCCAGAATAATGTTTGTTTTTAATGCAATAGTGTTACACTGTTGACTCATTTATCCACTTTGACACCCCCCAGATCTCTTAGGGGGTCATTTCCCATTTTGTATGTGTGCAACTGATTGATTGTTCCTTCCTAAATGGAGACTTTGCATTTTTCCTTACTGAATTTCATCCTATATATCCTATCCATACTTCTTAGTGGAAAAGGTACTCATCAATATGTGGAAAGCACTCATTGCCTGAAAAAATAAACCCAAACTAAATTCCTCTTGGTAGATGAAGTCTGCTTTCAGCCCTACACTTTTAGTATCCACTGTGTTCCTCTTCTCTGTCCTCACTCCATGTGCTGGACCTGGGCAAGTTGTTCTGACAGTGCTCCATGTCTCCCCAGTAATCTTTCCTTCTATATCACTCCAGACATCACTGACTTCTAGAGCTATGAAGACTGTATGATGGTTAGCTCTAGCTCTAGTCAAGTGAAGGACTTTTTATGAACATATACAGCAAGCAAATTCCTTTGGAGCAGTGGTTTTTAATCTGCTGACCAGTCAGCAAACAGCTGCAGCCCATGTGACATCCTCAGGGCCATACAGGTAATATTGGATATGGCTCAGAAAAAACAAGGTGGGCTGCATATACAACCCATAACAGTAAATAGGTTGAGAGCCAGTGCATTGGAGGCATCCAAAGGGGATGGCAGGGCTGTGGAATGTCTAGTAGCGGTGACGCTGTAAAGAAAAATATGTGGACTGCTGACAACTCGGTGACAGTACTACAGGCTGAATGACGGTAATGCAGTCCTCTACCACTCTGTTACATGTTCCTGAATAGTTGCTTGCCTCTAGCTGGTTTGTTTATATGCCACAAACATGCAAGCAGCAGATAATGCCAAGAGGCTGAGATGGATGAGTCCTACTTTAAAGTTGCTGACATGTAACTGGGTTCTCTAGTCCTTGTGCTTAGTAAAGTATGTCCCAGTGTAAGAACGATTGTCAAGGCTGTATCCCCACTCTGGCACTCTGAATGCAGAAGGTGGGGCCTGCAACAGGCCTTAAAACCCACAGGCCTTAAAGTCTGATCTTAAAACTCTCTGAAGCTACCAATTCCTGGTCTTGGAGTGGTATTGCTGCCACCACCCAAATGCAAAAACCTCTTGAAAACCCAGAAAGGTGCACTTGGGAATTGCTTCCTGTGAGATACCCTCAATCACTTCTATTCCTCCCTCAGGAGAGTGATTGAACAACAGCTGGGATTCAAGCTGGCACTGGGACAGAATCCCCTTTTAGTAGTTGGCTGTGCAGTCTGAGGCACATGCACGCAAAACCTCTTGCCTTTTAGAACACAGAACCAGGGATTACTTTAAAAGGAAAAAATCTTTAATTGAAAAGAACAGATAAGAAACACAGAGTTGCTTCTCTAGGATTTAACTTAGGTAGTTACAGTGTAGTGGGAGGGCATACATGTGCTCAGCACAGAGAACTCCAAAAACAAACCAAAAACAAAGAAATACCCTGACCCCATCTAAGTAAATGTTCCCATTTCTACTCACGCCTGGTCAGTTACAAACTTGAGCTTATTTTTGGCAAGGATGTTGCTGGATCCTTCCTCAAGCCTCTCTCTGGCCTCCTCCTGATCCTTCCAGGAGCTGCACTGCTACCAAACAAGAACAGGCAAGGCGGCTGCTCCAATTCAAAAACCTGTTCTTTGTTCCTATTGGCTCCCCTGGGATTCACTGACCAGGGTGCTAACCCCTTCCTCACCAACGTTACTATAGTGATATTGATTAAATGAAATGTGATAGAATTCCTCTCTTGTATTATCGTAACAATAGAGTGGATTTTATTGCTAAAATGTTAATTAAAATTAGGAAATGAAGCTGATCACCAGACACTTCAGACTGGTTTTGAAGATGAACTATATCAGAGACTCTAATCAACGTCTGGGTTTTCACAGTGAGCTTTTAAGACTCATTGTTTCATTGGAGCTGGTATTTTTATATGGTCATTCTTGGCAAAATGAGACAGGAGATCTGTGTAAGGGGAAATTTCACTTGGTGTTTAGCTTAATATTACTAAGATATTTACAGGTAATAAGCAATGAACATTCAAAGTCACAAGCAGAAAAAAAAACTGTTCTCACAAAAATAGAGTCCTGTGGCACTTTTAGAGACTAATACATTTATTTATCACTTCAGCTTATGGGGGCACAATACCACTTCATCAGATGCATGAAATGCACACTGTAATATGCCCGGTATAGATATACATACTAGAAGGGAGGATCACAAGGTCAGTTCACATGGTTCCAAGGGCTAATATGCTAGCCTACCTCAGTAAAGCAAACAAGTTGTTTGGAAGAGGGCCTTGTAACAGCAACAGCTGAAAAGATGAGAATATTTGTAGAGGGCAAACCACCTTTTGTGATGAATTAGCTATTCCAAAACCTTATTCTGGCCCAGAGTGAAGGGGTCTAGTTTGTATATGGATTCCAGTTCTGCGGTTTCATGTTGGAGTCTGTTTTTTTTTTTGTTTTTTTTTTTTGCTGAAGTACTGTAACAAGTATGTTCTTTACAAAAGGTCCAGGTAGATTGAAATGTTCTTCTACTGGTTTTTGAATGGTACCATTCTTGATGTTTGATTTGTGCCCATTTATTCTTTTGTGCAGGGACAGTCCTGTTTGGTTGATATATATGTCAGAGGGTCATTGTTGGTACATGATGGCATATATCACACTGGCAGATATGCAGATGAATGAGCCCAACGGAGTGGCTGATTTGGTTAGGTCCTATGGTGGTGTCACTTGAGTAGATACATGGGCAAACTTGGCAACAGGGTTTGTTGCAGGGATGGCTACCAGGCTTAGTATTCATGTTGTATGGTGTAGAGTTGCTGGTGAGTATCTGTTTAAGGTTATGACAGTACAAGGGACTTCAATCTGACAGACAGATGCTTGGAGATCTCATGCTGTCCAGTACTAAAACAACCTTGGAACTTCTAAATATTACAGATAACAGTTTCCTAACTCAAAAGGTATTGCAGACATCATGGGTAGCTTTTATTAGACCTTGCCCTAAAAAATAAAGAGGAACTGATCACAGACCTAAAAATGTAATGCTAGCATAAGCACGAGTGACATGACTTGGTCACATTTATAAAGTGCAAGCAGAATAAAGTTCCAAAGGGGTAGCCGTAGTTAGTCTAGTTCAGCAAAACAAGCAAGGAGTCCTGTGGCACTTTTAAAGACTAACGTTTATTTATTGCATGAGCTTTCGTGGGAGAAAATCCCTCTTTGTCAGATGTTTTGAAGATGGGGAACTTACAGAATAAAGTACAGACCAATAAAATTATATGTGTGTATGTATGTGACTGATTTCACAATGCTAAAAAAAGTTATGAGCCAAATTAACTGGGAAGAAGAATTTAATCAGAACAACGTGGATGATAATTTTGAATCATTTTAAGAACACCTTACTAAATGCCCAGAAGGCCTCAGTCCCACAACTGAGGAAGATGACCATACTGGTTTTAAAAATTATTTATATAGCAAATGAAAGTAGCAGTAGATTTTTTTTAAAAATGAAGGGGGGGGTGATAACAATGAATAAAAATCAGAAATGAGGAATTGTAGAAAGCCATTAGAGAGAGCCAAGGAACACAAAGAGACCTCTGTGCCCAGAAGTGATAAGGATTTAAAAAGAGTTTTTTAAAATATATTGAGAACAGAAAGAATCCATAGCATTACTAGATGGAAATAATCAATATCTACTCCTGACTGAAAGAAAGGATCAGTTGTCTGTAGTGGTGCATTTAAAAGCTGTTTTTGATAGTCTTGGTATTGAAGCAGTGTTGACCTGTCCGTATCTCTGGGGAGAAGTTGATGACACATCTCTTCTATGGTGTCATGTTGCTTCCTCTCTGAGCTCCCATGAATGAGTGTTCAACTTGCCTGAGGCCCCTGTGGCATGAGGTTCTGCCGGGTTCCATTCCACCACCCATCATGTAAGGGGGTCAGTGAGGGACAGTGGTGAGAAATGTTGGCCCACCACGCATTTCAGCAGCAAAGAGAAAGCCAGTGCAGCATATGAAACACAAGATTTGTATGCTTAGGGTTAATGCTGCTGCGCTCCGCACTGGATGACACCTGCAGGTGGTCTGCAACGAAACCATCCAGCAGAGAGCCAAAGTCAGGCTGGGTCCTGGATTAATAAAGCCTTTCTCCAGATCCATCCTCAGCACAGCAGAGCAAAGCCTAGCTGCTCAGACTTAGCAATTCTGAAACTTATAGTGATGGAGGCTAGTGGCATGACGTTTCCAGTAGGAGGCCCTAAACTCTAGAACTCTGTTGCTGTCTCTGTTTAATAGTGTCTGACTGCGTGGCACACGAGACCAGCCTCTTTGCCTTAGTCTTTCATTGAACTTTGACCAGAAGGTGCCTGGTAAGGAGCGGTGTCTGAGTGTTCCTTCTAAAGGATGATGTTGCTTTGGATTGCTTTGGGAACAGTGCAGTGATTGCATGGCATTTATTTACTCCAACATTTTCTACAAAGAAAATTCTCCCAGAGGCAGCCAGCACACAAGCATGTCTGTAAATGTAGGTAACAGTGGAGCCTGAACCTCGATGCTCTGTGCCTGTACAATGGCTATGGGAAATGAGTTTGACCTATCTGTCTCCCACCGGAAAGGTGTCCAAATTACACAAAGCCCCCATTTGCCCTAGGTGGGACTGCCTAGCTGCTTCGTGGCAGACACAGCGAAGAGGCTGTGGGACGGATGAGCCATGCACAGTGTACTCCTTGTACCCTAGAGCTGACTCCTTTCCTTCAGACACCATGAAGCATCTAACAGATACCATAGTGATGGTTGCAGTATAAGAACTTGAACGGAATAGTTAACCTGCACTAAACCTACCTGGACATAAGGACATTTTTCTATTTACAACATAGGGATGTCAGTCCAGAAAATCTTAGGAGCATTGAAATCCCTTCATTCTCAAATATTTTCATGCCAGAACCTCCTCTGTCTGTCTATCTATCTGGAATATCTTTTAGTGCCCAGAAAGTTTATCGAACCTAAAACTCACTGGCCCTCTTAATTAGGTACTTAATTTCATCCCTGTGCTTAATTTTTTGTGCTTTATTCACTTACTGTTCTGCAAGCACAGAGGAAGAAAAAGTGTTTTAATCAGTGCAAAATTCTTTGGCAATCATGCTACTGAAGCCTTCAGTTTCTGAATGTCTCAGGAGCTCTGAATAGCGCTCCAAGAAAGAATATAAAGCCCTTGCAGGCCTACCTTTCAGTGCATGAAAGGAATGTTTAGTTCTTTCAGTTACATAATAGGCCTGAAATGGATTAGCAGGACCCAAACAAATTCTTTTCCTTGAGAATTTATTCCCTGCATTGCTTCTCCTTTTTCTGATGCTCCCTTCTCAGTGCTAATGGAAGGATTTTCTCTGTTATTAATTTGAGAAGTAAATTGCAGCATGGTCTCCTGGAAGCAAGACATTGATTTTAAACAAAGGACTCTGGTTGAAGTGGAAAACTTCTTCTCTTTATTAACTTTTAAATGGAAATATATTTGCCAAGGAAGGAACATTTTGAGGAGTGAGTGTGTGGCTCCTGTTCTCTTTTTAAGAAATATTAGATTAAATTCTGCTATTTCAGATTTTAAAAGCTAACTCTCTCTCATCAATGAAGGAATCATTTCTGGTATTATTGGTATTGTAAAAAATAAAGCTAAACATTGTTGCATTTGTCAGATCATTTCCATAGCCTTTTATGTAATCAGTGCATTAATATTTTATTTTTCTCTCTCACTAGGTGCTTTTATAATCTGCTGGACCCCAGGATTAGTCTTGTTGCTCCTTGATGTTTGCTGTCCCCAATGTAATGTCCTGGCATATGAAAAATTCTTCCTGCTACTTGCTGAATTCAATTCTGCCATGAACCCTATCATCTATTCCTATCGGGACAAGGAAATGAGTGCTACCTTCAAACAGATCCTTTGCTGCCAGCGTAGCGAGAATGCCAATGGCCCCACCGAGGGCTCTGACCGCTCTGCTTCATCACTCAATCACACCATCACAACTGGAGTACAAAATAATGACCATTCTGTGGTTTAAAAAGAAATGGAAAGTTCAAAATGAGCCACCAAGGAAGGACTGCTCTTGATGGTTGAACAATAACTGGCTACAAAACTACATACAAAGATGGCTGGGCACAAGGAAAGTAATGAACTCACAAGATATTCTTAAATATTAATGGACTACAACAGTACTCTTTTTTTCAGAAAACTACCTGTGCACAACACCAGCCATGTCGCCAGGCTATAGCCCTCAGTCTTTCTTCTACTTTCTGGAAGCAGAATGCAGTTTCCTTGAAATGGAATTCATAAGTAGCGCTTGGAAAGTCTTCCTTAGACCACGCTAACTAGACTTTGTCCAAATAGGCTTTGTCTTGAGGCCAGTTGGAATCAACTCCAATTAATTAAGCTTATACCTGCTTCACTGCATTTACATATAGACACTTAGTCTTCTTTTTTAAAAAGAATACATTTCATTTAATAAACACTTAATATTTATCGCCATCCGCATGCTTGTGATGGACATTAACTGTGCAGGGAGAAGAAAACATGCTGTAGTCTTGGTATGCTTAGCTACACTGCCATAACTACAACAAAACAAAAATATTTTTCTAATACAGGCAACAGGAAAATGCTGGAAATTCCGACTTTTCCTATCTTCTTTACTGGTGTTGAAGAGCATGCATGTTCTGTGTGTATGTGGATTATTTTAATTAAGGAAAAGATGCTTATTGTAAAGTCCGCAGGAAAGTAGAAAAGCTTAGCGTGTATTACAGTGTTTTTTTAGATTATGAAATAAACAGTACTCTAGTCACAAGGTATTTAACTTTCTTTTTTGAAGTGTGGTATTGAAATATGTAACATACATAAGGGGTCCCAAGTTTACTCATGGTCAGCCCATTCAAGTAGGCTAAGTCTTCAGTACTCTAAAAGAGCTACAGCCAGGAAGGAAAGCAGAAGCATGGCAGTGTTCTGTATAATATATTTATGGTGTGGGAGTGGTTTTCTCATCCATCGAGGAATGCAAAGGGATATTTTGAGTTGATAAAAGAGTATTTTTAAACACTTTTGCAAACTGAAATCTGTTTTTTGTACTGACAAGCATTTTTGAGGGTCTGTATTGAATAGTTTACCCTTCACCTCAAAACCAGTAGCTACATGGAGTTAAGGTACCATTCTGTTTTTTGTGGAGACCAGCTATATAATAACCTGTCAAAAACAATTCAAACCTTTATTAAGAGAAGCCAGTGTAATATCTGGACATCTCATATGTGGCTACTTTTAAGAAGAGATACCACCTGTCCAATTATAAACTCGTATGAATTGTTAAACGTTAATGAAAATCCATCATCTGCCATCAAATAAATTTTAGTGAAGAAGGGATCTTTGTGCTAAAGAACTTGGGACCTTTGTGTGTGTGTGCGTGCACGCTTATGTATTCATAACAATGTAATGGATCGCCACAAAAATTCATGACTGGCCATTTTCCATGTTGTTAGATGCCTAAATAATGACTTGTTTGAGATGTATCAGTCGATGTAATGCTCTGCAATGTTAGGTAACAGGTGTTGGAATACTGTCATGAGGGTGTTATGGAGAGATGACTAAAGTACGTAGATTTAAGAAGGAAGCCAGAAAAAGGGAATTCAGTGCCAAGAAGGAGGACAGAGTAGAAAGTTGCCAGGGGAAATCCAGAGCTTTCTGAAGTTAAAGGGAGTTTTGCCATTGATTTTGGTGGAGTCATGATTTTTACATGTAATGTTTAGCAAGTGTGCAAGGGCTACGTGAAAGTGGAGGAGACAAGAATGGGCAGGTGGGCTTAGAGAAGGTATCCAACAATCATGCATCAGTTAAACAAGAGACTGATATTTACCCATTGCTTTGTACAGAACACGTACAACTATATTCATTTTTTACTGAGGTTGAGAACAAATTAACTCTTGGTTTTGCGCACCTGTAACTACAATAAGAACTAGAAGATGGGCTGTTTGAACATAAAAAAATCTCCACACTAAGCCACTAATAAAGTTTTCTAAATGAGTGTAAAATGTTTTGTGTGCATACCTGTCAGTGCTGAGGATGTCATCTCTCTTTTTCTGGGTCTAGTCTGCGTTCGCTTCTTCTGGGTGCTGTAGCAAAGAGACTGGTAGTAATGGGAAAGGACTCAGAACTTAAAGTGGAAGAGGAGGCACTGCTGTATCTGGTTTTAATTGTTGTTTTCTTCCTTTTCGTCAGGCATTTCTGATGTCATACGTTAGCAGGACTGGTGGTGGGAAGTCAAAGTTGGTGGAAGGAAGGAAAGGGGGATCGGCCAGTTGGTGAAACAGCCAATTCTACTCACATAATGGGATCCCAAAGTAGAGTGTCTATGGCTATGTCTACACTTGCAAGTTAGTTCTAATTAAGGAGGCTTAATTTGAACTAATTTTATACCTGTCTACACTAGGATTCATTAGTTCAAACTAAGAAATTCTTTAATTCTAATTAACAGATGCTTAGTTCAAACTAGTAAGGCCTGCCAGTTAGTTTGAACTAAGCCCTTAGTTTGATCATTAGTTCGAACTAAGGACAGTGAAAACTAGGACTAACCCTTAATTTGAATTTATTAGTTTGAACTAAGAGCAGTTAGTTGAAATTAACAAAGCAGACTAATTCAAGTTTAGTTCGAACTAACGTTGAATTTACTAGTTTGAATTAACAAATTCAAACTAACTTTTCCTAATATAGATGTAGCCTATATGCCAGCTTTGAAAAATAAAGCAAAACAACCCTTATCCCCCCCCCCCCCAAAATATTTTAAAATGTGGGTGACTGAACATTTTAGAGAGGGAGTGTGGAAAAGATTGAATCAGCAAGAATCATTTGCAAAAGACAGAACAGTTGACAAACCTAGTATGCATGGTGGGTGTCCCTATTTCCCTCTTGCTATAAAATGACTTGATGTGACCCCTTGCATCCTGTAACCAATGTCCATTTCCACAGTGACATTAATCGATGCTGAATGCTAGAACTTTGCCACAGCAGCATTAATCCAGGAACACTTGTCACACACACGTGGCTTTTTACAACTTAAAGGTGAAGTGCAGAGGTTTGCTCAAAGTTAACAAAGTGCAAACCTTATTTATAAGATTCCACTAAAGGAATTGAGCCTGTGGCTGTTGAAAAAATTAACTGGTGTGGTATGTTAACGAAATTGCCATCCTATATCCTTGAGAAATCGGAGTTGCCAACTGCATAGATTTCCTGGAAGTTAATGTAATTTCAGTTGCCAGGAGTGAAGGAAATGAAAACAAGCATTTGGAATACAATGATCCTTTCAGTCTCCTGTCTATGATGTGTCTCATGTCACTTATTTTGGCAGAGAAACCAAGAAATCTACCATTTTAATTTCTCAGTTTCTGTAGTGGTTGTATAACTGTCTCCAGTTGTATTTAACTACACACAGTGATAAATAAAAGTTTCAACAATGATCTAGAAATCCCACAGAAAGGTTTGGGAGACTTTTAAAAATGCCAAAGTTTCTCCCATCATCATTAACCTACTTGTATGATTTGTCCAAGAAAGTTCAAGCATAGCAGTATTTTCTCAGAAAGTTGTAAACACAGGAGATCTTTACTAAAGTGAGATGCTTGCTAAGGATCTTTGAATGCCAATAACCAAAATTTCTTTTCCTAGCTTAGTTATTTGGTAGCAGCACCAGTGTCTGAGTTCTCTGTGGACAAATGGAAAGAATTAGGGCATTCTTAATGGTGCACAGAGTTTTTTGCAAGCTAGAATATGAAACGTTCACCAAGCTTTTGCCTCTGTTCTCTTCTATGTTCCCCACAGATGGAGAGGATAGCTGTAACTATCTTCATATAGACATTCATGATGAGGCAAGGGACAAATTCTGAAGCTATTAGAGGTACAAATTTACATTAAAAGAAAACCAATTCTTCACCATGTTCTAACTACAGTAGCTTTTATTGTGAACCCTGCCGCTTGATCAGTGCCATCTTAGATCTATTGCCAATCTCAGGTAGTGTAATAGAGATGTGCCCAAACTGAAAACCAAAATCAGAGTGTAATGAAGTTTGGAACCAGAGCTAAATTTTACTACTTGCTGCTATCACTAAAAGCAAAAACCACAAATCCAAATATACCTGAAATCCTCATCTGGACCTAGAGATAAATGCCCAGGGTCATAGGTAACTAACAGCCATCACAGCCAGTTATTTCTCAGTAAAGTTAAGTGCAAGTACAAGGGCTGTGTCTACACTGGGGGGTGATCCAGCTCCGGGCCCCCGATCTGGTCCAGGTGCCCCATCTGGCTCCTGCTGCCAGTGGCAATGGGCTGGGAGACCAATTTGGCTCCTGCCACTGGTGGCAAGCAGTGTGAGGCCCGATCTAGCTCCGAGTTGCTTGCTCCAAGCGGCTCAGAGCCCAAACCGGTCCCAAGCCACTTGTCGTGGACTACAGGTGGTTTGGCAGTCTGGTCAATTTCACTGTAGCCTGTGAAACTGACCAGGCTGACTGGGCTGTCTCCCCAGTGGCAGCCTTTCTGCCACCGGGGAGACAGTCCAATGACCCAGCCACAGGGCCAGATCAGGCTCCACACTTCTTGCTGCCAGCAGCAGAAGCCGGCTCACAGCCCTTGCCACCTGCGGCAAGAGAGTGCGAGCCAGATCAGGATCCCAGCCCCTTGCTGCCATTGGCAGGAGCCAGCTCCCAGCCCGTGCTGCCTGTGGCAAGGGGATGGGTGCTGAATTGGGTCCCCAAAGCCAGATCAGCCCATGGGGGCTGTTTGGGACTCAGAGCGGGGCAGGGCCTGGGCCCCCTTCCTGCCCTTGAAAGTCACCAATGCTTAAGTCAACATAATAGAATCTGAATGGGGCCAGGGAGTACCTCAGGTTGATTTAAGGCAGGTTAAGTTGACCTACGGCTCCAGTGTAGACATAACCCAGGAATTTTAGAAGACAAAGCCTTAAAGTTCCTAAGAGGTTGTTGGGAATTCTTCCCCACAAAAGTTCTCCAATTTAAAGGCAAGGTAATATGCCCATTCAAGAGTCAATAGTTCTTAAAATATCTGCATAAACTTCAAACAGTATTGAATAGGAACATTTTAAATGTTTGTTAAAGCATGTACAACTACCATGGGGGTGGGGGGATAGCTCCCTTAATTATATTTTTAGGGCTCCGAGCACCATCTTCTCTTAACACAGACCAGGATAAAGATACATGCAAAAGATTTTTTTTTTTTGTGATTTTTAAATGACATTATGGCTTGGAAAGGTTTAAAAGTGTGCATATGTGCACTCAGCTGCCCCCCCCCCCCCAGCTACTTGAAATGAATGAGAATTATAGAAGATACAGTTGGGTTATCATCCTATGACACTTAGCCAAGCAATGACTATGCTTTATATCTAGAACTCTGCTTTGTCCATTCTAATCATGAAATGTGGTGGAGTTGCCTTAAAAGTATTTTCATTTTTTCTGTATTGCAGTACTGATGTAATGTATTACATTGATGTAGAGGAAATACTTCGTGTTTCATTAGTGCTTTATTAGGAAGCTTGTCTACACTGTAATTTATAAATCCTATTTTAGCACCTTAGTGAATGAGGTTGCAAACTGTAATGTAGACAAGCTCTTAATGAAGACTGGAAAAAATATGAAGTGTTATGTCGGGTGGAACACAACTTGTGATAAATGTTTTTTTCCTTGCCTACTTAAAATTGGCAAGTATGTTGCTTAACTTGTTTTCAAACATGAATATGCATTGTACTCTAGATAATAGCTAAGAGAAGGTGAACATGCTATATCATATTTTAAGAAATCTCACAGCATCCCAGTGTAGTCTTCGATTCCTGCATTTAGTGATCCATCTGTGTCGAAGACTGCTTGCTGTTACAGGCCAGTCAGTTTTTAATCAGTTCTCCCAGTTTTTAGATGTTCATTTAGCTGGCAAGTTTTAGAAGAAAAAAAGCCCTTCTAAAGGGTCACAAAAATCTTTACAAGTTCCAAAGGAGCAGCCGTGTTAGTCTAGTTCAGTAAAACGAACAAGGAGCCCTGTGGCACTTAAAGATGATAAATATATTTATTGTATGAGCTTTCGTGGGAGAAAATTCCACTTTGTCAGATGCTTTGAAGCTTCCAGAGACAATGCCTTGTCATACCATATATCCCATCTTCTCCTCTCCTTCTCTTATAGAGTGTTAGACACAGTTGCTCATTCTTTCTCCCATGAAACTTTGGGCAGTAAATAAATTTATTAGTCTTTAGAAGTGCCCCAGGATTCTTTGTCTGTCATCCATATACAGTAAATTTTTCTGAAGCTGCTAGGGAAATAACTAAGAATATAAAGATACAGCTGGACAAATATATTATGGTCTTAGACCATCATATTGTCTGCCACATCGTCCTAAATAAATCCAGACCAGTGATGTGCTGCCAACACTTTAACAAGGGACCCTCACAAAATGTTCCCTGTGCCAGTAATAAGCTCCTTGTAACCAGAGGTGTATATGTGGGAAACTAGAGACTCTGGCTGTTTGCGCCACCCCCCCACCCCCCAATTAAATGAAAGTACTTTCTCTTAACTCTTAACTATAGATGGAGCCAATGCAACTTGGCAAACAAAAGTTATATCAAGTTCATTTCTTATACATGTTTATAGGTTATATCTGAAATAGGAAAGTGTTTGGCTTGTATAATATGAAGTATGTGGTAATACCTGTTAGGGGAGATCTGGCATGAGGACAATTTGTTACAAGTTACATCTGCATATTGGTGCGACCAGGTCCATTCTACTGAGTGATAACGTTTGCTTTTTGGAGTCCCAAGATGATTTAGCAGCATTGTGGGATATGTTTATTTCTGGTGAATCATATTGAAATCAAAGCCAGTGTAAATTTGTACTTTTTGGCATTGACTGTAGCTCCGTATTCTCTCCCCTTTGTTCCAGGCTGGCAAGCCGCCTTCACCCTTTACTCTGGGCTGTTTAAATCCACAATTATGGCATTTTAATCTCAGGCAGTCTTCATACCTCTGAAGGTGTTACCTGGGTGGACATATATTATGATGCCCCAGGTGGGTTGTTGGCAGAAGGTATCCAGCTCAGAACCCATGGCTCTAAATCCATGTACCTCTACTGCTCAAGTTAAACATCCAGCTCTGTTTGCTCCTAGCCAGAAGCGGACTCATAAATCTCGCTATGTGGTCCAGATGTAAAAGGGGGTCATAGAGCCAGAGTGTGTGAATGGGAGTTAGACATGAATAATAGTGTGCTTGGCTATGCAAGGTTGAGTTGTTAAGCATGAAGGAAAGCATTAGGCTTGTGCTTCTGTTGGTGCTCTGTCCGTTATAAAGAAGGCCTGATGCGCTTGAGAATTTTTCTGCTTGATTTTCACAATAGAAACTTAGTTCCATTTAGCCTTTTGTTTATTATTTGTTTTAAGATAGTACCTAGTATCTCCAGTCTTGTACCAGGATTTTACTTTGCTAGGCCTTGTAGAAACACAGAATAAAAAGACAGATTGCATGCTTGTTGGGGGAGGGACTAAGATGCACTGTGATGACTGAAGATCTTATGAAATGATGTCAGCACAACGTCTGGCAGAGAAAGTTGAACAATAGAGAAGGGAAGAAAGTTTTACTTGGGCCTTCTATACAGCCATACACATGGTAACTAAATCAGTTCACTTTTTATTATTGCGGTGCAAGTCTGTCTAGACATGCCTGTCAGAATGTGTGCCCCATTTTGATTTGGATGAGGTAATTAAAATATCAACTAAAACTTTGACACTGGTATTCCAAAATTGGTGTGGCCATACACTGACTTCCACCACAATAAGGAAAAGAGTGAATTGAAACTGATTTCATTACTGTGGTGCCACTTTGTGGGTAGATCAGCCCTCAGACTGCTTATAACCCTTGTTTGGTTTTCTGTCAACCTCTGCTTGATTAGTTAACACTTCTGCCAAAAGAGGTCTTTGTTAAAGAATTAACAATCCAGCCTGAGTCTTCAGTTGAGGTAGAAAGCTAATAGTTTATAGACTGTAAGTTGCTGAATAAGTCCTTCAGCAAAACTAGAGTTGACATTCCTGGGGAGGGGCGAGTGGGGAGGTCCTCCATTTTAATACCTTGTAAAAATGTAGAAAAGGGCTAAAATCTCCCCCCCCCCCCCAAAAGCCCTTTCTATGTAACATTTAAAGCTTTACCAATGGGACCTCCAATGGCATGTCGTGCAATGTAAAGAGGCTTCATAAAGCTTGCCTTGGCTTGACATAATGAGCAGGAAGCCAATATAAACAATTACTGTATAAATCAAGCCTCATGAAAACCTACTGTGATGCTTCAGGGATTTCTTTTAGACCCGGATGACCATTTTCTGGGGAAGTCAGGCTATTTATTTTGCAGTCTGTTAACACAAAAAACAACACGTGCAGGGCTGCAGGGCTCACAGGCCAGGAGTGCACTAGGCACCCAACAGAGCATGAATGTGGAGGAGCAGTTCAGAGTTTAGATTCTAAGGCCCATGTTTGGCCACGAGCTTTGCAGGGGCTCAGAAGTCTGTCCATGTGGTGCAGTACCATCTACTTCACATGAGATAAGTAGGTTCTGAGACTAGACTCCTAAAACTAGGGCTGCAAAGTCCTAGTAGGTCACCTACTCTATCTCTTTGCCACTGCAGGCTGGTTTCCTACAGGAGACCTGTGGCGTCAGGCCAGAAGCTCTCATTCCTGATGTCCCCTGGCCCACTGCCCCTCTGTTTCTGGCTTGGCTTGGCTGGCTGCCAACATTATTATTATTGTAAATTTTTGTTTCCTGGATCCTGTTGGGCAGGAGAGAGGCCAGAAGCTAAGACTCCCTTTCCCCTTCTTCTTGGCCAGCCAGCCTGTCACCCATAGCTCTTGCCAGTCTTGGCATCTTCTCCTGCTCCCATACTGGGTACCTCGGAGCAGGAAGAGTGGAAGTGACAAGTGTGTGCTGGGCGGAGGAAGTGTCTTTTAACTGGCCCAACATGTCAAGTATGATCAGTCCTGCAGCCCTGATCCCACTGGGGCTGTGAAATAACAAAGAGGAGAGCTGAAGGAGGAGTCAGGCAGATGTGGAAAGTTAAGGGGCTCAAAAACCGTGAAGAAGAAGAAGAAGGGTAACGAGAACCTCAAACACAACTAATCTTAGGGGCCCATGAAGCTTATGGCCACAAGGCCCCCTGACCTGGATAAACCACGAGATCTTCATCTTTTATTTTTAGAGCATGTGCATGCCTATGTGGCTACATTGGAAAAGTAAATCGTTTGCTAGGTGTGAGAAGAACCCACAGATACTTCCACATGTGCAGCAGGTGGCTATGGGAGTCTTCACCTGCTTTCTCTAAGACAAGTCCATTACTATACCCCAATGGATCCTCTTATTAACACTGCCCAAAATTCTGAGCTTGGCTCTGGTTAATAGTCTGGTTATGTTTGCATGGGGAATAGCTGAAATCACTGTGAAGGAGCTCCTTGAAACCTGGCCCTACTGTGAGGAAAGAGCTAGAGGAGACTATCTGGTGGAAAAAGAGACAGATCTATCTGCTGTGGCACTTTGAGACACTATCTCTTTAGTAGCTCAGATCCGTCCAACTTTTTTTAAAAAGTTTCTTTGTCTTTCTCCCCAGCCGGTAGAAGAGGGAGATCAGTGAAATAAAAAGAGGTTAAATGTCCTAGTAGGGATGCCTGTGTCCATGTTCATTTTGTTCTGAAAGGGGCAAAGCCTGTGGCCATTGTCCTCTCTTGTGGTGGTGAGTTCAACTCCTTGTAAAGTTCCATCTCCCTCCCTCACTGACTGGCCAACCATTCCATTGAGCAGGGAAACATTGCATTCTGGGAGGATTTCCCCCCAGAGTGGGAGGACTAATTGCTTTGTTTCAGCTGGTGCTCTGCATGCGCACTGACACAAAACTGGTTCAGGTTGAGTCATTGAGCTTTAACCAGTTATTCAAACAGTCGCAAATTAGTCAGTTCTAACTGATTATCAGACCATGAGGGGTCTTCGTCTGATCATGTTATTTCACAAATGGCCTAGGGGCTTTAGCCATCACATAGAGGAGATCTTAATTATATGTCCTCGCTAATTCTTCAGCTTACTTGATGTGCGCTGCTTGGTTGACATGTTCTCTCCCTCCCCATTGCTTACCCAAGCAATCTGTATGTGTTGCTCTTTTACTCTTCTTCCCTTATAAGAACTGCCCCCCTCCCAGCCCTTTAATCATTTTTGTCGTTCTTCACTGAATTCCCTGTACGTTGCCTACATAATTCTTCGTGAGCTGCTCAGAGCTGAACAGTGAATTTCCTACAACATTGCATGGTACTCTCTGAAACAATTGGTGAAATGGAGTATTTAAAAAAATCAACAGTGCAGGAGGGGAAAAATTAAGAAAGAGACAGAGAGGTGAAATCTTTCATGCAGGGCTTAGTCTGTGATTTCTTCTGGGGCTTTCTGACAAGTTCAAAGAAGGTTTTTTGTTTTCAAAAGGAATAATGCCCTTTGCATAGTATGGCTTTTTCCAGATGGAGGCTGAAAGGCTATGTGTTATTTTAGGTGCATTTCATTTATTAAAAGCTCAAAAAGCCAGTTTAAACAAAGAGAAGCCTTCCCATTTCCCACCTACATCTGACATAAAGTTAAACTATTTTTAAATAAGTGGCACTTCACCACTAACAAACTGAAGGATGCTGAAAAGCTTCAAACACTGGGCTTTTTCACTGCTCTGATCTTTCCAGCATCACAGTTTCTGGGTATTGAATTGGATTGTTCTTCATTGTTGGTCAAAACTTGCAAATTTTTCTCTTCTTCTCAAGTGTCTTCTTGGGAACTTTTATAACTCAGCAGTTCAAGAGAGTTGCTCAAAAATGTGCCTGCATTTGAGCCATCCCAGCTGCTGTTGCCTTCTAGACCCCTCTGCTGCTTGTTAACAATGAGGTTTGAGTTGGATCTGTTGCTGGATGCTAGCAGAAAACACTTATTTTGTTTAAAAATTCTTGTGTCAGGGAGATGCCAACATCAGATACATGACCTTACCGCTAATGTGCTATGCTGGAAGAAAGCAGCCTATTTCAGATAGCGTTTCTTAAAGAGGCACATTAAGAAAACATTCAGTTTCCTGACTTGAAGTGGCTTGAGCTTAAAAATGAGTGACCTTTCATTTAATTTTTTCTCCCCCACCACAGAAGATTTAGATGCCTATGCTCTTTTATGAACATGCTGAAGAAAAAAGTTGTTGTTTTTTGGATTCACTTCATCTGTCCCCTCTCATGTCACTTCAGAATGAAGTATCTTTTTGCCTAGTGGGGGACTCACTGCTATGAATTCAATGGGGAAGCGGCTTGAGGAAAAATGATTGAACTGGGCTATAAAAAGCAGTAGCCAAGGAGAAAAGGAAAGGTCAGGGTTTTCAAAAGGGCTCACCGATGGCTTACTCTGGTAAACCATTGACTTCCCTAGGCAGAGTTACACGCAGTGATAGGCAGTTTAAACACTCCAGTCTAAATAAATATTTATGGAAAGCAGCATGACCTAGTGGCTAGATTATTGAACTGTGCCTCAAGAGATGTGGGCAGAAATTTTGGGCCTTCTGGAGTTTTGCTCCAACAGGAATTTTGCCATTAACTTCAATGAGGTCTGGATTTTGCCTTGGATTTTGTTCCCACCTCTCTCATTGACCTGCCATCACCCTGGACAAACCACTTCACCATTCAGTGCCTCCGTTTTGCCTCCCACCCTTTGTGTCTCTTGACTATTCAGCTTGCAGACCTCTCTGATTGTACACTAGGGGTATGTACAGCACATAGCACTGTTGGGTCCACTGTGCACTGCTGTTATATAACAACAATCATTACAGGTCTAGCTATGAGTGAGGTGGAGACGCGTTCACACTCTTTTGAGTGTGCAAGCAGATGGTAGCAATATTCTGTGTACAACAAGCTGGGATCCAGCAACCTGTGATTTGTAGGTGTTGGGCAGGGGAAAATGAGTTGCCTTACTTACATTGCAGGGGGATAAAAGAAGGAGCTGTGAAAATAATCTTTTCTAAAATAAGAGTTTTACAGGTTGCAGAGTAAGGATTATATACTTTGACTGATAAGGGGGCAGCTAAGATTGTGAAACACTGGTTTGATATAAACTACTAGTCCGTATCAGCAAAATCCAGAGGGTCATAATTAGTGCTGATACATATCACACTGTTCCTATCCAGTTTACTTTCTACTCTCGTTTGCATGTGTTGACCTGCAGAGGGCAAGACTTCATTCATCTTAAATGAATTGTTTACATGAATCAAGTGATATTTGGTTCAATTATCTGGTGACCCCACATATTTTTGCAACCATTTACAAATCCCCATCTGGCACGCCCTTCATGAACAGACTCTGTGATTCATAGGCTTTATAACTCATATTTAAGCTATCTGCAAAAATAGTGCTTCATCTACAGCCATGCAGATGCATGCTTAAACCAGTTTAGTAAATGAAAGATTTCTACCAATGAACTGAAGAGTTTTGAATGTGACTGTTGACATATCATACTCTTTCATGACTTGTGTAGACCTCCTCACTACAGGAACCTTCTGGAATGAACAATATCAGGTCTTGGGGGAAAAAATTCATGGAGTGTTGCATCTTTTGTGCCTCCGACAACAATATTAATCTAAAGAAACCAGACCACCACAGTTGGGTTCCATCTAGTACACAACCCACTGCTGCTCTGTCTGGTTTCTGGCAAATTCTAAAACACAGACTATGGTGAGCACAATGAGAAGGTTGATGAGCCAGATAAAAGGATACTGCCCCTTTTCTATGGTCGATAAGGTCAATAATGTGGTCTCTTTTATTGGACCAGCAAATAACCTATAAAATACAAGCTCTCTGGCCCAAAAGAATCTTCCTTCCCCTCCAGCCTTGGCCTTTCTCTTGTGCCTTCCACTTGAAGACCTCAAAGCATTTACAAACATGGAGTCCTGTGGCACATAAAAACCAACAAATTTATTTATCGCATGAACTTTCATGGGAGAAAATCCCACTTTGTCAGATACTTTGAAGATAGGGAGCTTACAGAAAGGAGGAAATAAATGCAGGGAAGTGTAAGTCATGGGAACAGGTCACACTGTAACAGCAAATCAAAGCAATTGTTAAGATTCAAACACTGGGGAACAGCATACAGAAGAAAATGAAATGGGTCAGCATTTCAATCTTCTTGATCACTTCACTGATGATTAATTAATTGTGGTGCTCAGGCAGAGGAATGCCAGATCAAGGTTTCAAAGAGAAGCTGCTGAGATCAAATTTATTTGCAAATTTAATTGCATTGCTTCATGACTTAATAGGGACTTTGGATTTTTCTTTCATTACAACAGGTGATTTGACCTCCTCTTCCTCGATATGCTGTTCCCCAGTGTTTGAATCTTTACAACTGCTTTGATTTGCTGTTATAGTTTCTCCCACGAAAGCTCATGCAATAAATAAATTTGTTAGCCTTTAAGTGTCACAAGACTCCTTGTTTGTTTGTTTTACTGAACTAGAGTAACCCAGCTGCTCCTTTGGAACGTCAAAGCATTCACAAGTGCTAGCCATCTCATGTCTCCGTTTTAGAGGTGAAGAAAGGATGATGACACACCTGCAGGGAGTCAGAGCATTGCTGGGTGGGTGCTCAGGGCATAAGAGGGTGTTCTAGACTCCCTTGTTGTCTTCTGGAGTAGGTGGTGGGGATGAGTGGGAATGAGTTTGTTGCAGCTGCCCCACTCCTTGACACTATAATATATGCTGGCTAGAGGCTAACAACAAATGACCACTCTGGTTATAAACTGTTTCTAGGTATCTAAATGAAATATGGTGCAACCAGACTGCCCTGGTCAGAAGAAAAACTGCATCCATTTTACTCTGTCAAACAGCATGAATGTTCACAGAATCAGGACCATTTAACAATAATAGACAGAAAAACTATATTTGTAGCATTTTTATGATTTTTTTTTATGTGAGTCGGGCTGAAACCAGGCGATGGAAGGCTCTTGGAATGAGAGCCAATCACTAGAGATAAATAATACACCAAAGTCAATCATAACTAGTTTGGCAGAAATAATCACATCCCCACATCCCCAACCCACACAGCAATGCCAGTAAAACTTATCTAATGTAGGCCAGGTATAATGCAGGCACTTTTGAAAATGTTACTCCTAGTCAATGTAAAGTCATAGAGTGGCCAGTATTTTGAGTAAGTGGCTTTACCAGTAATGGTAACAGTATTTATGGAGTTCTGTGGCACTTAAAGAGTAACAGATTTATTTTTGCCAACTTTGCCCATATATCTGCACAAAAGATATAATCATAGGTCCTAATCAAGCCAGCTACCTCATCAAAGGCTCATTTGCCTGTTCATCTACTAATGTGATCGATGCCATCATGTGCCAGAAATGTCCCAACATCTTATACATTGGACAAACAGGACAATTCCTGTGCAAAAGAATATATGAACATAGAGCTGATATCAGAAATCCCAAAACAAAGAAACCAGTTGCCGAGCACGTCCATCTTTCTAATCACTCTATAAATGATTTGTTAATGACCGTACTCAGGGACGTCAGTGGGACAGCAAGACTTCAAAGAGAAACAGCTGAATTGGAATTAATATGCAAATTAGATTGTGTGAAAGCAGGATTAAATCAAGACCATGGGTTCTCTTCCCATTACAACAGATAATTTGACTTCAGCCTTCCCAGCATTTGAACCTTACAAGCTGCTCTGATTTGCTGTTACTGTACAGCCAGATCCCATGTTTTATACTCCCTTGCATTTATTTTCATTCCATTCTGTAAGTTCCCCCATCTTTGAAGCATCTGATGAAGTGGGATTTTCTCCTACAAAAGCTCATGTGAAAAATAAATCTGTTAGTCTTTAAGTGCCACAGGACTCCTTGTTTGTTTTGCTGGACTAGACTAACACAGCTGCCCCTTTGGAACTTAACAGTGTTTACACCAGCCTCACTACTCCTCTCCATCTTCAGTGAGTAACTGTCGCCAAAAAATATGGAGTTGTTCCAAACACAACAGTGTGCTTTCCATTAGCAGTGGGGGGGGGGAACCATACTGTACATAAATTAACTCAGAAGCTTGTGTGGTTTTCTATGAACTATTAATGACATGTGTGTGATTTCACTAAAGAAACCCATGATTTCATTAGCTAACGCTGTGTGCAACTCAAGAATATGATGGCAAGAACAAGGCAGGTCCTGTCAGTTCTCAGAGCATCAAGTATCAGTTAAGCTGTATGGCTGTGTTAACACCTAAAAATGCTAGTTTGAAGTAGTTAGCTCGAATTAGTTAGTTCAAACTAACTTTGCTTAATTTGAACTAATTTAGTTTGAATTAGCATGTCCCCACCAGAAGACTAGGTCAAAATAGCATGTCTATGCACAGGCACTTGCTAAGTTGGCTTAGGAGGGTGGCAGCCTGGGAAGAGTGGCAACATGGCACCTGAGAAGGGCTATTCCACCAGCCAATCCCATAAAAAGTGGAAGTGAGCTCAACCCTGTGCCCATTGTGGCTGACAAGAGGCAGAATGAGGTCATAGACCCCACTCAGTTCATGTGACTTGCCAGAAAGGTGCCCAGCACCTGATCTGCACTGTGCAGTGCTCTCGTCACTTGGAGCATACTCTTTCTGGACCCCCAACGGCATGGAGGCAGGCAGCAGCACCACCACAATGCTGGCTTTGCCGGCTTCCTTGCTCACCACGCTGCCCTCCATTCCTCCGTCGCTTCTGGGCACAGGAAATGAGCAGCAACTGGTGGGAATGCATAGTCTTCACCACCTGGGACAATGATAGTGGCTGCAGAACTTCAGGATGAGCAAGCAGACCTTCCTTAAGCTGGTCCACAAGCTCATCCTGGTCCTGCAGTGCAGGGACACATGATTCAGACCAGCCCTGCAAGTGGACAAGAGAGTAGCCGTCATGATCTAGAAAATGGCAATGCCAGAGTCCTACCACTCCATGGCCCATCACTTCGGCATCAAGAAGGCCACCAGTGGGACTGCCCTTCTGCAGGTCAGCAGGGACATCAACCAGGCCCTGCTAGCCTGCCTCATCACCCCAGACAACATACAGGACACCCTCAAAGGTCTCGCCACTGTTACATGGTAGCTCTGTGTTCTTGGAGAATCAGAGCATAGTGACCAGCCACTGAGACTCACCCCCGCTCCATCACCTTCAGCCTCTGCTGAACCAGAAACCAGAAACAATGAAAGGCAGTGGGAGACACACCTAAAACCCCTTTGAACAAGGGTGCTGGAATTAGGGCAACTCCTCTAGCCTCATCTACATGGAAGCTGTGAACCATTAGCAGACTGAATGGACAGCAGAAACTTCATTTGCATCAAGGATGGAACCAGAATTAGCATACTGAATGGAGAACCAAGCTCCAAGGCAGGAGTTGCACTGAATTCTGGGACCGGCAAAGCAGGGAAGCACTGCACGATGGGGGATCCCTGCTCCTGAGACAAATGAACTCATGCCTGCACACACCCAGCCCAGCAGTTATCAGACCAATTCTAGTCAATAGATCTTCAATTGATATCCAACATACTGAATCTGCCTGATTGCATTGTAAGCTCCCTCAAGGAATGCCACCCATCACCAGCAACAATCATCTTCTGTTGTCCACCTAAACAAAACACCTCTGGTATACTCCCTTAAGTCATTATTTACCCCAAAACAACCCCAGTGTTCTGCCTTGAACCATTGTTTCTTCCCTACAAAAATCCCTACCCAGATTAGTTACTTAGAGGGAGTCTCTTCTGAATGTGTTCTGTAGCCTGGACCTACAAGCTGCCTCAGGTCCACTGGGACTTAGAATCATAGAATCCTAGGGTTGGAAGGGACCTCATAGGTCATCTAGTCCAACCCCCTGCCAGAGGCAGGAACACTCCCACTAAACCATCCCAGTCATGGTTTTATCCAGCCGGGCCTTAAACACCTCCAAAGATGGTGACTCCACCACCTCCCTTGGCAGCTCATTCCAATGTTTCCCACTCGCCTAGTAAAAAAGTTTTTTCTAATATCCAGCCTTGACCTCCCTAACCACAACTTGAGACCATTGCTCCTCGTCCTGTCCTCCTTTACTACCGAGAATAGTCGAGCTCCATCTTCCTTGGAGCACCCCTTCAAGTAGTTGAAGGTTGCTATCAAATCCCCCCTCAATCTTCTCTTCTGCAGACTAAATAAGCCTAATGCTTTCAGTCTTTCCTC
The DNA here is from genome assembly GCA_007922195.1 of Podocnemis expansa. NCBI lineage: Eukaryota > Metazoa > Chordata > Testudines > Podocnemididae > Podocnemis > Podocnemis expansa. The sequence goes on along the minus strand of ML681995.1, from coordinate 20,422,439 downwards.
ATAGGGCTTGTGCTCCAGCCCTTTAATCATTTTGGTTGCCCTCCTCTGAACTCTCTCCAGTAGGTCCCTGTCCTTTTTGTAGTGGGGAGCCCAAAACTGAACACAGTATTCTAGATGTGGCCTCACCAGTGCAGAATAGAGGGGAATGATCACATCCCTATATCTGCTGGTAATACTTCTTTTGATGCAGCCCAGTATGCCATTGGCCTTTTTGGCAGTAAGAGCACACTGCTGACTCATATCTAGCTTCCCATCCACCATGACCCCCAGGTCCTTTTCTACACTGCTGCTACTCAGCTGAATGTTTCCCAGCCTGTAGCAGTGCTTGGGGTTTTTCCGTCCCACATGCAGGACTTTACACTTGTCCTTATTGAACTTCATAAGATTTTTATTGGCCCACTGTTCCAATTTATCTAGGTCTCCCTGAATCCTGTCCTTGCCCTCCAACGTGTCTACTGTTCCCCCTAGCTTGGTGTCATCCGCAAACTTACTGAGAGTGCTGTCTATTCCATCATCCAGATCATTGATGAAAATGTTGAACAGAACCAGCCCCAGGATCGACCCCTGGGGCACACCACTAGTGACTGGTTGCCAGCTAGACATGGAACCATTGATTCCTACACGCTGAAACCATTGATCTAGCCAGTTTTCTATCCACCTTATAGTCCACCTGTCCAACCCATACTTCCTTAATTTGCCAATGAGAATGCTGTGGGAAACTGTATCAAAAGCCTTGCTAAAATCAAGGTATATTACATCAACGGTTCTTCCTGCATCTAGAAAACCAGTCTTCTGATCATAGAAGGAAATGAGATTGGTCAGGCATGATTTACCCTTGGTAAATCCATGCTGACTGTTCCTGATCACTTTATTTTCCTCTAAGTGTTTGAGGATGGATTCTTTGAGAATCTGCTCCATAATTTTGCCAGGGATTGAGGTGAGGCTGACTGGTCTGTAGTTCCCTTGATCCTCCTTTTTCCCTTTCTTGAAAATAGGCACTACATTTGCTTTTTTCCAATCCTCTGGCACCTCCCCCGTTCTCTATGAGTTTTGAAAGATAACAGCCAGAGGTGCTGCTATCTCATCGGCCAATTCCCTCAGCACCCTTGGATGCAGTTCGTCCGGCCCCATGGACTTGTGCACATCCAGCTTCTTTAAGCCGTCCCTAACCTGACCTTCTTTCACCAAGGGCCTCTCTTCTTCTCTCCAATCTGTCATACCCATGGTAATGGGCTGGGAGCTGACCCCACCTGTGAAAACTGAAGCAAAAAAAGCATTGAGCACTTCGGCTTTTTCTTCATCCTCTGTCACGAGGATGCCTGCCCCATTCAGCAAGGGACCTACACCATCCCTGATCCTCTTCTTGTTATTAACATACTTGTAGAACCCCTTCTTGTTATCCTTTACATCCCTTGCTAGCCGCAGCTCCATTTGTCCTTTGGCCTTTCTGATTTTATCCCTGCAGTCCCTAGCAATATCTTTATATGCCTCCTTGGTCATCTGACCAAGCTTCCACTTCCTGTAAGCTTCCTTTTTATGTTTAAGCTCAGAGCAGAGTTCTCTGCTAAGCCATTCCGGCTGCCTCACATATTTATTCTTTCTTCTAACTGGAATGGCAACTTCCTGTGCCCTTAGCAGGGTTTCTTTAAAATATAACCAACTTTCTTGGACTCCTTTTCCCTTCAGATTAGCTTCCCAAGGGATCCTGCCCATCAGTTCCCTGAGGGAGCCAAAATCTGCTTTTTTGAAGTCCAGGGTTTTTGTTTTGCTTCTTTCCTTCCTTCCTTTAATCAGCATCCCGAACTCAACCATGTCATGGTCACTACTTCCTAGCTTGCCATTTACCTCTACGTCCCTGATCAATTCTTCCCTGTTTGTGAGCAGCAGGTCAAGAGGTGCAAGGCCCCTAGTTGGTTCCTCTAGCATTTGTACTAGAAAGTTGTCCCCAACACTCTCTAAAAATCTCCTGGATTGCCCATGCACTGCTGTATTGGCCTCCCAGCAGATGTCAGGGTAGACTTCTCTGTCTCCTTGCTGATCGTGGTGGAGGTTCTGCTTGTCTCCAGCACTCCAGACCCTAAGCTGAACAGCCTGGTTCCTGGGTACCTTTGAGCTGCACTGAGTGGTGAGACATTCTCCCCCTTGCTTCTCTCTTTGTTTTTCCCTAGTCCAACTATAACTCTAAACCTGACCTTTTGTTATCCACTTGAGCTAACTTTCCTCAATACTATAATTGAAACTGAGTAATATTATAACTGTTTGATCATTTTCCTCTTTTGTATAGTTATCAATATTGTAATTGTTTGGGCATTTTTCTTTCCTTTTATAATTATTCATAAGCTTTATGTACCTGGCAATAAAGTAACTGATTGCCAGACTTCCTCTATGTGCTTGGCTTCCCTATATTGCTCTGCAGTAACACTCCTTTTACGTAGCCAAAGATCCCTGTGGTGCCCAGTTCCTTGTAAGGTTTGCTCATTAAGGGGTTACCAGCATGCTGAACCTGAGGCATATAAGGGTGACAGCTGAAAGTGCTGCTTTGACCCAGCCAGTGGAGTCCAGGGGCATATAAGGGTGACAGCTGAAAGTGCTGTTTTGACCCAGCCCGCTGAGCTGCATACTCCAGTCTAGTCCGGTGCAGTACAGGGACACATAAGGGTAGCAGCAGACCAGTGCTGTGTAACCCGGCCTGCTGAGTTCAGGGACACATAAGGGGTCAGCTGAGAGTGCTGATAGACCCGGTCTGCTCAGTTGCACTTAGGAAACTAGTCTTGGGAAATTTAGGTCCTGCAAGGGTGGCTCCATTGGGAGGGATTTACAGAAGGGAGAAATAAGCTCCACACAGAGACACAAGTGACACAAGCAGTACACTAACAGAATTGCAACCCCCTCCCCCCCCACCAGAGGCAGTAACCCTAATAAATGAGCAGACCCCAAGTTGTGGGCAAAGTTGGTAACACCACACTCGCATTCTCCAACTGTGTGAGCGTCTTGGACACTATGCACCTCCCCATCCGAGCCCCAGAACACTGGGCCAGGGAGTACAGGACCCGGAAGGGTTACCGCTCCATGGTCTTGCAGGCCCTCATGGAACACCAGGGGAGCTTCACAAACATTTACGTCGACTGGCTGGGGAGGGCACATGATGACCGCATCCTCTGGGACTCTGCCCTGTACTGGCGCATGCAGGTGGAAACCTTCCTCCTCCCCCACAACATCACCCTCGGAGATGTGCAGGTGCCCATCCTCATCTTGGGAGAGGCCACCTATCCCTTACTCTCCTGGCTCATGAAGCCATACACTGCTAAACCTGGATGCGAGCAGAGAGCTCTTTAACAGGAGACTCAACAGGTGCCGCTAGGTTGTGGAGTGTGCCTTTGAATGGCTCAAGGCATGATGGAGGGCCCTTCTGATGTGTCTGCACCTCATTGAGTGCACCATCCCTAAGGTCATCAATGCCTGTGTCGTGCTTCATAACATCTGTGAACTGCCAGGGGGAAAGGGTCCCCTACGTCTGGGAGGCTGAAGTCGATGGCTCACCAGGTGGTTCAAGCAGCAGTGCCAGTGTCCTGGGGGGCCATGCCCGGCCTTGCCTGCAGTCACCCCGGTTCCAAGTGTGCCAGTGGCAAGGGATGGTGCAGTCCCTAGAAGCAGCACCCTCAGCCGCTGGGGGAATGGAGTAGTTGGCCAACCGATGGACACTGGCCGCCAAGTCCCACATGGCAATGTTCAACTCAACACGGGTGCAGTTCTGCTGCTCCAGGGCCATGGTCTGGTGCTTGCCAAGCTCCATGGACTGCTGGAATAAGCTTCAGGCGGCTCTCTGGTGGGCTGTTACCTGCTGCCACTAGGCCTTGATTCACTCTTTGGACATCTGGCCCAGGTGGACAAGGTCCCCAAGGAGCTCATCCCAGGTGCAGCTGGCCCTCCTCTCCCAACTGGTGGTGGATGGTGGGCTCCCTGGAGTGGCACGGCAAGTGGCTGTGTGAGCTGCTGGAAGGCAGCAAAGACCAGGGTTACTCCCATCAGCTAGCTAGCTAGTGCTGTGTGCAGCCTGACAGCAATGAGCAGCTGTGCCCTGACTGTCCCTTTGCTTTCCTATCTATGTCCTGTGCGACAGGGGCCCCAAGGGACACATGGCTGTGCCATGCTGCCCATGTTGGGTATGGTGCTCCTAGTGGTGAGCAGCAGTCAGCCCTGCCCTGCACCCGGAGCATCTCCCAAGGCCACGTCCCAGCAGTGTCAGTCACATGCTGTCTGCCCTCAAAGCTGCCACCGCTGGTTCCCCCCAACCCCTCTGCTGGCTGGCACTTACTGATGGGTGCTGCAGATGTCTGCCGTGACATCCCCGCTCCAGGGTCCTCCTCAGCGAAGAGAGGGGTACCCTCCTCCTACTCTTCTTCTGGAGTGGGTGGTCCCTCCTCAGGGGCAGGGAACAGCCCCAGGCTGGCTGCAGGGCAGCTAGTGGTGGGGTGTCCTCTGGCTGGCTGGCATCACCCACTTCCAGGGCCATGTCCTCATCCATGGAGTTCCCCTCCTGGGGGCCAACCATGGGGGGGGGGGTGATAGTCCTGGCTGGGAGGCCAGTAGGCTCAGAGTTGATAGTCCTGGCTGGGAGGCCAGTAGGCTCCCCACCCAGGAAGCTGCCCAGATCTTTGGAACAGGGGCAACTGGTGGCTCAGGCTGCACCCCCCCCCCGTGCTGCCTTGCTTCCTGGACCCAGGAATAGTCCTGCCTGAGGGCCTTGATTTTTCACATGTACCTGCTCAGTGGTGCAGATGTAGCCCTGTGCAGCCAGAGCACAGGAGATGGCTCCGTATATTTCCTGGTTGAGGTGGACACAGCTGGGAGAGTGTGTCCTCCTTCCCTGAGCTGGAGAGGAGAGCGAGGACCTCCTCATGGCTGTAGCCTGGAGCCCACCTGTGCTGCTGGCCTCAAACATTGCTCCACAGCCTGCTGCCACCATGCTGTCCAGGCTGGGTGTGCCTGAGAGGGTGGGGAGGGGTAGTGGCCAGGGCAGGCACTTCCTTCCATGTGCCGTGCACCCTGGGAGGAGGAAAGTCAAACTGCTTTTAGTGTGAACTAATGGTTCGTTCAAACTAACATGGCTCCATTGGGTTAGTTAGAACTAATAAGTTTGAATGAACCATTATTTCAAACTAATCATCCAAACTAGTTCGAACTGAAATTTTGTTTAGTTCGAACTAGAAAAGCCCAGTGTAGACAAGGCTCAAATTACTTCAGACTAAGCAAGCATAGATATAGCCTATGAGCGTTTATAATGAAACAAAGCCAGGTAGGTTTACTTCTAGTTGTGATTTCTTTGCCAGCCCCAGCCTGATCCTGATCCTATTTACCCCAGTGGAACCCTGCTGACTTCAGTGGCAGCCCTGCTTCAAACAATGTCACCAGTGACCAGCATGGTGCTGTAAATTTGCTGTGGGGATGGCAGAGGCTCCATGCAAATAGAAGAACAGAAAGAGGAGTGAGGAGCGATGTTGAGGGGAGTGCTCCTGACTGGGAAAGAGGGTCCCAGTGGATTCTACATACTCCAGGGCACGTTTCATCCCCTTTGGCTCCCTCTCTCTCTCATCCTTGGCCCAATCCTGGGCCAGGCAGTGACTGGTTCAGACCCTCTGGGTCCCATTTGCACCCCTGCCTCCTGGACTCAGGTGTACATGAGTTTTCTGGGAGTGGATCTGTGTCCTAGTTCTCTCCCCCCTGGGTTGTTGAGCAATTTACACTTGCCAGGGTGTGCTCCCTTCCCAGGATTCCTGTCCAGGTTGGTGTGATACAAACCTAGGTCACAGAAGACATGCTTCTCTTCTCATCCAAACCCTCAATCAACTTGTTCTCTACTGCAGTTTTCACCACCTCCTACTCCCAAGTCTAGATTCCTCCCAAATACTCTCCTTTGCATTGCATAGCCCCCATAGGACCCATTCCCCTTCCCTGAGAACCAGTCATTGTGCTATTGCAGTGGGTCCCAACCAGTGTGCCGCAGCACACTGGTGTGCCACGGCAACATCCAAAGTGTGCCATGAGAATCTTGGAGAGCTAGAGTTAGAGCTCCTTCCCTGCTCAGTCCAGCCATGTGGGCTGTGCAGGGCTGGCAAAAAGCAGTGGCAGCTTTTGGGGTAGGCAAAGCAGGCAGCTGCCTAGGGTCCCAAGCAATAAGAGGTCCCCTCTTCAATTTGGTGGACAGAAATGAAAATTTAGAAAAATATAGAAATTGTTCCCATCTAGCAGGGCTGGAAGCCTAAGCACTTTTCACTGTTGGCTTTTCAAAGCAAACTATCATTAGGATCTGTGCTTTGTCTGAATTGCAGATTTCACCATTATCTGCCCATCACCTTCACATTGACATGCTAAAAAAGCAGGAGCAAACAACAGACAACACAATAGTAGGAACTTTTCCCTTGGGCTCAGCTTTTAATTCCTCAGTGTGGCCATTTATTCTGCCATTTTTTTAATTTTGTGAAATATTGCCTTTTCCTTTTCTTTTTTACCTGTGTTTTTGCATTTTCCTTTGACTTTGTAACAATTTTTAGTTTGGCTTTGGTTAGATCAGTTTACAAGGTAGGTCCATATAGGCTGCCACATATAAATACAGTGCTGCCCTCTTAGATGATCGTTACAGCTGTGTGTGATGTCTGTGCTGTATCTCTTTTTTTGCAAGTAATTTTTTAGCTTCTTCTGTACTTACTATTTAATATTTTTGAGGGGGCAAGAGTCTTATAAACTTAAGTACTTCAGAGAATTTCACTGAAATTTGGTGTTTTTCATTTATAGCTACCTACTAGGAACCTTTTTTTACATATTCTAATTATTTGTATTAAATGTCTAGTGCACATAAACCCAAACCTATATGAAAAATTTGTAAGATTTGACTGCCAAAATTTTAAACGTGGTATTTGCTATTTTTGAGCCATCATTAATGTTACCATTTTTATTTATTAATTAATGCTGATATGTTTTAAAAATTTTTTAAATGTTCATTTTAACTTTGTAGTTCAGCATTAGCTCATTTATGTTAAGTGAAAGATGATCAACTTACAAGCTTCATGATGGGAAGAGCTTTAAAAATATCATACCCAAGAATAATTTATGAGTTCCAAAGGGATAGTCATCTTAGTTCAGTTCAGCAAAACAAAAAAGGAGTCCTGGGAGGTTGTGTGGAGTGGTTACGGCTGCGGGGGGGGGGGGACTGGGGCCACAGAGAAGGTAGCAGTGGGGGCTGATAGTGAGCCCTTTAGAGGGCCCCACAAAGTAGTTTGTGGCAGGGAAGCAGCTCCCAGCCTGTCAGCCAGCCTGCAAACAGCCAACATAAGGGCTTTGAAGGGGGCTACTTGGGGTTGTGGGGGCAGGGGGTATGTGTGTAGCAGAGGTGGGTGGGATTGGATGTGTAGTAGAGGGTGTGTAGCTGAGGTTGTAGGGTGGCTGTTTGGTTAGGGGGGTGTAGCTGGGGGGGTGAGCTGGGGGCTGGAGGATAGTTGTGGCCCCTGCAGTGATGGGAAGGTCCATCACAGGCAGCAGGGGTCAGGGCGGGAACAGGACCCACTGGAGTGGGAGGGAGCACCAGTGGGGTGAGGATTTGCCCTGGGTGGCAGGGAGCCACTGTGGAGAAGGGGGACGTGGGTGCTACGCCATGCTCCCCTGCCCTGCCTTCCCATTCCCCAGGTTCCCCCCATCCCTCCCCACAAAGCCACTCCTGTTCTCCCTTCCTCTCTCCTCTCTTGGCACCCTTGTGCTGTTCCCCACATGGCTGCCCTTGTCCTCATTGGCCACCCCTGCCCAGGAATGGTGCTACCATTTCTGGTGCCTCCCTGCAAGCAGAGCAGGTACCAGCACCCCCCTGCAATGCTTACCAGGCTTACTGGGTTGTGCCAGCCCTGTCCCTGCCCTGATCTGCTCCCCACACTCACTCCTGCCACTGCAAATAACTCCTGACCTCCCCTGTCTTGACATCCCTTCTCTGCTACCCCCACTACCCTGCATAACAGCATTTCTGAACCATTGTGCCATGGTTCATAAATATTCATATTATTTTGAGCTAATTTCAATATTCATGAGTTTTTTATGGTGGTGTGCCTCAAAAAATTTGAAGGTATCAAGGTGTGCCGCAGCAGAGAAAAGGTTGGGAACCACTGTGCTATTGCATTCCGATACTATGGACACAGTTACACTGTCAAAACATTTTGACTTCAAATACTGCAATAACAGCTACAGGAATAATAATCATTTGCAGAATATAGGATATCTAAGCTGCAGCTCTGTGAAGCTAACAGCAACTGCTCATTTATGTAAGGTAGGCTCTTGGAAGCATCTGAGGAAGTGGGATTTTCTCCCATGAAAGCTCATGCGAAAAATAATCTGTTAGTCTTAAAGTGCCACACGACTACTTGGTTTTTTTTGTGACTTGCTACTCTTTGTTTGTTTCAAATCTTTCTGGGTTAGTTAAAGGGTAAAAACTACCCTTACTTTAAAAGAGATTTGTAGGAAAGGCGATCGCATGTTTCAGCCTGAAAAAAGTTGAAGACAGGGGTGGGGGGTTTGAGGCTATCACTGTCTCATCTCCTATTGCCTTGCCTGTCTAATGTTAGATCTGGCTATGCTTCTTCTGAGACCTTTGTCATTTAAATAGAGATAGCTGTTTGCAGCTACTTGAAGTTAAGAGCTGGAATCACTAGAGAGAAAAGCAAACTCCTTCTGAACTAACATTACTAGAGAAGGAGAATACCCTCTCGGAGCTGAAATCACTGAAAAGAAGAAGCAGATGAAGGAACCAGTGGATGGTGAGAGCGGCTAGTGATGAGCTGGGTGATATGAGCGACCAGTGGGTGGAGCTAAGGGACAGTGCTATTGGATGGAGTGAGTGGCCAGTAGATGGCACCAGTGGACAGCTGGCTTGAAAGACACTCCCTATGTACCCTAGGGTTGGTTGGGAGCCTAGTTAGCACTGATTCTCCAGATTGGTGCCAGTTTTGCCATTAAGTCTTGTACATTCTGTTATGCGGTGTGGGTTGTTGGGAACCTTGCTCTGTACTGATTTGCTAAATCAGTGCTGATTTCTGTTATTTGGCCTTTTACACTCTGTTTTACTACTATTAAAAGTTCTGTTTACTACACTCAGAATCGTGCTTGTGAGTGGGGAAGACTTTCCACTTTTGGGGTGCCCAGGGAACAGGGCAGGATTCCCAGAAATCTGGGTGGGGGTTCAAGCTGGTTGGTGGTGCTACATTATTGGGAAACCCCTAGGTATAGAACGCAGCCCTTGTTCTGCCAGCCTGCCCTGGCAGAAGGGTTACATTTATAATGCTGCTTTTAAGCCATAACCCCACAAGCATTTAACTAATCATAGGGGTGAGTTACAGTGAGGAATGATGCTGGAATGGGTAATTCACAGGTGTAAGATTCAGGAGCTATAAGTTCAATTCTGGGCTCTGCTACAAATTTTCTTCATGTCCTTGAGCAAGTCATTACCTGGATTTCCCTGTTACCTATTCTCCCACCCTTTGTCTGTCTTCTCAATATGGATTGGAAATTCTTCATAGAAGGGATTGTGTTTTACTATGTAGTTGTAGAGACCCCAGAACGATGAATAAATCTTACTCTTGGAAGTGACCTCTCATGTGGTACTGTCAGCATACCAGATCAAGGCTTCAGACAGAAGCTGCTGAGATTGAATTTATTTGCAAATTCAGTTGCATTGCTTCAAGACATAATAGGAACATTTGGGTTTTTCTCTCATTGCAACAGGTGATTTGACCTCATCTCCCTCTGTATGCTGTTCCCCAGTGTTTGAATCTTGACAACTGTTTTGACTTGCTGTTACGGTGTGACCAAATCCCAGGATTTACACTTCCCTGCATTTAATTCCTCCCCTTCTGTAAATTCCCCCACCTTCAAAACATCTGATGAAGTGGGATTTTCTCCCACCAACGCTCATGCAATAAATATATTTGTTAGTCTTTAAGTGCCACAGGACTTTTTGTTTGTTTTAGCTACCTAGAGATGACTCTACCCACCACGGAAGTGCAGCCACCCGTGGGATGTCAGACGGCAGCCATTTAACGGCAGCACAGCATGGCAGAAAGATACAGATGAATATGCAACTGAAACTACAGAGGCCTGTTTCTGTAGGAAAGCAGAAAAAAAATTACCCACTGCAATTTGGTCAGGGCTCAGAAGATGATGTTCTAGGAAGGAGGTGAAACATAAATAACTTTCAGTGTTGACAACTGTCAGGGCAATAAAATAAAAAGAAGTAAATGGCTTTCTGCTTTAACTGTGATGTGTCTGAAAGATGCACCAGTGTTAGATCCAGCAAAGCAACCCATTAACTTCAATACATGTGTTTCACATTTAATCACATCTTTTGCTAAATCATGAACAGACTCCTTAGTGCCTTGCAGGATCCAACCCTCTTTCTCTTTTAGGGCTTGATGTTTGAAGAGGCTGAACACTCAGCTCCTGCTGAATTCAAAGTGACTGCAATTTCTCAGTTTGTGTGCAAACTGGGCCTAAATCAGGTTCTTACAATGTGAATGTAAGAATGCATAGTAAGTATTTTCCATAAGGGCTTAGAAGTCTAGATTGCCTAGTCAGCTGGGCTATTCATTTCAGTTCCCGAGAAAGAAGACGAAGGGTCTGAAAGAGTTATCCAGCCCTGTGGTTTGTTTTATGATTCCATGGTCCATAGCTGTAGAAATGTAAGGGAGGGGAGAGTGAATTTGCCCTGACAATACAGTAAAGAAAGGAACAGCATAATAAAGCCCTTACATGTTGCTGCAGCCCCAAAGCACATCTCCTTTAGAAGAAATAGTGAATTACTGAGGACCTCCTCTGTAGCTATTGCAGTGAATTCCTTAGTGGACATGTGGTTGTCAGCTGGGATTATAAACCCAGGTCCTTTTCGTTTATAGTGCCACCAAGATGTGTTCCTTAGTTTTCTGCAAAAGGCATGTTTATTTCATACATGTGAATTCCCCTGGGGCAATGAAGAAAGAGAGGTCCTTCATAAACTCCACTGGGAAAACTTCAACCTTGTGTAGGATAAAGACTCCAGTTACCATATCAAAGCAACTCTTCCTAGCCAGCTGCCAAGTTGCTATTGGGTATTTTCTACTGGCCATTGTATAGGATACAGCCCAAGCTGTCAGGCTGCCAGAGGTATGTTGTTTTTTCCCTTTGTGCTGTATGGAAATGCGGTCCCCATTTCTTCCATGGAGCCAAGAGAGCATGATTGGTATGCAAGGCATATAGAGCAGTCATTTCATTAAGACAATCAGTCTACAGTACAGAGCACTGGGGAAACCAGGGAGTTTTAAGTGCAACAGCTGAAGTCAGCAGTATTCTGTATGCTCATGCCATTATTTATGTCCAGGTCAAACAGCAATGGTGGCTTTGCACAGCAAGCACAGGAGCAATAAAAGACGCCTAGTTAGCGCAGCACCTGGCTGTGTTGCTGTAGCAGCTGTTTTAATGTCAGGGGACTAAAATCTGGAGTACTAGGTCCCAGATGACGTGTGAGTCTTTTCAGTTAAATAATTTTGAATACATGTTAATATTTTTAGTTGAATGGGATTGTAGGTGCCCTGATGGCAGAGGAAAGACTCTCATGGACTTGAAAGGGCTTTTGGTGTGCAGCCCTATGCACAGGAAAGGTGTTAGTCTTTCTGGGTATGTCTACACTTACAATTTAGTTGGAATTTTTGAGGATTAATTTGAACTAAATTAACACATGGCCACACTAGCTTTCATTAGTTCGAACTAAGGTGTTCCATCACCAATCTCGATGCCGAGTTCCCCCGAACCAGAGCCTGCCATACAAGAAGGCCCTGGTACAGCTGAGTCCCCCCCCTTGGCGCTGTGTTACCCTGCTTTGTTCAGCACAGCAAACACGGCCCCATGAGGCTTCTCGATCCCCGAGCCCTGAGGAAGGTGTCTCGGGGGGGGAGTAAACGGCCCCATCCATGGCCCTCGGTACCGACCCCCTATAGGTACCAACCATATGAATGGTCTCCCCAGGAGACCCCCAACGGGTCCGCACGGCACCGTTCTGCCCAGCCCAGTCCCGTGTCCTCCAGCACCGGACAGAGCCTCAACCCTATGTCCCATTCCTACACTGGGGACCTCACGGTACACTTCAACCTCCTTCACCATGTCTGTGCTCATGTGGGGTTGGACGCTCATTCTCCCACGGGGCCTAGTGACACTTTGTTCAGCCCAGCATTCACTTCACCTGAGCCCATAACAGTTCCCTTACACCCTAGCGTACGGGACCTTGCCATGTCGCATTGGCAAACTACTGGGTCCATTGCCCCCGTATTGGATACGGCAAGCCATAAATACCAGGCCCCTGCAGGGGACTTTCCCTTCCTCACCCACCAGCTGGCACCATCTCAAGGGGTAGTGGAAGCAGTGCTAGGCCCAGGGCAGGATTCTTGCGACCCTCTCCTGGAGTAGAGGGATGCAAGGGAGTTAGATCTTCTCGGGCAGAAGGCTTAGTCCTCCTCCACTTTCCAGCTGCAGGTAGCCAATAATCAAGCTTCAGTAGCCAGATATGTCAGGGATGTGTGGGAGTCCATGAACAAGTTCAGGCATTTACTTATAGGGTGGACTATCATGCCGTTCTTGAAGAGGGCAGGATAACGTCCCAGGACCTGTTGCTATCAGTCTGAGATGCACGGACATAGCAACCCACAGTGTGACCTCAGCCGTAGCCCAGCAGCGGACCACTTGGCTCCGGGAGGCGAGGATGCCCCCCTCCTCCCAGCAGGTCATTCTCGACCTCCCCTTTGAAGGTGGGCCTCTGTTCCCAGCCAAAATGGATGCCATGCTCTGTAGTACCCAGGACCCCTGAGGGATTATAAAATACTTAGACATGTGGCCTACTAGCCGCACACCTAACCCGCAAGGGGCAGTCAACGCTTACCCTATGACCCTCTGGTCTGCTCCACAGAGTACCTTCCACCCTTCTTAAGGTCATGAGTACAATTTGAACTTCGCAGAACCTCCCCTTCCCTCATTTGGTGGGCCAACTGACCTAACATCAAACTTGGGTTCCTGCTTCCCCTCCGTCTTGGGAGAACACCAGCTGGGCTACTTTGAGTACCAGGAGAAAAGCATACCTGCCCTGTGTGGGAGGGCAACCCTGAGACAAAATCCTAAGCCTGGCTACTGCCCTCCTCCCACAAGTACCACCCGGTGGTTTCGTCAGAAGCCTCTAAGTGTTCTGCCGCTGCGGGGCATGCCCCCACCCGATTCCTCTCAAGCTGGTGCTATATCTTGTTTACCTTTGATGACCCATAACGGTTATCACCTGGGTAGCCCTCTTATTTACCTCGGAAGAAGCTACCCTCGAAATCCAGGACCTCTGGGGTCATGGTTGGAGGAACCGTTCTCTCACCTGCCCCCCCACTCCATAGCAGAACACGCTGAGACTAGGCGACTTGATGGGCTGTACACGTAAAGGATTGTAGGGCTGAACACTCTGCACTTCCACATGCCTTGAACGACCAACCGGGACCCATCTCCTGATGGCCTCTAGTACTCCAATCCCAAAAATTTTCTTCTTTTCCTTAGAGGGCACTCCCTCCTAATGTTATGTGGGTTGCCTGAAGGCTCCCTGCATTGTACTTCTTTAAAGGCTGGCATTTTCTTTCCCCTTGGGAAGATTACCTCCCGTATGCGGTTCATGAGTCTTGGACACTGGGCACTGACATTGTTCATGCCTCTGGTGACTCCCACCTTTCCAAAAAATAAAATAAAATAATAGAATAGAATAGAATAGAATAGAATAGAATAGATAATCCCTTTTATATTTGCCTACTGATGGGGCAGCCTCCATGCCCTTTTTCCCCTCCTCCCCAAGGTTGCTAAAGTTTTTCGCCTCAGGTTTGTGAGACCCTGTCAACTTGATTACGCTCACCCTCAGGATTTGAATCAGCAGCCCTGGGACCCCTTCACCATCAACTGCCAAGCCTGTAGCTCATGTTCACCGTAGCTGGTAATCAATGTTCTCTCTAAGCTGCACAGTCACATGGCCACGCAGCCCCCGGGGCTGCCTGGTGCAGGAAAGGCTGACGGCCGCACACAGCCAGCAGCTGCAGTCCCTGCCCAGGCAATGACTCTGATCTGGGAGTTTTTGAAACTCCTGCTCAGACTCAGTGAGCATTCCCTGGCTGGAGCAGCGGCCAGGGGCCTGGTACTGCCATTCCAGAGGCCAGGGAAGGGGGCCTTAACCCCCCCCCCCCCCACCAACTCACAGGGAGGGGGAATGATGGGGGCTGGAGGCGGCTCTGCCCACCCGGCCTCACTGCAACTGGGCGGAGCAGCCAGCCCAGCCTACCCCCAGCTGGCCGCATCTCCCCAGGGGTGGAGGGGGACCAGCACTGAGCTGCAGCGAGTGGGGTCGGGGTGCTGGAGCGGCCTGCCCCTCCCAAAGAGTTTCGGCCGCTTCGCCCCCGCCCCCCCCCCGGCCTGAATGGGCCTGCTCCATGGCCTCGGGGGGTGGGGCCTGTGCAAAGCAGCAGAAACTCTTTGGGAACAGGGCAGGCCACTCCAGCTCCCCGACCCCCCATACCACAGCTCAGTGCTGGCCCCCTCCACCCCCGGGGAGGCGTGGCCAGCTGGGGGGTAGGCTGGGTTCTCCTCCCCTCCGCTGTGGTGAGCCCGGACGGGGAGTGGGGCTAGCGGGGGCAGGATAGGGCCCACACGGGGGGTGGGGGGGGCACACAGCAAGCAACACATGTTGCTCAGCTGCGTCGGCCCCTTAGAGGGAACATTGCTGGATGTGCATGCACTTCTCTACACTCCTGCATAAAGGCCTCCTAAGTTAAGAACCCTCTGGCGCATTTATACCTTCCCTTCCCTGATCAGGCTGTCCCTGGTCCTCCATTCTAACACACTCTAAGGACTCCTTACCCTACTGGAACTACTTCTTTTTCCTTATCTCCCTCCACTAGAAAAAGAAACCCCAATATCTCCTCTTGGAGCAAAACTGCCCTTGCTCGACTAGCTATGCAATCCCCAAACTGCCAGGTACAGGATAAGTCCTGCAGAATCATAATACCAGTGTGGTTTGAGATAGTCCATAGGTGCCACAATTATTGGCCCTCTCCTCCTCGTTTCC
The DNA here is from genome assembly GCA_007922195.1 of Podocnemis expansa. Lineage (NCBI taxonomy): Eukaryota > Metazoa > Chordata > Testudines > Podocnemididae > Podocnemis > Podocnemis expansa. Next base: position 20,407,303 of record ML681995.1, on the reverse strand, counting down.
ATAAGGACACTGTGTATTAGAGGAAGTAGCACAAGGGCCTACAACAGGGGCCCTGCCCAGAGGAAGGGAAACGCAGAATCAAGAACATTTGTGAGTCCATTAGGTTGACAACAATTCAACCCAAGTAGTCCCTTATGCGGTCTTCTTCTTTTAGGGTTGGAACGAATATCCACCTGACTACAAAGTGGGCCTTCTCTCAACTGACACTGAACCCACCAAGCAGTTCAGAGGGCTGCTGGGTCTTACGCCTGGTGTCACTTTCTTCACCCACCAGTTCCACAAGGGTCACTAGTAAAGCCGCTGATTGACAGCAATTATTTTATCCCGGCCATGTGATGCTGCAGTCAGTGGTCTGTTTTTCCCTACCTCTCGTATCCCAATCCAGATCTCATTTTCCCAGGTTCTGTCCAGTTCTGGCAGGGGTAGTCAACAGGCCCTGTCCTGTTTTCCCCTCTTCCTCATGCGTAAAATCTCTCCTCTCAAAGGTACCCTCAGTGTCAGGGTCATCCTTGGGCACTCTTCCTTTCACTCTGGGGTACCTAATGGAGGGAGTAACTGGTCTCCCACCATACCTTACCACTCCCTTCAAGGGTCTTTCTACCCAGAGCCAGAGATTTGCTCATAGTCTCAGCTCACTCTCTGCCATATGTTTCTGGGAGAGCAATGTGTCATATGCCCCAAGGGAATTTTATGTCCTTGGTCAACTGTTGCCCTCATTCATTCAGAACCCTCCCACTGTCCCTGCTACTTGGAGTTGGCCACATATATAGCTATGGGGTGGCCGGCAGCCCTGTTTTGACAGGCTAGGGCAAAAAAGTTTCTGACAAATTGTGCACTGTGACACAAACACACCTATTACTGAATGAATCTGAGCAGCCCATCTTGAAGAAGGATGGTTACAGGTAAGTAACCCACCATTAGAACTTGTAAAACTTCCATTAAGTTCAGACTAAACCAATGGAGCTGTGGTAATTCGAGCTAATTGTTAATTTGAATTAACGCAGTTTGCCCTTCTTCCTCCCACAGTGCATGGCACCTCTGGGCACACTGGCCAGGTGCGGGGAAGTGTCCCCCATGCCTGGCTCTGGGGGTGCTTGCTGGGCAGCAGGGAAAGCTTTCCCCACCTCCTAGCAAATATGCTCAGAGCCAGGCACAGGGGTCTCTTCCCCCCTCTTGGCCAGCGCTGCTGGATCCAGGTCGGGGTCCCTCCCCCCCCCCGCAAGTGCCCTGGAGCCAGTTGGGGGATGCCTTCTCCCCTGCCCTGCTCAGCAGGGCTAGAGCCACATGCACGTGCCTTTCCCCACTGCTGGGCTCAGCAGGGCTAGAGCCGGGCAAGGGATGCTTTCCCTGCTGCCCAGCTCTGGGTGGTGGCATGGCCCTTCTTGAGTGCCATGATGCCCCTCTCCTAATTCAAGCTAGCAAGTCTTGTCCATGGACATGCTAGTTCGAATTGGTTTTCCTAGTGGGGCCATGTTAGTTTGAATTAACTTAATTTAAACTAATTATTATTAGTTCAAATTAATTAGTTCAAATTAAGTTAATTCAAACTAACTTTCTAAGTGTAGACATAGCCTCTGGCACTACTGAGATTAGAATCTTCTGTGTAGTTACAGCTCCGCAGCAGCATAGTGAATGGCAGCCCATATTTCCCCACATGGCCAAGCACTCTATCCCGCCATGATGCTGAGGGACTGCACTCATCAGGGGACTTGAATGAGATCAACAAACCCACTTCATGCAGGATAGTCAGCCATCAAACAATAATATGTGGTCTCTGCCAGCATGGGCTGAATTAGAACTGCTGGTGAAGAAAGCTGCGTCCCTCCACCCCACCGCCTCTTCCCCTGAGTCAGTCCAATTATTCTAGAGTAAGACCAGAGGAAACCATTTTAGTTTGGGTTTCTTTCAAACCTCTCTTTACATGCTTTTAAAAAGAAATCAGTCTGATCAGCAGTGCTGGACCTTTTCAAGCTGTTAAAGATGAGAAAATGTGGGTCAATCATCATAAATGCTGAAGCAAGAACAGAATTTAGCTCTCAGGCACTGGACACTTAAACTAGTCAATGTACACAACACTCGTACATCCCCAGGGCTGTGATTTATATGTCTTTTCTGTTCTCTTATACACTGTGATTGTACAATTTTATACCCATTAGACCATGCAAGGTTCCTTCATGAATGTTCATAACATGATTACTATGGTATCATGTTTCCTGCAGCATCATACATGTGCACAGATTTGTAAAATATTTTCCATGGCACAGAGGGGTGGGAGACAGACAGAACTCTCTCCCAGTACCATGTAAACAATGAAAGTGATAAGCAAGCAAGTACCTGGAGGAGGTAACAAAGCTTATGCAGATTAAGGTCCCTGGCTGAGGGGGAAAAAAGAAATCATCTGTCCAGAAACAGAGGTATTGGAGGGGGATGGGGAAACAAAGATTGCTACTCAGAAGAGCTTGACGCTTTTTGCATGGGAAGCTCCATCTTGAAACATCTACAATAAGGACTGGGCGTGCCTCGAAAGAGGCAGAGACTATGGCTATAAACCATCACAGCCAGACTTGAGGGTATTTGTAATAGCGTTATTAGTTCAGTATGTGCGTTTTACCTTTTATTCTCTGTGGTCACTCCTGACTCATTTATATTATGATTCTGCTTTGATTGGCCATTTTCTCACTTAAACTTATAATCTGATCCATAGACTAGTAGTTGTTTTAGCTAAAGCTGGGGAGAGGGGTGAGTGAGGACAGCTGGGCAAGATCCACTTCCGTGTTAAATGGATGCACTTGCGAGCAGGGTGATTGGACGTGGTTCCCAATCCCTGTAGACAGTGGCTCCAGGTGTGGTAACTGGAGATGGGAGTGCTTGCTTCGGGGCCGTCCCTCGAGTAGCCAGAGGGAATAGATCCACTGCTAGGAACCAATTGCACATGAGAGGCTGGAGTGGACTGACTCAGGAGTGAGTGGTCATTGAGTAGAGTGGGAAGAATCAGAGTTCAGGAGTGAGAACCAGGTGTGGGGTCACAGCAGCACACCAGAGCGTGTCTGGGAAGCAGATTATCACACCATAATTATCCACAAACCAATTCTCCCCCACATTAGCAAGAAAGGCTTCTTCACAATGCTCTTCTAACCTGGCGTGCAGAGACATTCTGAGATAGCGGTTTGTTCCTTCCCTAGTCTCTTGCCTGTATTGTCTCCATCCAGATTATTATAGGGCTCCGTGTACTGCCCAGCTATGTTAGCAATTCAGTTGTATGTCCACTGACTAACTGAGACCATCAACTCTTTCCGCATAGACTTTGAAATGGACCTACACTGGGTGGGATTTAAATCAGTGCTCTATAGGTCAAAAGTTTCAAATCCCAGGAGCCATCTCTCTTTAGGACCTTTTGTTTGCAATGTCATAAAAAAACAAGAACTTAAAAAATTATCATGCAATAATATTAATCACCAGATTCTTGTATCACGTACACAGGTATAAATGTAGAGTCACTCCAAATTTACAGCTCTTTATCTAAGATCAGAATCCTGACTGCTTGCTTTAAAATCACTGTTAAATCTCCTGTTGGCTATGTCTACACACAAGGTTTTATTTCGAAATAAGTCATTCCAAAATGACTTATTTCAAAATAAAACCTTTATTTTGAAAGGGCTTATTTTGAACTAAAAATAAACTTAGTTCGCAATAGGGAAAACCTGGAAGTGAAATAGCAGGTCCTATGTGTGGACCTCCTATTTCGCTTCAGGAGAGGGGCACCCTGGGAGGTGTGGCAACATGGCCTGTTGTGGGCCATGTTGCCAACAACTGGGGGGGGATAGGGCTTGCCAGGAGCCTGGGGGGTGCCCCAAGCTGCTTGCCCTCTGGGAAAGCGGCTTGGGGAGCAAGGACACCCCCAGGCTCTGCTGCCCAGGTCAGGGGAGCTGCAAGGGGCGCGGGGTGGCCGCAGCCCCGGCTGCTCACGCTACGCCCTGCTTGGGGGGCTGCAGCCCTGCTTGGGGGGCTGGAGCCCCTGAGGGGTGGCCGCAGCTCCGGCAGCTCACCTCGCCGCCAGCTTCAGGGACCGCAACCCAGGCAGATCACCCCACTGCCGGCTTCGGGGGGCTCCAGCCTCCATGGGGTGGCCGCAGGTCCAGTGGCTCACCCTGCCACCAGCTTTGGGAGGCTCCAAACCCGGCAGTGGGGTGAGCTGCCAGAGCTGCAGCCACCCCGCGAGGCCTCCAGCCCCCCCAAAGCCAGAGGCAGGGTGAGCCGCCCGGGCTGCGGCTCACCCTGTGGGGGCTGAAGCCCCCGGGAACTGGAGGCGGAGTGAGCCGTGGGGCTCCCAGCTGCTGCTGCGGCTGAGCCTGGGGGCCTGGGCAGCGGGTGGGACCCGGCTGCCCGCGGCTGCAGCCGCTCAGCCCCTGGGCCGCTGGGGAGCTGGATCCGACCGGGTCCCCATGGCTGCAGCCTTGGCAGCGGGGTGCCTGGTGCCCCGGTGGCGGGGTGCATGCCACCCCACCGTGGGGGTTGCCACGAGCCCCCACAGGGGGTAGGGAGGAGAGCTGGGCTCGCCCGCACCCCCTCCACGGGGCTTGGGAGCAGCCCCAGCAGCGGGGAGAGCCGGGCGCCCGGCACCCTGCCGTGGCGCTCCCCGCTGGGCTTGGGGGCAGCCCCCCATAGCGTGCCACGGGTCTCCCCTCAGCATCCTGGCTAGGGTTCTGAGAGCTCCCTGGCTAGGGTGCTGAGGAGGTGGCCCTTCCTCCCAGAGTGCTAAGCACCCTGGGAGGAAGGTCACATGTTGTTTCAGAACTGTTTGTTCTGAAACAACATGTCCTAATGGCCTTATTTCAAAACAACGGTTTCCAAATAAGGGCCATTTTGAGAGGAAACCAGGTTTAAGGTGTTCCGAAAGAACACCTCTTATTTTGAAATGACGGAGTCTGTCATTTTGAAATAAGAAAACATCGTCTGGACGTAATCTTTTTATTTTGAAATAACCTGTGTTATTTCAAAATAAAAAAGACGTGTGGACACAGCCGTTGATGGCAGTGGGACTAGGATTTCACCCAAAGACCTTTGGAATTAAAGCTTCCATTTAGTTGTTGCCTTCACTCTACTGTGCAAAGTATTGAATGAGTGGTGTATTACAACACACACAACGATTGGATGGCAACTATGTTTAGGCAAGGGTTGATTTTAAGCTATAAATTAGAAATTTCCTAACTTAATATTGTATCCTAAATCAGCTTTAAGAACAGGATTTGTTTTTTTAAGGACTGCCCTTGTATAACTCTCCTTGGGGATCAGCAAAACAAACAAGGAGTCCTGTGGCACTTTTAAAGAATAACAAATTTATTGGAGGAGCTTTTGTGGGAGAACATCCCATTTTGAAAGGTCATGTGATAAATAAATTTATTAGTGTTTGAAAGTGTCCCAGAATTCCTTGTTTGTTTTGCCGAACTAATAAGGCTACCCCTTTGGAACTTGTGGATCAGGCCCCCCCCCGCCCCGTGTTATTTAAGGGCTTTGTCTTTCAAGATGCTTAATGTGCCTAACTCACAGTGACTTCGCAGCATCAACCACTATATATATATTAGGGCATAATTTGCCATTTTTCCTTCTTCCCCAACCCCTCATCTATGTCCTCTGTTGCCTGATAATTTGATGCTAGGAACTATTCTGTGTGAGACAACTGGTCTGAGGCTGGTTGGCCTTGCAATATTGCTGCAGATCACTTGTTTCCAAACAGCCTCTGATGCAGTTTAATGATGAGCTCTTCCAGTGTGGCTTTTGATAAAGTTTGCTCAGCTGGGGAATGTGCTGATTCGCTTATCTACCACACAGGCACTCACAAAAATCCTCCCTGTGTTGTCATGTTTATGGTAAATACAGACCATAGGATTGTGAGGCAGAGAAGAAGCTTCAGGAATGCAAAGGAGTTTGATTAGCGGGACTTCTGAAAATATGAAGGCTGGTTTTGGCTTATGTTTTGCTGGCCAAATGTAACTTTCTTACGCAGCTGGAGAATTCTCAAAATTCCAGTCATGAAGGCATGACCGACCTTTGCAAATAACTTGCATTCCTGACCTGCACGACCACATGCCTGTCAATCACAAGCGAAGGCCCACCTCATGGTCAGTTCTTGGGAATCCCACCAAGCAGTGTCTCCCTCTGCAGCTAAGGTAGCAGTGTTAAATGTCCAGAGTTGCTCCTTGACCTTTTACCTCTTTGGCCCTCTGAAAAAATAAACACTGCATTCTGCCAGGAGGGATAGAAATAACCTTGCCAAACAGGGCAATGCTGCTGAAAGCCTTTCAGAACACAAGCCATCAGATGTCAGGCATGTCAGACCCTATCTCCAATTACCTGCATCATTTGACCATTTCCGATCATTTGTGACTGGAAGGGCTTCAGTAATGAGGACAAATTATCTGATTATGTAAAACTTAGCTGTGCAATGACTCTAGAGAGGATAGGCCTGCTAAGTGTACAAAATTACTAAAGGGTGTAAATAGCAGGATGGGAGGAATTAATAGGAGAGTGGAAGAAGAAGGCAGTAAATAGAGAGTGTGGTTAAGAAAAGGAACATTGAGACTGAATATTAAAAATTCCTGACGGCAAGGTCTGCTGAGCTGTGGCCTGATCACCCTACATTAATGAAGGAGGTGCTGTTCATGAGGTTTCCAAAACAGATAAGACACTGTATTCTAAAATGTTTCTCTCTGACGTTAAACAATCACAGAAAATGTCCATCCATTAGCTCTGAAGATGAGGTTCTCAAAAGCAGTCACTTTAGCCTGAGTCTGCTCCCAGTGAAGTTCAGTATTAAAACCCCTCTGGCTTCAACGGGACCAGAGTTAAATGAATTCTGAGCATATTTGAAAATCCCATAAACTGTGCCTTGGCCATCCATCAGGAAGAGGAGGTGAAATCCTGACCTCCCTTGTAGTCAGTGAATAAAGTCCCACTGACTTCAGTGGGCCTGGTTTTCACACAGTGTCTTTACTCACTAAAACCAGTGCACGCTAAAACAGCAGCAGCATCCCCAGTCACTGCACCACCTACATTCCCAGAAGACCCCCAGAGCTCTGCAAAATCCTGTTCTGAGAGATGGGCTTTGCAGAGTAGCCAGAACGTAACATAATTCAGGCTGTTTCCAACAAAGACAGGAAATTAATTCCAAAGTCAGGGACTTCTGAAAATCTTTCTGACCAACAACCATTCAGCTTTCCCAGGAAGCTTCTCTAACCAGCATTCAAACTTCCTTTCTACCTGCTACACCTTTCTCATGGCACCTGTAATCGTCTGAGAATGAAGCTGTGGAAGAAGGGGCCTATGTGTTACCTTATCAACAGTCTGGGACAAAAGATCTTTAGGAAGTGGCACTACGTCAATGGCAGTGTGGCATGTTGCCCTCATCGCTGTCTGGAGGCACTTGGGCTCTGTTAGATACCCGGCCCCCAAAAAGAGCAGTCTAATAGTAGCAGTGTAGTGAAAAACAGATGCCATTTGGTGACTGTTGATGGCCTGTGGAGTAATTTCAGTTACTAGACAACACATCCACACAAAAAGACCCTTCACACTTGGCATCTGGGTAATCTGAGCAGAGAGGCCTAGGACTAAATGAGCCTGGAGACTAAACAAATCACTCTCCCACCCCAGACAGTGTCCTTAGCGTTAGCTGTAGTTCCTATGACGGGGTGGGGTGGGGAAGCGTGTACAGCTTCTATCTGTGCTCTGCATGGCTAAGTAGAGGATTTTAGGCTGAAAGTCCAGCCCTTTTTATTAGCATCTCTCCAACTCCCAGGGACTGAAAATCCCGTATGCAGCCAAGAGCTGACCAAGAAATTAATGGGCATTCTTGTATGATGGGGTTTTAACATTGGAATTTTATTGGCATTGGAACTTTGCTTGTCTGGAAAACAAAATCAGCAGATAAAGGGGTCCTTGATCATTACAGATGAAAATTGTTCTTTATAGACTGAGGCGAGCAACATAAAAGTTCCACGTTTTCTCAAACCTATGGATGCTGATAAACATAGAGTTTCAAGTACGTCCCCTCCTCTTTCAAGCCTTCCATTGGCTCCCCTCATCTCTAACTCATCAAATACAAACTTCTTATGCTCACCATTAGCGAACTTTGCAGAATAGTTCCATCATACTTGTTAAATGTTTCCACCTGATACCATTACCAGCCTCTTGCAATATTCACCACCCATTAGTCCACTTCTCCTTCATGATCCTCCATGCCGTTTTCCTCTCTCCTTAGGGTTATACTTGTTCTTTATTGTAGAGACATTGGTTTTTCCCCTTCCTGATTCCTCCTTAGGACTGGCTACTCCTAGGATCCTAGGGTAATCTATGTTAATATAGTGCGGCTTGTGGTTTCCCTCCAGGGGCTTATATCCCCTGACAGAGGTTTTTGAGTCCACAACTGCCTATAGCAGTTTTTGAGTCCACTGCTATCTGGTTGATTGACTCAAATGATTGAGGCTTATGCTTTCAGACCCAGAAGTGGCAGGTTTAACACTGCAGATGACGCAACCAGGAGCATCCATCAAACCTCTATAAGTGGTCTGGTTATTGAAGGACAATAGTGTACCACAATGCATTTGCATGGGTTATACCTACAGAACATTGTGAGATGACAGCGAGACTGCTAGTGAGCTACACAGTGCTTACAGTTAATCTAATAAAAATCTGATTACCTCGTTCTTTCTCTGCCGCACGCCTGCCATTTGTTTCATTCCCCTGTTGCAGCTTGTCATTAACTGTTGCAAGAACTGGCTTTTTATTCTATTTTTGTTCAGCCGCCTAACACAATGGAGCACAACCATTTTATAGGCGCCTATAGGGGCTGTAATACAATAATACAAAAAGCTGGGCATAATGATGCCTCACAAGGTGTGTGAAAGCTGTCATTTTGGGTAAGAGTAGTGTGATTTCTCACAATGGCTGACCTAGAAGAAAAACAAAACAATGATCAATTTGGAGAGTTTTGTGGCTTGTTTAACAGATGAAGCAAATTTGGAATTTAAAATGTGCCAACAGAAAAGGCCACCTTATAAAAGGAAAATTATGGGAGACTTTGCTATGCCTACCCAACTACACCAAAAGAAAGCAACAAGGACTGTGATCTGAGACACGGTAAGATAGCATGCTGTCCTGATCCGCATGTTTGAAAATGGTGAGACTGTCAGGCAGCAAGTTCCATCTCATTCAGCTGCTGAACCTGCCAAGATGCTTTAGAACAAATACAGTTAATCTTCAAAGGACACTGGTTCAGCTATAAAACTGCCCGCTGGAGCTCAGAGCCTGTCAGTCAGCCTAGATGCTTCCTACTGCTCTCTGGATGCCACTACTTGAAATGATCTTGCTGGAAAACATTTGAGCAGGACTGTGGGGAGCCGTCAATGTGAACAGCTATGTCTACACTTAAAAGTTTTTTTTTGAATTAAGGAGGCTTAATTCAAAATAACTTATTCCCTGGCCAAGGAGGCATTTTATTATATTGAATTAAACAGTCCCTTAATTCAAAATAAGGAACCACTAATTCAATATAATAATACCTCCTTTTCCTTTGCAGTATCGCTTACTTGGAAGTTATTAGTTCAAATTAAGCCATTTTAAACCACAGACTAGGCTTAATTTGAACTAATTTCCCTATTCTTTTTCCTGCCTTCCCCTATTTTGAACTAGAGAGTATATTGAAGACACTCTACTCTGAAATAATAAAGCCCGCTTTATTTGGAATTACAGAGTCTTCACTGGACTCCTAATTTGAAATAACTTTGAAGTAGTACTAATTCGAAATAATAACTTTGATTTAAATTTAAAGTAGTTATTTCAAATTAACTACTTCAGATTATTTTTGTAAGTGTAGACATTGCCAATGTGAGGTGCTGCTTACTCATTGCAGTTCCTTGATTTCTTTTCTGTTCATGTTGTTTCTGTGCTAAGAGTTTTCTTTATCCACTTGTTATTTTCTTCTTCTGCCACTGTGTCATTAAGAAATGGATGTGTTCAAATTGACATATAAATGTCTATCAAGTAACACCTATCTATGACCCAATCCTCTTACCCCTGCTCAGTCAAGTAGCTCAAGCTACTGTCTCAGCTCCAGACCTCTGTTTGGATAGTTCCAGTAAAGATTGTGTATATGACCTCCAGACAGTATACAGAGTGGCGGGTAGATGTGTAAAAGATAGCCAATCCAACATGCCAGACCCCTGGTTTAGACCTTCCATGCCATCACTATCAGCGCAACTGATCACCCTGCTTCTAATGTTCAACCGCTTCAGAAGCACAGTGGTCAGATGTGCCAATGATGATGATAAACAGGGCCTTCATTACGCCCCTCTTTGTCATTGTGGCCAGCTGGAGGATGCAGGCCACATACCTGTAGACTGTCCTGTTTAACTCATTGACTTGCAAAATGCTGCTATTGAGTGGATAAGACACTTAGACTAACGCGTGTAACTTGATTATATATGAACATGTAACATTGGTTTTTAAATGGGTTACTTGAGATGATAAAGATTACTCACTTGAGTAAGAGTTCTGGAATCAGGCCCATTTGTGTGCAAGTAAATATGGATATAAATCCATGGAAGAGGAGAACGGAGTTGGCTTTAACACAGAGAGGGTACGCCGGAGAAAGGAGGTGGCCTATGAGAAGGGGTGAGATCACTTGGTGCTGGGTGTCATTTGAGAGAACTCCTGGGTCCTTTAAGTCGAGAATTCGCACGGCATAGAGGGGCAGGGTATAGTAAAGTTTAATGATGAATGAAGACATCTTGGAACTGACACTTGGTTTCCAGGAAACTGGCCCGGGAGGCACTTTTGGGCAGTCATGAAGCTGGAGCCAGAGGTACATTTGCTGAAGTGAAACATGGGACAAGTGAAGAATTGGTATACACTAACTGGAAAACTGTGGTGTTTGCCTTCATTTCAGTTATTTGAAAATGATCCAGTTTTGCTAGGGAACTAGATTTCCATCCTTTTAACAAAGCAAGTCCCATCTAACAATGATTTAAACAACAGACCTGCTTCAGTAAACGCAGTTGGATGACAGGAATATATAAAACATTGGAGGAAGGCCTGTGGCTGGGCATAGAGACCCTCTTTGGCCCTGGTCAGTGTGGAGTTAATTGCAAGAGGGACAAGGTGGATGAGACAATCTATGTTTTGGTGCTGCTTGCAACCAAGGAGTTAATTGCTCAAACAAGTGCTGAAGGGTGGAGCATAATGAAGAAGTGGAGTCTGGTCTTTGAACCTGAGGCCTAGTACAGTAGGCCAAACTGAGGAAAACATCCTGTGATGTTTTTATATCTTTTCCGTGATAATGTTTTTCTTGGCAACCTAAGGGACCTGACTGGCTGTGTAGTTTCAGAGTTGTATTACATCACCACTTCAAACCAAAATGTTAGTAGGTGTCAATTAATAGAAGCAGCCCCAAAGCCTTAATAACAAGGTTTTATAAACCAGATACCAGAGGCCTCATCCTGCAAGCTCTGCCACACATGTAGTGTTCTCATTGCCTTTGGGTGCTCCGTGAACTCAGGTTGCAAGAATCTAGCCCTGGAAGATTGCCTCTATGCTAGCCTTTTTATTTCCTTATAAATTTCCCTCACCATTTTCTCTGATGTAGCTTTCTCCCCTGGAGCAGAGATCAACCGCTAGTGTTTTAATCTCCATTAAACTCCATTTCTGTTGTTGAATCTTGGGATGTTTGGTGTTTTCCTTGGAGTCTTGTAATTACAGGAGTGGCCTAGCTTTTGTTTAAAATTAAAAAAAATACCAGCCCTCAGGGCTGCAGAGAGAGGCTGAAAAATGTGACTCCTGAGAGGAGATCTCAGTGACAGGGTGCTTGCCAGCTCGATGACTTCTGTGTAGACTAGCATTCTGGCTGCTGCTGCCACGACTGCAACTCCACTGACTAGAGCAGTGAGAGGAAATGTTAAGAAATAAAAGTGTAGCAGAGGCAAGAGCAAAGTGTGTGAAGCAGACCCAAGCCAGCAAAGTTTGGAGGGCATCTCTCCAAATGGTAGCTTAGGCAACGTTACAGCCCCTGCATGCGATTGGCTTGTAATGACATAGAAGAGAAAAGCTAAGTCGTTTGTGACATTCCAGATAATCAGCCTTAGCCATTTAGGTTCCTGTATCTCTATGCTTGCTTTATTCTCTGTATCTTTTCTCCCTTGCTTTTACCTCTGAATTTCACTCTCCTGCTGTCATTTAATTATGTGCTTGGCATGCAGCTTGTATGAAAGACAGTAATGCAGAAGCTAATTATATTGTGGGAGAGCGGGTATGGAAACTTCCTGTACAAACTTAATATAACATGTCCAGATGGCAACAGCATTGTTTTCTTTTTTCAGGACACGTGATAACATTTACCATATAAAATTAGCCAACTATAATTTTTAACATTAAAAACCATCCCATGTCTCCTGGTACATTGGTCCTGCCTTTCGTAACAAAGCCTTCCAAAACTGCCCCTGAGGATATTTGCTGGCCAGTTTGCCATATAACTGGGTTCTTCCAAAGCACAAACACATCGTTCTTCACAACACCAAAGGCTTCTCTATATGGGAGTTATTTGATGGCCATTCCTGATTAACTCCATACAACGTACACACTCCTATCCCAGAAGTGCCTTGTTTCAAATTAACTTAGTACATGGGCTTTGATATGTAGACAAGCCCAAAAAGTTGACAGGGTTCACTTGTTTGTGGTACCTTTGATTGAATTCAGACATAATAAGATGTTTCTGTCTTTTCTCATAAGCTTATCACAAATGCATCCTAGTATCTTACATGTATCACTATTACTGTTATGATCCCTTTGAAGTTGATAGGTGTCATGTTATTGTTTTCAGCTGGAATAAAGACCAAATCACTTAAAAGAGGGCTGAGCCAATCACTTTAGATAAAATAAGAACTGATGCTTCACCCAAATCTTCATTTGTCCTGACTCCAAAGTACCCCATAGGTTGAAACTATTTGTCACAAATTTCCAAAGGGATAGCCATGTTAGTCTAGTCCAGCAAAAAAACCAAGGAGTCATGGGGCACTTTAAGACTAACAGATTTATTTTTCTCATGAGCTTTCGTGGGAGAAAATCCCACTTCATCAGATGCTTCGAAGATGGGTGAAACTATTTGATTTCCCGTTTTTTCAGTCATTTTCTAGAGCCTATGCTTTTGCCTCAGATCAAAAGCAGAGGAACCAGAATATTTGAGAGAGGAGTTTTTCACGATACTTCTAGCTCATCTGAAACAGAAATATCTGGCATAGTGATTTAGATGAGCTTCAGGAAAGCATCTGCTCCAACTCTTCAAACTTTTTGGGGTTCACCTATTTAAAGACCCATTCATCTTTGTTAATAGACATTCACCACAATCCCAAGTCTTTCCAGGTGGGTCCAAACACTTGGCTTTGTATCTGCTTCACCCTGTGAAGTTATTTAAAAGCACATCTCACATTTTTTCGTCCACAAAATCCTGTGGTAAGGGTAATAAGTCTTGTCTCTCTAGCCTTCTTCTAATCCGTTGTTTGTATCTTATACTTCTTTTTTGGAGTATCTGGTTGTTTGAAATTACTGATCACATTAGTGTTTGAGACAAACTTCTGATCTGCAAAGGTGTAAACAGCTCCTCCTATTTGCATTGTTTAACTTAAAGGCCTTAAAGAGACACATTCAAAAGGAAATGACAAAGTTAGTTACAAGTGTGGATTAGAATAGTTCTCCTTGAAAGTTGTACTTCATTGTTGAGTGGACACAAGGTCAATCTGAATACAATCAGAGAATGATGAATATTTGCAGTGTATTCAATATTTTGGTTGTGGGTGGCCTGTTAGAATGTAGGGTAAAATGTTAACCATTAGGTGGCAGAACTTCTTCTCAGCTCCAATACTTTACATGCTTTTGCTATACATGAAGAGAAGCATCCCCGGGGTAATCATTGTGGCTACCAAAAGAATGATATGATAGCACTTGATTGCATCAGTGTTCTTTGGTGTGATTAGGCCAGATGGCTGAACCAAAGCACCAAAGTGGCACTGTTAAAATCTGGCTAATTAAAAACTTGCCATTCATCTGTCATAGAAATGCCTTTTAAAAATCAAAGAATGGAAACATCCTCTGGGTTACTGAGTGCATTTTACATCTGGCCTGCTTTGTCTTTTGGTTTAGATTGTTGTTTGCAGTGTTGTGGTACCCGTGTTGCTCCCAGAGTATTAGAGAGACAAAGTAGGTGAGGTGATACCTTTTACTGAACCGACTTCTGGTGGAGAAAGTGAAAAGCTTTTAAGCTACATGCAGACCTACTCTTCAGGTGTAAGAAAGGTTCTTAGAGTCTGTCTACACAGCATAAACACCCACAGTCAGCCTGGGTCAAATGGCTCAGGCTTGCAGGGCTTTAAATTTGCAGTGTAGACATGGGAGCTCAGGCTAAAACCTGAGTTCTGCCTCCCAGTCACAGGAGCCCAGACTCTCACCTGAGCCTGAATGTCTGTGCTGCCATTTCTGAGCCTAAGTCAGCTGACCTGGGCCATCTCCAGATGTACAGACAGCCCCAGAGTGTCACAGTTATGTACAAGGTGGGACAGATTGTTAGCATGAGTGGTGAGCACACATTGTAAGAGCTGCATGATACCTTCGAGAGCTGTGGGAGTGTAGGGCAGTAGTTTAACACAGATTTGACCACAGTGAGATATGAACATTGTTTTCTCTTCCTCTGGCTCTTTTGGAGACTATAATGACATGGATATGTTCCTGTTTTATTTTCCCCAGCCCTTATACAAAAGCCGGTCTATCATGGGATAATGGCTTTCTGTTTCTGAGAAAATCATCCTATTTGCATATAAGAGAGAGAGAAGCAGAAGCTGGGAGAAGGAATGAGGCAATAGGGATCTGGAGAGGTTAAATTCCACAAAATGGTTAAAGTCTGACTGCTGGGGTAAGGGTTTGAAGTTGTGGTGTCCAGGCAATGATGGCTGGAGTTGTTACACATGGTGTGTCTGATGCTATTGGTGCATAGTGGGGAGCTGGAAAAGCATTTGGTAATAATGGTTAACAGTACTGCCAGCCCCAAGTGTTCACACATCTTGAGATTGGCTTAGAAATCATGAGATTTTTAAAATAAAAAATGCTGGGTTTTTCTTTGTTTGCCCAATGGCTTTTGAGCTTTTGGCATTTATGTCTTTAAACTTTTCTCTACTCTCAGGAAAGCTAAAACCTTTTTTTTTTTTCCTGAAATAAAAGCTACAAGTCTCACCTACTTGCATGACTGTGGGAGCTGGGGCTTTATGAAAACACAAATATCACAAGACTTGGGATAAAATTATGAGAGTTAGCAGCACTGTGATTGAAACAAGATAGGGAGCTTTCCACCTGGGAGGAAGAGAGCTATAGGAGAGTGCTCACCCACACCAAGAATAGAAGAGTGAGTTTTCTGTCTGCTTTTAGCATAAGAGGGGAATGTTCCTCTACCCCTGGCTTGCCTAAATCTCACTGAACATCAGTAGTAGCTGGGTGTTTCACTCCTTTACCCTTCTTTGAGATACCCAGCCTGCATCTTTAAGAGTGGTTCAGTGCACACTTCCCTGTCACTGCCTTTCACGTGGGAGCCTGGAGAGCTGCACTACATTGCACCTAACACCTGCTTGGATGCATCAGAGCAGGAAAGAGGCTTCTCTGCACCAGTTATCCAAGTAGTACACTTAGAGAAAGATGGTCATTGTTTGGTCCTAAGCGTGGCAATATGGTGGAGAAAACAGCAGAGATGTCCCTCAGACAATGCTAGCTTGTAGACGTTTCACTGCTTCCTGTAGACCAGTGGTTCCCAGCCTTTTGTAGGCCAGGGACCCCTTGTTAAAAAAAAAATGCTGAGGATGCTCAGTGCTGCCATGATGGCAGAATCCAGCCCTGGCCGTGGTGGCCGAATCTGGCAGAATTTGGCCCCCCTCTGCAGCCACTCTGGCCACCACTGCAGTGGGGGAATTTGACTCCCTCCACACCACGCTGGTCACTGCCACAGCAGGGGAATCCAGCCCCCACCGCTGCCATTGCTTCCCCTGCTGTGAATCCAGTGCTGGCAGGGAGCTTCAGCACTGCGGCCAGGTTCCAGCCCTGGCAGGGAGCAGCACTGCGGACCCCTGCAATGCATCTGCAGACCCCCAGGGGTCCGTGGATCACAGGTTGGGAGCCACTGCTATAGACATTATATTATGTTTTTATTTTTGGAAGTCTGTCTCAAGAACTTTGTTTGTTTAAAATTTGCATTTAACATCATTATTGGAGTTGTCTTCTGCTCTTTGGAAGCATGCAGTAAAGAAGATCATGGGTGGTCCAAAAGACTATGCAGAGGCCGAGAGATATCTGTTGCTTTTGAAGGATCCCTTTTGACCTCTGGCCTCTTATGAAATATAGGACTTAATTTAGAATCTGGACACCAAAGAAATAAAACAGTATGTCGATAAACTGTGTGGAATGTTTGTTTAATATGGAGGTTGTAGAATAATTGCCCATTTTTATGTTTGTTTTGGCTCAGCAAGGGCTCAATCCACTTATTGAGCATCTCATGCCAGGGATTGAGCCATATTTTGTTTTCAACTCACCATTATGTTAGCAGTGCTCCTTTTCTCCATGCTGTCCGTATTGCTTATCAGGGTCTGATTATTAGAACAAGTCAGGGACAGTCATTTATATGGAGCCTGGAACATGTGTTCCCTTGAAACTCCTAGACCATTCCAAATTCCAGTCTCTTGGTTTTTGTGTATGCAGTTGAACAAACAAAAAGGAAAACAAATCATGTCTCTCACTTCTCCAGCGAAAACAGAGGGTTCATACAAATATAAAAAATGTGCATGGAGTTGCAGATCTAATTTGCACGTATGGTCATTGAACTAGGGGTTTACATGCATGATGGCAGTAGCTAGTGATTAACTTGAGTAAATGTCCCACTTCCACATACAAGCATAATAATAGCACGAAAAAGTTAATTGTGAAATTCCTTGTGCAACTCTGAATGAGGCACAGTCCCCATTATTTAAACAGAAGTGAACATAAAGCACAAACACTACAGCAGGGCTTTGAAAGGACTACTGACTTGTCCTTGTTAATCCCTGCCCTGTAAAGAGGCCTTTTGCATTTAACTCTATTGACCAGTTTTTATTTCCCTTTCAGGTTAAAATGTTGATTTCTGGTCAGTACTGGCCCATGAAGTGAAACAGCTCCCATGAAAAAAACTGGCTGGGGAAAACTTGGACAGAAGTAAGTGTGAATGACGGTGGAGAATTTACTGGGAGGCTGTGGTTGGGGGGAAATTGTTGGGGTGCATGGTTCAATTTGTGAAAGACTAGAGTCCTGAATGTAATTCTGTGTGTGTCTATTTTGTTTTTCACACAACAAACATAATATAGAAGAATGATCTGCATAGAGAGGGAACCAAATATGTTTACTACATGCTCACAATATGCAAGATCTAGCTACATATCTACACACCTGCGCTGGCTGTTTTCTGAAACACAGAGCATACCACAGGACGTCTCACAAACTATTTAAAGGAATACTTCTCTATTCCCATCCAGCACTCTTTGGCTATGTCCACACATACATCATTATTTTGAAATAACCCATTTCCTTATTTCGAAATAAGTTAATCTGAATTAACAGTTTGTTCATTTGAATTAAGGGAAAGCCTGCTTTCAAAATAGCCCTTGTTTCGAAATGGTTATTTCGAAACAAGGGCATTCGGACATGTTGTTTGGAAGGGCTGTTTTTGTTCAGTTTTCCCTTATGCCTCGAATAGCACCCACCTGGCAGCAGGCGGCGTTAAAATTGAGTATGTATACTTCGCAGTTGACATGTTTGAGAATTGTGCTATTTCTTAGAGGAGTGTGCAAGCATTTTTGAGAACTATGATTTTTGAGGTTACTCTAAATTGTTGATTCGACCAGCTCTTTCAGACTCCACTGTAGATTTGATGTGCTTCTAGTGGTCCTGCAACCTTCCTTTAGTTCCAAAGGAGCAGCCGTGTTAGTTTAGTTCAGTAAAAACAAACAAGGAGTCCTGTGGCTTTTAAAGACTAACAAATTGATTTATTGCATGAGCTTTCATGGGACAGAATCCCACTTTGTCAGATGCTTTGGTATTTTCTCCTACAAAAGCTCATGCAATAAATCAGTCCATTAGTCTTTAAGTGCCACAGGACTCCTTGTTTGTTTTTAACCTTGCTATAGTCCTTTTTATCTTCTATGATGGCAGATCTAAAGCTCACTTTGCACTCATGAGATTAAGTGTGGCATATGCTCCAACCCATGCTAATTTCTGATCCCTCTGATGTGTTCTGTTTGCCCCTTTTATTCTTTTGCAATGTCAGATGTGGGTACCCAGCTGGCAAAAGTCTCTTTATTGGACTAGATAATATATCTTGTTTATCTTTAGTTACTGCAGACTCTTCAAATTGTTCTGCTTCTTTGGAATTATTGGCTTACGTCTACTCTTATCTTCCAAAATCCTCTATTGCTGCAAAGAATGTTGTGTGTGCAAAGGAAGGAACAGTGGAACCCTGCTAATCTTCATGCTGTTAATCTGCACCCAGTACAAATCACATCAGAAATGGTGGTTTCTCTGCATATCCCAGCAAAGACTGAATAAAACAGCATTTCTGTGGGGTTTTGTATTATCAAGATGTCACTGCTTCTGTAAAATAGTCTCTATATGGTTTTGGTTCCTACAAGTTCATAGTTCATTTCTATACTTAGGCTAATTTTTCAATAAAAATAGTTGTCAAAATAAATTAACTGTGCCTCTTGTTATGCAGCATCCTTGATTTTCTTTATTGTCTTGATTCATTCACTGAAACACAACATTCAGCAATTCACATTCCCATAAAGACAAATCAATGAGGTTCTCCTGTATGCTGTATGTGATGATTTGCACTTGCCATCTTTTCATTAGAATGTGTGTGGTGTTGGAGGGGAAAAAAATGATGCTGAAGGGAGGACTTGTTTGATGTTAGGGTCCACTTCTGGAGTTAGAGGGGCTTCTTGTATGAACATGGTGGAAGATGGGAGACATCATGCCCTTCGTACCAGCTGTGCTGAGACTCTGTCCTGCAGACTACCAGGCACAGTTCTGTTCTCAACAGAAGTAACCATGAACACTATGCCCAGTGGTAAATATTTATAGGATCAAGTACTCCTGGGGAGCTCCTGTGCTAACTATACTTTGTTTTTATGCTTAAAATTATAGCTATCTAAGATGCTGCTGTATCTGAGCACCTTTAACATCTTTATCTTCACAACATGCCTGTGCAGTAGAGAAATGCTATTATCCCAGTTTTACAGATGGGGAATTGAGGCACAAAGAGGCTGAATGACTTACCCGTCGTCATAGAGGATACATGTTGTAGAGCAGGAATGTGTGCCCTGATTTTCTGAATCCCAGATTACTGTCATAACCACTCAACTATCCTTTCTGATGAACAGCTAGGGCCAAATTCATCCCTGGTGTAACTTGGCCAGTGGAATGACGTCAAAGAATTATTAGATCAGGGACCAACGACATTTACTGATCCTCATGGTGACCCTTCCTTCCTGATCCTTGGCCAGTGCTGGTGGCCCCTTCCGCAGAAGCTTCCAAAGAAGCCTTAATTCCTAGACTACCTGAGTCCTCCAGCATCTGAAGTTTCAGCCACTTAGCACAATCTTCAGAAACGGTTCAAAGAACTTTTCCTCTTTCCATTTTCAAACATAACCAACAGTGGGCAGGCAAAACAGATGGCAAAAGAAATGGGATTTCAGCATATTTCTGAATTGAACAAAGAAGTTGAAGGGGCATGATAAACTGAAGCATTTCTTGAATGCAGGCTATTTCTTTAAAACTGTATAGTTACTGTTCTATGTGGACGTTAAATGGGTGAAATACTAGAGCTCTGATCCAGTGATAGTGGAATTATGTTAGTGTTTGGTGTCATCACACCAGATCATAGCCCCATTGTGCTCACCCATATCTTCCTGGGGTTCTGAACTCCCTCAGGTCAGCATTGCACGCTGCCTTTTTGCCCTCTTTTTCTTCCTTCAAGGGCCCCAGTGAACTTCCTTTGGTTAAAATTTAGTCTTTTACCTTCATATTTTTAACCGTACATTGTTTATAGAAAATAAAAAAAGTCTTCGTGCCTTACATGGTTTATGAACACATTATGTAAAAAAGCACCTTCTGACTCAGGTTCATTCTTCAAAAATACTTTTCAAGTTCATTAGGCTCCTTCCAAGGATTTATTGTACAGGCTGCAAAGTCAGCTTCTTTAGACGAGGCCTGCATCCAACTTCCAGGAATGAATCTCTGATTCTGTGAAGGCTTTTAGAGATTTAATTTAATGAACACAGACATGTCCAAAACAATCCCTCATTCACAGACAGAAGCGCCACAGCATTCAGTCCTGGGTCATCCCACTCAAAAGGAATTTGAGCCCAGTGGAGCAGGGCTGTAATCTCTGCAAGGGACACTGTATGATACCTCTTATGTATGTAGAGCATGAGGAGGGAGGCAGGATAGACTTGTCCTTGAGACACCGGGCTGTGAATCAATTGACCAGGATTCCATACTGAGTTATTTCGTTTGGCCAGGCACTTAGACCACCATTTTCAAATATAGGTGTTTAAAATTAAGCTGCAGGCAACTAGCCTCTGTGAAAATTAAGTCACTTATTCAGTTGCCTAAATATGGATTTAGGAACCTAACTTTAGGGATCCAACAGGATATTTCAGTCCCTCTCCAATCCACACATCTAGCTATGCCCTTTCTTTAGGGTGGTGTTTAGCTTCTCCAGAAACATTGATCACACGTATAGGCAGGGTGAATGAGTTAATGTGCCATGAATTTGACCAGGAATGCCTTGTTCCTGTGGTTCTTTCCTTCCACCTCCTAACTACAATTGTTTTGTAAATAATTCTGCACCCTGTAATTTGTGATGTCCCTAATTTTAATGAGCTAACATGCTCCTTACCCCAAAAGGCAATTCTATGTGATTTGTATGAGCCCATAGATGTGGTGCCTATACTTTCTAAAAAGGCAAACATTGTCTGTTGGCTTTAAAAACCCTGATTCAAGAACAAAGCATGAAATGAAATCCCTAAATCTGGACAGTTCCTCTCATTAAAGCAAAGGAAGCTAGTTCAGAGCTGCAAGGCAGTTCCTCTCTCTTTCACAAAATGTTCTGACAATGGTACCGAAGGACTCTGTAAACAATGTTCACTTGAGAGCCCATCTCATGACTTAGGAATGCAAGGAAAGCAGACTTCATTCTTCTAGAAAAATACACTGGACTGTCTTTTCCTTTGTGGCAGTACAGTATATTGCTTTGATTTGAGGATGCATCATATTTTGGTTCCAGTGCATTTCCAATCCAAGCTCCATGGCGTAGAACCCCGTAGAATAGATACACACTCATGCCAGGACATCCGGCTTTGATAAACATGTTATTTTATCATCCTGTTGCTCAGTGCACATGCATGTTTAGTGTGTTTTTTTGTTTTTTAACTGGACCTCAGCTATTTCCTTTTAAGTGGCTTTGGTTTCAGCAGCAACAAATTCTGGTTTTGAATTATTCTTGGGAGAACTTTTTTTTTCTCCCTTCCTTCCCCAGCATTTCTTGGGCCTTTTTTAGAGGGGGAGAGATCACATCTGTTTTCTCCTCCCCACCAGTACAGAACAAATAGTAATTTGCCTTTTTGGTTCTTTACATGTGCCACCTTGGAGATGTGACTGTTGCTATAGACAGCTGGGGGCTAATGAATGATGGGAAAGTGATGACTCACAAAGGTTTTTCTGTCATGGATCTAGCTACTACACCCTTCTTCACCTCACCCTATCCTAGGGTTGCCAAAATTATTTGCTATGGCAGGCCAGATTTAACTTAAATATTCTTCAACTGGGCTATGCATACCATAATTCAAAATACTAGGGAACTCTTGCAGCATGGTGAAGCACTGGGTATGAGACAGCACACTTTTTCTCTTTCTATTAGGGACAGCATGTCATTCCATGGGCTTGATGGAAGAAGTTTGCAGGCTGCATCTGGCCCCCAGGCCACATGTTTTACTCCCTTGCCCTATCCTCAAAGTCCAATGATGTCAACTCATTTTCTTCTGAATTCAAACAGGGAGTCCTTCGTAATATTACTGAGCGGGAGATATGTACATATGGCTGGTCCTACATTCACTAGAGCAAATGGGTGTTTTTAGCACCTCTCAGAGTCAGTCCCATCGAGAGGAAAAAAGATCCCAAATCTTACAGGATTGTGAAAATTGCAGGCAATCAGCATGAAACCCAATTAATCATTGCATATTTTCTCAGGTTCCTTCATGGAAACAAAGTCATGTCAGAGACAGCATGCTGAGTGCCAGGTTCATGAATGAAATACTTTCTAGCAAGTGGCCCGCCAAACTGTGAGGACCAGAGCATTTCCACAGAGCAGTGGTGAGCAAAATTCTGTTCTCTTCAAGTTGTGATGCTGTCTGCAAAGTGTGCCTCAAGGTTTCTCTAGTGCAGTGGTTCCCAACCAGTATGCTACGGCACACAGGTGTGCCACAAATTTTTTTGCATAATTACTCAAAGAGCTATGATTTGCCTCATTGGCTCATGAATATTCATGAGTTCATTTGGAAACTATATGTTGGTGTGTCTCAACTTATTAAAGGTAGCAAGGTGTGCCATGGCAGAGAAAAATGTTGGGAACCGCTGCTCTAGTGATCATTTGTGCTACACTCCTCACTGGAGTGTCTGAAAGAATTAAAGGAGATTCACTGCTGCTAGATATGAAGTGTTGCACCCAGAGACCAACGTAACCAGCACAGATACTCAGGAAGGAACGATGAGGTGGCAACATTACCAAACAGCCATGCCCATCACATTTTAGAGAGTTATTTTAACTCTGTTTCCTTAAAACCATTTTAATACACTTTTATGTATGTCCACACATCTCTTTTATTTCAAAATAACACTGGTTATTTTGAAATAAAAGAGATTAGGTCCACATGCCATATTCTTATTTCGAAATGACGGGCTCCATCATTTCAAAATAAGAGCCATCATTTTGAAATAGCTTAAACCTCCTTTAAATTGAAATGGCTGTTATTTCGAAATGATTATTTCAAAATAACACCGTTCGGATGTATTATTTCAAAATAACACTTTTGCCCTTCTCCTTCCCAGGGTGCCTTCCTTTTAGCCTATATTGGGTGGGGGCATGGCCCAGGGAGGGGGCCATGTTGCCACACCTCCCACGGTGCCCCTCTCTTAAAGTGAAATAGCAAGTCCTGTGTTTGGACATGCTAGTTCGCTTTGAGCTCTTCCCTTAATTCAAATTAACTTATTTCGAAATAAGGACTTTATTTTGAAATAACTTATTTCAAAACAATGATGTATGTGTGGACATAGCCTTAAATACAACCAACCTAGTATAATACCTGTATGGAAGCAGGGTTAGAAGGGGAGATAGTGTGTGTTATAAGAAGTAGCCCATAGTAAAAAATAGTTTTCATTTCTACTGATCTCAGGTTTATATATTGGCTCACATCCCAAGGACTCCCAAACACTTAACCAACTTGACAATCACTGTTCTTCCTCTTGAACATGGCCAGTGTAATCCTTGGGTGGAAAGTAGCAACTCTTTAACTGACATAGCAATACTTAAAAGCCTTCTATGGATAAAGAATAATGAGGTCTGTTGACACAGCAGTGGCAATTTACATAAACAAAATGTAGTCACCTCAGTTTAGATTTGGCTGGAACACTAAAAACCAACACCTTTAATCTTCATAAATTCCCACAGAAGATTTAAAAAATGATACCTTCAGATCTTTGTCTCATCTGAAAGACAATGCCACTGGTAATCCTATGACTGCCAACACACTGGGCTGTAGACAGTGTTACTTCCGTACTGGTTAAGGGGAGAGCATGTCACTTACTGGATCATCCAAACCATTTTCTACAATAGGTTGATTTCTTGGAGGTTCTGCATCCAAAATATTGGTCAGGCCCAGACTCTGCGTAGTTTGTGAGAGTGGAGGATCTCCTAGCCCAAGGCAGCAACACTGACGTACACTAGGGATTTAGCTTGTTGTTTATGTAACTAGAGTGACCATATACTGTCTCTGTTCACTATGGATTGTATCCAACTTCTACTGAGGTCTTGCCACTCACATAAATGGGGATGGGATCAGACGGTAACTTTCTGATTGCATGGATAATTCTGATTAACACATTTCTGTTTTCATTCTAGTCTAGGTAAGAACACAGTGTCAGGAGGGAGGAAAGGAACATGACTGAAGATTTCCAGGATACCTCCCATTTGTTTGAACACTTCTTTTGTAGGTGCGTCATTTCCAGTCATCTGTTGATGTACAGGTTTGACTGTTTCCCCGGTCAAATACTAACCTTTTGTGCTAGAGATGGGTTAAGCACCAGATGCTTTCACTTCAGTGCACCTTTAAGCATTGACAGCTGTTGGGTGCACAAAAGTGATGGTCAGCACCTCATATAAACTACTCAAATGGGATTACTTGCTAGTCTAACCTCAATCTATCAATCATAAAAGTACAACAGTGTTTCTCATAGCTATCCAGCAGGTCATTTACAGGAGTATCTCTTATTCCATGAAGAGTGCCAAACAATTAATTGGCTGTGGTAGGTCGGGTGAAATTTCCATTATGCTGCTATGTGTTTTATGCCTCATTTGGACAAGCAAAGTTCAGTAAATAGCTTTTAAATAAAGCTGTAGTGGCCAAAAGCTGCTGGATAATTTAATTGATTCTTCAATCCTATCAATATGCCCGAGACATCTCAGACTAGTGTTATGGGTAAATTCCCAAAAGACAGCTTTGGGAGTCTATTACTCTTGATTCTCTCCTAAATCATCCTAGTCACATTCTAGTACTTCACAAACCTACTGCAGATAGGCATCAGAGACCCTGAACCACTGTTCTCTTTCAGCCCCTGTTGGCTGGTTTAATTCTCATCATCAAAAGAATGACCCTGGAGTTTTTTAAAAAGTGGGTGGGGATGAACTGACTGCTGATGAAAATTGCCAACTTGATGGCTGTAGACACTGAAGACCACAGAACAGCTACAACATGAGGAGCAACATCTTTTCCAGATCATCCTGCCAATGTGCTTTCCTCATGCCCTCAGCAGGGCACTGCTAGAACTAGGGCAAAGGCACATCTTCAATTGTTGGTCCCTCAGTGGAGACTTCCAACAGGCTACCACATAAAACCATTTAGAGTACAGACTTGTTCTCTCGGACTGGACTGAGTGCATCAGCTCATTTCATGAAAGCTAACACCACAACTAGCAGAGGGTAGCAGCTTTACGTTTCAGTGTAGGCTTGGGCAATGACCTAGCCAAGAAGGGTGTTCAGCTTTCATTCTTTCTCATAGTACATACCAGCACATTCCAAGATGGTGATGGACACCATACCATAGATCCCAGAGAGGTGGCAGGACAATGTCATTACATTGCCTTGATGCTATAGCACGAGTACTTCCATACAGACACGTGTGGAAGACTGCAGGGAACATGGTCCCACATGACAGTATTTCAGATGTGTTTTAGAAGATACATGAGTGCATGATGGGTTTTGTGCTGGGGACATCCATGGAGATTGCGGTCACCTGTTGTTATCCTAGCCAGTCGCTGGATGCCAGTAGTGTGCCTTACAAACATATTATAGCTGAAAAAAGAGGGGGAAAGAACTGAAAAACCTTCCATTCATCTGCCAGTGAAAGTATGTGACTCTCAAGGGAAGCCATTCCAGGGGATAGTTTCAGGGTGTTTGGATATCCAGCTTGCCAGAAATGAGCACTGTATCTGGAATTAAACAAACTGTTTGGATTCCAGCACAAATGTGTAGCCAGCAGATCTCTAGTTACAAGTCAAGACGCTGCCCAGGAAGGTCAGCCACAGGTCACATTTATATAATTTTAATAATAACATGCAGCAATTCCTGAAGTTGCATTCACTGATGGAAACCAGGCTGTCTTGTATCACTTCAGTGTAAATTGTTATCTTGCATAAAGACTGACAGTAAAAATATTGAGACTTGGCGTGGGCTAATTCAAAAGCTTTTAGTGTTGACCATCTCCTCTGCTCCCATGGAAATCAATGGAAGTTTTATCCAATGGCAGCAAAGTTAGGCCAGAACTGAACACTTTTTCCAAATCCACCCATGCTGTCTACCATGTATAAGGGGAGAGAAGATGGTGGAGTGGGGGAGAGAGGTAACCACAAAATACTGCCTTACTTCTCCCTCCCCTGGAAATGTAGCATGTGGTAGAGATGAATGATTTACTGATATACCAAAAAATTTGCTGCTGACTGGGTAATACAATCTGCCTGGGTTCCCAGAAAGTTTAATTCATTGTTCAAAAGTGTTACAAAATATTTCTGGTGGCAAATGGAAAATTGCAATTGATGTTTAAATGATACATTTGTAATTGATTTATTATGCACATGTATTGCATTATATACTTCTCCTTTTTTCTTCAAAAAAGGTCCAGTGTTTCATAAATATATTACTGCAGCTTCAACATATCCTTGTGAAGTGGGTTATCCTTATAATAGCTTCATGTATGGATAAACCGAATGGGGGAGGAGGTTTAAGGATTCAATCCGGATCCCATTCCAGTTACTGCAAAAATTCCCATTGATGTCAGAGATGCATGGTCAAGTCTTTTGTAACCATAAGGCTGTGTAGTGAGTCCATGGCAATGAGGAACAAACTCTATGAGTCCTAACTCCCAGTTACCTGCTCTAATTGCTTGGCACAGGCCTTACTAACAGAAAATAAGAAGTGAAATGTTGACTTTAGAATAAGCTGGAAACATATCTAGAAACATCAGCAGTTGGGAGAGTTCTGCACTGATTGTGAGACCATGTCGTCATTATGGTGAATTACGTGTTACAGTGTGTAGCCATTCTTGGTCCTGGTTCTGCTAACTGCATTGGGATGACCTTTCTGGGATTGGAAACTGAACTGTGTTCCTATCCAAACAACCATCTGTGGTTGAATCATGATGTTCTCTAGCAATGAATTAGCTCAAGGGAGATTACAAAGGCAGCTATTTCAATTGACCGCTCTAGTGTTGGAACTATAGGAATCATACGGGGCCACAAACATTTCAATCTAGCCTCTTTCTCCGTGGGACTCAGAGCTGACATACAGTGATGGAATGGAAAAAGCACAGGCGATAAATATTACAGTGTGCTGTTACTTTTGTTTCTACAAGGATATTTTGGTGATATTTGTGAAGTGCAGTAAAAGAAAACAGAATGTTCAACACTAAAGCTCTGAGCCAGCAACGCATTTACACCCATATTAAGTTTAAGCATATGAGCAGGCTCACTGAAATTACTTTGTAGTCAGGGGTGTTACTTTAACATGCACTCAGATATGTAGCTTTTTCTAGGTCAGTGGCTAGGAATGTAAATGTCTGTCATGTCTTGTGTTTTAACTATAATGTTTATGATGTACACTTACTGTTGGTGGCTGGTATGGATTGACAGACCAGCAGATCTATATCCTGCATCCATAGAACAGATACAGCAAAGGCAGTTTGGGAGCCTAAATATGGCCTATATCTAGGGAGGAATAAATAACATAGCCTTCATGCTGCTTTTGTCCTGTATTTCCCTTCTGAGAACATCCACCAGCATTTCCATTGTGGTGATGGTGTTTGTGAGGTGGGAGTTGCTGAAAGCTGGACTGAGCCAGCAACACTCATTTCACATGAGACACCAAACAGTCTTTAGATGGTAACAACTCTACCGCACTACACTGTATTCAAACAAACTACATAGTGTTGATTTCCCACAGAGAACCTCCCAGTTTTGTACTTTCGTAATCCAAGAAAGGAGCAAGATCAGAAAATCAGGTAAACATTAACAACCAGTTAGCCAATCAATTGCATTTAGGTCTTTCACCTGTCCATCCAATTAACTCTACAGACCCACTCACCACAATAGCATTTTATTCCCTCTCCTTATCATTCTTCTCCATTCATTATAATGTTGTTAATATATTATATATTATAACCTTGCTAAGTAGACAAAGGTTATTAGAATAATCCATCCATGGGGGAGTTCTGATCTGCAGCCAAATGTTGTATCTTAGGCCCATCTCAGACTTAAATAGCATCTTCCATGTATGCATCTCACGTCTTGACCCAGTGAACATCTGAGAACTTACTCCCTCCCCAAAGTCAATTGAGCAAAATCAGAGGAATGCTGTGGCACCACAGGCCTAGAGAACTAAATTAAACTACCTAGAAATGAACTATGTGAAAATTTTTCTTCATAGTCAACATGTAGGTCTCTTTTCCACAAAGCTTTCTTGGACTATCTTAGCAGACGTTATTTTTAAACCTGTCAAATAGATAAAACTTTTGTGTTCTTTTAAAGTCCAGGGTATATAAAAAGGCAAATTGTTTAGTAGCAACTTCTTAATTGTACAGTGGCAGTCCAAGAAAAATATTTATACAAAGTCAAGCAAGTCATGTATGTTTCAGAATGAAGAGTGTGCTCTTTTTCATTGATATGATTTATGTTTGTGAGTTGCGGTGGGGGGAGATATGGTTGTGATCAAATTCAAAAAGCCATTGGCCTGTACATGTGGAGAGAGTGTTTTCTAGCTCCATGCTTGCAAAATGGACAGGGACCCTTTGTTTGTTGACATGTGCCTTTGACTTCAGTGATGGTCTAGGAGTTCACCTGGAAGACCTTGAGATGTTACATCATCTAGTCCAGTAGTTCCCAAATTGTTTGCTAAGGCCTGCTGCATTGTATCTCTTTTCTTGCATCACCCACCATTTCATAAATGTATCCTATGCCCCAGCACCTCAGCCATGATCTGGACCAGTGCAAAGGGAGGCTAAGGGGAGATTGAGCTTCCTGTATGATGATGGCTCCTGTTCTGTAGGTCCAGGTGAGCTCCTCACTATGGGCTTTGTGATCTGGCACATGGAGTCACAGTGCCACTCAGGTTTGGCCCAGCTGCCCCTCTGTCATGATGGGTCAAATTGGAGTGAGCAGAGTTGTGCCTTGTCATGATGCCCACAGGGGGGAACCAGTCTCAGCCCCGCAGAACTGTAGTTGCCGTTGTAGGGTGAGTGTGGAGCAGTCCTACTCTGTACAATGCCTCCCTCTGCAGCAGAACAGGAAGCAGGGCCAGATTAAGGCATGCTGAGGCAGGAGTGCCAAACTCATTCGGGGGGGGGGGCACACTGGAGGGCAGGACACCCATTGCAGGCCATGTGTCCACATGGGCTCCCCAACCCTTTCCACTGCCACATTCAGAGTGGCATGGGCTCCCCTTTCCCCTCAAGACTCTCCCACACCTTCCCTTTTCCCTAACCTGTGGGGTCCCCTTTGCCATGCTGGCTCCCTGACCCCCCTTCTCCTATTGTGCAGGTCCCGGACTCCATTTTCCCTGTTTGACTGCTCCCAGAGCCCCCCTTCTCCTTCACTTTCCACTTTCCTTACTGTTCTGGCAGCAGGCAAACAGTCTCAGTCACAGCCACAGGCAGGCTGGGGCTCCTGCCTCCCCTCCCACTCACTGTCAGACGTTCAGCATGGTGGCCTTTGATTGGCTTGCTCCCATGTGAGCCCCAGACACTTTTTCTTATTTATCATTTGTGCAATGTGTAGTCAATCAGATTAGCATGCCAACTGACTGACAGTGAACAATTGGGGTGGGAGATGGAGCAGTGGCTCTCTGGGAGCTGGCCCAGCCTGCCGTGACTGAGACTTTGAGTGCTTGGCAGACCACAACAGAGCTGAGCTGGGATTGGCTGAAGAGTGTTTCCTTTGTTCCCTTGTGGTCTGACTCACTCACATGATCTGAGTCACAAGCACGCTTAACCCTGCCCTGCCAGTGGCAGCCTGTGTTTGTTGTTCTCTGCTGCTGCAGAGAGCTTCCAGGGACAGCCTGGGCAGCAACTCCACAGGCCGGATCAGTGGCCTTGGTAGGCCGTGTCTGGCCCACAGGCCATGACTTTGCCACCCCTTAGGGCCTAAGCTGTGTCAAGATTCAGAAGCCCCAAACCATAAAAAATAAAGAGAAGTGTATTGCATTATAACAGAAAGGGTAATGAAAAAATAATGCTAAACCATTATATTTGCATATATACATAGGCAAAGATGTGACAACTTACTAAAACATACATCCTGCCAAAAAGCCTTATTTGCATTACAATTTCCATTATGAGAATTCTTAATTTTCTCTGACATGTTTAGGGGCCCCTCATAATGTGAGGCCCTAAGACATGGCTTGCTTGGCTTGTGCCTAAATCCTGTGCTGTTAGGAAAAGTGTACGTTCACTTCGGCAAGAGCCTGCTGATGGCTTAATCCGTTCCATCTAAAACATTTCCACAGCCCACTAGTGGGTCAGGACCCACCCTGTGCGAAACACTAATCTAGTCTAGTCCCTGCCCAGCCCAGGACTGTGCCTGCAGTTTCTCACTGAGGCAAATCCATAAATCACCCCAGTTTCACTTGAACTGGAGCCTAGGTTTAGCTTAAAGGCTCTCACAAATCTTTTAATGAACCTGCTCCAAGCTAGCGATGACACCCAAAAGCAGGCGACTTGGCCAGGCGTATGGTTTTGTTCTGAACATTTTGTACCGTTATAGCCAGGAGTTCTCTCCAAATGAGGAGGAGCCAGGCATACCCACAGAAAGCTGTGACTCTGCTGTACTCGATGCAGAATTTCTGCCTCATACCCCATAACTGGTGAGGAATGGAGCAGACACTTGTACTTCAGTTTGGAAACTCCCTGGGGTGGGGAGCACCTTTTCATTGTGCGTACATACGGCCCTGTGCACAGTGGGAATATGGCATCTAGGTGCTATTGCAGTGTAAATACTTCACCCTCATAACAATAACGAGCACTGAGGAAATGCAAGCAGAAGCCACTGTTCTGGCTGCTTTCAGGCTAGCGGGAGAATGTTTGGCATTTCATCCATTAAGAAAATGGCATGTACCTCAAGCGCAGAACTTCCAGTTCCCTGATGTTCCTGCCTCATGGTGTCATCTCTGCTTTTCAGCAGGACCTTAAAAGCTCCCCAGTCTTTGCTGTAACTAAAGCCTGCCTGTTCTCTAGTATCAGTGCTGTGAATTTAATATGCCTTTACATAAGAAGATAAATTTAGTCCTAAGTGAGCTCACCACCTCAGAGAATGAATAACCTCTTTCATTCATCCACGGCCGCTCATTTCAATGCAGTCCCATGATCTTCCATGGAGTTGCTTGTTTACATAAAAGTTTTCTCACCTAGGTGCCTTAATGAGCTACACCATCTCATTTACAAAAGAGTCCTAGGAGCCAGCCAAACCTTTCATGCATGCTCACTTACGCATATTCTGGACTTGCACTCACTCATCTTGCAGGCAAAATAAATGTATCGGCCTATAAACTGTTAGAGTTATAGCACATCAATAGAAAGACACACAGTTTTCAAATATTTGTGGGGTCTTTTTTAAAATAAATGGCTCCAGGGTGAGTCTTTTTGTTAATTAGTCTGGGTATTAGATGTGAATATGTTTGCTTACTTAGTCATGAATTTTGTAAAGGGTTACAAAAGAAGGTATTAGAAACATAGACAGACCCTAAATATAGCGACCTTTTATTTCAGGAAGCGTCCATGTGCTCCAGATTGTTTAAAACAAATTCCAGTTATTAATTCTAGTATTTTAGAGAGCAAACTCTATAGGAGTCCAGCCTGCACACAGTCACTACCAAGTGCAGTGCTAACTAGAGTAAGCTAATCTCATTAAAATACTATTTATGACAGATGGCAAGAATTGCACGTAAACAATTTTAAAAGTTATTTTTGTAATACCTAGCAGCATTCCAGTGCAGACATCCTCTTTCCTGTTAATGGGCATGGGGAAATCCAAAAATCTCCATGGTTTGCTAAGATAAATTCTACATTTGCTAAAAAGATGATAAATTAACATTTGGTTTTGGCAACTTTTATGTAAATATTAGAAAAGTCCTAGAAACAGTCTTTCAGAATCTTGCGAACCTTGTGATTTCCCAAATGTCTGTGACACTGTGCAGCATCAAGTTGTCAAAACAGCTGCTTCCATTTCATGGCCATGGAGGCGCAGTTTTTCAAAGGTTTCAAAACCAGCCAGCCACCGAGCTCTCCTTGAAGAGTGATACTGACCTCTTTCTTGTTGTAAAGGGAAACTCCAGTGTGTGAAAGAAGAGGTTCTTATTCCTGACTTTAATCAAAAAAGATAGTGCCTTAAAAATAATGGCAAAGGATAAAAGGAAGTTTTTATTTCAAAGGTCCAAAGGGCGGGCAGACCCCTGGGACCTTCATGCACTGCACCATTTTTCTGTCTGCTTTTTCCAGTCTAATCAGAGTAGAATCTCCATTTATTTAAAAAAAAAAAGGGGGGGGGGGACAAAGCAAACTCCTGCCAAAACAAAACACCACTGCACAGACAATTCTCCTCCTGGGGAGAAGGCAACACAGAGATTTGTCAGGCTGCTTACTGAATGACTAAAACAAGGGTCTCAAACATGTGGCCCGTGGGCTGCATGCAGCCCCTAAAGCTATTTCCTGAAGCCCACAATGACACTATTGTTACTGAGATTTACAATATCGTTGTATGAAAAGGTTTCAGTGGTGCAGTTCTCAGGCTAACATACTAGTTCTCATGCAGCTCTGGACTAGAACTCATGCGGCCCTCATAGCAATTTCAGTTTGAGACCCCCTGGACTAGAAGGTGCTTGGATATTACACAGAGGAGGACACAGTACAAACCTATACAGAATAGAAGGTTTTTCAAATGCGACTCACTTTTTGGGTGCTCTATTGGTGATGCAGCAAACTCTGACATTAACACCATTGAGCCGTTTTCAGAAAAATAAGAGCTTGTCTCCTCTGATGGTGGCGAAGTCGCCGCTGTTGGATCGACCTTTCTGATCAATTGATTGGGTCTGGGGAAGACCCGCTCAGTCAGTCAGGAATCTGATCTATTACCACCACCCCGGCAACTTAGATAGAACTGAGTCTAACGGAGGCCCCTCTTTTCAACCAGGGCCGGATTTTGGTGTTTGTAGGCCCTAGGCACTTTCACTCCGAAATGTACAAAAAGAAGGGTAAACGCCAATTGAATTACATCGATTGACATGATGCACTTTAAACTATTCTGATGCTAAACCATGTGATTTTTCCTTATTTTTCTTGCTTGTTTAACTTTTTCCCTCCTTCGCAGGCCCTAAAAATTTCGTAGGCCCTAGGCACTGTGCCTAATGGGAAATCCGGCACTGTCTTCAACTCAGTCCAGTAGATGAGTAGGACTTTAGGTGGTCAAACTCAGATACGCAAGTTATTTTAAGTAACTTGTATATTTCTGTTTGACTGCTCCTGAAAATGGTGGGCAGTGTAGAGTTGCCCTAAATGTGTAGAAACATTTGAAATCACTTGTTTCCACTGGGAGCTGAGGGCCTAAGTGTTTTTTGTACCTAAAAACTCTCCCACTTATTCCTTTCAGGGATGCTTTAAGGCACTTTTGTGTTAAGGAGATTCAGGAAGTGGAACCAATTCTGTAATACTATAACATAATAATTAATAGTTTTCCTGTATAACAAGAAAGAACATAACCTGGCTCTTTGTTCATGGTACATCTACTGCATGTCAGCACAGGAGCCAAATAAACCAGAGCTACAAAATATTTCTGTGAATGCTAGGTTGAGTTTTTAAGAAGGCACTCAGAGTGACTGATCTTGCAACATCTTTGGATTCTATTGCATGAACATTCACGTGGCAAGGTTTTACTCCCATATGTTCAGAGACCTGTGCAAAGGGCCAGAGCAACACTTACGTCCTATTTTACACTTTCAAATAGGGCTTCCATGGGATTGAATAAGTCTATGAGTGGTTCTTTGCAAATGGGTAAAAAATACCCAGTTAAGGAAATTTCAAAGTCAGATACACCAATAAGGTATTTGCAGAAAGCTAAATTTTTAGTACCCAAGTAAATGTATTTGCACCAGAAGGACTTGTGTTCACATCAGTAAGGAAAGAGGAACAGATCCTGTGACTCACATAGTGAATCACAACTATGAAACACACTTTGGCTCACAAACCTTTAGCAATGACTCTCTCAGCTCCTTTAAGTGAACTGTTTGCAGCTGATCTGCAGGATAAAGATGTTTTAAAAAGCTTAATGGAGTACACTCACTGAATGAATAAGTTAAAGGGAATTATCTCTTTCTGGATGTTGTATAATCAGAAAAAGAGGCTTTTTTTTTTTTAAGATAATCATCTGTTGCAAATAATTTGCTCAGCTATATCCTAGGAAGCCTGATACTCTTCTCATTTTACATCATGGATTTATTCTTGGGTCACACTAATATAAGGGATGTCTGGATCAGACCCAAGAATCCTTATTCTCATTTACACTAGACTCCCCTTACAGCGTCCTAATTAGTCATTGCCAATTAGCTCCATTGTTGGTGTCCTAAATGAACATTTAACTGTAGCTTAATATAACCATATTGGCAATAAAGCTGTAACAAACCTGCTGTTCTGACATTGAATAGACCCTGTTTCAATAATTTACCCAGTATCAAAACTCCAAACTCACCAACTGGGGTGGGAAAGGATAAAAAGATTGCCCCAATTGCTTCTCCCCCATCCTTTATTTTATAAAAAACGACGCACAAGAATTACACATTGTGCGTGTGTGCTAAATTTCCTATGGAATATTCATTGCTGCTTGTGATGTCTTTCAGAAGCCTCTTTCATGAAATGAACATCCGATAATTACAGGCGAGTATAAAACCAGCCCAAAACATGTACAGATCCTATTAGAAAAAAAATTGATTTAAATTAACTATTCAGATTTAATCAGTGATATGTTTAATGCATTTTTTCTTGGCTAATAGTCCATTGTGTTGCTGACCGAAGACCATTAAGAATATGAACCCACACATGTGAAATATATTTTAATTTTTTTTTAAATTACAAAAATACAAATGGTTGGATTTCTTTATCCTGTGTTTTTTCTGATTTATCACCTCTGTATGTCTGCAGTGGTAAAGCTTCAGATACACTGTGAATGCTCTTGTCAAATGTAATGTTAAATCAAATCTATTGATTTAGGCCCTGTGCTTTGGCTAATTCCATTAGAAAACTCTGACTTGAATGTTTACTCTCCTCTTCCTGAACACTTCAATCCAAACTAGAGGCAGCAAAAAAGTTTTGTCTTCAATTTGCTTTAAACCAGAGTCCTCCACCCTAGCCAGGAGTTAAAGTAAGCCGGAACGCACGGGAATGCTGTTCTGGGGCCAACCATTTTTAGGGAGCCAGGGTTCCAGGGCCCTTAAAAATAGAAACAGGAACCAGAACGCAGTGTTCCAGTGCATTCCAGCTACTACCCCTGTGAAGTTTTAAAAGCTCCCAGCCACAGTCTTCCGGCTGACAGGGAGGTTCCCCCAGGCCACTGAGCATGCTCAGGCAGAGCAGACTCAGGGTGGGAGAAGCAGCCCTTGGGGGTGGCCACTCTGCTCCAGTGGCCAGGTAATGGGCCAGGAGCGTGGGGGCCAAGGCTGCTCTAGGTCTGCAAAGAAGAGGTGGGCAAGTGGCCCAGTATCCCCTTCACCTATAGCCTCAGCCCCCCAACTCCCCGCTCCAACCCTTCTCTGACCCACCCCCTGCCTCTGCTCCTTTCACCTCCTGCCCCTGCCCCCTACCTTTTGCCACCACCCACCTCTTCTTTGCACCACCTCCTGCCCCTGCCCCTTTCACCACCCCCACCTCCTGCCCCTGCCTCCTGCCACCAGCCACCTCTTCTCTGTCCCCATCTCCGGCTGCCATCCACCCTTCACTGCCCAACTTCCTGCCCATGCCCCCTTCACCACCCTGTCACCTCTAGCTTCCTGCCCTCCCCTTCACTGCCCCATCTCCTGCCCCTGCTCCCAGCCACCCCTTCAACACCCCCCATCTTGTGTCCCTGCTCCATTCCTCCACATCCCGTGCCTTCATCCTTCGTGGGCAGGGGCCTGCACATGTGAGAGGGGGTCTGGACAATATGACAAGGGAACCCACTGATTAGGAGGGTTCCAGGGCCCACCAAATTATACGTTAACCCCTGACCCTAACCCACACTAAAAACAATTTGTGTTAAATAAGTAAATGGTTAACAACATACTATATAAACTCTAAGTAGCAAACAACAGAGTAACAAAAATGAATGTTCAAACAGAGTAAAACTTGAAGTAATGCAATTTCTGTATAGAAAGCTGAAAAATATATAACAGCAGTGACTCCTCAATATAAAACAAACAACGACTCCTGTGGTATTTAAAGACTAACACATTTATTTATTGCATGAACTTTTGTAGGAGAGAAATCCCATTTTGTCAGATGCTTTGAAAATGGGGGAACATAACAGAATTTATCCTCAAGATAAGGTTCACCCATTTATATAGGACTTGTGCTTATGCATCCAAAATAGGGAATCATTTAAATCTACTGGTCCTTTACAATGGGGTGAGTTCTACCCATGTTGTGGGAAGTTTTGCTATGAAAAGATTTTTTTTTCCTAAGCCAAAATCGTAGAACCATTCTTTGTTGCATTTTTAAGAACAATCACTAACTACCGTAGATTTCAGGTTCACTCTTTTACTGCAAAGGCTTGAATGCTAGACATGGAAAACCAAGTTCTCATCTTGTTTGCACTGGTACATCCCTATTGACCTTAATGGGGCTTAAACAGTGTCAACAAGTTAAGGACTTGGCTAGGAAGGTGCAACAAAAAGAGGCATTATGTGCTTTTAAATGAGCAGGCTGTAAATAACATTATCAAAGCAGCTTGGAAACTGCAGTCAGAGTTTCAGAACCAGATGAGGGGTGATTTGCTGTAGCCAGCATTACGATCTTAGAAAGAGAAAATACCAATTCAATCTCTCCAAGTAGTAGAAGGGCCCTACTGTCAATCAACTTCTAGCCCTGCCCACCTGTTACTGGATGTTCCACCTACCTCTCACTCGATATCTTGCCCATCTGTCAGCTGACATCTGGTCCTCCCCACACCTGTCACCAGATGTCCCACCCCAGTCAATCACCTGACATCCAGTCCTGCCACTGGGATGCAACTTCCAGGTCAAGATGGTGACCTGACCAGAAGTGGATGACATGACCCCTCTGAGAATGCCTCCCATCTCTCCCCACCAATAGGAGTAGGCTCTTCTCTGGCTAGACCACCTCAAGAAAAAGCTGAAGTGCTCAATGCTTTTTTTACTTCAGTTTTCACAGGCAGGGCCAGCTCCCAGCCCACTACACTGGGTATGGCAGATGGGAGAGAAGAAGAGAGGCCCTTGGTGACAGAAGATCAGGTTAGGGACTACCTAAAGAAGCTGGATGTGCACAAGTCCATGGGGCCAGATGACCTGCATCTGAGGGAGTTGGCCGATGAGATAGCAGTACCGCTAGCCATTATGTTTGAAAACTCATGGGGAACAGGGGAGGTGCTGGAGGATTGGAAAAAAGCAAATATAGTGCTTATCTTCAAGAAAGGCAAAAAGGAGGATCTAGGGACTTATGGACTTGTCAGCTTCACCTCAATCCCTGGAAAAATCATGGAGCAGGTTCTCAAAGAATCCATCCTGAAACACTTGGAGGAAAATAGGGTGATCAGGAACAGTCAGCATGGATTCACCAAAGGTAAATCATGCCTGTCCAACCTCATCACCTTCTATGATGAGATGACTGGATTTGTGGATGCGGGAAGAGCCATTGAAGTGATATACCTCGCCTTTAGCAAGACTTTTGATATGGTTTCCCACAACATTCTCATCAGCAGGTTAAGAAAGTATGGGTTGGAAGTGTGGACTGTAAGGTGGATAGAGAACTGGCTAGATCAACAGTTTCAGCATGTAGGAATCAATGGCTCCATGTCTAGTTGGCAACCAGTAATGAGTGGTGTACTCCAGGGGTCAGTCTTGGGCCAGTTCTGGTCAACATTTTCATTAATGATCTGGATGATGGGATAGATTGCACACTCAGAAAGTTTGCAGATGACACCAAGCTGGGGAGAATGGTAGACACGCTGGAGGGCAGGGACAGGATTCAAGGAGACCTTAACAAATTGGAGCAGTGGGCCAATAGAAATCTCATAAGGTTCAACAAGGACAAGTGCAAAGTCCTGCACTTGGGATGGAACAATCTCATGCACTGCTACAGGCTGGGGAGTGATCAGCTATGTAGCAGCATTGTAGAAAAGGACCTGGGGGTCATGGTGGATAGGACGCTGGATATGACTGGGAAACAAGCAGGAGGAATTGGTAGTACTGGCGCAGACAAAGAACTATGACATGATTGGGATAACAGAGACGTGGTGGGATAGTTTGCATGACTGGAGCTCTGCAATAGATGGGTATAAATTGTTCAGGAAGGACAGGCAGGGAACGAGAGGGGGAGGAGTAGCACTATATGTAAAGGAACTCTATGACTGCTCAGAGCTTCATTATGAAAGTGGAAACAAGCCAGTTGAAAGTCTATGGGTTAAGTTTAGAGGGGAGAGCAACAAGGGGGATGTTGTGGTAGGTGTCTACTACAGACCACCAGATCAGAAGGAGGAGGTGGATGAGGCATTCTATGGACAACTGACAGAAGTTTCTAGAGCACAGGCCCTGGTTCACATGGGGGACTTCAATTACCCTGACATCTGCTGGAAGGCCAATACAGCAGTGCACAGGCAATCCAGGAAGTTTCTGGAGAGTGTTGAGGACAACTTCCTGGTACAAATGCTGGAGCAACCAACTAGGGGCCTTGCACCTCTCGATCTGCTGCTCACAAATAGAGAAGAATTTATCAGGGAAGTA
Organism: Podocnemis expansa; assembly: GCA_007922195.1. NCBI lineage: Eukaryota > Metazoa > Chordata > Testudines > Podocnemididae > Podocnemis > Podocnemis expansa. The sequence goes on along the minus strand of ML681995.1, from coordinate 20,368,410 downwards.
GAAGTGAATGGCAGCCTGGGTAGCAGTGACCATGAAATGTTTGAGTTCAAGTTGATGATTAAAGGAAAGAAGGAAAGAAGCAAAACGCAGACCCTGGACTTCAGAAAAGCAGATTTTGTCTCCCTCAGGGAACTGATGGGCAGAATCCCTTGGAAGGCTGATCTGAAGGGGAAAGGTGTCCAAGAGAGTTGGGTGCCTTTTAAAGAAACCCTGCTAAGGGCACAGGAAGATACAATTCCGATAAGGAGAAAGCACAGCAAATGTGAAAGGCGCCCACTGTGGCTTAACAGAGAGCTCTGCACTGAGCTGAAGCATAAAAAGGACGCTTACAGGAAGTGGAAGCTAGGACAGATGACTAAGGAGGCATATAAAGACATTGCTCGGGACTGCAGGGATAAAATCAGAAAGGCCAAAGGACAAATGGAGTTGCGACTAGCAAGGGATGTGAAGGATAACAGGAAGGGGTTCTACAAGTATATCAATAACAAGAAGAGGATCAGGGATGGTGTAGGTCCCTTACTGAATGGGGCAGGCATCCTCGTGACAGAGGATGAGGAAAAAGCTGAAGTGCTCAATGCTTTTTTTACTTCAGTTTTCACAGGCAGGGTCAGCTCCCAGCCCACTACACTAGGTACGGTAGACTGGGGAGAAGAAGAGAGGCCCTTGGTGACAGAAGGTCAGGTTAGGGACTGCTTAAAGAAACTAGATGTGCACAAGTCCATGGGGCCGGATGAACTGCATCCGAGGGTGCTGAGGGAGCTGGCTGATGAGATAGCAGTACCGTTGGCCATTATCTTTGAAAACTCGTGGCGAACAGGGGAGGTGCCAGAGGACTGTAAAAAAGCAAATATAGTACCTATCTTCAAGAAAGGCAAAAAGGAGGATCCAGGGAATTACAGACCTGTCAGTCTCACCTCAATCCCTGGAAAAATCATGGAGCAGGTTCTCAAAGAATCCATCCTGAAACACTTGGAGGAAAATAGGGTGATCAGGAACAGTCAGCATGGATTCACCAAAGGTAAATCATGCCTGTCCAACCTCATCACCTTCTATGATGAGATGACTGGATTTGTGGATGCGGGAAGAACCACTGAGGTGATATACCTCGCCTTTAGCAAGACTTTTGATATGGTTTCCCACAACATTCTCGTCAGCAGGTTAAGAAAGTATGGGTTGGATGTGTGGACTGTAAGGTGGATAGAGAACTGGCTAGATCAACAGTTTCAGCATGTAGGAATCAATGGCTCCATCTCTAGTTGGCAACCAGTAATGAGTGGTGTGCTCCAGGGGTCAGTCCTGGGCCAGTTCTGGTCAACATTTTCATTAATGATCTGGATGATGGGATAGATTGCACACTCAGAAAGTTTGCGGATGATACCAAACTGGGGGGAACGGTAGACACCCTAGAGGGCAGAGACAGGATTCAGGGAGACCTAGACAAACTGGAGCAGTGGGCCAAGAGGAATCTCATGTGGTTCAACAAGGACAAGTGTAAAATCCTGCACTTGGGACGAAAAAACCCCATGTACTGCTACAGGCTGGGGAGTGATCAGCTAAATAGCAGCACTGGAGAAAAGGACCTGGGAGTCATGGTGGATGGGAAGCTGGATATGAGTCAGCAGTGTGCTTTTGCTGCCAAAAAGGCCAATGGCATACTGGGCTGCATCAGAAGCAGTGTTGCCAGCAGATCAAGGGATGTGATCATTCCCCTCTATTCAGCACTGGTGAGGCCACATCTGGAATACTGTGTCCAGTTTTGGGCTCCCCATGACAAAAAGGACATGGACAAATTAGAAAGAGTCCAGCGGAAGCCAACAAAAATGATCAAGGGGCTGGAGCACAAGCCCTATGAAGAAAGACTGAAGGAACTAGGCTTATTTAGCCTGCAGAAGGGAAGATGGAGGGGGGATTTGATAGCAACCTTCAACTACCTGAAGGGATGCTTCAAGGAGGATGGAGCTCGGCTGTTCTCAGTAGTAACAGAGGACAGAACAAGGAGCAATAGTTTCAAGTTGCAGCTGGGGAGGTTGAGGCTGGATATTAGGAAAAACTTTCTTACTAGGCGAGTGGTGAAGCATTGGAATGGGCTACCTAGGGAGGTGGTGGAATCTCCATCTTTGGTGATGTTTAAGGCCTGCTGGACAAAACTCTGGCCGGGATAATTTAGTGGGAGTGGTCCTGCTTTTTTGGCAGGGGGTTGGACTAGATGACTTCGTGGGGTCCCTTCCAACCCTATGATTCTATGATTCTATGACCTAATGAAGTCCCTTCCAACCTTTTGATTCTATGATTCTATGAAGAGCAGTCCTGGACCAAGGAGGGCATGTGGTGTGGCAACCTGCCCTAAAAGAGGGCTACACGATCCCTTTGCCTATAGGAGCGGGGTTTCAGACCACTCAGGCTGCCCCAACAAGGCAAGATACACCAATCTGAATGGGTTGGAACGCCTGTCTCAACCTCTGGCCCTCGACGGTTGGTCAGGCAGCAGCACTGGTCCTGACCAATGTTCCCTCTAAGCTGTGCAGCTACGCAGCCGCATAGCCCCCACCACTGCCCGGCGCAGGGAACACTGCCAGCTGTGCATGGCCGGGAGCTGCAATCTCTGCCTGGCCAGAAGACAGAATCTTCCAGCTGGTTGAGAGCTGCTCAGAGCTGGGAGTTTTTAAAACTCCCACTCAGAGTAAGCTCTCAATGAGCATGCACGGGGCCTCTGCACATGCTCAATGTGAGCTTCCTCTGGCCGGAGGGGTGGGGCGATTGGGGACAGGGCAGGGGCAGCCGGCCATGAAAGGGGGAGGCAGGTTGGAGGGAAGATGGGGTCGGGCCGGAGGGGTGGAATGGGGGGGTTGGATCGGGCCAACTGAGGGGGTGACTGGGAGAGCAGGGGAGGGCAGGACCAGGCCAGTGGGGAGACAGGATCGGACCCATGGAGGGGCACAGCAAGCAACATATATTGCTCAGCTGCCTTTGTGCTTTAGAGAGACCATTGCCTCTGAAGTCTTGGGCCTTTTCTAAAGCAGAAGACCCCATCTTGTGTCAAGACCGTGTAATTCACAGTTTGTGGAAAATCATGAAAAGACAGCATGGATGCTTTTGCCACCCCCAGGAGACCTTCAGGATTTGTTTTGACTGTTAAGATCTTGGCCCCCCTGCGTAGAAAGTGCTACATTAGCACCAATTCTGAATAGGAGGGAGGGATCTAGGAGAGCCCCAAGAAGTCATAAGGAAGCCCGATGGGTTTAATGATCTGTCACCACCACTGAGGAACCAGGAGAAAGGAGAAGATGAGGCTCAGGTAAAGGAATGAGCATGGGTGGGGAGCGTAATGGGTTAGTAACCAATTTGGTTCACGTAGCTCTAAAACAGAAAGCCAAACAGCTGGTGGACTTAGAGTTATTTTTTGAAAAATCTCTCGACAGCTTGACAAGGCCTTTTAGGAGCCCCCAGACAGCATTGCAGTGAATGACAGAGACTAATCTGGCCTATCCTTTTTTTATTCAATGCTGGTAGACACTAAGGAAGAGGATGATGCCAGGAATGAGGCCTATATGGAGTCTAAGAAGAGGCTAGGCATGGGAATGGTTGAGCCAGTACCACTTCATAAGCATAAAAATGTCATGCAGTCTGTTGTGTGTGTCACTATTCCTGCTTCCCTTAATTACTCTCTTAAGGAAAAATTTTTTGAAGATTGTGAAGGCTGTGTCATAGATGGTCCATGCCAATGGCACCATAACTGTGTGCTTTGGACTTCACAGGATGTAAGCTGTAAGCTCCAGGACCTGAGCACTGAGCTGTATTTTGAAACTTGTTAAACCCTGTTAGTGCCATAAGTTATGTTATACGATGTCTGTGGTTAACCAAAGAACATTTAGACCTACAGGTGACTTTGGCACATGATGTGCAATTCAGTCCAGACCCTAGCAGTGTTCTAAACAAGATGACCAAACTGAAGGATGCCTCACTGGAGCATTAAATGGACCAGCTGGTCCACACAAAATGTTACAAAACCCTTTTTAGAGACGGAAGGATGGACCAGCAGGTGAGGCGTAACTACCAGTTCTTGTCCTGATGCAGGCATGCTGTGCAGATGGACCAAGTCACTTTGTCTCTCTGTGGCGTGTGTGCCTCAATGGGTCTACTGTGAAATGGGGTAAGAGCACTTTTGTGGCTCACTGGGGAGTTACGAAACTAAATACTAAGACTTGTGAAGAGCTCAAATAATATGATAATGAAGGCCATATAAGCAGCACAGATAATTCTTCTGCTGTAACAGTGCTTCTTCATATTCTATTAGTGTCCTGACCTATGTAAATGGTTCTCCCTCTACACAGTGGCTGTGGGACTTCTCCGCATACCCTGGGCAGGGTTGATAACTGTGCCCACAATTCACTGGTGCTTTAACACACTTGCCACAACATCCCAGAGCAGGGACTGCAGCTCCATCCTATGGTCAGAAGAAGCAGTTTGTTTCTCTGTGGTGTTTCTGGTAGTGAGCTCCTGGTTTGGGTGAAATAAGAAGCTGTGGTTTAAAAACACTAAGCCATTCTTTTGTGGCTTGTAACCAAAATGTTTTGAGTGATGGTTATGTAAGAACACATGTGGCTGTGTCACAAAGCAGAGATGAAACTGCATAAGGTCGATGAATCTGGGGTGTGGATTTTTTTTTTTCTTTCCACAAGCACTCAGCCTTGCCTGACTGCTGTCATTGTCACCAATGACTTTAATGGGAGCAGAGTCAGGCAACAAACTGAGTGTTTGTGAAAATCCCACCTTATTCCTGGAGATTAGATTTGACCACCACTTCTGATCCAAGGCATCTAGAAATTTCTGGTGAGAAACTCTAGTATAAGCATTGCTCTTAACTAGGAACTACCTTACTGACAGTGGGTTAAAAACCTAACTAACCATGCTCCTTTTCTCCATATGGAACCTATGAATGGTGACAGAGATGTATGACAGTGAGACTCAGCGTGTGCTTATACCTCAAACGTTAACACGTTTTAGACAACCATCCCGTATGCATTGTCAAAGATTGTAACCTCACCAGAATAATGTTTGTGTACACAGCAAAACAGATGTGTTGTGAAATGAATCAGGGTATCCATTTCTTAGTGAAGTTTCTGATAAACAGAGTATTTCATAAGGGCATAACAGGAAAATTTCCCTCCTATGTTCCCGAGTATAACCATTGTTCTGGTTGGAGCTATCCTCCAGATTGCCCTTGGCAGACAGTGTGATGAAACAACTTGGACGCTCATACTGAACACTTCCCTTTGCTGGGATTGCTGAGTCTGCTAACATGTTCATTTTGTTCCCCACTTCCAGTGTTCATCTTTGGACTGATTTTTCTGTTAGGACAAATTTTAAAGGGCCAAACACTAAAGCCCTTACAGAGGGCTCACTTGCCCCTGATAGGCCCAATCCTTTCCTGGAAGGTGCATAGAACCACTTTACTCTACCTGGAGCACATGGAGGAATTCCACCTTGGAAAGTCAGCACTCCTCACAAAGCAATCCACCTTGCAGGAGTCTTCCCACTGCTAGCAGCCTGCTTTTTCCTGTGTTTGCCTTGCTCCTCCAGCCAGTGCATAGTGGCATGAGGTGGGACTTTATCTTTTGGAGATACATAGAGGGGAGCAGTCCCTGTGCTTCAGGGACAGCAGTAATGTACTATGCCAAGGCATTGCGTTGAAGCCTTCCTCATGTGTCCCTGCACACCCGTGGAGCAGCAGGACCAATCTGTCCCTCACTTTTTATGTTCAGCTTTACTCAGGCAGATTCCCACTGACTTCAGTGACAGCGGCTGATGCCCAATATCTTTGAAAAAAAATCAAGATACTGATTCAGGAACCTAACTTTAAATAGCCTAATTTGAAAATTTTGGCCTACAGTTGTTATGGGAGTTTACCTTTCTATCTAGCATCATGTATTGGTCATTGCTTGATGCTGGATCTGAAAGGCTAATGGTCTGACCTTGTATGGTAAATGTTATCTTACAGTGTCACAGAGAAGATGGAAATTAAAGGAAATAATGGGAATCAGGATAGGACTTTTTTAAAAACGCGACTATGTACCTAAAGGAAACTGAAAAAAGGCAATTTTAAACAATGAGATTTGAAAGCAAAAAAGGAAGCAAAAAAAGGGGGAAAATCTAAACACCAGGACATGGGATGATAACAAGGGCCAGGGAAAAATGGGAATCCAGTGAAATTAAGGTCAACAGAAAGTTTTACATTGATGGGAGTGTTTTTATTTGTTCCTAAGAAATAATAAGTGATGACTATTGAACTAATTTGCAGTGATAAAACCTGAACTCACTGGTTTTAGAGGGAGTCCGTGTAACTCTACTGCAAACTAGTTCCATAATTCAAGATACACATTCTATTTATAAACACAAACTGAGAACTTGTCCCTTGATTGATGAACAAGATGCTTCTTCTCTCAGCAAAACTGCCTTCTTCTAATGCAGTGACCACTTCCAAACGTCCCCTCTGGTACACTCACTGTCCCCCTTTCCCTTTTCGGTTTAGCAGGTTAAATGTACTTGGCTCACCCTCCAGCCATCACTCAGAAAACTCCCCTTGGATCAGCTTGGGAGTTGTGGCAGAGGACTGGGCCAGTTGGGTTGGTTATATTCACTGTTTCTCTGACCTAACAGCAGAGCCTAGCCGTGCTTTTCAACCTGACAGTTATTCAGGTTGTCAACGAGAACAGGGTATGGAGTGAGGATGAAATGTCATGCCGCGGTACACACATCAGACATGAACAGCAACCAGTGCCCTCTCATACATACGCTCCAGTATGCGATGGATGCTGGCAAAACTGGGCCTGTCAGAAGGCAGCTTGCTCCAACAAAGGCGCATCAGGTTGTACAGCTCCAGAGGGCAGTCATCAGGGCAGGACAAGACATTTCCATCTCTCACATAGTAAATCACCTCTTCATGAGCCATCCCATAATAGGGTTGCATGCCATAGGAGAAAATCTCCCACAGAACCACACCATAGGCCCACACGTCAGACTCGGTTGTATAGCGGTTGTAGAATATGGATTCTGGGGGCATCCAGCGTATGGGAATGGCATCATTTTCATTGGCTTTGTAATAGTCGGCTGAATAGATATTCCTTGAGAGGCCAAAATCAGCAATTTTTACCACCATATTCTCACCCACCAAACAATTCCTGGTGGCCAAATCCCGATGCACAAACTTGCGCTCTGAAAGATATGCCATGCCAGCTGCCACCTGCTTGGCAATGCCAAGCTGATCAGTGCAGCTTAGAGCAAATGGATTGGGGCTGGAGAGCCTGATCCTCGCATCCAGATTATTGTGACTGAGGCTGCAGAGGCTGCGCAATGAGCGGGTGCGCAGGTATTCATTGAGATCCCCGTAGGCCATGTATTCAAAGAGCAGACACATTGGTTTTCCAACAGCACACACCCCTGAAAGTAAGAAAATACACCATATTCTTTTTTTCTACAACAAAACAAAATTAAACTACAGAAGAAGATTTTTCAAACTTAGAAATAACAAAGTAGACCCCCAAATTTCACTGACTTTCATTGAATCCCTTTGTGCCTTTGTTAATTTTCTTCTAAAGTTAAACTCCCAAGACAGGGGGAAAAAAGATACTGTATTTGACATCCCAAAATAAAAAATCTGTATGCCTTTATTTGATTAAGAATCAAATCTTGGTCAAACTGACATTAACAGGAATTTTTGCCATTCACCCGGGTGTGCTATAGGGCACTATACAAAGACAAAACGAACAGATGGTCCCTGCCCCTAAGAGCTGACAAGTTAATGTGGTAGCCCTTTCTTAAACCAACCTTTAGAGCTATTCCACCCCCATCCCCCGCAAAGAAAATGTGGGGTTTTTTCACCCTTGAGACTTCTTTATGAAAGATCATGTTTTTGCCCCTTGGAATGCACATGACCAATTTCCATTGTTTTACCACATACCTTGTGACACCTATCCCAGACAAACCAAATTCTTCATGTTAAGAGTAAATATTTCAAATATATTTTTATTTCAATTTTGTATTTTCCCTTGGGAGTTGCGACTATTCTGCCAATCAAATTTGTAACCAGATGTGTGAAATGGAGACAAATGTATTATCAAAATGTACCTGGTATCTTTTGGCTTAAAGAGAAAACCAGATTCTTTATTGTGTGTTTTCCTTTTGGCTTTTCAATATTCAATGAATAAAAGAAGGAAGTATTCAATTCATAGATTTCCAAAAGATTCACACAGTTTTGTCAAGCAAATGTCAATATTAAACCTATTTCAGAGCTGGCCAAAAAAGGCAAGAGTATTACCATAATCCTGCTACTTGCCAGCAACCGAAAACCAATGCAGTCAGCATTCAGACCATACACAATTTTTATGGCATTCTTATGACAGCCAGTCAGCGCAGTTAACGATATGGCTTATTGTGAAATATGAAATTCTTGCCAGTGACCGAGCACTTGACTCTCTGAGAAAGAACAGACAACATTTCTTCACATGATAACATCTGGTTCTAGCAAGAAAAAGCAGTGTATGTGAAAAGTTTATAGGTCAAATAGTTTCAACAGCATGGCCATTTCCCCACACCCCTGTAATACAAAATCAGTTAATTTCTGTCTTTTTGGCCCTCCTAATTTATCCAATGAGTTAACAATAAACAAAAAGTTGATTCTGGTTTAGGGGCACTTCCTGTTCCTCCTTTCTGTTGCTGAAACAAATATTCTAGATCAGCTTTCATGAAACCAGACTGCCTCAGCACTCCTGCACTATGAATAATTTCCCTGACAAAGTTCCTATTGATATGAACAAAGATTTGATTACTCAATGGCAAAGGCCAAAGCTACTTAGAGAGAGTTTACACAAGAATCAGCTGATGGCATTGGTTGATGACCTATACCATTGCTGAAAGATGGCACCACAACTAAATATCCAAACGCGTGCCAACAGAGAATGCAAAAGCAATGCAGTAGCATGTACAAAAGAACCTAGAGACTTTCCAGACACAATTTTCAGGTTCCCATTGCTTAATTTGTTGTTTCAAATCCTGCACATTCTACCTAAGTGCCTAACATTTTTTTAGCAAAAACAACAAGAGCCCCATGGCACCATAAACACTAACAAATTTCTGTGGGCATAAGCTTTTGTGGGCTCCAACCCACTTCATTAGATGCAAGTGGGCTGGACCCCAGCAAAGCTTTATGCTCAAAGAAATTTGTTAGTCTTTCAGGTGCCACAGGAATTTATTTGTTTTTGATACATACAGACTAACACAGCTATCCCTCTGGAACTTAACAGTCTTTAAAGTTTAGACCTAGGATCAGGGCCATAACTACAATTTTTGGTGCCTGGGACAAGCAGCCCCAAGCATGCCCCCACCCCTGGCCTCGGACTGGGAAGGATTCAGATCCGTCAAGCCAGCCATTGGCTGGGGATGGATCCGGATCCCCCCCAATGTGCCGCTGGAGGCGAAAGTTTCTCAGCTGCCGCCAGAGGCAGTGGGAAGCTTCCGTCACCGGCCAGCAGGATGGAGGGATCCGGATCTATCCTCAGCCACCACCTGAGGCAGTGGGAAGCTTCCACTGCTGCCGGCAGGCCAGGGGGATCCGGATACGTCCCCAGCCAGGCAGTGGTGGCTGGGGATTGATCCGGATCCCCCGGCCTGCTGGCAGCGGTGGTGCCAGGGGATGGATACGGATCCCCCGGTCTGCCATGGTGGTGGCTTCTGGTGGTGAGCCTAGCAGTGCTGGATGTCCCAGGCATGGAATTTTAGAGGGATGGATCTGGCTCCCCACGGTGGCTGGGGACAGATCCGGATCCATCGCCAGCCACTGCCAGGAGCTAGATCCGTCCCCTGTGCCCTCTAGAATTCCACGCCTGGGGCACTGGCCAATTTGCCCCGGCCAAGTTACGGCCCTGCCCAGGATGACAGCAAATGGATTCCTTGAAAGACCATGCCCCAAGAGCTGAGAATTTTTTTTTCATACCTAACAGTTTGACGATATTTGGGTTATCAAATTCTGCCATGAGAGCAGCCTCCCTCTGAAAATCAGCCTGCATGTCTGCTGAGGCTTCTTCCTTTAGCATTTTCACTGCCACCATCGTGAATGGCTCAGAAGGAAGCAATCCAGGAGCCCTAGGAAACACAAAGAGAATATCTAAATAGGACTGCTCCTGTGCACACTATGTTAGCCCCATTTCTGGTTAAAAATCATGGGCAAAATAAGGGGGGAAGGGAGTCTCAAAGCAGCACCCCACAACTGGAATTATTTCAGGAGAGGAGGACTAAATGAGCATGAAGATCAAACCCATCTCACCTCCTTGGCAGGAGTGTTAGACTCTTGGTCAATGTGTGTGATTCTACTGCTGTCCTTGTTGTGTCTGTTCTGTGTGCATCTGAGAACTTTAACCTTTGCATTGTCATTCCTGCACATTTTGCCAGCTCCACCTTTGAATATTTTTGAGAGGACGGTAGCATTTACTAAGCTTTGCTTGCTTTTAAGCTTTTGTAACACACTGTAAACTGAAGACGTCTATACCTTTGGAGGCTGTGTAACCTAGTAGCTAGAGCACGAGGCTGGGAGTCGGGAGAGTTGGTTCTGTTCTCAGTGCTGCCACTGACCTGCTTTGGCACTTAAGGAAAATCACTGTCTTGGTCAGCTATGGTGCATAGCACAGTAGCAATGTTGTTACAAAGCATTTTTCATCAGCAGATCTCAAAACACTTCACGAAGGAGGCCAGTATCATTTCACAGATGGAGGAACGAAGGCACACTATGCTGCTGTGACTTCCTCACAGGTACCTGGCATATTAGTGGCAGAGCTGAAAATCTGGGGACCCTGTCTCTTGAGTTCCAGTCCAGTGTCCAGGTTATACATTTCCCATTGTGGCCTTCTTCTCTGCTGGAGACTCTAGCCACTACTTTGATATAAATAATAACCATGAATATTTTTTCTTATCCATGGGGCACCCTTCCCTTAACACTTTAAATTTAGAGGTGCTGAGTCCTGGGCTTACCAAGGACTTAGGGGTGGCTATTCCCAACGCACAGTAGCTTTCCACTCTTTAAAGTGCTTATGCAATCAATAAATTTGTTAGTCTTTAAAAGTGCCACAGGAGTCCTGGTTTGTTTTGCTGAAGTAGACTAACTCCTCTGTTTAGCCAGGAACTGTGGCCTCCCTTGGAGCCTGGGTCCAGGGAAGAGCCTGAACACACCTTCTGGACAGACTTAGGAACTGTAGGGCTCATGAAGCAGAAAGGCAGAGCCCAAACAGGAAAGGCAAGTATAAAAGCCCATCCTGGCAGTTCAGTAGCAGCAGAGCTGCTGCAGGGGAAGGATATGCCTCCTCCAAGGTGGTGAGCCAGGCGAGGCTGGGCCCCTGCCAGATGGCTAACCCCGTCCTCTTCCACTAGAAGGCCTGATGGCCTACCTAGTTTACCTGGACCCAGTGACTGGGAGGGGATACCAGGGACTGGGGAGGGCACACCAGAAGCCATCGGGACTGTGACCGGGTGACCATTGCTGGGAATGGCTGAGGACATATAGAGGCCATGGGGCCCCTGCAACCTAGCGGAACTCCTTTCGGCCGAGGAGGAGCCAGTGGTGGACAGACCCTGCGACCTGCAGGAGCTGCCGTCTGCCAACAGACCAGATGAGTTCCCGGACCTGCCACCTATGGACACAGAGGGTTTCATTGGGATCCCACAGATGATCTAGCCAGAGGACGCTGATGGCCTATGTCCCCTCTAGAACCCAGGCCCAGGGTGGGATGAAGTAGCTCAGGGAAAGCGGACTGCCATGTGGTCCTCAGTCACTGGCAGGGTCCTGGGCTAGGATGCAGTGGAGACAGGTGGGCCTGTGTCCCCCCCTCCTAGCCCCTTTCCTTTTCCAACCACCTGGCATGCTTGACCCACATGCCAGAGCAGCTGAGGGGTCTGAGACGTGTTCTTCCTCATCTGGGCCTGCTACCAAGTCCAGATGGGGGCAACTGACTGTTGTGCCTGCCTTCGCTGCCTGGGAGCCAGGGTGAATGACTCGTTGGCACGTAAGTGCTATCCTGGAAGGGGGTCTGAGAGGCTTGGCAAGAGGGCTAAGGCCCAAGGAGGGACTTGGAGCAGAGTCCGGTGTGCAGGAGGCGACACACTGCCTATGTGAACAGAGACAACGTGAGACTAATTCCTCAGTACCACCAGCAGGAGGCACCCTGCAGACAGGTTGGGTGCCACAGTCACCTACACGCTGGAACTTTCCACTCTAAAAAAATCAGTGAAACCTGTCAGGACAATGAATGTGCTACTACCTGAGATAATTCCTGCCCATGAACACATGGAAGCCAGGCCCTTCGCATCATACAACTGTTCCTGACTGTAATCAGCTATTGCCTATAGAAGGCACCATCTTTTTGTGAGTTATATTACTGCACCTGACTTACTGATCTGCCATTGCTAAAGTATCAGGTTACTTTACTGTGAAGTGCTAGTTTCCAAAGCAAACTTCCAGTTTCCTTGTCACCTACTCCAGACAAATGGCCTTGCAGCAGATGCACTTGGCGACAATAAAGGTCACATCATTGTCAAATGTCAGAGAATGGCAAAACGCCCATCTAAAAAGAAACCACCCAACACAGCCAGTGTTACAGCTGAACGGTTTGCCAGTTGAGATCCAGAACCCAGGAGCAATAAAATTCATTCTTCATTTTGTCTACAACTACTGTCCCTAAAGCAGAATGTTTTTTGTGCCTTCTGGTGGGTATCTGAACTTCCATAATGCAATTAGGGACAAGAACCTTTTAATGTACCTGCTAGTCTCACGTTTCAGTGCGTGAGAAGGGAAGGCTGAGTGATCTGTACTTATTGATAGATAATGCAAATGTAAGAATGATATAGGGGGGCTAATCACTTCTGGTTACTACAAGGATTCATGACACCTGATCAGAAGTCTAGGAGGGCTTATATGGAACAGAAATAGAGGCAGTGCACAGGTTTCATGTTGTGTTCTTTTGAGTGAAACATTCACCCCTGTGCAGAGGCCTGCAATAAGCCAGGTACCATTTAAATCCTGAACATGCACATCTAAGCAGGACTTGAGCAGTGCATGAGCTTGGCACAAGGGTGTGTTTAAAGTGGTGTGAGCTCACTCTGTAATCTATCAGTCCAATTTTTGGCAAACAGGGATGCATGTTACAAAAAAAAATCACAATGATTTGGGATGAATTAGTGTCTTTGTTAACAGTTTTAGCAGAGAGGCATGGAGACAGAGCTCTCTAATGATTCCACAGAGCTGCTCTTTCCAGAGCAGTATTCAGAAACAACTTATTTTGACATCAAACAGAGGAGTTCAGGCTCCAGATCTTAAAATCAGATTATTCCCTCCCAGGGATTGGGCTGCATTAACTGATGTTGTCACTAGTGAATCTCTCTCAGTGCTTTCGCTGGTGTTTGGATTAAATGTCATGCTGTCTGTACATGGTGGTGTGTGAGGTGGAGGAAGCTGTCTTTGCCTTCTGCCCACCACGCATTTGAGCAACAAAGGACAGGATGTGGTTCTTAGCTGATCCATAACGCAAACACAGTTAGCTCCTGAGTCTGTTTGCTCTGCCCTTAGGATGTAGTAGTTTTTTGTGCCTGAGGACACTTGTTGGCCAGGGTTTTCATTCTTGAGTTCTACACAAGTTTTTAGCCAAACTGAGATCATACTCAATAAGAAGCCTGCATGCTGGTCTGTCTAGAGCAGTGGTTTTCAAACTTTTTTCCTCAGGACCCAGTTGAAAAAAAAATCATTTATGCCTGCAACCCAACAACTACATCTTTCTGCAATGCATTCCAGTCTTTCAGTAGTGGTAGCAGGGGCCTCAGACCCAGTACCTGAGGTTCTGTGACCCAGTACTGGGTCCCAATCCGTGGTTTGAAAACCACTGGTCTAGAGCAGCGGTCTCAAACTCAAATCACCACAAGGGCTGCATGAGGACTAGTACAGTAGCCCAAGGGCCGCACCACTGAAACCTTTTCATACAACGATATTGCAAATATTGATAGCAATAGTGTCACTGTGGACTGCAAGAAATAACTTTCGGGGCTGCGCGTTTGAGACCCCTGGTCTAGAGTGCTGTTGCTTGAGCGCTACCAGATGACTAACAGTGATGCAATCCTCAAAACTACTTTTATTGGGAGCTCTTAAGCTGACCACAGCTTTGCTTATAGGACTGACTTGAGCATGGCTATTGATCTTGTTCTTAAGACAGATGCGAAGGTAACTTGGTACATCCTCAACTGAATCTTGATAAAAATGGCAGCCTTTCTGAAGGAGCCGGTAAATAACAGCCAGTCATTTCCTGTCCTGACATGCTGCTTCACCCAAGAATAAATAAACAGTGAATCCGAATTTTAAGTAAGCCAACTGGCAAAGAGATTACTGGCACTGTGTGTAGAACACTGTTTACAGTGCTGAAATATTATACCAGGAGAAAGAAGAGGCTTACTAAATTTACCTTGAGACTTCCATTGACATACATAAGCCAGTGCATTTTAGTTTGTTTCTAAGAAAAGAAAAAGATGATTTCTCTTGTGGTAGCTTTTGTGCTCCATCCAGATGTGGGTCTGGCAATACTAGAAGCTAACAAAACCTCTATTTTATCCACCAATCCTGTGTGCCAATGCCAGCTGCAAGACATTGCCCAGGAATTGCTAAGCTTCTGAGGCAATCTAGATGCAGATGTCAGTCAGAGTGAGAGGATAATACGGAAACCCATTCAAGAAATCGGAATGGCTGGATCTTCTCCATCAAGCCAAGGCAAAGAGTCATTCCCAGAGCGCAGTTATGTTTCCATTTTGTGTTCATACACGTTGCCCTCTTCTCTGCTTGTCTTTAAATACAACTCAAAAGATTTTATAAAAAAGTAATTGAAAAGTGCATTGGAAATTACATTTAGAAAGCTGGCAGACTAAGTAAATTCTCCATGGACGAAATTCACCAAAGTCAAGAGGGTCTATGCAAAGATGTATGCACCATTTAAGGTCCACTTAACATGGAGCTTAAGGAGGGCTTTAACTGCATTGTATAGGGGCCATTCTCTGTGAGTGCAGAGGACTAGCACAAGGATGGCCTATGCCCTCACAATGGAGGGCAAGTGGGGCATGCCGTTCTGCAGACACCCTGCACAGGGGCGAATTTTACCCACTGCGAAGTAAAACAATGGGTGAGATGCACCAGTGTGTACTAGATGTTTGGTTTAGCTAGGCAGATGCAGTGGGTGTCAGGCTGCTTTGCCCCACTAGCACAGCACTCAGCATCCGGGAGCATGGTCCAGTATGTTTTATTGTTGCTTCAAATTCAACTCATCTAGTTTAGTCATCAAAGCAAACAATCAATCATAAGCTAAGCATCTGTGATTTTGCTGCAATGTGCCCTTTAAACTGTTATTTTTAACACTGTCTGTATAAATAAATGTGCACTTCCTCCAAACATCCCTTCGGGGGGACAAAAATCCCTTGCATCCATTAGAAGTATTTCCTCACACTAACAAATTTAACCTACTAGATAATGCATTTCCTAATAAACTTGCCTGTGGTATAACTGTCCATGTCAGTGAAGAGCATTATACTGTTAACTTTAAAGTATCTGTTCTTGCAACCAAGACTTGCCAGAGGAACCCTTTGACTTTGAAATCAATGAAGCTAGTCCCACAAGTAAAATTTGTGGGCCTACTTGCCTGCTGATGAGCATATACATTGTTTAAGTACATTTTGTTTCTCTCTCTAATATAACTCCAGATATAACCTCATTAATCAGCCACGTTCCATCCCACATAGGTGTCCCAAACAACAAACAAATCACTGCTGAAATTAACTGTAAAAAGAGGGAAAGGGACCAAAATAAAAATTCACACTGCAGCCTTTCCACTTTCTTTTTGCAATTTTGGGGCAGGATTTTCGAAAGCACTCATCACTGGCCTAATCTCTTCTCACTGAAGTCAAGGCTATGTCCACACGTACATGCTTATTTCGATTTAAGTTAAATCGAAGTAAGTTAATTCGAAATAAAATCCTTAATCGAAATAACCAAAAACCTCAAATCAAAATAGCAAGTCCAGACTCACAACCTCCTATTTCGAATCAGGAGAAGGGCACCATGGGAGGTGTGGCAACATGGCCCCCTCACTGGGCCATGCCCCCACCCCCTATATACAAAAAGGAAGGCACCCTCTGAAGTAGAAGGGCAAAAGTGTTATTTCAAAATAATGGTTATTTTGAAATAACACGTCCGAACAGCATTATTTCGAAATAACCATTTCAAAATAACAGATTATTCAAATTAAAGTAGGTTTAAGCTATTTTGAAATAATGTCTCTTGTTTTGAAATGACAGACCTCGTCATTTCGAAACAAGAAAATGTCATTTGGACCTAATATTTTTTTAAATCGAAATAACCAGTGTTATTTCAATTTAAAAGATACGTGTGGACATACCCAATGGGGTTTTAACATAGACCAGGTGTGGCCAAATTGCAGCTTGGAAGCTGCATGTGGCTTTTGAATGAGAAGTGTGGCTTGCAGAAGAACATCAGCAAATCAGTTTAGTAGGTAAAAATATATGGCTATATGCCTCAGTGAGACTCTTGAAGGTTTAATAATCAACTTGTGTGGCTCTTGAGTTCCATAAGTTTGGCCACCCCTGCCATAGACTCTGCTGGAGCAAGAGAGTTTTCCTTTAGGGAGCACCCCTGAAAATCCCACTTTTAAATTGTTGTAAACATCTAGAGAAACAAATATGGTTCAGTATAATGAATATTAATGAGAGCTACCAGCAAGAAACTATTTCTATCCTTTTATCCTGCCTGCTTGACTTTTACTTTATGTGAAGCTTTATCTCACTGCTCACAATTTATGCCATCCTTTCTCATGGAACTTAACGGGAACCGGATTGGTTCTGAATTCCTTGAATTCAGAATGTCAGGAGTAAGGCCGAGCAGCTGTGCCTGTTCGGTGCTCCTGACACCCTAGCAAGTCAGCTAGAAAACCAGACAGATGCCCAGCCTGGCTGACTGAGGAAGCCAGCAGGCCAGCTCTGAAGCCTGGCAAAGGCAGTAGCATGCTCTGTTCAATTCACATGCCCACAGATTCCCTGCCTGACTCTGCTCATGTCTCATCAAGCCCTGTTCCTGCTCTGCTCCTCCATGGCTCAGCGTCAACCTTACTCCCATTTTTCCTGACTCCTGATAACCCTTTTCCTAGCTTCAGGTCTGACACCCATCTCCAACTTTGCTTTGAACGCTGCCCCTGACATTCAGGCTCTGACTCCAGTTCTGACCCCCAGCTTTGATTCCTGACTTCAATTCTGTCTCAATCATTTGAACTCTGACCACTAGGCCTGACTCACATTCTGACTGCAAAGTCTGATTGCCTATGACCTGGTCTCTTGCCAAATAGGAAGAAACTGTTGTCAGTTTCAGGACTAAGGAGCCACTGAGCAAGTAAATACAGGATAAGGATAAGGGCCTAACTGCAGTGGAGGGTAACCACTGGCAAACGTTGACTTTTAGTGGCTGCTGTGAATTAAACTTGACATCCTGAGAGAATTTCACAATGGACTAGTTGCAGTCAAAACAAGCAAAGGTATTGCTGTCATAAACTTAGCTGCTAAATTATACTGGATAAAAAAGAGTTATTTCAGGCACTTCAATAAACAAAAGAAAACTGTGGATATCCATGACAACATTTTACCAAATAACAATGGAAAGTGAGAAACAACAGGAGTAAATGACTATGTCCACACACATGCCATAAAATCAATTTAACTGAAATCAATTTAAGTTAAATTGATTTAATGATTGTTATATTGATTTAACTTAAATTGATTTAACAGGTCCAGACCAAAATCCTGAAATCGAACTAGCATGTCGGGGGACAGAAATTGCTCGTTTGTTTCAGGAGAGGGGCACCATGGGAGATGTGACAACATGGCCCCCTGGCAAGGCCATGTTGCCACCCAATCCCCTGCCTCGATCTCCTCAGGAGAGCCAGTGGCAGAGAAAAAAAAGCCCCCACTGGCTATGCGCTCCCAGAGCCCAGTGGGGGAACAGACATCTCCCCAAACTGGCTGAAGCCTTGTGGCTCAGCCAGCCATGGGGAAGATGGGATACCGCATACCTGGCTTCCCCCTGCGCTAGCTGGGTGACAGGGGCAAGGATCCTTGTGTGCCTGGCTTCCCTCATGCTAGCCAGGCAGTGGGAGAAGGGAGCCCCGCAGTCCCGGCTTCCCCCGCACTAGCCAGGCGACAGGGGCAGGGATCCCCATGTGCCCAGCTTCTCCCTGCGCTAGCTGGGCAACAGGGGAAGGGATCCCCATGTGCCCAGCTTCCCCCTGCACTAGCTGGGCAGTAGGGGAAGGGAGCCCCATGCTCCCAGCTTCCCCCATGCTCGCTGGGTGGTGGGGGTAAGGGATTGCCAGGCGTCTTGGGATCCCTGCCCCCCCCGCCAGGCTAGCATGGGGGGAAGCCAGGCGCGTGGTGACCCCTACTCCCGCCACTTGGCTAGCACAGGGGAAAGCCGGGAGCGTAGTGATGCCTGCCTCTGCTCCTCCACTAGCAACGGGAGCCAAGTGCTGGGTGTCCCTGTCCCCTGCCACGATCCCCTCCCGAGAGCACTGGGAGCCGGGCTGGGGTGCTTCCTCCACCACCTGGCCAGCCAGTGCCATTGGGGTGGGTGGGCCCCCCTATGCCACCCCTCCTTCCCTGGCCAGGGTGCTGATGGGGGGGGGCTTCCTTCCAGGGTGCCATGCACCCTGGGATGAAGAAGGTTAGACCCCTTATATCGATATACTTATATTGATATAACAGGTCCACACAGGGTTATACTGCAATGACAATTTCGATACAACCCTCATTTTCATATAATACTAGGTTTTCTTATCTCGAAATAATTTTCCTTACTTTGAAATAAGGGAACTTCTTATTTCAAAATAAGAAAATTTCATGTGGACCTAATTTTTTAAAATCAAAATAACCAGCATTATTTTGATTTAAAATCTGTGTTGTGGACATACCCAGTTAGCCCAGTTTTGTTGCACTTTCACACACACACACACACACACACACACACACGTTTCATTTTGGTCAGAACAATTAATTTCGCCATACTAGCTGGAGTAAACAAACACATATTTCCCTGCTTCCAGAACTCCATCCAGATGCTAATGTCTTCCGGGACTCTTACCTTGCTTGAAAGACCCTTCCAAATGCCCCTTCTCCAATATCTCTAACGTATTCAATGTTATTTCTTGGATATTCCAGGCTAAGTAATTTCGGATTCAAGAGAAGGGGCATGCGCTGATACATGGGGTTAGGATGTAGTCTGTCCAGGAGGAGTTCTGATGGAAGAGTAGTTAACGCTGGGGCTTGCGATGCCCTAAGATGATGGATAAGGAAATGATCAGTGACTTAAAGCATGTAAGGTACTCTGTGAGAAGAGAACATTTTGTTCGCCTCCTTTGAAGTTTGAGTTTGTAAGGCTGGAAAAGGCAGAGATGGAAAGACTGTCCATGGAGCCTCTTCACGCCATATGGAGTTGCTTGCCATCCTTGCCCATATGCCCCACCTGCCCTGATGCTGCAGTAGTGATTATCTTTGAAGATGGCTGCTGGGCCATACCATATCCCACATGTTGTGCTCTTTGCTCCCACCATGCCCACTCTCCTTCTGCCAATGCACTCCTTCATGCCCTCGTGGAACTATACATGTGAAGTGTCTGTGAGGGGTGAGCATGGTGCCTAGTAACATGGAGATCCATGCCTTCCAGTGAACAATCTGCTTGCATGGGCATTTTGCTTCCTGCCCATTTCTTACCAGCTATGCACCACTATGGATCTCTTTATAGTTGTTCAACAGCTTCAAGCCAGGGGGAATGGTAGATATGCTGGAGGGTAGGGATAGGATCCAGTGAGACCTAGACAAATTGGAGTACTGGGCAAAACAAAATCTCTTGAGGTTCAACAAGGACAAGGGCAAAGTCCTGCACTTGGGATGGAAAAATCCCATGTATTGCTACAGGCTGGGGACCAACCAGCTAAACAGCAGCTCTGTAGAAATAGACCTGGGAGTTATGATGGACTGGAAGCTGGATATGAGTCAACAGTGTTACCTTGTTGCCAAAAAGGCCAATAACATATTTGGCTATATCAGTAGAAGCATTGCCATTTATTGAGGGATGTGATTATCCCCCTCTATTAAGCAGTGGTGAGGCTGCATCTGGAATATTGTGTCCAGTTTTGGCCTCCTCACTACAGAAAGGATGCGGACCAATTAGAAAGAATCCAGCGGAGGGCAACAAAAATTTTTGGCATGCATATTTGTGGTTGTTAATGTATTATTTGTTCTGAAGTACTGCCTAGAGGTTCCAGTTAGTGTGGAAGCCCCAGAGTGCTAGATACTGAATAGATGTATAAAGACACATCTCTGCCCTGAAGAGTGTACAAGCTTGTATTCCCCATTGCCCTATCTGCCTTAGAAGGGAAACAGACATAAAAAGAAGCTGTCAGTCAAGAAGAAATGTTCCGATATCTCTAAGGTGGATTTCATCAATTTAAACTATTTAATCTTTTTCTGCCCATGTAATGGGAAACCTGACCTCCCTGAGCTCAGTTTAAGTTCCCTCCCTAAATCTAAATTCAGCAAGTACTGGGATCTCTATTACAAGCCCCGTGTCAAATCTGAATTTGCTGGAACAAGTCCTAGCTGGCTTTATCTATAGATGTCTAGGTCTTACCTCTTTTTGGTTTTCCACTGTTTTCGTCTCCGGCAGCAAACAAGCACAGCAATAATGAGAATCACTATCAATGCAAAGCTGGAGATGATGGAAATGATGACAGTCATGGAGTATGTAGGGGAGAAAGACAGCAGATTGGGAGTTCCTTCACTTGTTTTTTTTGTTCCTGGTAGTAAGGATCCTGTAATGAAGACAAAAACAATGGTTCCATCCCTCTGAAATTCTACAGAACTTTTTGTTAACGGAACTTCTGACATCACCCAGTTGTCATGGAAATTATTGTGATATAAATTCAGTAGTATGACTTCATAGCAGGATCATACAGGAGATGGTCCTTTGAAAGTAAGAAACCCCTTTTTCATCCCAGTAACCTTAGAAAGGACCAAATAAACTCAAAAATTACAAAGAACAATCTAAGTGTGAATTTATTTAAACTTTTAAATTTAATTATAGCTCTTAGAAAAACTCTATGGTTATACACATAAGCCTTGCTTTAGCTCTTTCCACGCCATATGAGCAATTCACTGATTTGTACATGTAACAGCCATGACTAAAAGGAAAACTAAGTCAAACTGTTCCCTTCATTTCTTTTCAGAAGCAGCTAAAGGGACATAGCTTTGGTTTATAGCCTTACAATGCTTCTGCTTCTTATTTTGTGAAAGTGGCAGTGGTAAAAGAGGCCTTTGCTAAGGTACATTTTGAATAGTACAATATTTCTGTGGTGGTCCTTTTAAGATCCTGAAATCTAAGAATAATAGAAACGTGTGCCTGGGCACAAGACTGAGAGGTAGGAACTCTCAAATTCTAATCCTGTCTCTGAACTGGCTTTTAGTGAATTTTGGCAAGAAGTCACTTGATTCCAACTCTATCTTCATCTCCCCTTCTCTAGCAGTCGAGGCATGATGAGAATATGGTAGTTTGTAAAGCATTCTGTACATTAAGGGCCAAATCCTGCTCCCACTGAAGTCCAAAGACAATTGGCACGATTGTCAGAACTATTGTGGTGATTACTGGGATATGGCAGTCCTGAATATGACAGTCTGTGGATCAGTGTTTCATGATGTTCCAACACAGCAGTCACTGTGGGAAACTGTTAGCTGTGCTTCCCTTACCCTCTCCACAAAGCGGCACGCTGCAGTATTCCCAGGTAACAGAATGGTCCTTTGTATAACACCAAGGACGTTCGTTTTCACCTCCTGGGTTGCGGCAAGAGTTCTCTGCCTCTGATAGCTCTGGGAAAACCTGAGGGGTCCTTCTGTGCACATGGGGTACCTGGTGGGAAGGAATAAGTTAGCTTAGCATTTCTAGCATGTGTTTCCTCCAGTTGTTTTCAGAAATGGCTGACTGTTGCAGGTCTGCAACAGGTTGGGGACAAACATGGGAGGTCTGCATCCTACATGGGGGAGTCATGAGGGTGAAATACTAACACATGCATGTACTGCTTTTTAACTGTCCTTTTTCTGTGCCTCAGGCCAGGAGGTATTTAGGCACTGAACACCCATGGATTTCAACGAGAGTTAAATATCTGAATAGCTTTCTGGATCTGGGCCTGAGAAATTTGCTGGCCATCTCAGGATCCTTTTTAGAGGTGGGATTTTATGGCTATTATTTGTACATATTACAGGAAAAGAACCATTAAATAGATGGCCCTCCTGTGTAGTGTACTCTGGCCCTAAGCCTGGGCGCCAGGCAGAGAATGATTGCCCAAGATCTTTCATCAACGTGTAAAACACCTTTTTTTAACCTGTGGCCCAGGGGCCAAAAGTGGCCCTCAGGGGCATTCAAGTGGCCCACAGCTCCCCTCCTGCTGACTGCAGAAGGGAACCACTGCCTAAGGACCCAGATGAAGCATGTTTCCATGGGCCTAAAAGACTGGTTCAAGCTCCTTGCTGCAGCCAAGGAGAGATCCATGCTCCCATCCCCCAGCTGTTTCAGGGAGCAAGGCAAGCACTTTGCCTAGGTCCATAGGCACTGGGGTCATTGCTGGCCTGAGAGAGAAGGGAATATGGATCTTCCATCCGCCTTGCTGCAGAAAAGAGCCACTGCCTTGGGACTCAAGTGGAGTTCACAGGCTACAGGATGCATGCAATTTCCTTGCTGTAATCAGGGAGAGGGGAGACCAATGAGGAGGCAAAATGCTTTTCATGAAGGGGGTGGGGACTTGCTGGTGGAGGCTGGTGGCCCTTCAGGGTTGTAGAAATGGTATCTGTGGCCCTCAAGCCATAAAGTTTGGGAGCCACTGCTGTAAACAGCACTGTGGCTTCTGTGCCACTGTCTTCCCTTTTCTTGATGCTGGCAGAGGGAACATGGAAAGGGAAGGGGATTTTTTATGCCCAGCTGATCTGCGGCTGCTATGGCAGCTATTTGGGGGGTTTTGGCATTGTTTAAACCAGCTTTCAGGTTGCTCTAACACTGGGGGAGTTTTTGACCACAGATGCCTCCTTTGCCTCCTACTCATCTGACCTGTGCTGAGTGTCCCTCACTTACAAGTGGTGCTCTGGTTTGTAAACCCATGATCATCTGGTTAGGCTGGGATTTTCAGAGGTGTTTAAGTCAGTAGGGGCCAACCTCCACTGAGTTTCTGCATGCCTAATACTGCTAGACTCCTTTGATTCTGCCAGCATCACACAGTAGGGTCCAACCCTCACTGTCAATCCAAATAAAACAAAACTCACCTGTTCACTCCACTTCTGGCAAGGAATACCGGAGACTGTGACATTGACAGAACCCTGGTAGAACCTCCCATTGCCATTATAGCAAGTTGCTATGGAAAAAGACCATATAAACAAGTGAAGTACGAAAATGGACAGCCACACAGAGGATCAAAAATGTGAAAACTACTTTTACCTTGAGAACATCAAGGAGGCCAGACAGCTAGTCTGTCATCAAGAGACCATCTAGACTTCTGCTCACACCATAGAATAGATTTTTGAACTCAACCACACAAAGATAAACCTGGTGTAACTCTAAAGGAACTAGTGTATTTATTCCAGGTTTGCATCATTGTGACATGTGTTCAGACACACATCCATCTGTCCATTTACTCACACATACACACACCACACGAGAGAGAGATGTCTGCATGGAATATCAAATAGTTATTCCTTGTTTCATGTACAGTATAGAACAAAAAAGAGGGACCACTCTTGGAAACGTGCAATTAAATGCCATGCTGTACATCAAAAGGTTTCCATGTCTGACTGGAAGAAGTTGGCTCTAAAGGACAAAAAGGAAGACTTGCAAAAGCACATGAGAGATTTAGTTCACAAGCCCCTGGAGAGGCAAGGTGATGGCAATGTTCATTGGCTTCGGAGGGGAGATTCAGGCCCTTTGAACATGTCCTTTTTCTCCACCCTACACGTGGGGCTTGTCCTATTAGGCTATGTCTACATCTAAAATTTAGTTTGGACTTGCAAGTCTGAACTAAATAAGTTGGAGGTTAGTCCGAACTAACCTCAGGCTAGTTTGGACTAACTGCAGCTTTTTAGTTCGAACTAGAGGGCATGACTAGTTTGGCTTAGTTCAAACTTTTTAAGTTCAAACTAACCATTATTTTGCATATTGCATGTGCTTAGTTCAAACTAAGCCTGCTAATCCGAACTAACCAGGGGTACTTATTAGTTCAGACTAACCTTTGCCTAGTCCAAACTAAGAAATTTCTTAGTTTGGACTAGGCAAAGCCTAGTGTGGACATGGGCCAAATTAATTCAGACTAAGTTTGTTATTTCTAGGGTTACCAGATGTCAGGCAAAAGGAGGATATGTCCTCCTTTTTACCTTCAAGCCCTCCATCTGGCAGGCATTTTAAAAATACATGATTTTGTCTGGCTTTTTACTTACAGGGTTAAGGTATGCTGGAATGCCCTGGAACACCCTATTTTTAGGGGGAAGCGTTCCAGGGCCCCCTAAAAACAGAAGAATATTACATTAATACTACATTTTCTCCATGTATCCACCAATGTCCTCCTTTTTGTACTTCCCTGTCCTCCTTTCCATGGTTTGGTATCTGGTAACCCTACTTATTCTGGACTATTTGGCTAGTGTAGACATAGTCTTAGAGTCTAAGCTCTTCAAGGCAGAGTGTTTATGGACAGGGCCTAGATACTGCAAGTGGTACCCGCCCACACTGATAATAAAGAACGAATACAGTTCAGATTGGTATCTAAAGCCAGAAGCGTCGCTGGCATCTGGCACATGGGGCATGTGCCCCGAGTCCCAATGTTAGTGCCCCAAGTGTCCAGGGCAGCCTCTGCCTCTCCCAGCCCCATCCCAGGCCGGGCTGCCCATGGCGGAGCCTGCTGCTCCTGGCCCCTTTCCAGGCCACAAATTCAGGCTGGGCCACCTGCGGTGGTGCCCGCCTCTCCTAGCCCTGTCTCCAGCCAGGGATCTGTGGCCAGGCTGCCAGTGGTAGGAGCCTGAGGCCAGATCCAGCCCCAGTGGACAATTGGGGCCGTGGGGGGGCAAGGCCCATGGTGAGGGGGCTGGGCTGGGCCCATGCCCCATGTCTTTCCCCAGGGCAGTGATGCTCCTGTCCAAAGCTTATCAACTCTGAATTAAAACTGGGCAGGAAATCTTGTGAAAATATGCTCAAGGGTGAGATTTCTTGAACTTGCTGCTCCTGGGAGGACTGGAAGTGCCACCTCTCTCTTAAGAAATTCAGCAGCATTTCTTCCACTCCTGCCGAGGCACCACAAGGTTAGAGTAGGGAAAACATAAGGAAACAGAGTGAAAAAAATAATTAACTTCAGTAGAGATTAGTTGGGGCTCAGTCTGAGTTTGGGGCCAAAGGTTTAGGCTCTTATTTTGTCTGAAGAAACAGACCCTTTCCTAGGTCTGTAGGATAAATATCATTCACTTGTCCCTAGACTGCAAGTGTAAATATTTAGGGTGGACATTTACACTAGCTCTACAAGTTCAAAAGCACCAATGGAAGTAGAGCTACTAGAGTAAATCAAAGGCATCATGGATGACCACATATTCCTTAATCTCCTCAATTATTATAATAATTCCTCTTCTATAGGCTCCAAACACTTCTGGATGCATGCATGGCTCCCTGCATTACACACTTGGCAAAGCAAAGAAAACACATATCAGCTCCTACAGTGACAATTTCCTGGCAGCACAGAGTGCATATTTTAGGAGTTTCCCTTTCAAAGGCAAGGTGAGAA
Organism: Podocnemis expansa; assembly: GCA_007922195.1. NCBI lineage: Eukaryota > Metazoa > Chordata > Testudines > Podocnemididae > Podocnemis > Podocnemis expansa. Next base: position 20,342,485 of record ML681995.1, on the reverse strand, counting down.
ACATCTGAAACTTATTTAATGATTGATCAGGCATCCAGATGCCACAAAAGCATTTGCCTGTTTCATGCCAAAAATCAAAGCCTTCCACAATGACCCTTGCACTCTCTTTTGGTACTCACTTCACATGTCTGAAATAACATCATATAATGTCTGGAAGACAATTGCTAGCAACCTCTTGGAGATGGAAGCAATTATCAAAAAAATAGCCCCTGCTTTCTGTGTAAAGTTATGAGAAACTAGAAGACAAAGATGTCACTCACATGGTAGGTTTCCCATAGCAAGGAGCCGGTAATAACAGAGATTCTGCATGTGGGATTTAATTAACAGTAACTCTGTTGATGATGAGTTGGAACACAATACAGCTCACTCTCCTAGAGCTGTATGGGCTTGGCAAAGGTATTGGAGTGAAAAAGAACTGAAATCTTACTTGGCCCTCTGTATCTGCTCTGTCATATCTGCTGGCTTTAAGGACAGAGGAACTGAAACAGGTGTCATTTTTTGAAAAGATAAAAAGGGGTAGCTATGTTAGTCTAGTTCAGTAAAACAAACAAGGAGTTCTGTGGCACTTAAAGACTAACAAATTTATTTATTGCAAGAGCTTTTGTGGGAGAAAATCCCACTTCGTCAGACGTTTTGAAGAAAAGCGTCAGACAAAGTGGGATTTTTCTCCCATGAAAGCTCACACAATAAATGAATTTGTTAGTTTTTAACTGCCACAGAACTCCTTGTTCATTTTTTGAAAATATCACTGATCGAAGACAAAAAGGGTAGCATATTTATGCAGTCCATTTTCTGACCTGCCACAACATTTTAAAACCCTGACCCAAAAGCATGCTCTCTCATTCTGAGCAGAAGCATGACCACAGCTGTGCACCTTAAATGCAAGGCAAAGTCAAGTGTCAAGACTGCAGGTCTAGAGCAGTTGAAATGAATTAAGGGATCTCCCCAAGCAAACTGAAACAGGGAAGTGCTCTGGGTATTTGGATGGCTGATTCTGGAAACCAAATCTTGAGGGAAGGTGGGGGAGATAGACTATTATCTGGAAAAGCCTATTTTTACCTCCCTGATTTTTCTTCACTGTGCAGAGGTGCACAGCCCTTTAGCATTTAAGCACTTCTCAAAGGATAAAAGCAAAAGTACAAGAGATTAGGACTGTGGGTTTTTCCTCTTCTTTTATTCTCTCCTTTCCCCCCTCCCTTTTTACAACTCTTCTCTTCTCCATTCTTTTACTTTGTACTTCCATTGTTTGTCTCTGGCAATGCTAAACAGTCAAAGCAAAGAGTTTAATGTTCAGTCTTTATGAAAGAGCTTTTGGCCTCACACTAAAGAGTTGCATGCACCATATTCATCCTCTCCAAAGGCCAGACCACCACATTATCAAATCAAAAGCTCCACTAAAGGTATGAACAGCTTCAAAAATTCAGCCTCACCATAATGCAAAATTATATAGCAAAAAATATTTTAAAAGTTATACATCTTTAGATTTACCAGTCCCTGTCCCCCCACGTTCAAAAACCCTGAGCCAAGGCCTCCCAAAATCATGAAAGTAGCTTTAAAAAAATTCACAACATTTAAAAATGAATCACTTGTTTGTTCTTTTTTATTTGCCTCCTGGTGTTTGAGATGTTTGGGGATCACATTTTTCTGCATAAGTCTGAGAGCTAATTTATTTTTAAATGAAAGCTGCAATTTTCAGGTAATAACCTGATTCCAGCCAGTGGGGCTGAAAAAAAGAAAGAAAAAAAAAACCCCAAAACCCTTCTTCTCCAAATAGCATGAGAGATGGCAGCATAAACAAATAGACCAGGTCAAGGACTCTAGTTCTGACCTCTAAGGGAATCTACTTACTGGTTGTATTTTCTGTCTTAAAATCTGAAAAGAAAAGACAAACAACAAGTAAGCAACAGATATTCTAACTGAAATCTTCACTCCGTGCCACAGCTGCACTTAGTTTTCTCTCACGCTTTGGGAAAACATTCTTTCCCAGCACTCCAAAGACAGCTTTCTTTGTGAATACACCAGTTACTCAACGCGACAACAAAAGCGGTTTGGGCAACTAGATTGTTTTTGAGACCAGAGTTTAGGTGGGTTTTAGAGTTTTTAGGTGGGTTTCACGTTTGAATCAGGCCAAATAAACAAACAGCTCTTGCTACTGTCATTCTTTAATGCACAGAGGTTGACATTTTAAACACAGTACAGTAGAAGTAGAAATGTAGCAAAAGTATAGTTGACTTTCAGAGCATCTTCCACCTATATAGATAAATATTTAGGAAGCTGATTTCTTATCCATTTTTATTTTATTTGTAAATCAGATATTTTAAAATTGTCTTCCTCCTTGTCAGAGGGTGTTAAACATGCCACAGTCTAATGCTTAGATACCATGGGCCAAATCCAGTGTTCATTCATACCCCCATGAGTTTCCGGTGAAGTATGTGGTGTACCTGTGCCTGGCCAGTCTCCCATGAGTCTCACTATCAAGGACGCCATAGCATACTCCTGCCCCGGTATCCCTCTTTCCAGAAGCTTCCCTGCAGACAGGAGCACCTTAGGAAAGCTATTACAGCCTCTGGGTGTATTTGTGTTTACTGATGGGTGCAAAGCGGATGTGCTATCCTGTCTCCTTCCAGTCAACGGAGCCCCAGAACTCTGGAGAATCCACCAAGGGTCCGAGAAAACGGTACAGCTATGGTGTTGGCTGATAATCCCCTTTCCTCGAGGAGGAAGACAGCCACATCCTTAGGGCATAATCTCTCTAGATCACTCACTGGCTTCTGTAGAAGTGAGCTCAGTCCTCCCCCTCATCCCCACACTTTTGCTAAGTCTTGATTCCATTTAACCCGGCAGCAGTGCACCCTGCCAGAGACGTCTCACTTACCAAAATATGGAATCCTGGTGCAGGCCGTGGGGTCCTGGTGCAGGCTGGGAAGCCTGTTGCATTCAGGTAGAGTGAGAAGCATTAATCCTGGTTTGTAAATCCCTTTCTGGGAGTTTTCCTCCATTGAGAGCCATTCTTTAAAGCAGTAGAGATCCTTCACAGCAAGGCAATGTTCCCTACAGTATGTTACAATGAACAGTGAAATGCACAATCAATGGCTTGCTGACAAATTGCATTAACAGTGTGCAAAAGATATGCATGTGGTTCATTATCTGGCAGAAATCAGCACGGCTCCACTGATTTCCATGGGACCATGTTCATTTTCACTAGCTGTGAATCTGGCCCACGAACTGGAAGAGAAACATGGCATGAAATAGGAATGTTGTTGGCCCCATGAAAGGGTTGGCCCTGCACCGCCCCTGGGGCCCGACCCAGCTCCAGGGGCCCAATCCGGACTCAACCACTGCCGGCAATCATCTCAGGGCCGGGTCTGGCTCCTGCCACTGCTAGCAAGCAGCCTGAAGCTGAATCTGGCCCCCGCCACTGCCAGCCAGCCGAGGCAGAGCCAGGGCAATTTGGGGCCCATGACCTGCAGGCCCAGCACCAGTGATGCCTATGGCATGAAACATAATATGAAATCCTTGAAACTGCATTTTTTGTGAGGCAGCTGGCTGTTTAAAGCAGCACGTCTGCTACTCTATATCATGGGCTCACACCAGTTATTGCCACCATGTAGGTCAGTTTCCCAACAGGTGTGCCAGCAGGTCCGAGCAGGTGTGCCACAAAATTTTTTTGAAAAAGTACTCAAAGAGCTCTGGATTGGCTCATTGGCTCATGAATATTCATGAGTTCATTTGGAAACTATATGGTGGTGTGCCTCAAATTAATTAAAGGTAGCAAGAGTGTGCCATGGCAGAGAAAATGGTGGGAACCACAGATTTAGGTAAAGCTATATTTGTAGCAGGCTGTGAATTTAGAGACACCCTCTAGCATCAGCTAGTGTTGTGTGAATTGGTAGACTGGCCCCACAGGTGATCTAACATGGCTGTTCCCAGCTACACGGCTGCAATTCAGACCTGTCTGGGTGATGAAAGTTCTATTCCTGGCTCATTCAATAGTGTGGTCTTTAATGAACCGTCAAGATCATTACATGGTGTCAGAAGATGGTGAATGAGTCTGGAAACTAAAAAGGCTTGGAGGAAAACTCCTGTGTTTGCAACTGAAAATGAACATCAGGGATCTCTGAAAACAAAGGAAGCCTTCAGCAAGTAAGTGCAAGCTCTAAAAATGGATGTTTTACAGGCTCCTTCATCCTTCCAAATGTATAGGAAAACCAAAATTGTTGTGACCAGAATGTTAGAAAAGCTTTTAATTAATTACCAGCCATTCATTTTTTTTGGAAGCCTAAGCTGGAATGCTGCTGTGTGGTTACAAGTAGAGGTGATTCTGGTTAAGAATCGCCTACTACTCAAAACTCATACATGCTATGACATAATTAGGACTCAAACTGTTAGCACAGGGTGATAGCAACTGAACCGGTTGCTCATAAAGATGTGTAACCCAAAGCACCATATTGCAATGGGATTTTTTTTTAGTAGTTTTCTTGCCACCAGTCTCACTACTGTACAGTGGGGATTCATGTTAATGATAGCTGGGAACATTCTGAATTGTTACAAAGCAGCCTGCACCTGCAGAGTCACAACTGTTCAGTAATTCTGTAGCTGAGGTGATGTATTTGCCAAAGGATGGAGGCTGCTGCTCTTCTGCAGCTGCAGGGAATGTGCTCTCAAGCCCCTCTTTAGGAGAACTGTGTAAGAAGAACGCAATGAGCCTGCATGCACTGGGCTTGCGTTAGCCTATGCAATCTTCTTCCTAACTCCCATCAGCACTAAGTTGTACCAGACACATCAACCATAACAAAAAAGCACATTCCATGGGAAGGTGATACAGCCCCTAAACTGGGGAAGAAGGATCATCCTGTAGCACCTACCTGGATTTGGGAGATGCAGGTTCAAGATCTCAGGAAGTCATTTACTTTCTTTGTGCCTGTAAAATTGAGGTGCTCTGACGCTACACTGAGTGGAATACACAGATAAGCAGTTTCTCCTTGTTAACCAAACCTAATCCTGAGGAATATAAATGTGATGAGATCACATGGCTTTACCCTGGGGCGCCTCAATAGAGCCACTCATTTAAAAGGCACATTTCACGGTGCTGGCCCCAAGCGCCATTAATGGCAAGGGGCACGTTCCAATTGGAATGTGCCCCGGGCAGCGGATCACCACGTTACAGCTCTGCATAGAAAGGTAGCGGTCTTCAGATTATTGTTAGAACCCTGGTGTAATGTAAATGGGAGATGCACAAAATCATCAGGACAGGTGGGCCAGTAACCTCTTAGGCTATGTTCACACACAGGGGGTTATTTCAATACAAGTTGTTTCGATACAAGTTGTATCGAAATAATGTCTTATTTCAAAATAAATTAATTCAAATTAACAGTTTGTTAATTCGAATTAAGGAAAAAAGCAGGAATTGAAATAGCATGTTCAGACAACAGTTATTTCAAAACGAGTCAACTTTGTTTCGAAACGACATGTTCAGACGGCATTGTTTCGTCCCCACATGGGGTTTAAGTTGTTTTGAAACAATGGTGCATCGTGTGAACGTGGCCTTTCTTATTTCGAAACAACCTTTGTTGTTTTGAAATAAGACTGCTGTGTGAACACACCCTTAGTGATCATTTGGACCAGGAGGGGGAAAAGAGCCTTATTTAAGAGACAAAGGCAGTGATGCCCACTTGGTCATTCTAGATTATTTTTTAACATACAAATGCTACTCGCTGCCTGATCCACTAATTTCGAAGGGCAGCAAGCAGTCTCTTCAAAGGAATTAACTCATTCTTCTCCTGCCTGAGCTGTTGTCATACCCAGCAATACAGGGAAAAGGATGGATCCGATCAATAACTATATGTGAGCGGAAGTTACTTTCTCTCAAAATATGGCAATCCACTATTTCTTCCAGTGCTTCCTATTCCGGGACTCCAGCATGGATTGGAAAGCATGTGAGACTCCCTGTCAGTTTTCCTTCTGACTGATTTTTTTTTTGTTTTGCTTGTTTGTTTTCCCAGCAAGTATCCCATTTGTAAACTACAAGCTAAGTACCTGGTTAGCACAAGTAAGCTGTCTTGGTTTAATGTTTGTTTAACAGGTGACAGTGATGATTGCCTCGTCCTATGGCTACTATGAACCTGTTGTATGATGGCTTGGTAGTTTATGGTTTTAGAATAACCTGTGACAGTGGCCAGGAATCATGACAAAGAGAAGATGGCCAGGACAGTTAGTGTGAGATTTTCCAAGGAAGTGAGGCACCCCCAGTCTTATTGAATGAGGATGGTAGTTAGGTTTTGAAAATCCCAGGCTAAGGTTCTGGTTCTGTCCTGTAAGATTTATTGAGGTTAACAAGACTTGCAGCTCTGTAACTGCGACAGAGGTGGGTCTGATTCATTTTCTCTGTTGTGTCTTCTATTGGTGAGATGATTCTTTCCGAGAAAATTAAAAGAGAGAAAGCAGGTATCTACAATATTCTACCAGTGTCTCCCAACAGGGGCAGCAGCATCCCTCTGGGGAAGTGATTTTGAAGTTCTAGGGGGCAGTAAAAGCTAAGGAAGTGGCAGGGGGACATCAGAATTCATGCTCAATGTTAAAATTTTTCAAAGGGGGGCAATAGAAAAACAGTTTCATTGGAATTGGGCGCTGCTGTAAAAAAGGTTGGGAGTCACTGCAAGACTACATCCTGAAACTTAGATGGGAAGAAAGCATTCAGGCTCCAGTTACTGGCAGAATTACACCCTCATTCTTAATTGGCCATGTATCCCAAATTGTACTTGCAAAGGTATAATAAACTGTAGATAGGCCTGGAAGCTACTTTTTAAGGTAAATGAAGTGGGACAGAGCACATGTTTTTTTCTCTTTCACACTAATTTGACATTTTTCTTGTACATGCTTTGTGATAGAGTTCAGGGGGTGGGGGTGGGATGAGAACCTCCATGAGCAGATAGGTGTTTCTCAAAGCTGAAACGGTGGCAAAAAAAAAATGGTGTACACTTACACTGTTTTAAACATTAAAAAGGTAACAGCATTACAAACCCCACTTCATGTCTGAAAACTTCCCACACCCATCCACCCACTCTGAAATCCACCTGGTTGGTCAATGTTTCTGTTTACCTGCACACGGGCTTTGGAGCTGGTCCGGCGCCTGAGGGATTGCACTCCTGGAAGATGTAGTTACACAGCAGAGACTCAGCAGCCGGCTGGCAGAATGAACTCACTGTTTTCAGTTCAGTCCAGGCAGTGTGAACAAGCAGCTCTTGGGTCTCTTCTGGGTCAGCATAGGAGGAGTTGAAGAAAACAAGAGTATCTTTCACCAATATAGCACTACACACCTCACCTCTGTATGTGCTGCAGAAGCCTGTATCTCCTTTGTACAGTCTGCTAGAGGGGGTGATAGACACAAGAGTAAGTACAGCAGTAAATTGTGCTGAAGCATGTAGTTTCATCAGTAAGACAATATTTCTAAGGTTAACTAGGCAGAAAAAGAAGTAACAATGGCACAAATATAGCAATTAAAGCAACCAGATACCATCAGAACCCAAGATTTCCACTCTGTGTGGAGCATGTGTATAGTTTGCTTGATGGGACATCTCTGCATGGACTCTAAGGATATGTCCACACAGGCTTCTTATTTCGAAACAACAGAGGTTGTTTTGAAATAAGAAGTGGCATGTCCACACGATGCACCATTATTTCGAAACAACGGGATCCGTTGTTTCGAAATAACGGCTGTTATTTCAAAACCATTAAACCTCGCATCTAATTGAAATAACTGTTGTTTCGAAATGGTTGTTTTGAAACAACGGCATTCGGACACGTTGTTTCGAAACAACACTGTTGTTGTCCAAACGGCCTTGTTTTGAAATAACCATTTCGAAACAATGGCTATTTCGAAAGCAGGCTTTCCCTTAATTCAAATTAACAAACTGTTAATTCAAATTAACTTATTTCAAAATAAGGACTTTATTTCAAAATAACTCATTTCGAAATGGGTTATTTTGAAATAATGATGTATGTGTGGACATAGCCTAAGTGAAGTTCTCATTAGGCCTGGGCAACGTGATTTAGGTGTGACAAGAACCAATCTCAACCACAGTCCAACATTCACACCAAACCTGCATCCACTATTTTCTCAGGTGAGGAAAAGTTGGTTTTCCCCCTCTGATGCAGTTCTGGGTTCCAGAACTGTGGACCAGAAGCACAAGGGACAGGCCTAATACAGATTACCATAAGTATAATAAGGCAGTATGATAATGTATGGGTTTTATAATTATTATATAGAATGGCTTTATTTCAAATGAGCTGATTGAGCAGCTGCCAGGTTTTGCTATCATGTGGAGTTTTGTTTTCACAGGAAGACATCCACACACTCATGAGCCATCCCTTCAAGAACAGGTAACCACAGACACATTGTATGAACACACACGGGAACGTTTGGCTTGACATAACGAAAGAGCAATCAAAATGCAGAGGGATGGGGTGGGTGCTGCAGCTGTCCTTCCTGCTCATTCAGTCAGTGGAGTTCAATTTATGCTAACCATCTGGGCAAGCTGGTGGAGCTCTTTGTACATCTGCCTTTTATTTCTTTCCTCTCTACAAATTGCCCATTGTTTGTGTGCTCTCTTTTTTCCTTGAGAAAAGTGAAGAAGTAATGACAAGGGAATAGACAAAGCAATTGAATAAGACATTTCCAACCCAAATTTCAGTGACTGTCAGGTATGTTCCTAGCAATCTAATGACATTTTCTGAGTGTTTTATTTCTAATTATGCTGCTTTGGGGTCACTATCAAGGTTGTTTTGTTTTGTTTTGTTTTGTTTTTAAAGTTTGCTGAAAGAAAAATAACTGATGTCAGTTCTGAACATTGCCATCACACTATTCCTACACAGGCACAATGGGTGACCAGGAGACGTTGCTTGCCTTGGGCAGCCTAGGCACCTGAATACTCTTCTGCTGGCAAGCTGTTGTGTCTTCAAGAAAGATGTTATGGAGGGTTAGTTTCCTAATCAGCACTGTGGCGTCTGCTGCTACCTTGAAGCAATGCTTGTTGTGAGAGACATGGCAAGCTGAGCTCTTTCTTAGAGAACTGGTTCGAATTTCTATAAACTGTTATTTTTGTGATTAGAGAGTTGGGGACGTCCTCTGCATCCTTAACCAGAGAAAGCTGGATGTGCGTGCACAGGATTGTAGTGCTGAGCTATGAAACCAGCTACTATTATGGCAGGTCCACAGGAGTAGCTTAACAGCAACAGTTAGTGCTACTATCATGTTTCCCTGGTGTTGAGAGACCTCAGAAGAATGCGCACGTGTGGTCACTTAAAACAAAATTAAAGAGCTACAGAGCAGAAACAATAGCATGTTCTTTCAGTGACTAGTCACACAGTACAAAAAGTAAATTCTGAACAGTAAATGCTGGAAGGAACAGTCACTGCAAAGAATATGTGCAGTCATGGATTGAAAGATGTACACACACAACCTGCATCAAATAGCTCTGACTGACAGGTGCTAAAACTGAACCCTGCTTATGGAATACTTATGAAGAGAATATGAGGGCTCAATTCACAGAGTAAATGACAAGCTCTTACTAGAACCCTGAGTGGACACAAAATTTATATCTGCATTTGATCACAGAAATGATCCATAGATATCAAGTGCATATCTGCAGATTTACAGGCCCCCAGCTATTGCCCAGTTCCATGGTTAGTGACAGAGGGACTCATATAGGTTTCAGTCAAATATGATGAAGAAATTTGAAAAGGCTCCACCAAATATATCCCAAAATGAATGATTCTGGAAATCAGAAGGGAAATCTCAAAGACTGTTCTCATAATATTTTCTAATACTGCTTGGTTTCAACTGGGATGAATATATGACAGTATACTATATTAAGGCTCCATTTATGAATAGCTGGTAAAGTTTAGTAGATAACAAATAGATGTTTGAGGACATAAAATATCAATAAATGGTGAATTAATCATGACAGAGTACAAGAGGTGGGTCATAGCTTTAATCTATCATCCCCATTTTACGGATGGGGGGAACTGAGACAGCACCAACAGCACACCACTGGCCATGACAGCATAGGATACATGTAGCCACCCACACAGTATAAAGGAAGCTGCGTCCATGCTGCGGTGTATATCTACATGTCAGTGAGAAGCTCTGGCAAGGGGGCAAGCAGTGGGGAATGGCTCCGGCAGTGGGTAAGCTATCAGAGCCTTTCCCCACCACTGCAGTCTTTCCTTTCAGTTGGGAAGCTACTGGAGCCTTCTGCATTGCCTACCCCTGCCAGAACCTTTCCCTACATCAGGGAAAGACTCCATCACTGGGACGCTAAAATAACAGCAACGGCAGGGGAGGCACTGCTTTGTCATATGGACTAGAGAGTCATAGGCTATGTCCACACGTACATCATTATTTAGAAATAAGTTATTTCGAAATGAGTTAACCATTTCAAAATAAATAACCATTTCAAAATAACAGCTGTTTTGATTTAAGCTATTTCAAAATGACAGCTCTTATTTCAAAATGACGGCGCCCATCATTTTGAAATAAGAATATGTCGTGTGGACCTAATCTCTTTTATTTCAAAATAGCCAGTGTTATTTCAAAATAAAAGAGACGTGTGTACATAAATAGTGATGTCTTTAGTCACATAAGCAAAGCCTCACTGTCTACACTGCTATTTATACCCATGCTAGGGGAGGAATGCAATGTATGTATACTACACGCTGCCAATGAGGAGTGTGTAGTGTAAAGGTACACCAAGTAACACAGTGGCAAGCCAGCATCAGCCTCCAAATTTCATGAGATACAGTTCCCTGAACTACTAAATCATTCTCCATCTCTCCTGCTAATCCTGCAGTTTTGCTTCCAGTCCTGCTTGAAAGCAAAGCGTGCAGAAATGTCTTAATTTTTTTTAAACTAAGCTGGCCACATTATTAACACAAAAATGAAATCTTTAGGCAGAGATCTAGGTTATTTATTTTACCCATTCCAAACTGATTTGCCCATCTCTCATATTACTTTGAAAAGCTGTCTAAATCTTATTCTGTTTGTAAAAATAGTAATTAGATTAAAAATCATTTGTTAAATCTATACATGTGGGGGCCTATTCTGCTTCCAGTGTCATGCCTGCAATATAAAGAAGTCAATAAATGTGCAAGTGTGTGACTGAGAACAGAATTTGGCTCAGAGTGTTTTGCTCAGTAATATGTTGTAAATACTCTTTGCAATGTGCCATACTTGCTGTATTAGAAACAGAAGTCTAATTTGTTTAAAAGCCAATTCCCAGTAATTACTTGTGAAGTGAGAATAGTGTTACATATTTGAAAACTTCTTCAAGATTCTGTTCCTACTTCTTGCTCTCAATACACTTCAGCCATCAGTTTAGGTAATATATAACAAACCCCTCTTTGTTCATAATTCATCTCCTCTCAGCTTCTCTCAACAGACAGGACAACATTGTCTTACCTCCATTCTGTTGAAAAGGCGTGTTCCAGCCGCAACAGGAGCCAGGTTTGGGAGAGAAAGGGAAAAGTTTGTCAATGACCTTTTACCCAATCCTCTTAGGCACAAAACTTAAGATTCCTACTGGAAAGGTTCTGTCACTCTCTTCTGTCACTATCTGTATTTTCTAAGGGGCGGCCAAGACCTACCTTCCTGGGTTTTGGGAAAAGAAGAGAAGAAGGAGAGTGAATTGGGAAGAGGAAGGAGAGTGAATTAGGAAGAGATAGGCCTGGCAGTTGGTGTCCACATAATGTAGTGCTTTGACCCCTGAAGATTAAGTTGTGGCTTACCCTCTGTGCCTGTGCAGAATACCAGCACAGCATGTAAGGAAGAGCATCCACAGCTGGGAACACAGCTAGCAGGCAAGGGTCAGGAATGAATGGCGCACAACCTTTTCCCCTCACAGAATGCCAGCAAGCACAGCTGAGCTGGCACAGCGAGAGAAGGAATTTGCTCCCACTAAGGGACTGACAGAGATTACTTCCTTCCTGGAGCAAGGGGGAACCCTGGACTGAATTGGGACTGGCTTGTTCTTTGGGCTATACAACTACACATTGTCCCTTACTTTGCACTTGTGGTAACTCGGCCATCAAACCCAAGGTATTCTCTTGATTTGTTTTCTCATCGCACCTACAAATCCTTCATAAGGGAGGGACAAATGATCTCACTAACTGCCAATTTCACGAATGAACTGGGAGGCTCAGTTTATCATGCAGTGATCAACACTTCCTCCCTGCCTTATCATACCCCCTTTTTCCTGTGCACATCACAGGGGGGGTCTCTTCCCAAAACCACAACTCAATTAACCACAGAAGGTCACCTAAGGATGAGTAGCTGCATTGCCCTACAAACTCACTCTGTGAGAAGAGGAACCCATTCTGCCACAAAGCAACTCTGTGGTTTTTTGATAGGATGCAGCAATGTGCTCTTCAAAGGTCTTTTTGCTTTTCTGTTAGGTGATATTAATACTGTGCTATCACTGTCACTTCTGCACCACACAGACTATCTTACAGAGCACTTCTGGGACACGGCATGTGAGGCAAGAGCAAGTAAGCAGGAAATGGTAGCTGTGCCAGTCTCTAAGCGTGATGATATATCAAGGAACTAGCCTAGCCAGGGGGGTTGACTGTTGATGAGATGTAACCCGCTGTAGATATTATTAAGTAGACCCCCTGACATCCTCCAAGGCCCTTTCACCTGAGAGAAGAAAATAAATGCTGGGCGGTAAAATGCTGCATAACTGACTTTTCCTTTTGGGGATACCTGACACGCTGATCGTCGCCGCAGACTTTGCAGTGCCAAAAGTTTTGCTGTGCTTATTAGTGGCAATGCAGGTGAATAAGCCTGGCCTGGTGACGTACACTTGCAGTTGGGAGTCAATCACTCTGTCTTTCACACTTTCCACTATGGAGCCTGCAGAAACCTAAAAGATTAAAGAAGAGAACAAAGGGTTGCATTTGGGGGTTGGGTTTGTTTTTTTTTTAAGACAATTTTTAAAACAAGCAAACAAAGCTGGACTGGGTGGATTGAAATGGTGGTGAATTAAAGTATGCCATGGTTAAAAAAGAGACTGCATAAAAAATGGTACCTTTGGATCAGCTGACTTAACCAACACAGGCAAGTTTAGATTGCCAAGTCATTGGTAATTTTTGGAATGCCCAGCATGAGACATCTTTGGTGAGCCTCTTTCTCAGAGGTGGGTGAGCCCCACTTTCTAAAAACAAGCCTACCATGTTTTAACTCCATTAGCACTTAAGATCCAATGCCAGGGAGAAACCAATTACTTTCTGTTTCATGCTACATCAGCAGTAGTTAACTAAACTGTAGTTTCATGGGCCATATTCTTGTGTAATTGAGTTGAGACTCTGGTGCAAGACATTTCTTTACTGGTGATGAGACGTGAGCCACAAAGAACATAGCATAGCTTGGAGATGGCAGGGCTGGCTGCTAGGGGGAAAATTCTTGTTACTCGTAAACTGAGCAAATTTACCTTGAATTCACTGAGTTTCATTAAATATGACAGCCACCGATTAGGGCTGCGTAGGAAATGGTTCTCCTGCCCTGTGAGAATTTTACAGGTTTTGAAACTTTTCCACTCCAAAATTAGGACGAAAAGTCCAACTCAAAAGTTTTCACAGACCAAGAAATCATTTTTACAGAATCCCTTTTCAGGAGAGAACCGACCTTTCAGGCAGTGTTTGAACAGAGCAAGTGGTCTGGCTCCGAAATTATGGAAGGTCTGATAGCTCTTCTTCCTTCACACCCCCAGTGATGTGAGATTGAGTACAGATTTAGTGCTTCTTTGTTCCTTTCAGAAATCCATGAGTTTGCTGGGAACTGTGATCTTAGCATGGGATAATTTCATGCTCATGCTGGGATAACTTCCTGTTGGTACAACCCCAGCACTCACTGAAATTATAGCTCCCACATAGTTACATCACAAAGCTGTTAGCCTACCCCACCGCTGACAGCCAGAGATGCTGTCAAACCACCAGGGATAATACAAGCAAGAGAGTTGTTTTAGGATCCTAGTCATCCTTGTCTGATGATGGGAACTGGGGTCATCATTTCAGGAACCTAGTTCCTGGAACATCATTTCAAGGCCTAGTTCAGCAAGACACTTAAGCACACATCTAACACAAAATACAGGAGTGGTCCCATTGAAGTCAGTGGGACAATGTCCATGCCTAAAGTAAAAGTTACAAACAGTGGAATATATGCCAGTAATCACTAAATCCCAAAAGATTTGAGTTTTTACTGTAGATATTTATCCAAACCTATATTATACTGTTTGAATGGTTCAATCTGCAACATTTTGGTCCAGCATCCTCAGCTCCCATTGAAGTTAACTCTTGCGTTGGGTATCTCCTGAGACGAGACTTACTTGGGAGAGTCCGTGTACCTCTGTTTGCAATCAGGCTGGAAACATAATGGGGGATTCCTTGTCCCACTGCAGTTATTAGGAATTTTGCCATTGACATCAGTGATACCAGGAATTCACCCATCCTTGGGCTATGTTAGCATTTGCACTTTCAGACTAGGCCTGAGGAACCGAATGATGCTTGACAGGTTGGGGAGGTTGAGTTAGGGTTTGGAGAACGATAGAGCTGGTTTTTATTTTATCAGAATCTACCTGCTTTCCCTAACCTGTACTGCTCCTGAGATCTGCACTGGATCACCTGACAGTCCCTTCTTCACAGTTTATGTTTTGAGCCAGATTTACCATCAGCCTCTGGATTTTTTGTGGTGCTCCAATGACATAAAGCTGCTGTGAACTCACTGTAACTGTCCAGTTAGGCCAAGTTTATGACTTCGTTGTATTGCTGGTGGATCCAGTCCTTCACGTGTGGTGCCATGTTTATTTTTAAATCAAGTGAAAAATAACAATAAACTTCACACCCAGTTTGGATCTGCTCTGATTCGGGGTGTGCAGCAGTCACGTTTTTGGGATTCAGTGGTTAATGGCTAGTGGTCTCAGTTTCTGCTGGATACCCAGACATGCACAGGTTACTGACAGCCTCTACAGGGAGGAAGTCAGGCAGCAGGAAGGAGCAGGTGAGAAGGTCTCTGGAGCCAGAATCAAATGGAGAAAGGCAATGGAGCCCACCGGAAGGAGCTGGTCATATTTAGAATTTCTTGTCACATGGCAGGGATCATTTTTAGTATCAGGTATCTAGTATAATGTTAAGAGAGATTTCTATTAACAGGAATCAGTTCTGGTAGGATTTATGTCATCTCAATGGTAGTTCTGCCATCATCTTGCATATAGAAAATATCTGGCAACACCTTTAACTAAAGGTGTGTCTCCCAAACAGCACAACGCTATTGAAACTCAGTTGGGTCACAAATACTCAGTTTGGCTGCACATTGTATCGGCTTTTTAAGTCATCAGAGAGCAGAAAAAAGGATAGTGGCAGGGCTTACTTGCTGTCAGGGCATCTCTTGCATAGGTGCAGGATATGCCTGGTATCTTTAGCTCTAGTCAGGGGCGTCGCTGGTGCCTGGCACATGGGGCACGTGCCCTGAGTCCCAGCGCCAGTGCCCCGAATGTCTGGAGCGCCTGCTGCCTCTCCCAGCCTGGTCCCCAGCTGGGTATCCAGGTCCAGCCTGGCCATGGCAGTGCCTACATCTCCCAGCCAGGAGGCAAGGTCTGGGCTGGCCACAGCAGAGCCTGCATCTCCCTGACTGGGCTGCCCCCAGCAGCCACTGTCTTGCCCAGCCCTGGCCTCAGCCATGAATCCGGGGGAGGCTGGCAGTGCCAGGAGCCCAGAGCGCCGCAACCGGATTGGAGCAAGGGGGTGGGGCCCCGCCCGGGGGGCAGAGACCTGGCGCAGGCCCCAGGTCTTACCCCAGAGCAAGAACACTTCTGGCTCTAGTGCCTCTTTTAAAGAAATTAAGATTTTTTCCAGGAAGATTTTTTTTTAACTTTAAAAATTCCATTTTGGAACCTAACAAAGAAGAAGCTTTACCATATCTTTGTATTTAGTTTAATTCTCCCCTGCAGTACTACAAAGAACTATAGCTCAGGCCAGTGATGGCTTGCAATGACTCACAAAGGAAACAGAACTGGAACAGTATTTTTGTTTGTTTGTTCATTGGGTAGACAAGACAGCTGCTGTTTAGAGGAACTTTCATTTTTCTGTTCTAGGGTAGTTTAATGACCACAGTGCTTTCACCCTCTTTAAACTTGAGGACAATTACAGGTCAGCCTTCAGAGACTACAACAATAGAGGCACTACAGGGAGCACATCCTCAAATTACTTGCTGTTGCTTGCTTACACGTCAGTCTTTAAATACATGTGCTCCATTCCACCTGTTTCCTGGTTTAACTTTACTAAAGGCAGGCACTCATTAAACAAAGGTCTCCTTACCATATTTAAAGCTATGTGGTCTGGAAGGCGTTCCTCTTGGGACTGTTTTTGCCTTGCGGGCATAGAGGCCAGAGCAGAGCTGACCCCCACCCAAACTGTGCCAATTAAGGAATAGATTGAGTATAAAAATTCAGCCCTTGGCTAGAGGCCAGGTGTTTTGCACAGACCCTCCTTTCAGAAGGATAAATTTGTACAGACTAGATCTAGACAGAACAAAGGCAATAGTAAATCACCACATGAAGCAGAGGAGCACGAAGTTGAGAAAGGAGAAGATACTGGTACTACGGGCAACAGGTATTTAGGAACACGTGCTGAAGGCTCCAGATGTACTGAGGCCTAGTTAGTGATGGGAGGGGAATCTTGCTTTTCCTAAGGTTCTTGCAAAGAAGGCTGACTTCTGTGGTTCTGCCAGTTTCTTAGCTACTCCATTGATCCTGCACAGGAGCATGATTTCAGACAGAAGAACAGCAGAAAGTGGGTGTGAAAGAATATAAAAACACACCTCACCCAGCATCCAGGAGAACACAACAGTGGACCATGTAGAATTCAGGAGAATGAACTGGAATGGTGGGGACTGCGTGGGATTCATAGTGCATACATAAAACACAGGGCATGCATATGAGAGTAGGATGATCTAAAGACTCCACAACTAGAGAGATAATGTAGGAGTCACCTGCTAGGGCTATTACGCATGGTCTTACAAGATCTTTTTCTTAGCAAGAGGCCTCTGTTCAATCTTTGATGCATTGTTGCAAGTTTTGTGATATTGTTACCTTTCGGGGAGCAGTTGCAAGCAGCAGGAGAATTTGCTGTCTGCCTTAATCTCTGTAATTATTGCCAGTCCTTGGGACAGGTTTTCTTCATAGGAATCAGGCCATGACTTTGAGCTGAGATCCCTGAAAAAGGTGATCGGCTTGCATGCTGTTTGTGACCACCTATGTTCAAGGACTGTTGGATACAGTGTAATACTAAAAAGTTGCAAAGTTGCCCTAAAAATACCCAGGCTCCACCTCACTGATTTCTCCTCCAGCAGGAAACTAACTGACCAGGCTCCAGCATCTTCTACCCTTCTACAGAGGTGCCACAATGCTACCTAACTTTCTAAGCCATTGCACAGTGCTCATCTCCAAAAGCTTATGCCACCAAAAAGATACATTATAAGAAATATGCCCCAATAACATTTGTCCGAGCCTGGGGGTGAGGGGGCCTGCCCACCTTTGTGGGCCCAACCATTCCCCTCCCCCATGCTGGGGGGCAGGGCTGGGGTCTCTAGGTCCCTGGCCAGCACTGCTGCAAGGAAGGTGGCCACACTGCCATGGGGGGCAATGGACTTTGTTGTAGAAAGGGTTGGGGTGGGGCCACAGGCAGGCACAAACTTGCTCTGCTACTGGAGGCTGGGGAAGGACAGGCCAGAAGTCATGGTACTCCTGACCCACCCCCTGCTGGCTGGGCAGGCAGGCTGACGGCAAGCAGGAGCAGTTTGCCACTCAGGCCAGCTGGGCTGGATGTTGGGGGGCTGCAGAGCCCCCCCTTTAAGCCAGGGACTGTATCCCCTAAAGTCCCTGCCTTAAACGAGTCCTGCATTTGTCCTTGCAAAACCGTGTTAATCCCAGCTCTAAAAACAGGTGTACAGTATGGTCCAAAAACTGAATGCAGAGAGATCATTAAGATCTTAAGCAGGGTTCCTTGTGCGCTACACTCATCTACTTTGGATAGTCTACTGTATCCCTGCAGATAACAAAGTGTGCACATGGATATGGACTACATGTTCTTTTCTATTGATACATTTTATCCCCTTGATTCCAAAGTGTCTCTACTGGGACTGGTGAAAGCCCTTTAATGATGAATTACAGGAATTGATGGTGTGTAGGAAAAAAGCCATTTGACAACTGGTAAAATGATAAACGAGAAGCTAAACAAGGAGCTAGATGGACAAAGCAGTTAAGGCAACATCCTGCCATGCATCCCAAAGCAGAATGGTGATAGAAAGAAGGTTCCTGAGCCATTTTTCCTAGTGATGCGGGAGCAGCAAGTTCAATAGCACTTCTTGGGTATCAGACATCTTGGAACCCATGAACCAACTGAACATGCTTTGTCTAACACAAAGGGAAGCTAAGGGTCCATTTCTTGTTTTAATTTTCACGCAAAAGGACGTTGTTACCTTACCCTGATCTTTGCTCTGTGCACCCCCTCTGGACAGGCAAGACCTGGAAACCATTTTACACAGGCTGCATTAATACTGACAGATTATAAAAAGTGGTTGTCAGTGAGGAATCAGCCCCAAATGTGGGTGTCTTAATGGTGTTCCTCAAAGATCAGTGATGATTCTGAAATTAGTTAACATTTCTATGAATGATCAGGAAGTAAATATAAAATCCCTGCTGATCAAATGTGCAGACAGTGCAGGGGACACACAGACTGGTAAATAATGAGGAGGCCAGGTCACTTACACAGTGTGATCTGAATTGCTTGATAAGCTGGGCCATACAAACAAAATGCATTTTAATACAGCCAAAGCAAAGTTTATTCATCTGCGATCAAAGAATGTGGGTTATACCCACAAAATGTGGGTCTATGTTCTGGAGAGCAGTGACCCCGAAAAAGATTTGTAGGGTATAGTGGGCAAGTAACTCAATGTGATGCTATGGCAAAGGTGGGTGAATGTGATCTTTGGCTGTATAAATAGGTTGGTTGTGAGTGGTATCAGGGAATGATATTTACTCTGTGTATGGCATCGGAGAAACTTATGCTAGAATAAGGCATCCACTGTCCTCTGGTGTCCAAGTTTTAAAACAGATGTTGAAAATTGCAGAGGAGGCAAGAAAGGGACAGAAAATAACTTGAAAGCTGTAGACAACGCCTTCCAGGGAGAGACTTGATGAGTTCAAACTATTTAGTTTCGAAGAAAGAAGACTGGGAGCTGACTTGATTATGGTGCATATGTGCCTTTACAGGGGATAAATGCCAGGTACAAGAACGCAATCAAATATGGAAAGGCAGAATGAGAAACAAGGACTAGACATTAAAACCAAGCAAATTCAAATTAGAAACAAGACATGCATTTTTAACAGTGAGAGAGATTCAGCAGTGGACCAAATTACTAAGGGAAGTGGTGGATTCTCCAGCTCTTTACGTTCTCAGATCAAGATGGGGTGTCTTTCTGGAAGACATGTTTTAGTCAGACACAAATTATTGAGTGTAGAACTGGAGTAACTGGGTGAAAATTAAGGCCTTGTGTTACACAGGTGGTCAGACTGGATGACCCAATGGTTCTCTCTGGCCTCAAAGTCAATGAACTTCTGCATGGGCTGGCTGTGCAAATACATGGACATTATACCGAATTGACTAAAAGTGAAAAATCCATTATGATCGACATATTACACAGACTATGGGAGGAAACTGTGTGACACTCAAAAAAACTACAGAACCACCTGGTCAGCATCTTGTACAGCAAACAGAACATCAGAAAAGACCTCTCAACCCTAGACACTGTAATGAAAAGCCAAACTTCCACATGGCTGATCTTTACGAAATCAAGACAGGCCATTTACAACAGACACTTTGCTTCTTGGTAGAGGAAAAAGGATATTAAACTATCTAAGTTCCTACATGTCACAAGGGACCATACCTGTGATACCCTTGACTCACTCAACAATATTGTAAATCTATCTAGATATACACTTAACCCAGCAGAAGATTATGTCTTGTCTTGGGGACGCTCTTCTGCCTCACCACCCCAACGCACGTGATACAGTTCTGTGATGACCTTGAAGCTACTTTTACCGTCTCTGAAGGAATATTTCCACCACACCACTGGACAACACACTGACCCACAGATACCTTCTTACCAACACTACAGCTCACAAAAGCTTATGCCTGAAGAAATATTAGTCTTTAAGGTGCCACAGGACTCTTGTTGTTTCTGTTATATACGGACTAACATGGCTACCCCTCTGGAACTAATATAAAAGGGACACTTACAGCTTTCCCATTTTCAAGCCAGGTGACAGTGGGAATGGGAATGCCTGTTGCTGTGCACCGCAGAGTCACCACAGACCCAAAGGTGACATTGTGGGATTCAGGAGCCCTCAGGATTCTGGCAAAAACTGTTAAAAAGACAAATATATGAGTTAAGAGCCTATTGAAAGCTGAAGCTGAGAGACTGTTCAGAAATGGGGATGTTTCCTCTTCAGTAACTCTTCAGAGGCGGCAGTCCAAGGCCTGCAGTGAATTACAACATTATGTGACCTCACTAGTGCAGAGACGGTCCCATTTGTCCAATGTATAAGGCCAAGGGGCATTGATGGGACAGTCTCTGTGCAAAAGAATAAATGGACACAAATCTGACCTCAGAAAGGGCAACATTAAAAAATCAATAGATCACTTCAGTTTCCCGGGCCACTCTATGACGGATTTATCAGTGGCTATCCTTAAATAGATTTATTCTAGGGCAAGGCTTCAAAGAGAGATTTCAGAGTTAGAGCAAAATGATACCATCAACTTGGCTTTGAATAGGACTATTTCTTGTCATTCTCATTATTGTCATCTCTCTCCTTCTCTCTCTCTTGTTCCACTTGGTTTGAATCAGGGGTCTCAAACATGCAGCCCGTGGCCCCAAAGCTATTTCCTGTGGCCCACAACAACACTATCATTACCAATATTTGCAATATCATTATATTAACAGGTTTCAGTGGCCCAGCCCTTGGGCTAACATACTACTCCTCACGCAGCCCTCATGGGGCCCTCCTGGTGATTTGAGTTTGAGACCCCTGGTTTGAATCAATACAACCTTTTTGATTTGCTGAAGTAGTCTGACCTGACCCTGTAATTACACATACTTCACTGCATTTCTCTCTCCTTCCTATTTTAAACTGTCACCCAACTGACCAGCAGAAATCAGTCAGCCTCACTATTAACAAGGTGTGCGTGGGAGAGTGCCTTTCACTGAAGTTCAGACTGACTTGCACTGGGAACCTCAACAATAGGGACTCATCACAAATTATACCAGCTCCTGAGGTGCCCCACGCCCAACACATTTCCTTCGGGTGCAGTGGCTAGCTATGCACTGAGAGGCAGAGGTCAGGGCTCTGTGGTGAAAGCAGGTTTGACCCTGATGGATCCAAGAGCCCCCATGAGTTGTACCCCTGGCTTCACACCACTCTATACCCCTTCCACCCATCATGAGCAGTGCGTCAGCTAGTAGTTAGAAAATGGGGGTTTTTCCACAGGAACTTTTGACTTTTTGGCCAAAAATCAAAACTGAAGTATTTTAGATTCTAAAATGCCTCCGTGGTGCCTCAGGATCCCATGGGCCTTAACTGGCTGGGCTTCCTGCTCAGACTAATCTCCCCACTACACTATGGTCTCCTCTTTTGGTAAGGGGAGGCAGTGCATTGTGGGAGGTGGGAGGTTCCCTGAGCGTGGAGCATAATAGGAGGTGTGGTCTTGCTGCAGAGCCCACCCCCATGGAGGAAAATGGGTACCTGAGATGTTTCCCAACTGAAATATTTTGGGGTTTGGCCCAAAACTGAACATGCTTTGAAGACCCCTCCAGTAGGCATCAAGGAAGCCAAGAGTAAAGGGATGCTCATGGGACACCATGTTGTACAGTCAGGTTATAAGCAGAAATCTCCACTGACATCACTGGGGACTTCTGATTAAAAACTGATGGCATGAACTTATTAAATTAGGGTGCTTTCAGTGGAGTGGGCTGGGCCATTTTCAGATGGAAGTGGTTTAAAGGGACACCTGGAAGTCTGTATTACAGGCATATGGTACAGCCTGTCACACTCTTCCTTCATCCTGTTTCTCTATCATCCATGCACTTTGTTCTCTGCAGTGCCTCACAGGAGTAGGGACCTCAGTGACCAGGAATAGGATTTATTTTGCCAGTGGTGGGTGGATGGAAGCTCTGTTGGGAGGTTATAATTCATGTTTCTTAGTCTAGCTGCCTGTCTTTCTTTATCTGGCACCCATCACTCTAGTGTTTGAGCACCTCGCAGTCTTTTAAAATGGGAATAATAGCAGTTTCCTGTCTCTCAACACCCCTGCGAGGCCAGAAGCTGCTGTTACTCCCCATTTTAAAGATGAGGAACAGAGAGGCTGACCAGCCCAAAGTCACACAGGAAGCCAGTGGTAGAACAAGGAAGGGAGCACAAGTCTTCTATGTTCCAGGCTATTGCCTGAATGTCTGGGTCATCCTCTTCTGGCTGCTTAGGAGCTTTAGCTAGACAGTGTGACTTGAAGTATAAGATGCATTCTCCATGCAGTGCTCCTAACCCCTGTTGCTTGAGACAGACAACTGTGAGTCAATCATCACCATCATATTGAATGACCATTAACAGCCATTAGTAGATAACAATAGCAACACATTTCAGTTTAGAAAGCTGTCCATCCCTGGTGCATGGTTATTCATGGCTGTGTTCACACACAGGTGTTATTTTGATACAAGTTGTGTTGAAACAACTTGTATCGAAATAATGCCTTACTTCGAAATAACTTAATTCGAATTAACAGTTTGTTAATTCGAATTAAGGATAAAAGCTCAAAGCAAAATAGCAGTTTCAGGCAACAGTTATTTTGAAACAAGTCACTGTTGTTTCGAAACAACATGTTCGGACGGCATTGTTTCGAAACAACGTTGTTTCGTCCCCACATGGGGTTTAAGTTGTTTCAAAACAACTGTGCATCATGTGAACAGGGTATTTCTTATTTCGAAACAACAGAGGTTGTTTCGAAATAAGAGTGCTGTGTGAACACAGCCCATGAGGTCCATGGGCAAGACCTCGGTCGGAAGTTTAAAAATGGAAATGAACAGGATAGGAAAGCAAATCATGTCCCATCACTCCTGGACCAGTCCAGGCCCTCCCTCAGTGTCACACAACAGTGACATTTATTTAAACAGTAAACAAAGACATGTCAGGATGAACCAGAGAAGGTATGTTCTGTTACACACTTGGTGCACCCCTTATAACAAATCCCAGAGAAACCACACCACTATGGCCCAATGCATTTTCTAAAGCAAAATAACTAGCTTAGGAAGGTCCAGCTGCTGCCATGGGCCTCTTTTCAGACCATTAACACCAGCCATTTACAAATGCTCCATAAACTGAATTGTTTTATAGTTTCTTCAGAGAAATACTAAATGTCCAGGGCTACACACTGGCTCTGCATATGTTCACACAGCCACTGAAGCCAAGACTAGGTGGTATGTTCATTTCTAAAGCCACACAATGGCCTTTAATGTGCTTCTCATGTTGCCGTTATTTTTTCAGTGTGCCGCCGGGACTGAGTTTGAATGGTTTCTCTGCTGAGCTGGACCTTTACAGCTCATTTCAAACCCAAGCAATGCACTAATGGCATTCCATCAAATAGCACCAACTACAAGCGTATGTTCATTTCTTTGTATTTTGTATTTTCCCACGGTCTGCAAAGTGCATCTAGCCAAGGAGAAAGCCTTGTTCAGGAATTATCCACTTATCAAAGGGGAGGTGATTACATTAGAAAGAAATAGATTTTATCAGGAGAGAGAAAGTTGACGGGAGAATGAATTATCCTAAATAAACCAATACCACCAGTATCTTGCACAGATTCACTCTTTTCTGTTGCTGAAAAGAAGTGGCACTACCTACATTCCAAAGGGATGCTCAGTAAGGAAGCAGGCCTCAAAATAATGCAACATGAGCTTTCTCATGAAATAATGAAGGTCTTACTTCACCTCCTTTATTTCCTTTCTTTGGTCAAATGCATTGGAGGTGGAAAAGGATGATTTAAAATTCTAATCATGAAAAGCATTTTTTTAAATCTTTGGATAAACATGGACATAGCACCACTATTGGAAGTAATGGCCAAAACAGTTAATAGCTGGGAAGCCAAGGAACAATAGACCAGTCGTTCTCAACCACTGTGTTGGGATGCATTATTGTGTCGCCACACAGTGGTTAGTCTATCTCAGTAAGCCAGGATGATGGCTGGATTTGGCTTCAGGGGATGGGGTGAGCCGGTGTGTCCTGCAGGGTTGTGATATGCCACCAAATGTGTCGCAACCTGCAAAAGTTTGAGAACCACTGCAATAGATCATGGACACTGAGCTATGGTCTCACAATCAGGACTGGTCTAGAGAGCACTGCATGATTTCAGCAGCAATCAAAGGGATATATGCAAAGTACTTAGAATACCTTGCATATCTCCCTCCAATTGCCTACCGCCTACTCACTGCGCTGCATGCAGTAGCCTGAATAGGAGGGAAACCCCTTGCCTCCGACTCAGGGCTTCTCCTTCTGCGGGGGTGGTCTTCCAGCATCTGCTTTCTGATCAGCTGAGCGTGTCCTTGCAGACCTGAGTCGATCAAGGAGAGCAATCTGATGGTAGTGAATTCACTATCATTGGTGACAACAGGCCCTCAGATCTAGTATAAAGGGGCACAGTGCCACTGAAGGCAAGCCAGGGATGAATTCTGACTATTTTATTTGTAGAGAATCTGGCACTGCCTGTCCCTATGCAGGGCTGTACCGGGGGGGGAAGAGGGGCACTGAGAGTCCTGTGACACCTTATAGACTAACAGATTTCTTCGAGCATAAGCTTTCATGGGCTACAACCCACTTCATCAGTAGCCCACGAAAGCTTATGCTCGAAGAAATCTGTTAGTCTATAAGGTGCCACAGGACTCTCATTGCTTTTGCTAATCTTTACAAGATCACTTGTGCTTGCCACACAAGATATGTCATAAAAGCATATAAATGTTGTGCAAAGCCAGTTGCTCTTCTTGCCAATAGGAAGTACAGTCATCTAGATCTCAATCTACCATGTTCATTAATTCTTTCTGAGGAATTTAAACTGAGGTCAAAGAGACAATGAGGCCTGTTAGATTTTTCTTGAAGGGTCAGTATGTAAACTATGACACTTTTACTCTCTGACATTTCCAATTAATCTGCATGAAAGCCCCATGATTCTCCAAATACTGTGTCTGAAAAATCACCGTATGTTATGCTGCACTGACATGCACAGCCATGACCGCCACACAGAATCGCACGTAGTAGCAATGAATTGCATGCAAATTTCTGGAACAGATTGAATGAGGCACAGTCCCTTTGGCTGACATGAGGGAAGTAGATCCATTCACAGTCCAAATGGATTCTCCAATAAAGAGTGATCAGTGACTTGTCTCACAGCCTGAGAGGTGAACTCTGATCACACATGGAGGATATGGAATCTGCTTGCTCGCTCTCTCTCTTGCTCTCTCTCTGTCATGTACGCTTTCCCTTCTAAATATAAAATTGATGTATACTAAATTAAATTCGTTGAAAGCCATCCCTGCAACTTTGTACTTCTAAACAATGTTGTATATTTATTTATATTGTTACAATTCCACAACATAATGAGAAGCAGAAGCCAAATACACAATCAAAGCTAAAGTCAAACATCCCCATTTGTTTGTACTATATTTGCCTCCTATCTCTACATATTTCCACTGGAAATGTACTGACTGTCAGATACCTGAATGTGTACAGCCCATCAAACCAAAAGGATATATAGTAGCCAATCAGAATAGAAAGATGTGTATAATCACTGAACAGTTACTGAGAAATAGATGGCTAGCGATTGTGCAAAGGACAGCAATGTGAATGGCTAATAAATCCATATAGCCATTCAACGTACAGGGGGTTCATTAAATGTCAGTTTACTAAGTAATATTGGTTAGCTGTGAAGGAAATTCTGCTCTTGAATACTTATTTTTGTCAAACCACAAACAGCACCCCCCTTCTCAGTTTGAGCAACTTGTTAGCCAGTCTGCCAGTTAAACCACAAGTTTCCAGGAACAAGTCAGGTGTGAAAACCCCGCAGAAAAAGTACGCAGGCTTAATGAGCTTATGAATATGTACTTGCACACCCAGGGGATATTCGAATAAAGCTGCTTATAAACAGGCCTCCTCTGCCTCTGTGGATTTTATCACCTCAAGGAACCTCAGGTCCCATTCGCTACAGCTGGGTAGCCTAAACTTTCTTGCCACAGGTGTAGAGAAAGGCAGACCTAGAAAAAGCTTGCAGCTATGCGAGATGTGGATGGAGAAGCCAAAGTAGCTTGAGGCAAGAAGGAGCAGATCAACCTGAAGTGCATGCATTCTGACAACACAAAACAGAGACTGGGCTGAGAACATAATAATAGGTCAGACTGAAGGCAAATGGATTTAGCCTTACCCCTGTCTTTTCCCTGTCCTTTTTAATCCCAGGCCTTGGCATTTTAATTTATAATGAAGGTTGCCCAGATACATGGGTATGTACTCTTTTACAGTTGAATAGTAAAAATGGACATAAAATGCTTTAAAACCATTTCAGTTTTACCTTCTTTGTTGCTAGTTTGTCTGTTCTCGTGGTCTGAAATGTGGCTTTTGCACCACATGGAGAAGCAGTGCAATCACCTGTTTTGAAAAGTTGTCCCTAAGGGAATGCCCATTTTTTCCCTAAGGGTCATTAATAAGGCCTTGCTCCAACTGTGCTTCAGTTTCCTTAGATATAAAATGAGCATGCTAATCTTAAAATTTGTCCCCCAGTGGTCATTGCAGGTTTTATCATGTTTGTAGCAGAAATCCCCTAGTATTTGAGCGCTCCAGTGCTCATTTCGGAACCTGAACATTTTGTCAGATTTAGCCATGGTCTCCCAGAGCTGCCAAGTGCATTTGGGAGGCCTGTCATGCCTGCTTTCATCCAACTCAGCTCTCAAGCATTCAGCTGGGCTGTGGTCAGACAACTGCAGTTGCTTCTTTCTGCTGCCCTTCTTTCTGCTCCCACTGCTTGTTCTAGGCCAGTGTGGAAGGGTTGAAGAGGAGACAGCTGGTGGGAGGCAGGGCACAGGCTGGGTAGGACAGACTAGGGATGGGCAGAGAGACAAATATCACAGATACTGGTAATTGGAGGAGGAGCAACTGGGAAGGCTAAGGGGAAAAAACCTGGAAGGAGAGAGTGTTCCCCAACATCTCAGACTTCCCCTTCCAGGAGGCAGGCCTCAGTTCTTCTCCACCCCTGGTAACAAAACGTTCGCTTCTGCCGTTGTGATCCAATAATCTCTTAATGCCAGTCAGAAACTGAAACATGAGATTAACCTTTAAAAGTGTGAGATTATAATAAAAATCAAACATTTGGATCTTTTTTATTTGCTGTCTGGTTTTGGAACCTTTAAAGAGTGTGCTTGTGTCAAGTTTTCAAGCTTTTATTTTAAACCATGGAAGCTTACTTTAAAAAGTAAGAAACGTATTTTTAAGTAAATGAAAGGTGAGATTCTCACATAGTCACTTGCCTCCAGGAGCTGGGGCTTTAAGAAAAACACCAAATATCACAAGTTTTATGATAAAATCATGAGAGGCAGCAACAGTGGCAGAGTTGCTAACTCTGGTAATTTAGTCTCATAATAGTGTATGTTTTCCCCAAATTCCCATCTTTTGAGTTCAGGTGATTAGATAACAATCTTGGGGTTAAAAAAAAAAAACCTTTCTAGTTTAAGTTTTTAACCTTCATTATTGTAGAGGAAAGCTTGAAAGCATGAACCGCAAAGGCTCAAACACAAGAAGGCAAAGAAAAACAACTCCAAATGTATTATGTTTAAAAACCTCAGAATTTGGGGGCCCTGACTCATGATTTTTGAATGCACAAGTTTGACAAATATCACAACTGTTGCTGGGTAGAACACAGCTTCCCATTGTCTCATGTCAATGCCTAGAACTTCTCACTGCTATTTCACAGCAAAGCCATTTTGGGGAATAAACCAAATTGCTTGTTGATGCACTGAGGTTTTTCAAGTGGTGTGCTCTGTTGCTTTATGATTAGGGTTATAGGCATCTTTGTAGCACCTTAAGGACCACTGCACAGAAGTATCACCATGGTGATTAAAATCTGCTTCAAACCAAGCAGGAGATTAAATATATTGTGCCCTCAACTACACCCTACTAAGGCAGGCCATAGTGCTGGTGTAACAGGGAAGGTTCTGATGGTACCTTTCCCTCCATGTACCCTTTCCATCTTGCAACAATTAAATGACATAGAATTAACATCAGTTTACTGACTTTAAGGCCAAAAGAGACCATCATGATCATGTTGTCTGACCTCCTAGACACCTCAAGCCACAGATCCTCACCTATGTTCTCAGATTTTTGGTTTCAAGGCTTAACTTACAGAAACTCCACCATCTAGTTAGATATCGGGGCTATAGTTAAGCATTGTCCTACGCTCATCCACCAGCACACGCACACATCCAAGTTTCATTGTATATACAACTTAGCACAGCAAATGTACGTCCACATACAAACCTAGGCCACAGATTGTTGCTACTTATCAGTAAATAACATGGGGCCAAATTCTACCTTCACTTAACATGGGTGTAAGTCTGGATGAATTCTAGTTAGTGAACTGTAGTTTCTCAAGAATTAGTCAATGTGTCATATGAAAAGAAATGATTTTGCTGGTCAAGGAGAGCATGAATGATAAATGTTATGTGTGTACAGTGAATAATGTTGTGGATGTATTTCTCAGTTGTGTGCTGGCCTCTTTGAATATCCGACAGAGGTGTCAAATGCTACCTGGTCATCTTGGCATTTTTATCTTTCATCCTTTCAGATGGTGATCTCTCACCAAAGCAATTTGTTTCCCAGAGCACATATCATCACTCCATCAAAGCCAGGCATTTCTTCTCAATGACAATGTCAATATTCTTGAGGGAGCTACTTGCTGCTTAAATATAAAATTGCATGCTCCTGTCCATCTCTGATTTCAGCTGAGGGCAGACTCCATCACTACCGAAGATTTTTCTACCTCAAACTGATGCTTCAGAGAGAAACTTAGTGTCTTTTTGAAAGCAGGTGCAGGGTAATTATCCCATTTTACTCTTGTGAAGGTCATTTAATAGCTCCCAGTCCAATATAGTGGGCTAGGGGAAGCAATGCCGCTTAGAGGATAGAATCCCGGACTGGAACTGAAACCATCTAAGCTGTGTGCTTGGTTCTACCACTAGCCTGCTGGGTGACCCTCGATGAATCACTACATTTCCTGGGGTCTCAGTTTCCCCATAAACAAAATAGGGATAGTGATAGTCCTCCTTTGTAAAGTGTTTTGAGAGGTATTCGTGAAAAGTGCTACATGAGAGCCAGGTTTTATTGTCTGTCTTGGTCATGCCCCATTGCCCTAGCACCTGAGTGTTGGCTACATGAGTTGGGAGAGTCGTTTGAAGGTAGTGATACGTGAATGTGCCAAGATTTCAAGCTTGCTTGCAATGCATTTATCCTAGACTGTATAGTGACTGGCCCTCTCTAATTATAACTGCGTAGCCAAGGAGATTAGATACATTAGTTTATTCTGACTACCCAGCTCTGAAACACTCCATCTCCACAGTCTTCACTCTTGTTGGCATCTAATCTCTCTCTTTACCAGTAAGCTAATTTCACTGGCATGTTCACAGTACAGACCAGTGAGTGTGTTAGTTTCAACAGAGTGTCTGTGTGGGCTGCCAGGCCCCCTCTTGTTCTGCTATGTAGACATGGCCAGCAGGCCTGCTTCTCTCAACCCTTGTTCTTATAGGTAAGGCTAGCCCAACCATATACATGAGCTAGGCAATCACTTAGGGCACCAGGCTTTAAGAGGCACCAAATTAGACAGAAGTGATTTTTTTTCTCTTTTAAAAAATATGTTCATTCTTGACTTTCTCATTTTTCTCTATATTGAATGTGGGGGTGGGGACAAAGTCATTATTTGCTAGGATGCCTAAAACCCTTGGTCTGACCCTGCCTATAGGAAGTAGAAGAAAGCTAGACAGTGCAATGATTAATGGGTTCGCTGCTGACAGAAGGAGGGGTGGAGTCATACCTGCCTGTGATGGTAATATTTCACAGCCCTTTGATTTCTGCCATCTCTTAATCTTAGGCACACAGACAACATGACGGTAACAATATGGTCACTTTGTGCTTCTAGAGTCTTTGGTAGCTGTGTGTATGTACTGCAGATATTTTGCTCCGTAGGCTGCTAGGACCAAGTTAACACTACCTGTGAACTACCTGGATCTAGTAACAAAGAATATGCTGTTCCTCTGTGCTCTAAGTAATGTGCTTATTTGTATTGTGCCATGCCTGTCCTGCAGTCTCTACACCGCCTGATAAGTGGCCAACATTTTCTTGGTGACCAAAGAAGGATAGATAGCTTATCATTCATTAGGAACACAGCACACAGATATGAGAGACTGCAAACCACATTTTCCAAAAATAGGCACTTACAAAACATGCCTGTGGTGTTAAAACAGCATATGCAGTTGCAAGAGCAATATATGTCACTATGAATGCTGCCACGCATTAACCTCCTGCAACTGCATGTTGTACACACACGAATTATCTATCTTCTAACATGCATCTTTTCCCTGCTTATTTTTTACCAGAATTACTTGTGTCAGCCAACTTATCTATTGTGCAAATATATAAAATATACAGGACGCTGAACAATTCTCAGTAACAGCAGGAAACTAACATTGCTACATCTTGTGACCTCAACCTGTTTGTCAAGTAGTAAAGTATCTGCAATTCTCTGTTCCCAGAGTACTCTGATTAATAAAGGAAGAGGTGAAAAATTCTCTCCAGCTGTAGACATAGCTTTTAAAATGAATAAATAAATAAATAATCTGCATTTCAGCTTCTTGAGGACCATCCTCTCAAAAGGAATGGCTCTCATAGCAAGCCCTTCCAATCTTTAAGGGCAATACAGTTCTCACATGTGGCTTGTGGGGGGAACATTTCTGTGGGTACGATAGTACTATTTTAGTAGCAAAAATAAAGCAATACATTGCAGGCTGCAAAGGACTCTTGACTACAAGGGATGGAACCTTAAAACAAACCTCCTCCAAGTCACAGGATGTGAGGCATACCTCTCCTACTCTTGTTTTGATTTGTCATGTCAAATGGCATAGCAGGAAGTGGAACAGGACCATTTTGAATTGGGGATGAATGAATCCATTTGGAGAATGGCTGAGTGGACCTGAATCTTTGCCCATTCTTCAGAATGAAACATTTTCAGCCCGATCCTCATCAAAGTAATTCAGATGCACAGCTCAAGCCCGATACCTATTAATGTTATTATTTGTGTTATCATAGCACCAACAAACCCCATTCATGAACTTGGGACCCCATTTGTCTAGATACTGTACAAACACAAAACATAAGACGGTCCCCTGCCCCAAAGAGTTTACAGTCTAAGACACAGAGCCCTACTACAGTCTTCATGGTATTTTCAGTCTGTCCCCTGGGCCTTTCAGTGCTTGTTCCAGTTGAACCCCACCTCGGTCCTGATAAGTTGCTGGTCACTGAAGCCTGGCTCACACTAGGAAAAATGGTCAGCATTGCTCTCTGGTGTAAAAAATCCACACCCATAGTAACACAATTAAGCTGCCCTGAGCACCGGTGTGGACAGCATAAACTCAATGGGAGACTTCTCCTGTTGACCTCACTACTGCCTGTCAGAGAGTACCAATGCTGACAGAAGAAGCCCTCTCATCAGCACAGGCAGCATCTTTACTGAAGCTGTGCCACTAGCATTTTCAAAATTGAGAAGCCCTGACTAACACAGGCAAGCCCTCTGTCACGTGCCCTCATACGAACAATGGTTCTCGAACTGTAACCACAGTCCCATGCTCTGTGGCAATCATAAAACGACTCTGGGGCAAGGCCCCTAGATTCTGCAGCACTCTGGAGAGTCCAGCTGATAAATGAAAAAATAGAGGGTTTTACGGAATTAGCATACAAATGTGAATAATGAAGCAGTGTTGTGTTTCTTGGGCTATTTCATTTCATATTCAATTCCATTTACCTGACCTTTCCCTATGTATTTAATAAGCAGTGGATTGTACTGAAACCACACAACTGTGTAGTACAGTAGTTCTCAACCACTATGCTGAGCCACAGTACTGTCTTGCCACACAGTGGTAAGTGTGTCTCAGAGAGCCCGGGGGGTGGCTGGATTTGACCTGAGGGATGGGCTGGCTGCAAGATGCCACTGACTGTCTATAAAAGGTTGAGAACCACTGGTGTAGTATGTGAAGTGGAAATGCTGGAGGTTTTGGCAGGTGGATGGGAAACAGATAAGGCTTTTGTGCACTTGAGAAGGTGTGGGACACATTTTGGGTTAAGAACAGAGTCTTCTTTTTCCAGAAGACGTCAGTGTCTTTTGAGCATTTTAGACTCTAGTTTAGTCTCAAGGAAATACTTTCTTAGTGGACAGTGCTCAGTATATACTGCAAAAATCAATAGCTCAATATAAAAAGCAGCTTATATAAATATAAGTATCTGCTACAAACAGTTACTTCATCACTGTATTGAATTATTAGGAGTTTTTTTTTTCATGTTGTGAAAACCTTTTATAGAGTAAAAGATATATAGAACAAGGGCAAAGGTCTTGAATGATCCTCTCTTTAGCTTTTCTGCATGTGTTTAAAAAGGCACTTCTTTTTCCACAGAGGAGTTTGTATTTCTGTGGAAAGTGATACTCCAAAAACATAACTGCAGTCAGGGGTATGGATGCTCTTAGTGAGAAATTAGCAGATGCCCCACTAGCTAAATGGCTGTAGCTATCATGCAAGGTTTACTTCCATAATGTACTAGGTTCCAGTCTTGCAGCTCTATGGATGACTCGTCAGTTTTAAAGACTAGACTGACCAAAGGCCTTTTTCTTTGATGAATTTGTCTGAAAACACGAGTGCTCTATTAGTATAAAAAATAAGGGACTCACATAGTCTTGTAGCCAGGGATGGATTTAACCTAAATGAGGCCTGAATCAACTCAACTGGCCAGATCTAAAATTTCCTTGCAAAAATACAGCAGGGACCAGTTTATCAACGATCGGTTTATCCATGAATTTGGTTAATGCGCACTAGTATCATGTCCCCCAAAGCTACCAGTTTAACATGCTGGACTCATTAACTCACGGTATCTAAAACTGGAAGTTGGTCTGAAAATGGAAGGACATTTCACCTTGGTCCAGGAGCATTGCAGACTCAGGGAAGGACCCGGGGCACCAGCCCAGGCTCCACTCCCTGGCTGTGGGCCATGCCTCTGGTCCCGATTCTGCACTGGGACCTGACAGGGCCTCAGGCACCTGCTGCTGCCAACCTGGCCCTAGATCCCCTGCCGGGGACAGGGCAGGGTGCGGCAGCCATGGCCACGGGTGGCCTGGCCTAGGGTAGGACCAGAAGTGGCCGCCACCACCGTGGGCGGCCGGGCCCCGGATCTCCGGCCAGAGACCAGGAGAGGCAGGGGCCACGCCAGGACTCAGGGCACTGGCGCTGGGATTTGGGGTACAAGCCCCATGTGCCAGGCCCCAGCGACACCCCTGCCATGGTCCCATTTATACTTGGTCCGTTTTACGTGCAGATGCGGTGGCTTGTCTCCCGACACCCACACATTAACTGATCCCCGCTGTACAAAGAGGGTTTTGGTGGCTCGTACTGTCTAGCTCTCCCTACACTGTGTAGAGTCAAGGTATTCCCTGCTCTCCATACGTGATCTGGGAAGCAACGAAAGCCCAATGCCACTATGACTCTGTGAACCTGATCCTTTGGTCTACACAGTATAGGACCCAGGGCGTTGGGAGAAAAGGAGGTCATTCGCCACCATGGCACTCCCTGATATGTAGGGAAGGTGAAGCTAGTTTGGGTCTTGATGTAAATTAAAGCTGTCTTGGGGCCACCCTAATGTATGCTGGTTTCATGCAGTCTCTGGGGGCCATTGGGTCATGCAGGAATTGTTGAAGTGGAGCATATTTTGATGTGTATAGGATGCTTTTCTCCCACTGCTGTAGATTCTCTGTGCTGAGGAAATCCCTACCTATGTCTTACTGGTAGCTTTGTGGCAGCAGGGCAGAGCAAAACAGTCTCACCGGAGGCTGCAGGCTGTCCCTGGGTCTTTTGGGCTGACCAGTGATCTCTGAGATACACAGAACTGGGAGCATGACTCTGAGTGGCAGCAGACCCCATGGTCCACTAAAAGCAGAAGATGGCAACAATCCATGAGCAGGAAGCTGTGTCAAAACATGGGGCCAGATCATTTGATCCACTGGCCTGTCCTGAATCCATCACAGTTACTGCACTGCTTCATTTTGGCTTCGCCACATCTGCTATTATTCACCGCAGATATCACGTCTACTTTGATTATAAACTATCAGTATCTCATTTTGTACCAGGGGCGTCGCTGGCCGTGCTGCTGTGAGCGGCTAGGCCCCGCATCCCCGGCCAGGGATGGGGCCGCCACCGGTGCATGCAGCCGGGCCCCAGATCCCCAGCTGGAGACGGGGCCAGAAGAGGCCACAGGAGGCCGGGCCCCACATCCCCAGCCAGGGACGGGGCCTCCGCGGCCGCAGGCGGCCAAGCCCCGGATCCCCGGCCGAGGACGGGGCCAGAAGAGGCTGCAGGAGACCAGGCCCCGCATCCCCAGCCGGGGATGGGGCCACCGCAGCTGCCGGCTGCAGCGGCCGGGCCCCGGATCTCTGGCCCGATTAGGCCGGAGATCCAGGGCACCAGCGCTGGGGTTCGGGGCATGTGCCCTGGGGTGCCCAGCGCCAGCAACACCCCTGTTTTCTACCTGTGCAAACACAACAGAAGGGAGAAAGTCTTGACAGGGATTTACTTTTCAGTAAAAAAAATATTTTTCCTGGCCAATTTCAATGCACTCTTTTCACAGACAGGACTATGTTTATCCATGGGGGATCCCCATTGATTTCAGTGGAGTCATGAATTTGGCCCATGGCTTTTAGCTGAGCCTGCATATCTAAAAACTTTGTTACATCTGAGCTATGGTGAATATCATTGTTACAATCATCTTTAGAAGAAGCAGTGTGCACTCTCCCAAGATGAGCGTTTAGGACTGCAGAAGGTGTACTGTTTGGAACAGTATGCAACAATGTGTGCCTACAGTGTGCTCTGCAGATATTTTTAACAGTGCAGTCACTCAGAATGCAGCACACACCGTCTGGAAATATCTTACCATTGTCACATTAAGGGCTATGCTATAAATAAAGGAAACGTCAGATGAAAGTAGAATTTTTTGTTTTGCTTTTGCCTGTAAAAGCTCCAGGTTTTGCATTCTTGATACAGCGGAGGGCCATACTTACCCTGCTCTTCGCCTGCACTGATATAAATGGGAATTCCATGCACACCAGAACACAATGGCTGCATGGCCATTTAGATCCTCTCCCTCAAGTTCCAGGCTGTTTGCAAATAAGATTGTCATCTTCCAAAGCAGCAGCCATGTTAGTCTAGTTCAGTGAAACAAACAAGGAGTCCTGCGGCACTTAAAGACTAACAAATTTATTTATTTATTTCATGGGCTTTCGTGGGAGAAAATCCCACTTTGTCAGACACTTTGAAGAGGGGGGAATGTGATTTTCTCCCACGAGAGCTCATCCAATAAATAAATTTGTTAGTCTTTAAGTGCCACAAGAGTTTCATTGGGAACCATCTCTACTCACCCTGACATGAAACAATAAAAATAAGCTGCGGTGTGCCATGGTGTCTCTAAAAGCATACAGAATTGCATTCCAGTCCCATTGCACTGTAATTTTATTACTAAAGACAAAGCAGGGATTGCAAAAATAGTTTGTGCCCTCTTTCCTTACTCTTTCAGCTCATCTAACATTGTTACAGACATCAGTCTCCTAACAAACGCTTGCCATGTACATGCTTTCCCCCCTCGTGAAGATTGATTCCTAAATCTCATAGGTGCAAACCCATCCATCCTATTTTTGCTGCAGCTATGCTCAGATGTTTGTCTGCAAGTGAAATGCAGACGTTTGAATTCTGCAATGCCAGTGTTAGAGAACTGATTTGCACATCTGTTCTGGTGAAAATTAATTTTGACTTGTTTTTGATTTTGGTATGGAAGAGTTCTTGCAACTGCAAGCACAGTGCAACTGGGCTGGGTTCTTTAGTGCTTTTATAAAAATTATGTATGAAATGCTGGCCCCATTGAAGTCAGTGGGAAAACTCTCATACTTCACAAGGAACAGCATTTCACCATGCAAAATAAAAGTAGGTTGCACTGAACAATGCATAGGCTATGCAGCAAAGCACTTAGGGAATGAGTAAGGGCTCCATAGGAACCCTACCACATTTAGACCCTTGTCCTGCTCTACAGCTGTTTGGCTCTTTTCACTGAAATGTTTTTCAGGAAAACAGGCAAAACATTTAACAATATATGGGGGCAAAAAATCATTATTTTGGGGAAGGGAGGTTGACAGAAAACTGGAAACCAAAATTTGTAGCTCGAGAGAGAGAGAGTGTGTGTGTGTGTGTGTTTACTCTCTCTCTAGAGTAAACATACACACGCATTTTGGTTTGGGGTTTTTTGGGAGGGGTGGGGTTTTTTGAGTTCTGGGAATCGGTCAAAAAAAAAACTGGCATTTTTTGACCAACTCTGACTATTGAAGTCAATGAGACTTTACTATTTGTTCCAATAGCAGCAGAACCAGGCTGTTAATTTACATCAGCTCACACCACTGAACATGTAAATGCAAAGAACATTGTGTTTTCAGTTGGCTTCATTTCTTTAGCCATCCAGCATTAAAAACGTTCTGCACCTCTCAGAACCTGATGCTCTATGGTGCTGAATGAACAGGGTACTTAAGTACATGCCTCACTTTAAACACAAGCTGTCCTACTAAATTCAATAGGCACTGAATTAATCCCTCAAGCTGTTAGAAGTTTAAATGTTGTGACCTGTACCTGAAACTAATTAGACTAAACATAAAATAAGAAGCTCAAGAGGACCCCCCGTTTGGAAATCGGAACTTACTTGATCTATATTTAACTCGGTATTGTACACATTTATGTTATTTTTGGAATGTGCATTTGCTCTGGGGTTCAATGTTGCTGGTGTTCCAATTGTTCTCAGAAACTATGGTTTAAAATTAGTTAATAATATACAATCCAGTAACTTTAGTGAATGGCTGTATCAAGTTATCAGCTAAGAAAACCATTTTATTTCTGTTTATTAAAGGTACTGTGTTGAAGTAGTATTTTCATTAGTTTTCTTACCTAAGCTCCAATAAAATGCAGTGAATACATCCAGTTGACGTATTGCCTGCACATGCCATTTTAGATAATTATGTACCTGAAGATATTTTTAAAATTTTGGGAAAAATACTAAAAATAATGACAATTGGTAGGTTACAAATTAGCCTCCTGAATGCCTGAAGGAGTACAATGTGTGCGTATGCAACTCTATGTATTGTTTGTAGGAGTTACTCCCACACGTTGGAAGAAGAACACACTCTTTTGAATGGAATGAGTATGAGCTTTGGATTTTGGAAGCTAAAAAGAAAAACAGAACTGAGACCTGAAATGAGTTATATTATATAGGTACCTTACCAGAAAAACCAAAGCAAGGCTCGTGAACAGCATTCCTTTGTTAGTAGTACATACATGAATGGAATATGAAGGAATAGTTTTGCAAAAGCATTGAGGTTTCATTATTTAATTAAGCACTGATCTTTCTTGATTTAGAGACTGGATGCTTGCAGTGTGATTTTGCTGATCAATTCTCCACTGGTTGAATTAAGATGCATGAAACAAAATACTAATCTAAGCATCACAAATTTTGGTGCAATTCCAAGCCAGATTCAGACTTTGCAGCTGGCTCATACAGTCCTGGAGATTTAAAATTTAAAACTGATTGGTCGTGCCCTGCATCGGAAGCTCCACTGAATGACACAGACTTTGTGGCAATCAATTAATTTTTCATAAGACCTCATGGACTTTATAATGGGCCCAAACCAAACAGCCTCAAATACTAGACAAATGTAGACCCAGCTCCAAACGCATTGGTTTTCCTCATCTCTGTGATGTTTACAGGTCAAAACCCCAGATCTGAACTGTGGGGTGGTCTGGATCACTAGTTATAACAAAGCACTTTCATCTCTGATTTGGTGAGCTGCACGGTCTTCTGATATACCTTGAATTTGTCCAGTGAAATATTAAAGGGACTGAAAAATCATGATATTACAAATGGGTTTATTGAGAACAGTGGGCCATATCCCATTCCCAAGGAAGTCACCTTATATATGCAAAAATGTCATCATAAGGCTAAATATAGCCTGCTCTGGTCAAAACCATGACACAACCTGCACTGATCAAAATCAGAAAGCCCCAAAACTATCATTACTAGAAAAATGGACAGGCTCTTTGCACCATGGGGCTCCATTCAGAATTGGAAATGCAGATTGGCTTATCCGTTAGATTAATCCTTCTTCCATCAGTGACTACCATAAGCTGCTTCTTGATGTAACGTTCAAGTATCCAAGAAAGCAGAATGCTTTTAGCTCTTTCAGTCTCTCTCTGAGGCAGCCTATTGCTCTCAGCACACTGAAATTGGTGATAATTTATAATTTATATACCACAAACAAAATAATCAGTGCACAATTTAGCGGAGAGAAAGTATACAGGTCTCTTTAAAAGAACTTTTCTGTTTTGTTGAAAACTCAACCAATTCAAATGAAAAAAAGAATGGGCAAGGCAGAAATAAGAATAATGCTGCAATCCTTTAAAAAACTCAGAAGCAGTCTTGCAAGAGTCTGAACTGAAAACAGCTCAGAGTGAGCATTTTGCAGCAGACTTTTATCTGAAATCTTGTTTCCCTCTTCCACAAGCTAGACAGATATAGGGTAGAATCATGGTGAGACTATACAAACGTGGGAATGGCTAGACTAAGAAAAGAAAAATCCATCAGTTACTAGTTTCCCTGTAGGGCAGATCTTGTCTTTCTTTACATAACCAAAATTCCCACTGAAGTCAAAAAGTCCACAGGAGTTGACCCTCCACAGCTCATCACTTTCACCATCAGCATCCAATAGAAACACACTCGCTTCACTCATGGACAAAGTGCTGATATTCTTAACCAGAGTTTTAATCCGCATGTCCTTCTCTAGCCTTTTGCACCCACTTTAACATACGCTTTTGAATAACAAAATGGAGGTCTCATTAATTTAGCTTGACATTCGAATCTGCATCTGAAAGATATTTTAATGCTGATAATCTGAGTATGAGGTCACTCACCTTCCACATCCATTGTAACAGGTTTCGAATAGGCTGTGCCAAGGCTGTTCTTTGCTACACAGCGATAATGCCCTGCATCTTCTCTTTGAACATTATGTATCCTTAAACTCCCTGATTCCAGAACAGCAATTCGAGCATTTTCCTGACAGAGATGGAAAGGTGGGAGTTGGAAAATGGAAAACTGAATATACTTTAATTTGTAGAATAATACTATTAGAAACTTACATTTACAAACACGGAATTGTTAAGTGAATTCCAGAATAACTTTTAGCATTGCTGGAAGTAATGTTCACCTTTGAACAAGAACTATTTGGACAGTCC
Organism: Podocnemis expansa; assembly: GCA_007922195.1. Lineage (NCBI taxonomy): Eukaryota > Metazoa > Chordata > Testudines > Podocnemididae > Podocnemis > Podocnemis expansa. The sequence continues at coordinate 20,302,740 of ML681995.1, read as the reverse complement.
TATGAATTAAAGAATGTAGAGCTGTATCCTTCAGTCCAATAATTTCAGTTCATGCTGGTCAAGTCATTCACTCACCCGAATGTTTGCAAATCAGTCAGTTTCAAAGGGGTTGTGAGCAGAGGTAAAGTGGGCTGGAATGCACCAGAACAGCATTCCAGGCCCCCACTATTTTTAGAAGGCCAGCACTCCAGGGCCCCTAAAAATAGAAGATGGAGCTGGAACACAGTGTTCTGGCTCAATTTTTTATTTTTAGGGACCTCAGAATGCCGGATCTATTTTTAGGGGGCCAGCATCCCCGGACCCCTAAAAATAGAAAATCGAGCTGGCACGTTCTGGCAGGGCAGATACCACTCCAGGAAGAGGGGAGGTGTGACTGCCCTGCTGTGCCATGCCAGCCAGCCCCCCTGCATGCGCAGGCTGCGCAGCCTGTAGTGGAAAAAGGGGGTGACTCTCCCCCACCCCGGCCCTGACCTGGCTGGCCCTTGAGAGTCCACACACCACTGAAGGTAAACTAGCCTGGCGCAGGGGCAGCCTCCCCTCGGGCAGCTCAGCATGGGAGGAGGGAGAAGGGGTTGGGATGGTGGACTGGGGATGTGTGGAGGGGATTGGGGGTTGAAAGGGGTGGCGTGAAGACGGGGGAGCTGGGGAGTGGGGGGTTAGGAGGGCTGGAGTGGGGACATGGGGGCAGGAAGCTTTGGGAATGGGGATTGGAGCTGAGGAGCACATGAGGAAAGAGGAATCTGATGGGGGGCAGGCATTTTGGGAGCAGTAGCTGGAGGAGGAAGCAGTATCTGGGGCGGGTAAAGGGAGCCTGGACTTGTGTGAAGGGGTCCCAGACGTGTGTGAAGGGGGCCCAGACATGCAGGAATGGGGCCTGCAAATTTAGGAGAGTTCTGGGGCCCAACAAATTATATTTTAACCACTGATTGTGAATGACTATCTGCAGAGGAGATCAGTGCATTCTATTCACGAATGGAGTCATGAACACTTTTTGTCTATATTAGGCCAGATCTACTTGTAATTAAATAATGAGATAGAGAAATTTAGGGGGAAAATTCCTGTATAAGTAGAATTATCCCTAAACAAAATCTTGTTTTGATATTTTCTACATGACATCTGTGTGTCTTTAAATGCTTTTCTGACAGAATTTACAAATACTTGGTCTGAGGAGATCATATTTTTAGCAGGCAAGTGATATTTTAATTTCATCCTCTACTTACCTTGAGAACAGTATCTCCCTTGATCCACGAGACAGAAGGTTTGGGATTCCCCATTGTTGTGCAAGGGAGAACTGCCTTTAATCCTTCTATTATTTTTACATTTGTGGGAGGACGAGTTATTTTAGGTTCTAAAACAAAAAGGCCAAAGTCAAATGAGAACAGCAGACATGAGACACCATTGAGATACATTGATAATATTCTTCATCATCAAAAATCCACTGTTAGCATCTCAGAACAAATAGTCCATATTGATGTCACTAGGGCCCAGCACTGAAGGGTATTTAGATACCTGAGGTCTTTGGAAATCTGGGCTTAAATGATGGGAGAACCAAGAGAGCTTTTGATAGATCATGTAATGCTGGTGAAAGAAATAATTATAAACTATATTTACACCCTATAGTATTAAATTCAGGTAAATGACACCAAAACAGGTAACTGAGTGGAAATTATTTATTTTCAGTAATAGTGGACTTTGACACTGCTCTGAATTAAGGACTGGTCAAGAACCACATTCAAGAAAATTTGTCTTCAGGGTTTTTGCTTTGTCCGTTGTGAAGAGAGCATTTGCTGTGACAGTTTGTATTCTGATTCAGATTTTATCAATCCTGAGTCCAAATGCAGAGTTCTAGATCAGGCCTATCTGTAATCCAGAAGGGGTGTGTGACAGGAGAATTAACCTGGTTTAGTCAGGTTTAGTATGCATCCCAGACCATGAACAATGAGTCTTTTGTTAGCCCCCTGTAAGTCACAACATTATGACAGAGCAAATCTGTGCCTTGTATGATAGAAGTTGTGACCAGTAATATGAACAAAACCCAGAGCAACTGAAAGACAGGCTTGGGTTAATTTAGATTTGTGTTCCTGGAATGTAAACTTGACCTTGGAAACTTCAAGTTTGAAACAAAATTTCAGTGTCAGTCCTTCTAAAACATTTGAAGTTTTGTCTTCCAAGTGCTCTAGGAGGACTTTTATTTAATTCTAAATAAATAATAAAATAGTTTCAAAGAGATTTGTTTTCTCATACTGTCTGTAATGCAGTGTCTGTTGTTGTCAAAGGAGACTCTGCCATTGATGTCAATGGGCACTGCATTAAGCCGAGAGTTAGCAAACCTGGGGCCCAGTCTTGACTGTTGTAAGGGAAATTGTATGTAATCTCTTCTGTAGGACAGTGAGAAAGGTGCTGAAGTGTAGGCCTCGTTGGAGCCGTGGGTTGCTATGGTAGTGGGGTCGTTTCTCTGGCAAGTCATGTATCTAAGTTTCTTTAACAAGCGGCCTAGAATTGATAGTTAAAGTGTGTTATCTCCCCTTTCTCATGCTTTTTCTCCTGACCATCTGGACAAGGAATGTAAGCTAGACTGTCCGTCTTTGTTCTAACTGAAAAGGGAGTATTACCTCCTATCTCCTGCTCACCCTTCTTGGCACCACAGCCTCACAAGAATGTAAGGTCAGCATCTCTAGGCAGAAATTAATGAGTTTGCAGGTACTGCGGCTGCCCAGGATAATGCAAATGATGTCAACAGTAAACAGAGGCGGGGATAATTATATGCATTCTTTAATCATTAATATGTATTTAATAATGTTAATGTAACCATATAAGGGTCTCTAAAACATTGTCAATCATGTAAGCATTATCATAGCATTATCATACTGTACTGGATAAAAGTGTTGTGATGCTGCCCCTCGGGGCTCTCTTTTGCACTCGAGTTGTTGGGGGGGCCTGCTCAGAGGGGCTAGCACTTCTTTGCTGCCCTCTGATGCAGTTCCTTTTGTTATTCAGCTGAATAATAAATCCTGAACCACACCTCGTTCTCTGCTAATTTGAGTCTCAGCTGGGAACGGGCCTTCATCACTGGGGAGGATCGGTGGTCTCTCTTTCCAGGTTGAGAGCCCTGATTAATTTGTCCCCCACGCTGTCCAACACAGCTACTCAAGTGTATAAGTGTTCACAGGGAACAGGCCCTAGTTATGAAGAAGGGACAGCTACACATAGAGAGCAATGCTCAAGACTTCTTGAGATTGTGGGTAAAAAATCTGTGCTCACACAGTACTAATTTAGCATCACATCTCTGTCCTCAGCATGCTTCTCACACCAAGAGCCTAAATGCGGCCCTCTATGGATCAAACAGCATCATTGTTACAGTTGCCACATGCATTGTCTGTCACAAGAGCTAATGATTCACGTGCTGTAGGCTGTAAACTGATCTCCAGATGAGGTCAGGAACAAGTTTTCACAGCACTGCACAGTTAGGCTCCTTATGAAGGCTTTGATGCCTTCCTTCAGCATCCAGTATTGGACACTTTCAAAGATCAGCTGGAATCTTGACTGTGCAGTGTGAAAGTGAGAATGAAACTGGAACAACTAGGTTTTTTTCCTCACATTAACTGTCCACGTACATTAAGATCTCTCATTATTGTATGTCAGGAAACATCTGGGTCTCTCATTTGGGATTGGATAGTCAGAACAAAGTACAAGGCCCACAGGTAGCTGTAAACAATGAGCCAAACATGGGCACTTGTGTGCAAGAAACACTGACTGCATTTACCAGATAAACCTCAGGCAAAACCAGATGTGAGTATATAGATAGGCAAAAATAAAGAGTGCATCATGTGAGATTGTAGCATACCCTTATAGTGAAAAGAAAAGATTATCTTTTTTTCAAGTAGCAGCAAAATGGAGTCCAACATCTGCTAACTTAGTTAAAAAAGGAGATCGGCTTTTTATCATCCACTAAGTTTAGTTGCTTTGAAAGGGCTCCCCACTTACTCATTTTCACCTGTAAAGCCCCACAGCTTCTTGCAGCCTCTCCAACTCCATTGGCAGCTGTACAGCAGTACACTCCATCATCACTTTCCTCTACACTGAGAATGGTCAGAAGCTGTCCATTTTCTTGTATGCTGTATCGTGTATCAAACAGCCTGCAGAACACAGTGTTATGTTGTACAAAGTTTACAAGATAAAACAGAGCGCATTGTAATTCACCAAACACCCTCCAAAGACAACAATTACAGGTTTAGCTTTTTCTGGTGGTTCCCAAAATGATGAAACTTCTAAATGGAATTATATCAGTTTAGTAGCAGTTCTGAACTCTCTTCTGTCTATTTAAGCTGTGGTATTTATATAATGTCAATCATAGTGAGATGTAGGTGTTGAATGTCTAGGACTATTATCTGGCAAAGTGACATACAAGTACAGAACTTTGCATCCACCTGAAGTGGTCTTCACCAGTTAATATTCTGAGTTGAGTTGAGATGCATCTGAATTCAATGAAAAATTTGTCTAGATGAAAAATTTTCAGCACAACTATTTTGAAAAAGGTCTTTTCAACTAAATGGAAATTTTCAAGAAAGGATTTTTTTTGTCAGTTTAGAAGGTTTTGAGCAAGAGAAAAATGAAACAATTTAAAGTTTCTGGTAACCAAAAACCAGGGTTGGTTGGGTGGCTGGTCGGTTGGTTTGTCTGTTTTTGAGCAAGAAAAAAAAATTTTTTTGGTAATTTTTCATGAGGAAAAAAATCCTTCCTAATAAGAACTACAAGATCTGAATGTAGTTATAACTTAAATGGCAGCAGAATCTGGCTCACCTGCCTTACAGAATGCAAACGATTCCCAAGGTCACAACAAAGCTGTGACAATTTCCAGGTTTTGGAAAAACAAAAATAGTCTGCTAGACTAAGTAGTGTCTAGCAATGTAAAATTCCTGGGGGAGAGGATGGGGATGTTTGTGGTTTCCCTTGCAAAACTGGAAAACATAATGAACTTTGCAGTCATTTTCATGGTGCAAGATTTCTCCTACTTGCATCAAATATCATATATCTGTAAGTTTCTGCATTTTACATCTTTGTGACCTTTCACAACTTTGTTTACGAAAATGACCTTTTCCTTCTAACAAATGTGACTGAAATGAGGGGATCCACAATGTACTTTCAAAAAGGTTCAAGCACTCAAAGTCTTATTTGCCTCGTTCTCTTTTAGCGTTAAAACATTTTGCATCATTCACTTGGTGGGTCTGTATTTGCCATTTAAGATTTTTACAGGGATTTTACAAGGAGTCATATCTATGCTCAGCTGCACTTGTGCAAATCCAGACTAACTACATTGAAGTGAATGAAGTCCAGGAGTGATATTTGGACCTCGCTGAAAGCAATGGAAATTTTGCTGTAGAATTCAATGAGATCAAGATCTGACCCTTGATTTGTAGCTCTATACGAACCTGATTCTGTGCTTACAGTCTTAATAATCTTTGCAATTGATTTCAACAGGCTCAGTATCAGACTATAAACCAAGATTACCAGAAGCATACAGGAGACACAACTGGATTATTTGTCACTGCCTAAATGATATATGAATCATCTAATAAATCTCCTGAATAAATAACATATGAATCAAGTTCCAAAGGGGTAGCCATGTTAGTCCAATTTTGCAAAACAAACAAGGGTATCTAAATCTGTGCAAATTGTGTCATGAAGTTGTTTGTTTAACATCTTAATCATTTATTTTTATTGATAATTTTTACTGTATTCCTTATGGCTGTTACAAAGCAATGATACATCACATGTTTTTGTATTTGTTGTATTAATCGTTCACGTAATGCTGTTAATGCACAAGATGAGTACGGCAGGAGAGTTGGGTTGAGCAAATAATCAAGCCCTTATCATGCAGGCTTAAAATCAGTGGGCTATGCAGAACAAAAACAGTCTGATGCAATCAATAGTGAGGAACTTTGAACTAGATGTGCGATTGGTGTATATGATTTGGAGACTATGCCAGCCATAGTGGAAGACATTATGAAACTAAAGCAGTGTTTTTTCAAGGGTAGCAATTTCTCATGCCTCAGACTTTAAGGTCAAATGGGACTATTGCGACTGTCTAACTGAGCTTTGCAGGCTGATCTATATGCTGGCCAAATACATGTCATGAATAGCTCCATTTCAGTGGGTTTACTGAGAATTAGACATGTTATGAGAACTGCCCTGGCATCATTATAAAACTATCTTGGCTGTCTGAGTACTAGGAAAGCTTTCACACTCCTGTTTAGGTTGGACAATGGAACAGGAGGTGAGCAAATGGAAAGTTTCTATGGTCAGCTGGTCTGTGTAACCACAATTTAAATAAACCCTTCTAGCACACATTGACACACTCATAACTGCCAAAAAATGGTTTCTGATGTCAATTAGCTTCCCTTCCTAATTCTTTTTAGGAAAATGTAGGGGATTATAAAGTATGGAAAAAGATACGAACCCTAAATGGTGACTAGGAAGGATGGTTTCATGGCTAAAGGAACTGGTTCAATGGGAGACTACAGTGGGTCATATGAAAGCTGCACTGTCAGGCTGGAGAAAGTTTACTAGTCAGGGCTGGCGCAAGGGGCTGTGGAGCCCTGAGCCGGCATTTGGCAGTGGGAGGGGGGCAGATCCCAGCTTCTGCTGTGGCTAGCTTGCCCCAGCCCCAGGGTGAGGAACAGCCAGCTCAGAGGTGGGGCTCCACTCTCCCACCCCTCGCCTGGGTTGGCCATTCCTCCTTAGGGGCGGGGAGGGCCAGCCCAGAGGCGGGGCGAGAAAGTGGAGCTAACCCCATGGGCTGGCCCACTCCACCCCTGGGGCAGAGTGGCTGGGCCAGAGAGGGGCAGGAGTGCAGATCCAGCTTCTGAAACCGGCCCCCCCCCCCCCCCCGCGTGGCACCACAGCACCCCTAAGGCAGTGGCGCCCCCAGCCACTGCCTTATTTGCTCGTGCGTCGAGCCAGTCCTGTTACTAGTGGATGTCCTCAGGGATCAGTCCTGGGACCAATCTCATTTAACCTTTTTATTACTGACCTTGGCACAAAAAGTGGGAATATGCTAATAAAGTTTGTGGGTGACCTCAAGCTGGGAGGTATTGTCAATATACAGAAGGACTGGGATATCATACAGAAAGATTTGGATGATCTTATAAACTGGAGTAATAGAAATAGGATGAAATTTGATAGTGCAAGTTCATGCATTTAGGGACTAACAAGAAGAACTTTTCCTATAAGCTGGGGACACAACAGTTGGAAGTGATAGAGTGGGGGAGAAGGACCTGGACCTAATGGTTGGTTGTAAGATGACTATGAGCCACCGATGTGAGGCACTGAGAAAAAAGGTAATGCAGTCTTTGGATGCATCAGGCGAGGTATTTTCAGTAGAGATAGGGAGGTGTTAGTAACATTATACAAGCCACTAGTGAGACCTCATCTGGAATACTGTGTGCTGTTCTGGTTCCCCAGACTTAAGACAGATGAATTCAAACTGGAACAAGTGTAGAGAAAGGTTACAAGGATGATCCACAGAATGGAGAACCTGCCTTGTGAGAAGAGACATAAAGAGGTTGGTTTATTTACCCTAACCAAAAGAAGGTTGCAGGGAGATATGATTGCTCTGTATGAAGATGGCAGAGGGCTAAATATCTGGGAATGAGAGGAATTAAGTTCAGCCCCAATGTGTACACAAGAATTAATAGATATAAACTGGCTTTCAGAAAGTTTAGACTTGAAATTAGATGCATGTTTCTAGCCATCAGAGGAGTAATGTTCTAGAATAGCCTTCCGCAAGGAGCAGTTGTGGCTAAGAGCCTAGCTATTTTTAAAACTGAGCTTAATAAATTCATGGAGTGGATCATATAATAGGACAACCTAGTAAAGCAATTGACTCATCTTTTGCTCCTGGTGGTGGATAGCCGATGGGACAATTGATGGGGTTGGTCCTGAATTGTTACAGATAATTCTTTCTTGGGTGTTTGGCTGATGAGTCTTGCCCACATGCTCAGGGTATAACTGATCACCATATTGGGGTCAAGAAGGAATTTTTGCCCAGGGCAGATTGGTAAAGGCTCTGAGGGGGTTGCGTCTTCTCCTCTAGTATATGGCATGACTCAGTTGCTCGTAGATTCTCTGTACTTAAAATCCATAAATCATGATTTGAGGACTTTAATAACTCAGTCATGGGTTAGAGCTTTATTGCGGGAGAGAGTAGGTGAGTATCTGTGGCCTCCAGTGATGTAGAAGGTCAAACTAGATGATCATTTTGGTCCCTTCCAGGACCAGCCCAAGGCTTTTTTGGTGCCCTAAGCGCCTGTGATTTTGGTGCCCTGTTCCTAGGGTGGTGTGGGGCCTGGGGCAATTGGCCTGTAGGGGCCCCCCTGCTAGCTCCCTCCCCGCGCTGGAGGGGCAGACCAGTCCGGAGGCACCTCCCCTGAGCCGAGGTGGGGTGGGCTGGTCCAGGGGCTAGGCTCTGCTCTCTTGCCCTGCCTCTGGGGCAGCCCTCCCCACCTGCAGGGTGGAACAGCTGGCTCTAGGGAGGGGTGGGAGAGCAGAGCCCAGCCTCTGGGCTGGTCCGCCCCACCCCGGGGCCAGCTGGTCCCCGCCCTCGGGCAGGGCAAGCCAGCCTGGAGCAGAGGCCAGCCCCATGCCAAAAGCAGCGGGGAGGAGGCGAGGAACAGCATGGCTGTGGGAATGTAGCAGGACCAAGAGCAATCACCCCTCTCGCCCCTCCCCCCTCAAAGGATGGCCCTTACCTTTTCTGGGGAGTACCCTTGGCGCCCTCTAATGTCTGATGCCCTAGGTGACTGCCTAGGTCGCTTCAATGGTAGGACTGGCATTGCTTCCTTCTGACCTTAAAGTCTATGGGGAGGAAGAGTCAGCAGATCTGGTTCTGTATGCCAGATTGTGACCTCAAGCAAGTCACCTAGACCTGACTCCTGAAAGATATTTAGGTACCTAACTCCCATTACAAATCAATAAAAGCACCTAAATACCTTTGACAGTGGGCACTTTAGCCCCTAATTTTCAAGGACATGATTTTCAGGGTGCTGAGCAGTCACAGCTCTACTGGGTACCTCAAAGTGGCCACACTGAGTCAGACCAACAGTCCATCTAGCCCAGTATCCTGGCTTTTGATAGTGGCCAAAGTCTGTTGCATGAGAGGGAATGAACAGAGCAGGCAATCATCAAGTCCATCTGTTGTTACTCATTCCCAGCTTCTGGCAAACAGAGGCTAAGGACATTTTCAAGTATGGTGTTACATCCTGCCCCTCCAAACAAATAGCCTTTGATAGGCCTATCTTCCATGAATTTATCTAGCTTTTTTTTTTAATCTTGTTAGTCTTGGTGTTCATAACATCTTCTAGCATCCTCAACAGTACCTTACTGATAATCAGGCCCCAGGTGTCACAGACTCAGTCCTCAACAATTAAAGCACTGTTTTTCAGTACATATAGAAAGGAAATAATGACACTTTCTTCCCTCACAGGATTGCGAGAGACCTAAATCAGTGATGTTTCCTGATTCTTGGCTTGAAAGTGCTAGCAAAGTAGAAGGCATGACTCTCCACTGCCTTGAGTCTTATATAATTTACACACATGCCATGAGAGCAGGAAAGTACTGCAAAATCAGAATGGTACCATCTTGCACTCACACAGATGTTAACTACACAGTGCGCAAAGAGTGGATTCCTATCCATCAGGATTCTAACCTACGACCTAGTCTGTCAGGTTTTCTGTTGCAAATGATACTCCAACTGTTGTTGGCATAGTTGAACTTTATACTGCAGGCCACAGAACAAACATCTTTGGCTTTACACTTTTTTTTTCAAATACATTAGCTACCTTGAGTTCAATTAGCCAGCAGCTAACTAAAGGTAGAAAACTCTACTATATTTGTCACAAAATTCCTTGACCCTAAAAAATAAAGTCATCAGTCCTTATTCTGGCACCATTCCCATCAAATTCAGTGGTTTTTATAGTTTTGTTTTGAAGTTAGCTGCTTCTTTAATGCCTCTGGACCTTGGGAAAGGAAGAAGGATTTCATGAATAAAATAATTAATATTTATTGCTTATAATAATTAGCCTCTGTAGAGTTTGACTTTAAAAAAAAACCCACTGATTTGGTTCTTTTCCATCTGGCAAATATTTCTCCCATCCAATGTTCCCTCTAATTACTCGTAGACTGTGTGCGCAAACAATTTCTTTGTGTGCAAAAAAACATTTCTTTGTGAGCACCAATATTAGCCCTATTGAATTTTTTTGTGCACACTTTATTTTGTTGTGTGCACAGGCTTCATGACCTGTGTGCGTGCACCCACACGCACAGCTTAGAGGGAACAGTGCTCCCATCCTGTGTTTGGAATGTAATTGAAATAGTTTCAGTTTATATAATGCCCTGTCTATATGCCAAACCTTTGTATCTGCCAGCTTCCAGCACTAATGTCCGAACTGCTCTAAAGAAAACTATTTTGTTTGTTTCTGCTGCAGAAACCCCAAGGGAAGAACAAAGGAACCAAAGTATTTGGTCCCACAAAAATAGGCTTTTGGGCAGTGCTGTAAAATGAACATGCTGTGTCTAATGGGGAACTAATATTTAATATCAAAGTGATACACCTGTGGGGAAGGTGTTTAGCTAGTGCACCACTTAGTGGACCTGAAAAGGGTCTGCTTTTCTGTATTCTCTCAGGGAAGGTGCATGGACCTTTAAGGATTGATGGAGAGAGGTCCTGTGACCCCAATTCTGATGTCTGAATGGCTTCCTTCAAGCCGTTTCTCCTTTCAATGTTAGTTTTATTGACGGGGAAGGAACTAGAAGTTGGGCAGCTGGATCTGGAGATAACACGCATGAAGTTTTAGGCCATTATCCTGCAAGTTACTTGGCACAGAGGTTTGGGGCTGTTCTTGCAGAATTGAGACTTAGCAAAGAAGACAGTTTTCTTGAGATCACTGCAGCATGAATTCTCAAATATCTTGCATGAACATCCATAAGAAGTTTTAAACAAATTGATGAGGCTTTCTTTTCATGTTCTAAAATGGTCACACTAGCAGTCAAAACTGCCTGTTATGCATCAGTGTATAGCACTGTAACATGGTACTCTTGGCATGTTCTGTGTAGTGCCAAGTACACTGAGTGATCAGTGATAAATAATAATCCCCCAATAGAGCCAGTCAGTCTTAGGGCTTGCCTATATTGAAATTGCTGCATTGATCTTCATGGATCAATGCAGCAGGATCGATTGAGGGCCAGTAGAGACCCCACTCAATTGATCCCAGAAGTGCTCTCTGTTTCACACAGTAACTCTGTCCCCCAAAAAAGCACAATGATGTGTCAAACAGAGAGTGTTTCCTATTTGTGCAGCTGAGTGAAGACGCCACAATAAGGAAGGGTAAGTAGGTCGATGGGAGATATGCAATCTACTGTACAATCTACAGACTGTGCATCTCCCATTGACCCAGTGTGGCAGTGTAGATTAGGCTGAGCCGCAAAACTTGGCACATGCTAATATACTGACATGTGGCCAGGATCCTTAGAGTGCTCCATCCCCAGCACTCACTAGTCCACAAAGTGTCTAGTAGCTTTGTGTCTTCTCCAAGTGCAGAGTAGTTTTTCTGTTGCAATTGGTGAGAGTTTCATGTGGAAACATTTTAACCAGCTATGCCTAAATAAGCTTCTCTGTCTAGGCTGGACTCCGCCTGGCCCACTTACAGAGTTGGAGAGAGGCAAGGAGGTTGTCCTTGCCCCCATGACTTGTGTAATGAGAGTGCTGTGATTCCATGATGTCCTGAAAGGAGGATGAAGGACTCTGCACAGGATTTTAGAACAGGACCAGTGAGCTGAGAAGAAAAGGCTGCACCCCTTAACATAGCGTAGTCACACACTGTGAGCAGAGATCAGAGACCATGGCTGTGTTCACACACAGGCATTATTTCGATACAAGTTGTGTCGAAACAACTTGTATCAAAATAATGCCTCGTTTCAAAATAACTTAATTCGAATTAACAATTTGTTAATTCGAATTAAGGAAAAAAGCTCAAAGCGAAATAGCAGTTTCAGGCAACAGTTATTTCGAAACAAGCCACTTGTTTCGAAACAACATTGTTTCATCCCCACATGGGGTTTAAGTTGTTTCGAAACAACCTCTGTTGTTTCAAAATAAGAGTGCTGTGTGAACACAGCCTATGTCTACACATAAAATCTTTGTTCTGACTGGTTCATCCAAACTAAGTAGTTCAAATATAGTTCAAACTGAGCGTGGTTTTTTAGTTCGAACTAAAAGAAGTGGCAAGTTCAAACTAAAAGTTAGTTTGAACTAAAATACTGCAGTTAGTTCGAGCTAAACGCTAGTTCAAACTTATTTAGTTCAAACTAGCATATCTCCATTGGGCTAGTTCAAACTAAACTTTGAATTAAATTCAAACTTAGCAGTTAGTTTGAACTAACCAGACAAACTAACTAGTTTGAATTAATCTTTGATTAATTTGGCTAGTTTGAACTTAAAAAATTTTAGTTCAAAGGCTAATGTAAACAGGGTTCAAATTAATTTGCTAGTGTAGACGTAGCCAGAGACACATTTTTCCCTCCATGAGACAGAATGCCCTCAAATGCTCTGCCACAGGTTCGTGCTGGTCAAATACTTGTTTCCACCTGAATAAACAAAAAAAAAAAGGACTCCTCCCAAAGTGATGGTGCAAGGCTACACAATGAAAGCCATGCTGATTTCTGCAAAAAAGACACTGGTACAGGCAGCTGGCCATCTGTAAAGACATTTAAGGGAGATACGGCTCCAGGAACCCATATAATAACTCAAGAAGAAGATATGGGTACATACAGTATGTCCACATTTACACTTTAAATCGAAATAATAATGATTTCGATTTAAAGTAGCACATGTCTACACTAGCTTTCCTTATTTCAAAATGAGGAGTTTCCAGTCATTTTGAAATAATAAAACTTTGCTTTATATCAAAATGATGGTTAAATCAAAATTATTATTTCAGAATAACACAGTGTAGCTGTGTCATTTTGATTTAACTTTTATTTTGATTTAACCTTTCTTGCCCTTCTCCTTCCCAGGATGCCTTCCTCTTCCTATATATTGGGTGGGGGAATGGCCCTTCGTGGTGGCCATCTTGCCACATTTCTCCTAAATCAAACTAGCAATTTCTGTCCATGGACATACTAGTTCAATTTGGGTTTCTAGTGGGGAAATGTTAAATTGATTTAACTTAAATCAATTTAATGATTTTTATTTTGATTCAATTAGATCAATTTAAGTTAAATCAATTTAACAATCTAAGTGTAGCCATAGCCATAGAGTGGAATCACACAGTTAGCTACGATGCACCAAATACTCAGAAACTAACTATCTTAAAAAGCATCCACTAATGCATCCCACCTGTGCTGAACACCTGTTGACACATTTCTGCTTATTTTCCCCCATGACACATTTTCAACAAAATGCATCAAGGCAGAGTCATAGATGTCTTTTTCGTGGAAAAACACATGTGATTCTCCTGCCAAACAAATTAATTCAATAATTTGTGTGGAATCGCAACATGTATCATCATTTATTTCCCTATTATAAGATCACATCTTGTGACACTGCTGTTCAAGGACATATTAATGAGGGACATACTTGGCACTTTGCTACCGCTTTTCATCCATAGTTCTTAATTCAGACCTACAGATAAACATCATGCTATATACCTCAGTATTGCATTTTAGTGGAGCTATCTGGAAGTCAGAATTTCCATCCTCCGAAAACTCTGTTATTTTGAAATTTGTATGAATCCCAATTGGGATAAAAAGTTGAAAAATTCACACTTTTCATGAAATGTAAAAATCCTAAAAAGCTTAATTCAAAACATTTTATTTCTATATTTCCTCTCAAAATGAAATGTCTTGACCTTCTGGGATAGAAATGTGTCAGTTTGGATTGTTGAACCAAATGGGAATACAGTATTTATTTTTGGTTTGATTCTACTTTAATCTGTGTCCCCATGAACTGTCATGGTACTTCATGTGGGTTTAGTCCAGGTGCCTCATGCCTCATTTTCCTCTGTGATCTGGATTTTTCAACTGGAGTGCATCTTCTGTGACAGGGCATGGTCTTGGCTCTGGCTGAAGTGACATGTAACATTATGAAATGTTTCAGTTTGTTTGAAAAACTGAAGAGTTTCAGTTCTGCACAACCTGACTCTAAACAAACATATAAATAGAGAGAAAAAAAAACCAAGGAGTCGTGTGGCACTTTAAGACTTAACAGATTTATTTTTCGCATGAGCTTTCGTGGGAGAAAATCCCACTTCCTCAGATGCTTCAGTTCACCCATCTTCGAAGCATCTGACAAAGTGGGATTTTCTCCCACGAAAGCTCATGCGAAAAATAAATCTGTTAAGTCTTAAAGTGCCACACAACTCCTTGGTTTTTTTGCTGGACTAGACTAACACAGCTATCCCTTTGGAAATTGACAAGATGCAAGGCATACAAATAGAGCCCTGCAAATCTGTGACAGTCCACTTTATATGCATGGACTGTGTTTGCAGATCATGGATTGGATGCAGTTCCTAATTTTGTATCCAGGGAAGGGCTCCACATATAAATGGATTTGAGATCATTGCTTCAGAATCTGAATTTTCCACTGAAGAAACATTCTGATAGAAAAATTTCTGACCAGCCCTACTATCTAGCTTATTTACAAGGATGTCTGTCTATCTATTGCACTTCCTCAGGTTTGCATTCTTACCTGATGGGAATGTTATTACGTGTCCAAGTAATCTCTGGCTCAGGATAGGAGTCTACTACACACATGAATTTGGTGACCTCTTCTACTAATGCATCCACAGTTTCCAGAGGAGTCTTGATAAGGGGAGCTGCAGAACAAAGAGGAGAAAATATGCAATTTCACTCTTGGATTTCTTCTAATTGTGTCAAACAGCCTGGTGATGTCTCAAGCATAACCACTGGGTCTTACTGTTTCAGACTAAGCTTTGCCTAGTCCAGACTAAGAAATTTCTTGGTTCAGACTAGGCAAAGCCTAAATTAGTCCGGACTAAGCTGCTAGGGTAGACAGCCTCTGTGTGTGTAAGTGACTCATCACTGATGCCAACAAAATGTGAGTTTCAGGAATCCCTGCCATTAATGCACACCAATTGAGTTCCACTGTATTTCTTTATTTTAAAATTTTATTATTATTATTATTATTATTATTATTATTATTATTATTATTATTATTATTATTATT
>ML681995.1:20155769-20287492 GCA_007922195.1 Podocnemis expansa | reverse complement strand
TTATTATTATTATTATTATTATTATTATTATTATTATTATTATTATTGGGCTAGTTTATAAATGCTCCTGAGGTATGGTAATGCCACAGCGTGACTGAGTCACAACCTCGTGTTTCTTCTTTCTTAATCAGCTAGTGCCCAGTGTTATATAGATAATAAAGAACTACATCTTACATTTGTTATCAGGCACCGCCATCAAATGAAATACTGTTTTATCTTTGGAAAGGTATTTTCCATGCCACTTGGTAAAAGCTGAAGGATAGTTGGTAGAGATCAAAAGGCACCCCATGGAACTATTTTTCCTCCACATGGTAATCATAGCAACCAGATGCAAACAACCAGTAACTCTTAATGTACATGTGCTAGAAACCCACATCGAGTACTTGGCACACTGGCTTTCATCGATAATTCTGCACATATGAATTAGCTGTCTGTTTCTCTGTGAAATACTGCAGTGAACATGAAGGTGTGCCCAGAGAAATAAAAGTAACCTTTAAATGATGAACAGAAAATTATACTGCCCATAGGTAAATTACTAAATGGGTATAGTCTGTTTTCTGCAGAAATGTCTAGTACATTTTTATGTCTCTTCTTGGAAGAATCATGTCTGCACAATATTTGCTTCCTCTCCAGCCAATAAAAATCAATCTTAAATATTGATGGACAAACACAGAGGGCAATGTGAGGCACTCCATTAAAAATGAGACAGAATATGTATGCATTTTTTCCTCACTTACCTGAGTGTAACTTAAACTCCATAACTCCAGTATAGTCCTAACTGAAGTACAAATTGGGATAACAAAAAGAAGAATCAGGCCTTGAGATTCACTACACGTTTCAAGTTCATGCTCTTGTACAGTACTTTTTTAAATTGCCAATAAGGCAAGTGCATGCTAATGAAATTCCTTTTCAATATTACTGCAAACTGTTCCAGTGGGGTCAATAATTACATTTATGTGCAGAAAACATTATAATTCTGTAACTAAAAGAAACACAATAGCTGCATCAGCTTATCACGTGACAGCACTGCTTTAAAGGATGCAGGACATTTGTTCAATACAGGGTAAAAAGTCTCTTCCTCATTGTTAGCGAGTGTTCCAGCTGGAGTAAATCCTGACCCAACTGAATATGAATTGTGTCACTGACTTCAGTGCAGCTAGAATTTCACCCCACATCCCACTGAAAAATGTATTAAAAAGATAACTGGTAATGAAATGTCAGAAAACAAACGAGGCATTTTCTGAAGTAATTTATCATTGCTAGTAAGTTTTCTGCCCTATCAGATTTTATGACTGGCTTTCTGGCAATGGCTTTCTGTATCTTATGTGTGAAATTTTAATTTCTTTCAGCATGTGTAGGTCTGTGGAAAGGTGCTTTTTGATCTTTAGTAATTTAAATTAATGAATTAACTCAAATGCATACTCTTGTGATGCATACTGATTATATTGCTGCGATCAATGTAGCTATGCAGAGGCAGAATGCGGTGACAGCTGCTATACTAAATGTATTCTGACAATACTTTATTCCTCAAGCAAACAAGAACCTTAAGAGTAGTATAGTAAATTGACACAAGTAAAATTCAAGAGTTCTATTTTATCTTTTTACAGATAGTTAAGCTACCATTGGCTCTAGCACCATTCTGCCCTGTCAGCCTAATCCAATTCCCATTGAAGTTGATGGCATAACTCTTAAGGCAGGATTAACCCCTCTTTCAATAGGGAATGGCATCAAAAAAACTAATATTTTGCCAACTGAGTAAAAGAAAATTTCTTAAGTGTCCTCTGTTCCTTTCAATGCCTTTATGACAACAATGTTGATAAGTGGGTGTATCATGCATTTACCTTCCTAGCTTTTCCATTTCCTGTATTAAAATGTAATGCTGAAATAATAGAGAGGATCACAAAAGTATTATTGTGCTAGGATGAGAGAGAAAAAGCAAATGGGTCCAAGAAATACATGGTGCGTTTGTGCGATATAATAATTTTTGGGCAGCACCACCATTTTGTTTCTGTCCAGACAAAAAAACCCAAAATGGCAGTGACCAGTGCTTATTTAGAGACTTACATCAAAAAAGTTTTGTTGTTGATGAGAACCAGTGCTTTCTAGCTAGCAAGTCACATCAAATCAAATGGTGCACGTACTGCCAATTTTTAAATTAATTGGGAAAAACTGCACAGCACACATGCCTAGGTTCGAGAAACCAGCCAAGACTTTTGTCTGCTGCAGCATATAGGTCAGGCCCAGGCCCAGGATGTTTTTAAATAACATTATGACTTTAAACAGCATTTCAAGGCATACAACCTCTACACCTTTACACCATCCAGGTGCCACTTTCCTGGGCATCAATGGTAAGTTCAAGAACTCATAAAAGGATTCAAAGTTGGTATTAAAAGTTTCTAGTGTCTATCACTCTGAGAAGATATTGGACCCTATTCAAAGTTCAGGGGTGTGTGTGGGTGTGTGTGTGTGATCACTCTGAGAAGATATTGGACCCTATTCAAAGTTCAGTTTTGTGTGTGTGTCTGTGCGAGAGAGAGAGAGAGAGAGAGAGAGAGAGAGAGAGACTGACTATTCCTGGTCCAGCTTTGCTGCAAAACCCATAGAAGATATTTCCCTTTGCTCTTTTCAGCACATTTGGCTTCATTCCCATATTCAGGCTCTCTCATGAAACATGACAATGACTTTAGCTTTCCTAAAAAGAAAATCCAGTGCAGCTGTTTTATGAAAAGACAAATGTCTCTTCACATCATGATGGTGTCAGAAAAATCACTTCCATCTCTTTTCGTTTTCTTGTCTCTCCAGACTTCCTACTACCTATCATGCTCTTCCCGAACCTTGTTTAGTGTTGCTGCCTTAACACAAAACCTTGGATCCAATTTCCATATCAATAAATTTAGAAAGCAAGTGAAACAGTCTGATCACCAGTTATATGTATACATCTCCACCTGGGCAGAGCTATTGGCATAACAGGGGGCTCGCAGTTTCTTTTTGGTTGGATTATATTTATTTTTCCAGAGACACAGTAGTTTCTGGCATATTTTGATTATGTCCTAATAACTAATATGAAAAAGAAACCCTTCACCTATCTGACAGCTGGGTTCCCATATCATAAATCTTCAACTCCCATTATAAGAAACTTGCATTTTACATCTCACCAAATTTTAACAGAGTTTCAGAATCTTGGGTCAACTACTAATTGTGGGGTTTGTGTATGTATAATATAAATGACATTTATATGAATAATACATTATACATAAGTGTTCATCTATGTATATACATTCATTATGTAGGTATTATATATATATACGCTATCTATATATATGCTTTATACACAGACATAGACATACACACACAGACACACACACACACAACACTATCATAAAACTTTTGACCTTAACAAATAGTATACTAGTCAGCAACTAAGTAGCTTCCTTTGACATGCCAGACATCCATCCCACGCAAATTAGACCCAAAGAACTTCCTTGCCTATTATAGTGCCACTGTATGCAATATGTAAATAAACAAGCTTCATTCTTAGATACAAATCCAGGATTATTTCCTCATCATCCTCTGAAGACTATCAAGAAATGATCAGATTAGCAAAACTGAATGCAAAGCTTTTACACGGTCTTCAGTAATGACACAAGGGTCCCAACACAGTCCTTGCAAGCCCTGACTGCTCTGATAAAACCTCCTTACTTAGCAACAAAAGCAAAGAGAAGATGAAGGCTGATTAAGCAAACCTTTTGGATGTTTTTCGGCCAAGCTGAAGGCCACCAGCGTGAAGATGTGTACAAGTGGAATGTTCATTAAGTCTTTCATGGTTAATCCAGACTCATAGAAGGCTTCGTTAGGCAAAGTGCACTGCGTTCCCTGCCCGTTCCATTTTAAAAAAGGGTTTATTACAAAGTATCTCAGTTAATGACTGTCTCTGCTGCAGAGTGTATGGGATCTAAGTATAATCAGGAATTCTCAGACTTGGCTGCCGTGATGGACGTGCCCAGCTGGTGTGCATCCACTTAGGTCAGTATGAAAATGTGGGGCTTGTGAAACAAGAGAAAGCAAATCCCTTTAGAAATCCTTTTGAGCAGAGCGTGGAATACAGTGGCCAAATGTCTTTCCAAAACAATAACCTGACTTAGTACAGCACAAATTGTCAGGCTTTTACCCCAGTCCAAGGTAAATACACTAGTAACATGTATATTTGTCACTGACACTGGAGATTTTCTTTCAACTTGGTCCCCTCTTTCTTTTTCTCCTTCTCTCTCTCTCTCTCTCTCTCTCTCTCTCTCTCGTCATAATCCTTGGTGATTAGCTGAAATATACCACCTGTTCTACTGCTGAGAGCACTTTGCTTTTGCTTAGCAGACACATCTGCTAAAGTAAGAGATGTCTGAATCTGTGAACTGGAACCTGGTCTTGTTTACTGTGGAGACTGTCAGTTCTCCAGATTTGTTGCAGCAAACTAAGAGAGAAGTGTCATGCCCTGCAAATAGACGCTTGAACCCAGAAAAGCTTTGGAAAGGTGAAAGATTAATAGTTACCAGGGGAAGTTTCTTCATTTGTGCTCTAGAGGGTACATTATAATGATATTATAATCCCAGCAACAGCATGGTAAATTCAGGCAACAGTTGATATAGTACCTTATAAAATGTGTGTTAAATGTAGGCATGAATATCTCATCAATTTCAAAAGGGATAGCTGTTAGTCTAGTCCAGTAAAAAAAAACAAAAAACAAAAAAAAAACCAAGGAGTTGTGTGGCACTTTAAGACTAACAGATTTATTTTTTGCATGAGCTTTTGTGGGAGAAGATCCCACTTCCTCAGATGCTTCGAAGATGGGTGAACTTACAGAAAGGAATGAAACTAAATGCAAGGGGGTGTAAAACATAGGATCAGGTCATAAAGTAACAGCAAATCAGAGCAGTTTTCAGGTTCAAACCATGGGAAGCCTGAAGTCAAATTACCTTTTGTAATGGGAAAAGAACCCATAGTCTCAATTAAGTCCTGCTTTCACAGAATTTAGCTTGCATATTAATTTGAGTTCAGCTGTTTCTCTTTGAAGTCTTGATGTCTCTAACGACAGTCGTTAACAAATCAGTCATCGAGTGATTAGGAAGATGGAAGTGCTCAGCAACTGGTTTCTTTGTTCTTTGATTTCTAATATCAGCTCTGTACTCATTCAGCCTCTTACGCAGCGATCGTCCTGTTTGTCCAATATATAAGGTGTTGGGGCATTTCTTGCACATGATGGCATAGACCACATTAGTAGATGAGCAGGTAAATGAGCCTTTGATGGAGTAGCAGGCTTGATTAGGACCTATGATGGTATCTGTTGTGCAGATATGTGGGCCGACTTGGCAGCATGGTTTGTTGCAGGGGTGTGTGCCTGCTTCAGTGTTTCTGTTGTTAGATCTGTAGTTGCTGGTAAGTATCTGTTTAAGATTAGGGGGCTGCCTATAAGCAAGGAGGGGTCTGTCTCCTAACGCTTGAGAGAGAGAGGGATCATCTTTCAGAATAGGCTGTAGGTCCTTAATGATCTTTTGCAGAGGTCTGACTTGAGGATTGTATGTGGTGACTAGTGGTGTTCTGTTGTTTTCTTTCTTGGGTCTCTCCTGTAGTAGATGACTTTGGGGAACCCGTCTAGCTCTGTCAATTTGTTTTCTTACTTCCCCAGGTGGGTACTGTAGTTTCAAGAATGCTTGATAGAAATCCTCAAGATGTCTGTCCCTGTCTGAGGGATCAGAGCAGATGCGGTTATATCTTAGGGCTTGGCTGTAGACAATGGATTGTGTGGTGTGTTTAGGATGGAAGCTCGAAGGATGTAGGTAACTATACCAATCAGTAGGTTTTCGGTATAGGGTGGTGGTGATGTGTCTATCCCTGATTTGTACTGTAGTGTCAAGAAAGTATCTCCTGTGTGGAGTGTTCCAGGCTCAATTTGATGGTGTCGTGGAAATTATTGAAATCTGTGAAAATCTTCAAGAGCATCCCTGCCATGGGTCCAGATGATAAAGATGTCATCAATGTAGCGCAGGTAAAGAAGAGGTGTTTTGGGATGAGACTTGAGGAAACGTTGTTCTAAGTTGCCTATGAAGATGTTGGCATATTGTGGGGCAATGCAGGTGCCCATAGCAGTGCCACTGATTTGGAGATATAAATGATCCTCAACTCTGAAGTGGTTGTGGGTGAGTACAAAGTCGCAAAGTTCAGTCACAAGCTGCGCTGTGGCATCATCTGTGATGGTTCTTCTAATAGCTTGTAAACCATCCTTGTGTGGGATGTTGGTGTAAAGAGCTTCTACATCCATAGTGGCCAGAATGGTGTTTTCTGGAAGTTCTCCAATGGACTGTATTTTCCTCAGGATTCTGTGGTGTCTTAAAGATAGCTGGGGATGTTGATAACATAGGGTCTGAGGAGAGTCCACATAGCCAGATAGACTGGCAGTAAGCGTGCCAATGCCTGAGATAATGGGGCGTCCAGGATTTCCTTTTTTATGGATTTTAAGTAGTAGATAGAACATCCCTGGCCGTGGTTCTGGTGGTGTTTCTGTCTCTATATGTTCTTGTGCTGTCTTAGGGAGTTTCTTGAGTAGGCGTTATAATTCCTTTTGGTATTCCTCAGTGGGGTCAGAGGAAAGTGGTCTGTAGAAGGTTGTGTTGGAGAGTTGTTTATAAGCCTCCTGGTCATAATCCAACTTATTCATGATGACAACTGCACCTCCTTTGTCAGCCTCCTTAATGATAATGTCAGAGTTGTTTCTGAGGCTGTGGATGGCATTGCGTTCTGCAGGGCTGAGGTTATGATGTAAAGGATGTTGTTTGTCCACGATTTCAGCCTTGGCACAGTGGCGGAATCAATCAGTATAGAAGTCAAGTCTCTCATTTTGGCCTTCTGGAGGAGTCCATGAAGAATATTTCTTCTTGTAGTGTTTGGAGGAAGGCATCTGTGTGTCAGTGTGTTGATCTGTGGTGTTATGAAAATATTCTTTGAGTCTTAGACAACGAAAGTAGGCCTCTAGGTCACCGCAGAATTTTATCTTATGTTTGGCAGTTGTGGGGCAGAAGGAAAGTCCCCAAGACAGAACAGATTCCTCTGCTGGAGTAAGTGTGTAGCTCGAGAGATTAACAATGTTGCTGGCTGGGTTATAGGTGTCACTCTTGCTTCCTGTAGTGGTGTATAGAAGTTTGTATAGTTTGGTATCTTTTTTCTTCTGTAGGAAAGCAAAGTGTGTGTTGTAGATGGATTTTCTCTTCGTTGTGAAGTCCAGCCATGTAGAAGAATGCGTTGTAGGTAGGTTTTCTAAGAAGGAATCTAGTTTTGAGAGTTCATTTTTAATTTTGCTCTGTTTGCTGTACAGGACGCTGATCAGGTGGTTTCTGAGTTTCTGTGAGAGAGTATGGCATAATCTCTCACTGTAGTCTGTGTAATATGTCGATTGTAAAGGATTTTTTACCTTCAGTCCATTAGGTATAATGCCCAGTTGTTTGCATTTAGAAAGGAAGATGATGTCTGTCTGAGTCTGAGCGAGGTGTTTCTTTAAGTTGATGGATTTCCACTTCAAACGGCTGTATTTAGTGCCTTGCATCTTGTCAATTTATGAATATCTCAGTAATTTCTTATTAATTGCCCAGTCTCTGTTGAGAAACACAACACATTTTCAAGGGCTCCTCATTGCAACACCTACATATGCACCCACAATTTTTATGGTATACATATTTGTGTGTGCAGATGCCCAGTGTTTGCATGTGTTCCAACCATGCCAGCAGTACAGACTGGATAGCCAAATTTTCAAAAGTGGCCACAAATTTTTAGTTCCAAAGGGGTAGCCATGTTAGCTAGTTCAGCAAAATGAGTAAGGAGCCCTGTGGCACTTAAAGACTAACAAATTTATTAATCACATGAGCTTTCATGGGAAAGTTCTCCCATCTTCAAAGTGTCTGACAAAGTGGGATTTTCTCCCATGAAAGCTCATGTGATAAATGAATTTTAGTCTGTAAGTGCCACAGGACTCCTTGCTTGTTTCACAAATTTTAGATATCTCTTTTTTTAAAATTTACTCTATTGTATCTTCTCATGCTCAGCACTTTCTGAAAATCAGAGTATAGCTTGCTCAAGGCAGGCACTGAAAAACTTAGGCCCCCCAAATTAGTGACCACTTTTGAAACTATAAGCCTAGATAACAATTTGTCTTGCAAAGTACCAAGTAACTGGGCTCTTCCCTCACCCCTCGCTATGTGTGCACATGTCACAACTTGCTATGAAGCTGCTAAATGGCAGGTCAGGGAAAGAAGAAAAGTCCTAGTTATCCGCACAGAGCAGCAGCATCTGCTGTAATCCTGAAATATCTTATAGAGTGAAGAGCTCAAAGGGCTAGGTGTAGGAGCAGGTGGGACGAGGGATAGGTGATGGTTGGATTCAGAGCACAGACATTGGTGATACTCGAGCAAAGGTGGGGGGGGCTGCCTTTTTGTTGTGATTGTACTGCACCTAGCACAATGTGATCCTGGTCTGTGACGGGGGCTGTTGGTGCTACTGTGGTAGTAGTAGTAATAATAACAGAATGTAATAGAGGAAACCAGTGGGGAAATTGGAGAGGGAGGGAAACAGAGTGCCGGGGTTCTATACAAATTGCTTCAAGAAGTATAGATTTCTATTATGAATTTCGTCTTTTTTAAATGATTACTTTAGCCAGCTTCTTGCAGGGATATAATATGTTTAAACTCTAAATATCATTTGAAAACCTACAGACAGATCACTGTTTTCTCTTTAGTTCTATAATATTTTACCATACAGACAGACAGTAGCGTGTAGGGGTGAAACCTGAAAGCAGGAGACAACAGAGTTAAAGGGAAGAAAGAGAGAAACAAAGGAGAATTTTAGGGAGGATGCAGGATCTCAGAAGAGGACAAAGCCTTTATGAGAAGTGGTGGTCACAGTGTATACAGATAGAGCAGTATCATTTTAAATAGTTTGTAAGGTGTCTACTGGTGCTCATTTGTGCTCTTTAAAAGTGCCACCAGACACCTTGTTTGTTTTGCTGAATGAGACTTACATGGCTACCCGTTTGGAACTTGTGTTCTTTAGTGTGTGTGTGTGCTTTGTGTGCACAGGGGTTAAAGTAAGGGGGAATGCAGAAGAATGCCATTCTGGGGCCCCCAAATTTTAGGAGCCAGCCTTCTGGGGCCCCTAAAAATAGAAGAATGGGGCAGAACACAGTATTCTGGTGCATTCCCCTTACTACACCTGCACAGACACTTCCCCTGGCCAGGGAGAGGAGGGGGAAGGAGGCTGCTCAGCAGCCGTAGGAGGGGGGATGAGAGGAGGCGGCTCAGACAGAGTGTGCACTGTGCTGCAAGCACACACTGCTGATCTCCAGCCAACCGGGGAAGAACAGCCGAGGAGGAGGCTCTGTGCTATCCCCTCTGCCCCCCCTGCGGCCAGGCCCAGGCCCACTGTGCCATACAGTCAGGATCTCCCCACTCCAGCCTGGCTGTGGAGCATGTGTGCAGCTTGTCTCCCTTGCACTTTGTGGCCAGCTCATGCAGGGCAGCGACGGCCAGCAGGGCAGGCAGTACCGGGCATGGCCACAGCAGCACCGCCTCCCACATAGTGCCAAAACCAGTGGCAGTGGTGGCTGAGCCATGCTGAGCCAGTGGCAGGGTGAGACCTGGCTGATCCAGGTCATCCTACCTGGCCGATCCAGGTCATCCTACCTGGCCGGGGGGGAGGCAATCAGGGGCTGTTCAGCACTGTCCCTTACATGGCAGCTTGAAGGTCAGGGTCTCAAGGCCATGCAAGCACCATCCCCCTTGTCAGGGAAGGAGGCACACACCCAGCACACCCTGAAACTAGCTCCATGCCAGATATAGAGAAGCGTCCTGCCCTGTAGCCCCATGCTGTGCTTAGGGAAGGCAACTGTGACAGGAGGCAATCCCTGCTCTCAGGTGTGGAGGCGGTTGTGGGGGGCTGAAGCAGGGTGGAGTGGGGGAATGAGGACAAGGCAACTCATGGGGTCTGGAGAGGGTTGGGAGGCTGAAGGGGGGTGGAGGGTTAGGAGGCCTGGAGTAGGGACTTGGGGGCAGGGAGCTTAAGGAATTGGGATGGGGCTGAGGAGGACATGGGGAAAGAGGGATTTGATGTGGGCACTAATGGATAAGGTTGGTGTGATGTTGTGGATTTGAGGTCGTGCGTCATTTGTGAGGAAAGAGCTGGTGGGGCTCAAAAATGCCTACCTGGGCTGGGACCTGCACATGCATGAAGCGAGCCTAGACAATATAGGAAGGGGACTGGGAGGTTAGGGAGGTTCCGGGGCCCATCAAATTATACTTTAACCACTGTTTGTGCATGTTAAACACCTAATTATTTAGGAATTACTGTAGCTCAGGTAGGGCTACCAGTCTACCAGGATTGCCCTGGAGTCTCCAGGAATATGTCATGTGATGAAATCTACACGAATATGTCCAATCAAAATTGACAATCCTATGTACCCAGGTGGTTTCTTCATATTGTTTCTGTTGCCAAAAAAAAAGAAAAGCAAATGACACCCCCAGGGGGCTTAGCAACATGGAGAAGAGAAGAAAGGCATTGCAGGGAGACAAAACACAGATGAATTAGATTTAAAAGGGAAAGATGCCTCTGAAAGATAGCTGAGTAAAAGAAGAAGAAAGGCATGTTCCTTTTTCAGTACCATATGAATGCCTTAGGATAGGTGATTTATGTTTTCTAATTTAAAAAAAAAAAAAGGTTGATCTGAATGCTTTATATAGCCTGTAGTCATTAAAGCAGAACGGCAGCACCACACACCTACAATGTCCTCCTTTACTCCTGGAGGTTTTAGTCACCAAGGACTATGATGTAGACAGTCCCAGTAGCACCACAATATTTGATTTGTTTTGCCTCACAGAGCAGTAGGAGGTAGGGGAACAGTCAGGGAATGTCAATAGTATTGGGTCCAAGTTAACACTGAGTGGAGATTTTTGGAATTTCCTGACTTTTGCATACTTGATTTCTCAATATCTGTGATGCACTGACAGTAGTTCTTACAATAAACCTATGGAATTCAGTGGAATTTCCCCTGTAAGGCAAATGGAGTTAAAGTGGCCACAAGTGCATGTATATGTGTTTGTGAGAGGCTGAAAGAGATACACAACCATGTGTGATTGTACATCAATGTTAACTGGCATTTGTTTGGTGTTGTAACATGACTTTGGACTAATTCTTCAGATGAAACACTTTGTTAAATTGGGGTTAAAGGTGAAAATACAGATCAGTGTAAAGAATGTTCAAGTATTAAAAATATCCCCCCGAAACCCTGAAAACTAAACCAGACATTAGGGAACTAAAAATTTCAGAGTTAAGGCAAAATTTAAAAAGAAACACAAATATTTGAAAACAAAACATCACCACTGTGTGGAGAGTTGACACAATACCTGTACATCGCTGACATCCTACTCAGGTTTAATTCTGAGAACTTCAGTTATGCAGTCTCTGTGTTAATGCAGGAGTGAATTTCATCATCATTACCTATTTAATTAGATGTTTGGTTTTGTAGTCAAATTTTTTTTTATGAGGGCTTGAATCCCACTGACATAGGCTGCAGAAATCTGCAATTTGGTTAAGCTTCTTTACTTTTAGAATGACCATACTTCTGGTAAAAAAAAAAAAAAAAAAATATAGGTGACTTACCAGTAACTGTCCTTCTTCATGATGGGCTGCTCAGATTCATTCAGTAATAGCATTCATTCAGTATCTGTGCCGCAGCACACGATTGGCTAGAAACCTTTTTGTCCTAGTTTCTCAGAAGAGGGCTGGCGGCTACCACCCCTTCGCCACCCCATAGCCACCGCCCAGCCCCTCCTCAGTCCCTAGAAGTCGCCAACTCTGAGTAGCGGGGACAGTGGAAGGGTTGTGAATCCAAGCAGCCCATCTCAAAGAAGGATGGTTACTGGTAAGTCACCCACCATTCTTCTTTGAGCGCTGCTCGGATACATTCAATAATAGGTGACTGCTAGCTGTGCTGATGGATGGTGGGCGGAGTTTGTTCTTTCACGCCTTCAGCACTGCTGTTCCCCTTAAGGGCCAGTAACCCAGGTGGAGAAGATCTGCAAGAAGTACGTAAAGTACCGCCATAAGGTCCCGTGGCCCAGGTAAAGGGAAGCCATCAGGTAGGACAGCCTGGCCTAAGAGGAGAAAAATGAAGGCTTACATTTCTCGATTGCTACCTGTTGTGCAACAACAAGAGTCGTGGCAGCCTAAAGTCACCTTATCATGTGGAAAATGAAAACGCAGCTACCGATTCAAGATCAGAGAGATGCCTTCATGTGAGGACATGAGCAGTTGATTGTACACACCTGTCAAGGCATGTGGATTGAAGAAATTTTCTGGCCTTCAGACTATGGTAAGTCCCTTAGCAGGTGACAGGGAGTTAATGTGACACCAGAGAAAACTCAGCCTGCTAGTGGCGCATACATAAAGGCAGAAAGGGGAAGGGAAAAGGGAAATGGGGATAAAACCCCTTGCTAGTCCGGCCAAGGAAGCAAGACACAAGGAGGTATGAAGACAATATATGACCACCTAATAAGAGGTGGTTCCCCAGTAGTCCACCTTGGCTGGCATAGAGTGCCAAAGGTGCCCCTTCATGTAGGCATGGTTCTCAACATGCAAAGAGGCAAGGGAATGCAGGGTCATGAAAATCAAATGCGCCACAGGGTAAGAAGTTGGATTTCCACTTTAGGGGGAGAACAGGAAGGAGACCTTTAAGGTCAGCTCCATAGATAAAAGTTAGGGGTAAAGGTATGTCACCACGGTAGGGTGCACCCCCCCCATCTTTCTTTTCCTTTTTTTTTTTTTTAACCAGGGATGCAGCAACTGGAGAAGGGTGTAGGAAAGACGACCATTGACAAAGGTCAAAATCCCCTTGACGCCTATGGCACATATGTTTCCACATAGCATGTGGCAGAGGATGAGCCAGGAGAGATAATGAATCTCTGGGCCTGGGGAAAAGACTCTTGAAGAGTGGTAGAGTCTGGTGGAAGATCAGTTACTCCCTCCATTAATTACCACAGAGTGAGAAGGGAAACAACTGAGGGTGACCCTGGCACTATGAGTATGCCAAGGGCATTAGGTTAACAATGAAGGGGAAAGGAAAAAGGGGAAGGGTCTGTCAACCATACCCACCATGGATGGACAAACCTGGGGAAAAAGGAAGAAACCCTGACCAGGAAAGGAGGTGAGGAGAAATGGCCCACCGACTGTGCTAACCCATAGCTGGGATAAAGTATCACTGTCAAACAATGGCTTACTCATGACCTTCGAGGAAACAGTTAGTAAATGGGGTAGCAGTGGCATAAGACCAGTGGGGCCCTCTGAACCACGAAATGGTTTCAGGGGTGAGCTGGGGAATGATCAAATCTGTACATAAGCAAGAACTCATTCCTATGTCAGAAAAAGAGGAGCTGCCTAAGGAACTACCTAGGTCTAATTATGGAGAACCTGGCGGACTCCCGAGTAACACTAAATTTGTTCCGTCAGTGGACAGAACAAGGCTAGCTCACCGATGCATTCCTGCACCTTTAGGAGGGCTTTGAGGGCCCTTGGGTCACTTCCTTTAATTCCTAATCCATTGTAGTAATATACAGCCTGTCCTGTACCCAACAGTTTGAGGTTGTGTAGTTAGTGAAGCAAAGAGGATTTCGTTCCCACAGAAGGGGTTGAGGCTTCCTCTTCTAGGTGGGAAGAAAGGGGGAGGCAGACAAGCAGTTCTGCGGTGGTGAGAAGTCCTCAAGTGTGCTAGCACAAGAGACTGGTGTCAGCCTGACCAGGGAAGAAGGGGTACAACTGCGTTGGAGGGTTGTCCACCTATGAGGCCCCTACCCAAAGGATAAAGAGAGCATGTGCACCCGGGGGACTTCCTGCTAGGATGAATATCAGCTACTGTTTTGTCAGTCCTTGATTAGAATCCCTAGGGCAGGTGTAACAAAGTTGGCAGGGCCTCACAAATCTGAGGTGAAAAACCCTGGCCAGCCTAGAAAAGGGGAGAAGAAGTAAGAGTACAAGGGTCGTCCCTAGGATAGGCCGGTTAGTAGGGAATGTTTTTGTTTCCCTTATTATTATTATTATTTCTGAACAGGTGGGGATCACCCAGGGCACAAACAATATCAGTGTCCAGTGCCCATGACTCCTGAGCCGGGGGGGGGGCGGGTAGTATCTTCGGGAGGGAGAGAAAGCCAACCTTCAAGGAGGTACCACATAGGGAAGCGTCCTGGACCTCACATAACCATAGGATGGGAGGGAAAGGTCAAAGTACCCAGTACAGGGCTCAGAACCACAACCATGAGATCAGAAGTCTGCTTTTCTTACCAGCTGACCATGGAGGCTGGAAGGACACCCTGAGGAAAAATGGGGGTGGGGGTTGAAACCGTCAGGAGATGGGTCCCGGACAGTCATTCAGGGGGTGTGGAAGTGCCAAGAATTTGGTCCTACCGTCTTCATGCAGACAACCCCTCATGTGGGATAGTGACAGCGCATTCTGTTGTAGGGCAGAGGAGGGTAGGTGAGAGGAGGGTTCCTCCAGCCCTGACCCCAGAGAACTCTGAACCGAAGAATAGCTTCTTTCAAGAAATAGGATGGGTACCCATGTGTTACGCTTTGCATGGCTTTGAAGGAAGAAAAGCAGGAACTGCCACTGGTTGTGGGGAAGCGGGGAGGTGGGCGTTCCCCTGCAGATAGGAATTCTTAGGGATCCCAACAGGACCACTGGGTGATTCTTGGGAGAGAGAGAAGTAATACTCCGCATTGGGATCCTTATCTCGAAGGCCTCACTCAAGGAGGGTGGGTTTTTCTCCTGGTACTCCCACTGCCAAGACAGGAAATAGTTGGTAACCCTGGTTTGATGTTAGGGCCGCTGGCCCATCAACTAGGGGAGTGATAGGATTTCAAATCTCGCAATTCAGCAAGGCGTAAAAGGGATGTTGAAAAAAAACCCTTACAGGCTAGGGGGGATGGATAATGGGCCAGGAAGGCAGTAGGCCCAAGTATTTTACGTCCCCCGGGGGGTCCTGGGTGCTACAGAACATGGCATCCGTATTGGCTGCGAAGAGAGACTTGCCTCTAAAAGAAAGGTTGAGTATGAACTGCTGGGAGGAGGGAGGCCCCCTAGCCTCCCTGAGCCAGCCCACCCACTGAAGGGCCACAGCTGAGGCCACGCTGTGGGACGCTATGTCTATGGCATCCCAAGCCAATAGCAGCAGGTGTTGGGATGTGATTCTGCCCTCCTCAAGGAGGGCATCATAATCTCCCCTGTTCTCTTTTGGGGAATAGGTGCCTAAATTTGTTCATAGGCTCCCACATGTCCATTATATATCGGGCTACCAGGGCCTGGTTATTGGCTATCCACAGCTGGAAGGTAGAGGAAGAGTAGGCCTTCCACGCCAGGAGATCTAACTCCCTCACATCTCTTGATGTCAGTAGAGGGTCTCAGGAATCCTGCCCTGGGCCTAATGCTGCTTCCACCACCTCTAGAGACGGTGTCAGATGGTGGCTGAGGAACGGAAAATCTGTCACTGAGATCTGGTATTTATGGCCTACCATGTCCGATACAGGGACGATGGACCCAGGGGTTTGCCAGCGTGACATGGCAAGGTCTCACACACTAGGGTGAAGGGGAATTGTTATAGGCTCAGCAGAGGTGAACACCAGGCCAAATAAGATGTCAGTCGGCCCTGTGGTGGATTGAGCCTCCAACCCCACATGAGCAGAAACACGGCAAAGGAGGTCGAAGTTCGCCATGAGATCCCCAGTGTAGGAATGGGGCATAAGATTCATGGCTCTGTCCAGTGCCGAAGGAGCTGGTGCCAAGCTGAGCGAAGTGGTACCGCAGGGACTCATTGGAGTCTCTTGGGGAGACCATTCATGAGGCCGGTACCTATAGGGGGTCGATAGCAAAGGGCCTGGATGAGGCCATTTACTCCCCTTTGAGACAACCTCCTCCAGGCTCGGCAGCTGGGAAGCCTCCCGGGACCGTGTCTGCGGTGCCGGCAAAGGCAGGGAAATACGGTGCTGAAGAAAGGACTTGGCAGTACTGGGGCCCTCCTGCATGGCTGGCTCCAGTGTTGGGGAACTCGGCACCGAGATTGATGACAATGTCCAGTACTGCCTTTGGGGAGACTAGGCTCCTGAAGCCAGTTTACCCCATTTCTTGGGGGGCACTGGGGTGGGAGGTGCTGGCAGGAGGAGAAGCATCTTCGCTGCCTCAAAGGCCTCCAGGGTGGTAGGGACCAGCATCAAGACTGACACTGGTACTGAGCTAGTTTTCTTTCGCTCTCTGGGAGAACAGTGCCAGGAGGGCTCCGGTGCCAAACTGGCATGCGCTGCCGAAGGAAGCCTCTAAGCTTTGGGGGTAGGCTGCTGCACTTGCCCTGAGGCCAACGCACGGTACCTTTGCTCTCTGTCTTTGATGGCCTGTGGTTTGAAGGAACGACAGACAGAGCAAGTGGTGACCAGATGGGCTTCGCCCTGACACCGGAGGCACTTCTCATGTGGATTGTCCCACCGGAAGGCCTTGCCGCAGGCTGCACAAAGTTTAAACACAGGCATGGCAGGCGGCAGGAAGCAGCAATGTTCCTGCTCCAAGGTTGCACACTCACTAGAAATAGTGCTCTTCTGTTGAATGACATCCTTGTTCCCAGTTGAGCAAGAGACTCATACAAGGCAAGACAGGCTGCTTGCACAATCACAAGGAGCAGGCTGTTCTGAAAACCATTGCTGAGGGCGGAAAAAATGGAACTGAGGAAGGGCCGGGTGGCGGCTACATATACAGCCATGGGGTGGCCAGGGGGGCAGTGGCCACGAGCCCTCTTCTGACAGGCTGGGGCAAAAAGGTTTCCGACCAATCATGCACTGGGGCAGATACACCTATTACTGAATAAATCCAAGCAGTGCTCAAAGAAGAACAAGGAGTCGTGTGGCACTTAAAGACTAACAGATTTATTTTTCACATGAGCTTTTGTGGGAAAAAATCCCACTTTGTCAGATGGTTCGAAAATGGGGAAACTTACCGGAAGGAATGAAAATAAATGCAAGGGAGTATAAAATATAGGATCAGGTCATACAGTACCAGCAAATCAGAGCAGTTGTTTAGGTTCAAACCCTGGGAAGGCTGAAGTCAAATTACCTTTTGTAATGGGAAAAGAACCCATAGGCTCAATTTAATCCTGCTTTCAGACAATTTAATTTGCATATTAATTCCGGTCAGGGGCGTCGCTGGCTGGGGGAGGGACCTAGGGCACCGGCCCAGGCCCCGCCCCTGGCCCGCTGGCCATGCCCCCAACCACCAGGCCACGCCCTCTGGCCAGGGACCTGCATCCCCGGCTGGGATTGGGGCCGCCACCAGTGCACATGGCCGGGCCCGGGACTGCCCGCCACAGCCCCGAGCGGCCGGGCCCCAGATCCCTGGCCGGGGATGGGACTGGAAGAGGCCACAGGAGGCTGGGCCCCACATCTCTGGATGGGGATGGGGCCGCCGCGGCTGCCGGCAGCCGGGCCCCGAATATCCCGTGCTAGGCTTTGGGGCACGTTCCCCGTGGTGCACAGTGCCAGCAACGCCCCTGATTCCAGTTCAGCTATTTCTCTTTGAAGTCTTGATGTCCCACTGACATCTCCAAGTACAATTTCAAAAGGATAGCCGTGTTAGTCTTGTCCAGTAAAAAGCAACAAGGAGTTGTGTAGCACTTTAAGACTAACAGATTTATTTTTTGCATGAGCTTTTGTGGGAGAAGATCCCACTTCCTCAGATGCTTTGAAGATGGGTGAACTTACAGAAAGGAATGAAACTAAATGCCATTAACAAATCATTTATAGAGTGATTAGAAAGATGGAAGTGCTCAGCAACTTTTTTGTTTGTTTTTTTGTTTTGTGATTTCTGATGTCAGTTTTGTGTTCATTTATTCTTTTGTGCAGGGATCATCCAATTTGTCCAATGTATAAGGTGTTGAGGCATTTCTGGCACATGATGGCATAGATTACATTAGTAGATGACCAGGTAAAGGAGCCTTTAATGGAGTAGCTGGCTTGATTAGGACCTATGATGGTATCTATTGTGCAGATACGTGGGTAGACTTGGCAGCGTGGTTTGTTGCAGGTGTGTGTGCCTGCCTTAATGTTTCTGTTGTTAGATCTGCAGTTGCTGCTGAGTATCTGTTTAAGGTTGGGTGGCTGTCTGTAAACGAGGAAAGGTCCGTCTCCCAAGGCTTGAGAGAGAGAGGGATCATCTTTTAGAATAGGCTGTAGGTCCTTAATGATCTGTTGCAGAGGTCTGACTTCAGGGTTGTTGTATGTGGTGACTAGTAGCATTCTGTTGTTTTCTTAGTTGGGCCTCTCCTGCAGTAGATGACTTCAGGTACCCATCTAGCTTTGTCAATTTGTTTTCTTACTGCCCCAGGTGGGTACTATAGTTTTAAGAATGCTTGACAGAGATCCTCAAGATGTCTGTCTCTGTCTGAGGGATCAGAGCAGATACGGTTATAGCTTAGGGCTTGGCTGTAGACAATGGATCGTGTGGTGTGCTTAGGATGTAAGCTTGAGGGATGTAGGTAACTATACCGATCACTAGGTTTTTGATATAGGGTGGTGTTGGTGTGTTGCCTCTCATCTGCCCCTTCTTTTTTTAAATTAAGGTTTTTACAATTTTACTATCTTAAAATGAAAGGAGATAATAAATATATTAAGTTTAAATAGACACTAGTAAAGTAATGCACGCGAAAGAAAGACTCTTGGTTTTAAAGATTTTTCTGGAAACATGTATCTGTTGTTATTTTCCAGTGGTACCTCAAGGGCCGAAACAAGATTGGGATCCCATTGTACAAGATATTATACACAAACATAGCAAGAAAGTCCCTGTTCTAAAGAATTTATAGTTCCTGTAAAGTCTTACACTCATGCTTAACTTTATGCACTCTGAATAGTGACATGGAAGTCAATTGAAGTACTTACTGTATGTTAAGATAAGCACATGCAGAATCTTTTCCAGAATCAGCGCCTATATAAGACTGGCAAAGGGTAGCAGAGAATGCTTCGTCACCACTGATACATGCTGAATTAGACATTGGCAATAATAATTTGCCCTTTTTTTCTGTTCATTTGCAAACTTACTTTAATTTCTGCAAATAAATTCAGTATTCTTGAATATTTGCTGAATAGTTTGGATGAACCATTTTTATCCTCTCTGCTGTTGGTAGGGTATAGTTGGTCATCTAAGAATTTTGTCAGGTTTTTTTTATCTGCTTTGCCTGATTATATTTAACATTTTTTTCTTCTTGCACTAACTCTGGGGATATTCAGGGAGCTGCTAATTTTAATGTCTAAAGCTATGTTGTTTGGTTTTTGACTGCTTGATAAAGTGTTTTTCATCCTACAGACTATCATCTGAGATCCTCAAGGACCAACTGTACCTAGCAAGGTAAGAAGGCATATTGATGATGATGATGATGATGATGATGATTTAATATTTGTACTGCAGCAGCAACAGGAGGCCCCAGTTAGGAATCATGGCCTTATTGTGCTACGCACCGTTCACCTATATAATGAAAAGATGACCCCTGCCCTGAACAGCTTACAATCTAAGTGTATGACCAGACTATGGGTTTGATCCAGACATGGAGACTGGGGTGAGCACAAATTAACAATTAAATAAGGGAATAGATAAATAATTACTTTTTTGTACTTACTTTAATTAATGTGTTTATTGTAAGCTATGAACCATGTGAAATCTTGGGTCTTTAAAAGTATTTCAGCCAACCTGTTAATGGGGAAAGAAGATTCACACATGCCATTTGGGCTTTGTTAGCAGTGCCCTTTTTCCACACAGCATCCAGGTAAGGCAGCCATTTGGCTATCTTTCTTTGCTGGCAGGTTACTACAGATTAGTCCTTTACTGTACATGGGCTTCCATCAGTTGGGAGACCTCACATTTCTTCTCAATGTAGTACCAGCTCACCATATTTAACCTCCCTCTGTTGAAAATCTTCCAACCTAGTCAGGACTTTTTTTGTGGTGGTATGCATGGGGTACAAGGTACCAGCACCTTCATTTTCACAACAATGTTGACACATCCACTCAAATAAAATAATGTTATCATCTCAACCGACTCATTTTGCAGGAACAGCAAGATAACAAATATGCTTCTCACTATTTGCATGCATATGCTGACATGACGTGTGACTTCATCCCATCGCAACTGAGATGAGAATACCAATTTATGAGGTTGCATGTTTTCTAGTTTACTGTGTTTTGAACCCCAACATAAAAATGAAAAGATGATGAGTTTCTTTTCACCTTCCCTAAATAAGAAAGCCAGAAAGACTGAAGAAAAGAAAAGGAATTAACTTGCATCAGTGACAGTTTCTGTTGCTCATTCATCTGGTGTTCAAGGGCAATCTGACAATGACTGGCTTAGCTGCTGGACTGTTGATCAAAAAAATTACTTTTGCAAGAAGTACAATTGGCTGACTATTCAAAATAAGAAACTTGGCTGTATGTCATGTCAAAAAATTGGAACTCTTAGAGTGGAAAAAAAGGCAGGAATGAAAGTTTCTAAGAATGGGCCAACAATGAAATAACCTGTTTTGGCAAAAATTGACAGCAACAGTTTATGTCTTTGTCAAAAGGGAAAAGAAAAATCACTTTTTGATCACAAGGAAACCACAGGGCATAAAGAAGCATTAAAACTGCTTGCAGAAGCCAAGAAAGAGACCCTTGAGAATATGTGTTTAAAGACATTGTCTCACGAAAAAGTGATTACTGCAAAAATCTCTTTCTCACAGCATATAAGGTGCAAAAGAAAACCAAACATTTCATTATTTTGAATCTGAAATTGATTTACAAGAACTAGACAAAATTGACACAGGCTGGATTCTTCACTCAGTTAATGCATGTGTTAACATCATGAATCACATAGTGATGAAATGAAAAAGAATTGGCTAACAAACTGTATAGGTCAAAAAGTAAAATTTCATTGGTAATTGATGAGTCACCTATTCTGAGTAGAAAAAGCTACCCTAATAGTGTACATTCAAATTTGTGTTGCGGATAGTGGAATGAACTCACTGGTAAATTTATTTTTGGACTTGATCAAATTTTAAAGTGTTACTGCAAAAGGAATTTTTGATTCTTTATTCGATTGCTTTCAGTAGCATAGAATGACAGAAGACTACTTAAAAATTATTTAGTTTGTGTCATGTGTGATGTGTAGCTGTAATGTTGGGGAATAACAGTAGAGTTATGAAACTAATGGAGGAGAAATTTCCTTCTTTAATTGTGTGATACTGCACTAAACACAGATTAGATCTGTCAGTTGGTGACACAGTAAAATCAGTCTCAGGAACCAACAGATTTAGAGTGTTTATTGATAAACTTTGTTTTATATTATGCATTGCCTAAAAATAGCGAAGAACTGAAAGTGTGTGCAAACTTGCTGGAGATTCAACTCTTAAAATTTGGCTGAATTTTAAGCACACCATGGGTAGCATCCAGTTTTTGGACAGTTTCGGCTGTTTGGGAGAACCAGGAGGAAAAATGGCTCAGGAAAAGAGCCAAAGCCTGGGCTCAGTGCCCCCCACCTGGTCTCAATTGGGGGCCTGGGCTTGATCCAGTCTCCAGAGCCCCAGGCAGAGTACAGATCAGGTTCCTGCTGCCATCAGCCCAGCCCCAGCCCCAGACCTGTGGCCAGGGCCAGGGAAGACAGCTGCTGCCATGGGTGGCCCAGCCCTGAACTCCTGGCCAGGGACAGGGTCGGTGAAGACAGCTGCCACTGTGGACGGCCTGGACCTGTGTCCCTGGAACTTAGGGCACTAGCACTGGGACTCGGGGCATGAGCCCACCCTGTGTCCCATGCCAGTGACGCCACTGGGGAGAACTCTGAAGCTTCGGAGCAACATTTTGGAGACGAAAAGGATGATTCAATGAGGGACAAAAAAAGAGAAATTAACATGAGGGCTTACAGTGAAAAATTACAAGCATGGCATTGTTATTGGATGTAGGATTGATGTTAAGAAGCTCTCCAAGAATTGTCTGAATTGTGCTTGGACTTGCCAAAGCACGACATGGACCTGTACAAGGCAAATCAAATGATAAAAGCTCTTGTAGAAATTTTTCAAAAAGGACGAACAATCCCAGGGTGGTATTATGAAAATGCCACCAAAGTCTCGAAAAATCTCTACTGTCAGAAAGTTTCACTTCACAAGAAAGATTGCAGAAATGATCCTCCAATTGAGCCAGAAACTTTTTACAGAACCTTGAAAAAAATCAATGAAAAAAAGCTTGCTTGTTAGTAAAGATGCTGATATAACACAATAGGCACACGTGCTTGATAAAAAACAGCAACCTGAAGGTGTTACTGCTCAACTGGCGTTCAGTGAGATGGAAGTTAGAAAATTATTGCTCAGACTTCAACTAAATGAAAGAGATACAGCTCGGAGATTTCGTGAGTATCTGACTGAAAAGATGGTTCTGGAAAAATTGCTGTATTTGAAACATGCTCTGAGCATTATTCCCATTTCTTCAAGTGAATGTAAATGAGGATTTTCTCAAGTGAATCTGATTGTCAGCTCGACCAGAGCTTCACTGATGACAAAAACTGTTTCAACACTTTTGTTTATTAAAGTTGTTGGACTGTCCCTCCCATGCTTCAACCCTACAAAATACATGGAGTCATGGTTGCTCTGTAAACATCACTCAGCTGCAGACATCAACAGCAAGGAAAGAAGATGGACGAGAATTGAATTGGATGAGAGCCTGATGAAAATTTGGAATTTTCCATAAAACTCTATTTTTGTATATTTTCATGCATTGAGTCTTTAAGACAAAAAGTAATAAAACAGCATATATAAAGGTTTAACATTTTTATTTTTGATCTCAACTGTCTTTTTAAAAAGTTTATCACAAATTCAATAGTGAAGGGGTGAAAGGGTGCAGGAAAAAGAGGAGTGGGAGAGGCATTTTTCAAATTTACTATCAAGATATGAGTACTACCCCCCCCCTCCTTTTTTTAAACACAAAAAGCACTGAGCCTAGTTAACCTCAACAACAGTGTCACAAGAATGCTGCTGCTGCTGCTGTGTTTCTGAGCTGGCTGGGGTGGGGTGGAGGTCTTGATTTCTCTATAAAGTTACACCCCAAGCAGCTGCATAAAGCCCCAGTGGCCACTGTTCTCTAGTTTCAGTCCCTCTGACTCTAAATGTAATAAGAAGACTGTAAACTCCTAGGCCACTATGCTAATTGATTTATGAAACCTTCTCTCTGCCATAAGCACAACAGCCATATGAGGGAGAAATCAGAAGCACATTTAGAAAAATTTAGCAGAGCTTGCATGGAAATCAGTAAAGTATGGCTGAGCTCTTTAAGTTTTGGTGGGGATAGAGAACGTCTATGTGTATTTCCATTTGGCAAAAAGGGCCCTTATTCAGAAATAAGAAAAACTGAGAAATAGGCTTTATTCAGAAGTAAGAGAACCTGAAAAAACACAGAATGTATTTTATTATATGAGAATATGTATTGTATTATATATCTATATTATAAGAAAAATAGGCCCTTATTCAGAAACAAGCGAACCCAAGAAACCAATGTAGAGAGCATTTTAGTATATGGAATCTTAAAGTGACTAGCAGATGGAATCTGATACATGTGAGTTCAATGCATAAAAGAAATCACTTAAAGCTTGATATAAGAATGAACATTCATATAAAATTTGTCAGTGGAAAGCAGCATGCTTTTGTGTCAAAAGCACAGTATGGGAAGACAGACAGACAATCTAACTTCTATTCCTAGCTCCACCACAGCCTTTGCCTGTCACTTAGGTCAAATGTCTCAAATATGAACATCTGCAGTTGGGTCCCCAAATCTAGTTTTAGTTACTGAAACATGGGACCTGATTTTTCAGATGTGCTGAGAGCTCACACTTGCTATAGACTTCAGTGGTAATTGTGGGTGATCTGTGTAAAATGTAATAAAGATGATGAGGCGTTCAGTGAACTGGGATGCATTAAGGGTAGATGTCATGTTGATGCAGATCCTAGTGTTGTGCCAAAATACATGCACATGGAAAGTCCCATTGCCATTGAGAAATAAACCTCAGCTTGGCCAGAGGGTGACGGTAGAGACTATTGAGTGAATGCAGCAGTTGACAGGAGCCAGGAAAAGAAAGTTTATTTGTGTCTGCCCAGAACTCCTGAGTCACACTTCAATTACTCTCAGCTCCTCTGATAAATCCCCCCACTCTTACGTAGGTGCCTCTGCATGGACTCGTATCTGATGTTAGCCAGTAAGTTTAAAATGTTCCATTGCTGTTACTATTTTTAATAAACTTTATTATTGTACAGTAGTAGTGTGTGGGGACCTGTTGTGGTAGATAGTCTGTGAACAAGTAAGTTCCTTAGTTTCAAATGTATTTGTACAGTTCATAGCACTGTCAGATCTTGGCCTATGACTGTGGTCCATAGGTACCACCACAGCACAGATTACAGCAATTAGTTTCCTCACTAGCCAGTTTTCACAAACACACTTGCCCGTCAGTGGGAGAGCAGCTGGAAACACAAATGTGACATCACTGACATAGGATAATGTCACTGGGACCTGAGAGTTGTGGCAACATTTGGACATGGTGTGAGGAAAGACTATAGTTTAAAAATCACCATCAATAACACGGCAGTTTCCCGCCCTATCGGGTGACAGATGAAGAGTAATGGAAATGCAGCAAGAGGCATTTCCTCTGATCTGTGGCTGGCCTGTGATATCACACTATCACCGTTTTCATGTCATGTCTGTCAGGTTGCAGGTGACATATTGCAGACACAAATCAGGGCATCGCTTTCTCTTCACTTCATTGATATGTACGCAACTTGCTACACAATGCTACAGCCCCTAATGCCTTCTTTTGGACCTTAATCTGCTAGGGTGTGTTCACACACAGTTTTTAAATCGAAACAACCACCGATGTTTTGATTTAAAAAAATATTATGTCTGGACAACGTTTTGTTATTTCGAAATGAAGAGCCCCATCATTTTGAAGTAACGAACCTTATTTCAAAATAGTAAACCCTAGGAAGAAAGAGAAATAGCCGTTATGTTGAAACGGTTGTTTTGAAATAATGCTGTTTGGATGTGTTATTTTGAAATAACCATTATTTCGATTTAACACTTTTGCCCTTCTCCTTCCCAGGGTGCCTTCCTTTTTCTATACATTGTGTAGGGGCATGGCCCAGCGAGGGGGCCATGTTGCCACACCTCCCATGCTGCCTGTCTCCTGATTCGAAATAGCAAGTCCTGTGTCCAGACTTGCTATTTTGATTTGAGGTTTTTGCTTATTTCAATTTAAGTGAATTCAAAATAACGATTTGATTTCAAAATAACTTTTTTCGAATTAACTTATTTCAAAATAAGCCTTTACGTGTGAACATAGCCCTAGTGACAACTAAGCATGCCTTGATGGCTGCCCTGCCCTGGAGTCACAGTGCAGTACTTTGGAGCTATATGCAACATTTAAAAGGAAAAAAAGGCCACATTAACAGGACTAAGGATATTTGCATTAAAGCAGATGCCCTACATCACCCCATACAATCCTTTGACATCAATGGGTTTGTGCAAGCGTAACTGAACCTGTTGTCTTTATTCCTTAAAAATATATTTGCTTCTCATTTGAATCCATAATGCTTTGTTACATCCTGATCAGTTCCACCAGACAGGGATTTTGCTGCAAAAGATAAATCCAGCTCTGAACTTCTCTAGAGTGCAGAGGTTTGTGGCTCTGCAGGTTTGGTTTAGCTCATCTCTAATGTCTGAGTGGCAACTAAAATATTGGCATTTACCATCTGGAAATACTGTGATTAGCTCATCAGTATCACTGATTGTGCAGCTGTTCCCTGCTGTGACTGACACTGAGGGAGTTCTACAGCACATGCCAGCATTTCAATGGTGAGCGCTGCACCTGGGACATCACAAATGCAGGGTTATAACTCCAGGTAAGAAACAGGAATCAGAAAAGAGAGCAGAATCAAAGACCCTAGCTTCATGTATATAACCTTGCCAAAACAAAGCCCTCCCTTGCTCTCTGCTGCAGATGGGCTGAAATAGCAGCTGTGGTCCTTCTCAGCTCACTGTGTGGGGTGCTGGAGCTAAGCAATTTAGGTAAATGCAGCTCTAGCTATGCTGTCTGTACTGGTCATGTGGGGCTTCCACAGGGATCGTTTCTGTATCACAGAGGAGTGGGCTGGACCATTGTGCACAGGCTACTGTATTTTTGTTCTGGATCAAGGCTTTCTAGGATACACTTTGCTATGACTTTTCTGTAATAACCACGTATAGGAAAATACGCTGACCCCAATGTATGATTTTGCACTTTGAATAAAGCATTATGTGCTCCTGTATCTTATCCACAAGCTCTTCCATTCAGTACTTGTTTATGTCACAGGTCTCCAATATGATCTTTCCTTTTCAACAAAAAAAACAGTTTGGTGGCACTTAAAGACTAACAAATTTATTTATTGTATGAGCTTTTGTGGGAGACAATCCCACTTCGTTAGATGCTAGTTTCATTACATATAGCTGTGAATTGCACCTACTGCACACTTCTGCAGCATTTACAGAGTGATGATCTAAACCCCTGTGATGTCAATAGCCTTTCTGTTAACTTCAGTGAGTTTTGCAAAAGGCCTTGTAGTTTGGTTCCTGCAAACCAACTTTGCTTCATTGACTTTAAAGCAGCAAACCCACTTTACATCGGGCCCTGTGAGGCCAGCTGTCTCTTGTGAGAGTATCATGCTCCTGATTTTTAAGTGAGATGGGTGTACAAAGCCCACTCTGTACCTCAAGGGATAAGACAGGGCTCAACAAGTCCTAGGTACCAGGTTGCCACGGTGCACAGTATTTTGCCTCAAGCATAGCTGTGTAGCAGTAGCCAAGGAAGCAAATGCCCCCTGGCACCTCAAAAAAGAGCCAGCAGCACTGAAAGTATCAGCCGCCTCTCTTCCCACGGGCCCCACGCCCCACACAAAGCGGAAAGTGCCCCTAGAAGTGGCTTTTTTCAGCAACCACAATAGTTTTTTGGTGAGGAGGGGCCACATGCACTCCACACCATTGCTGAAAAGTGGCAGTGGTCTTTTACCGGGGGGAGCCCCTTCACTGCCACACACCTAGGCACCTCTGTTTCGGTTCTGGCCCCTGGGTATACAGCAGATTTGTCGAGACCTGAGATAAGAAGTTACTGCCACCCCTGCCCTTTACATCAGGAGTAAGGAAGAGTTCAAAAGGGGAGAAGTCCGTAGGAGGCAGCTCCAAAAGCAGGACAGAGCGTTGATCTTTCCGCGGCTGAGGGGTCAGGCCTTGTGAAAGACAACAGAGGCTGCTTCCTTTACTGGGGAGGGTCCAAGTTCCCTGAAATGATGGCAGGCTCTTTGTCGGCAGTCATGGGGCTTCCCCAGGGCCCCTCTGAAGGAAGTAGCACCAGTAACTTGTCTGTCTGGGCTGCCTATTGGTTTCCTTTTCTTTTTTCAGTGTCTTTGCTCTTTTGTTTCTTCCTTCCTACCCAGGAACGGGTAAACTCCAGAGGAATTCAGCCCTAGGCTGAGATTCTGCTCCTG
Organism: Podocnemis expansa; assembly: GCA_007922195.1. NCBI lineage: Eukaryota > Metazoa > Chordata > Testudines > Podocnemididae > Podocnemis > Podocnemis expansa. Next base: position 20,259,866 of record ML681995.1, on the reverse strand, counting down.
GGTGACCAGCTGCCCTAGCTGGGGGGACTGGCATCTGAGTGAAAGCACAGTCTTGCCACACCCCATGGGGATGATGCAGAAGGACTACAGTAGGATGGTGATATTAAAGGCATTGTGAATGTGCAAGTGATGTAGCCAAAGCTGATTGGAAAATGTAGTTTTTTTCATGGAAAGTTTTGACAACAATGGAATAAATTGCCTTTTCTCCAAATTGTCAAAGGAGAACACCTCTTTGATAAACATTTCATCTAGCCCCCCTCCCCAACCCAAAAACTGAAAAAACTATTTTAGCCAAAAAGCAAACTTATTTTAATTCCAAAAAGCTGCTATGGAGCCTCAGGGAAGATATAGTTCAGATGCCTGATGCTCCTGTTCTGCCTGATAGGCCAGATTCCCTACTCAGACTGTGTCCCGTGAGGTGCTATAGCATCCCCTCTTGGAGCAGGGTGGCAGTTCATAATGGGAGTCTCTAGCCGTGTGCAGATCTAGTCCATCGTGGCTGCCTAGCTCATAAAAGAGAATGGAGAGACAAAGCAACTAACTAAGTACAACTCCAATGAGATTTTCCAGACTGAAATATTTCAGTTTTTGGATGTTTGGGGGGGAAGGAGAGGTCTGACAAAAAAAATCAAAATTATCTGCTGAAAGCAGACACTTTTTAAGAACATTTTAGTTTAATTGAAATTCTAATTTTCTGTTGGAAAAACAGTTTTGATGGAAAAATTTTGACAAACCCTTATCAGCTGTATAATAAAAGGAAAATATAGCTCCATTTGAATTTGTTGTACTGTTTTGCTTGTCAAATTTACCTCCAGTATAGGAAAAATCCAACTGACCTGAATGGGCTGAGTTTTGCCCCATAGTTTTGTGTGGTTTGCTGTCATTTACACTATCCAGGTGTCAGCCAGAGCTGTGCAAAATGTTCAGGGCTCAGCATGAAAGCTTGTGGGTTTCTGCGGTAGTTACAACCTTCAGACTTAAACCAGGTTTTTCAGAGCGTCCCCTGTTTTTTTCCAAACAACTCTCATCTTCAACCTCACAAACTCACTAAATCAAACATGTCTTGAATGCTATTTATTCCTAAAGAGTAACAGATAAGGTATCTACAGAAAGCTTGTAACTTGTCAAGGTTCATCAGCATTGTGAGACATAGGTATGAGTAATAGTTAAGGAATACTTTATTTATGTAGAAATAGATGCTCTATAGGCTTAGAGTAAAAGTTAGTCAGCTAAGGATAATATGTCACAGTGATGGCCCATTCATACAGGAAGGAGTTGTCACCCTGCCCTGTTTAGCTGATGATGCAGTCCTAAATTTAGTTATCATGGCCTCTCTGTCTGCTCTGTCCCAAGACTTTCAATGGAAAACCATGAGGGACAACTACAAACAAACAAGGAGTCCTGTGGCACTTAGAAAGACTAATGAATATATTTATTGCATGAGCTTTTGTGGGAGAATATCCCACTTCTTCCATGAGAGGCCATGCAATAAATATATTTGTTAGTCTTTAAGTGCCACAGGACTCCCTGTTTGTGTAAGGCAGGCTTAGAAGCTGTGCTTAACAGCTTCTGAAGGGAGGCAACTAATCTGCATGGGTCCTGTATTAGCATGAACACAAAGAGCACAATTAGGTATTAGCACACTAGGTGCAGGACATAGTGGGTAATGGTATTTGGGGTTAATCTGATCACAAATCTGTCCATATCTAATTCTACTGAAGGAAAATATAAAATACTGTCTTTTTGTGAATTGCTACTCCCTGTTTGTTTCAAATCTGCCTGGGTTAGTTAAAGGGTAAAAAATACCCTTAGTTAAAAAGAGGCTTGTAGGAAAGGTGACTGCATGTTTCAGGGGGTGTGTTCACACAGCAGTCTTATTTCAAAACAACAGAGGTTGTTTCGAAATAAGAAAGGCCATGTTCACATGACGCACCGTTGTTTCAAAACAACTTAAACCCCATGTGGGGATGAAACAATGCCGTCTGAACATGTTGTTTCGAAACAATGGTGACAAACTGTTAATTCGAATTAACTTATTTTGAAATAAGGCATTATTTTGATACAACTTATATCGAAATAACCCCCTGTGTGCGAGCATAGCCAGGGTGAAAGAAGTAGAAAGACGGGGGGGGGGGGGGAGTTGAGGCTATTTTGGTTTTTTTCTCCTATTGCTTTCCCTATCTAATGATACTTATGGCTAGGCTTCTGCTGAGGCCTTTGTCATTTAGCTAGTGATAGCAGTTTGCAGCTATTTAAGAGCTGGAGTCACTAGGGAGAGAAGCAAAGTCTCTCTGCTAAAAGTCACTGGAGAGAAAATCCTCTCTCTGGGCTGAGATCACTGAAGGGGAACTAGCAGATGAGCTGGGTGGTGTGAGTGACTGGTGAGTGGAGCTGGTGGACAGTGGATGGAGCTAAGGGATGGTGCTACTGGATGGAGTGAGTGACCAGTCAATGGCATTGGTAGACAGCTAGCGTGAAAGACACTCCCTACATACTCTAGGGTTGGTTGGGAGCCTAGTTAGCACTGATTCTCCAGATTGGTGCTGATTATGCTAGTGAGTTTACCTTGTATGTTCTGTTATGCGGTGTGGGTTGTTGTGAACTTTGCTCTGTACTGATTTGCTAGATCAGCGCTCATTTCTGTTATTTGGCCTTTTACACTCTGTTTTACTACTGTTAAAAGTTCTGTTTACTACACTCAGACTCGTGCTTGCAAGTGGGGAAGCCTTACCCCTTTGGGGTGCCCAGGGAACAGTGCAGGATTTCCCAGAAATCTTGGTGGGGACTCGAGCTGGTTGTTGGTGCTACATTATTGGGAAAGCCCTAGATATAGAACCTGGCCCTTGTTCTGCCAGCCCACCCTGGCAGAAGGGTTACATTTGTTTTTACTGAACTAGACTAACACAGCTGCCCCTTTGGCTCTTAACTACAAACAACTGAACCTACTTGGAAATGAAAAGGGAACATTTCAGTGGTGGACAGGGAATTGCCCAGCCTATGAAGAAAAACAAAAGACTGTTTGGTCTAACAGAGGTGAGGAGATGCACGCTGTATCTTATCACAGGGGAAATAGAGTTGTTCTAAAGAAAACTGGATCCTGGTGTCCATGAAGCCAGTCAGCTCTGCAACACAATGAACTTTGTGGGGGAAACCCACTTTTTTTGACAGGAAAGGTAACTACTCAGAAGAGTAAACCCAAGTTTGCATTTATGATTTGTTTTGCATTGTAACCATTTCTACCACTCTCTTGCTTTCTAGTTGGATCTCTTTTTTTTCTTAAACAAACCTGCTTTGGTTTTATAGAGCTGTGCAGTTTACCGGAGCGGCAGAATAAGGTAAAACTGGTTAACCCTTCACCTTTGGAAGCTGAGGATGTGGGATTTCTGTCATAACCAATGTCATGGCTGGATATCACAGGGGACAGTCACAGCTTCAAAGGGACTCAAGGATTGAGGTGCATGTATTGCAAACCAGCAAGGTGATAGCAGGGCTGAAAGAGCCTGGGGCAGGTACTTGGGCAGAGCAACACCTACTTGCCACATGCACACTGGAGGTGGGGATAAAATGGCAACTTATGGTCCTGCATACCCAGCGTCTCTAAGTAAAATGAACCTTTTCAAGGAGCATCAGAACAGCCCAGCTATCCTTGATGACGGGGGTGGCACTCCTCCTACCAGCCACATGATGAGTGAGTAATTCTGGGCTTCATTTCCCAAAATAGTTTAATATGAAATTGTAGTAAACTGTGCTGCTCAGGGAAGGCTCCTGCTGCAAACCTTCAGCTAAAGCTTTATCATAATATTTATCTTTTCTGTGACAGCTCTGCAGTGTCTTGGCAAACGAAAAAGCACTGGGCCAAACTGATCCCTGATGCAACTCTGCTGGTTGATCTTTTTCCCCTTCAGCTTTTAATTTGCTCCAGCTGCTCAGAAGGGATGTGTGCGTGCCTGTGGAAGAGGAGGGGCAATTTCCTAGTAGCAGATTGATAATTTATATGTCCTCTGGCACACAGGCCACTTCTGTCAAAGTGAAATCTTGTGTGTCCCCTGCTGGACATCTGTCATCTGTAATCATGTGGCTCAGTCTCTCAGAAGAGCCCTTCCAGGCCACATGCAACAGAGGTCCAAGTCTGCTCTGACAACGATATGGTTTGGCACAGTGACGGGATCAATCACACTCCCTGTGTGAGCATCAAGAAACCCTACCAGTCAGTAAGAGTTGTCAATGTGGAAATGACTTGAACAGGTCTGAGGAAGTCAGATACCACCTTAATGGCCTAGTAGCTATCACAATGTGACAAGTATAATTCTTATGGATAATGGAAGGTCCTATTTTTATGTAGTAGTTGAGGCTATGCTAAACAGGGCACATGGGGTAAAGAGACCCTTTCTTTCCATCTGTAAATTAATTCTGGGGCAAAAAACTGGCCACGCTGAACACAAGGGCAAAACTCTCAGGGTATGTCTACTTTTAAACTTTAAATCAAAATGATGATTATTTTGATTTGAAGTAGTGCATCTCTACACTAGGTTTCCTTATTTTGAAATGAGGAGCTCCATCATTTCAAAATATGAGCAGTCACTTTGATATAATAAAACCTCACTTTATATCAAAATGGTTAGATCAAAAGTATTATTTTGAAATAACACAGTGTAGCTGCATTATTTTGCTTTATCACTTTTTGCCCTTCTCTTTCCCAGGGTGCCATCCTCTTTCTGTAATTGGGTGGGTGCATGGCTCTTCTTGGGGGCCATCTTGCCACACCTCCCATGGTGCCGCTCTCCTAAATCAAACTGGCAAGTCCTATCCATGGACATGCTGGTTCGATTTGGGTTTCTAGTGGGGACTTGTTAAATTGATTTAATGATTTTTATTTCAATTCAATTAGATTGATTTAAGTTAAATTGATTTAGCAATCTAAGTGTAGACATAGCCTCATTGACTTAAGTGGGACCAGGATTTTCCTTTTTAGTGTTGTCAGAGATAAAGAAAACACAGGTAACAGGTCTGTACAAGAAATAACGAACTTCTTGTTTTATTACATGCTCCATGGTGGTCTTGGAATACAAGAGCTGAGACCTTGAATTGTACTGTGTTCCACAGAGCATATACATTTGAGCACTAGGTTAGTAGTTTTGCAATGACCTTAGAGGGGCAGCTGCAATTTGCAGTAGCTGGAGCTCTTTCAAGGGGTGTGGCCTACCTCCTAGGTCTAATGAACTGTACTAATCAAGGCTGGAGGTTGTGAGTCAATAATCTATAGCTAGATCTGGTTTCCAGTGAGCAAGAGGGGATAAATTCTTGCTTATTCAAAGACAGTAGTGTGACTGGTTGCCACCACAGCTGTTTGGGTAACCACTAGCATACAAGAGTCCTAACAGATCTCAAAGCTGTGAGAGCAGCTGTCCTTCAGAGGTTCTAATTAGTGACCTGATATAGGGATCTCAGCCTAGATGTAGCTGCCAGCTGTGAAAATCTTGATCTGTGTCAAAAATTGAAGATGTAGACACTGCCCCGAGCACTAATTTATGGAAGTTATCTGAACCTCTCGAATTTCATTTGATGCAGATCTCTCAGAAGATGACAAATATTGCTCTATCAGCTTGTCCAACAGAACTCTCTTCTGAATGGGCTGGGCTGGTGGATGCTATTGCTCTGAGGGTTTGTCTACACAAGGAAGCTATAGTGAAATCAACCACAGTGTTAATTTTAAATGCAATAGCTATTCTGCATTAGCTCCCTGCATGGGCAGTCTTATGCTACACTGAGTGCCTTTTATGTGGCTTAGGTTAATCCTCTTCCAAAGTAGTGAATAATTCCAGGATATTTCCCCCTGTAGACAAACTTTTCCATGACAGCAATGTATTTCTTCCAAACTCCTTGACCATGTTTGATGGGAAAAAGGAAAAGAGATGCAGATGGCTGGAAATCTAATCAGTCCATATCTCTAAATACCAAACAGCTAAGAAGCCCTGGGAAGGTTACATTAGACCTATCTTGGATCAAGAGCAATGGAACAAAGTTCTAAAACATTATATCCAGCTAAAGATACAACTGGTTGATGTTAAAAACCTGTGTGAAGGAAGCTGTAAATGAAATCACTATTCACTTTTGAGATTTGCATCACTGGGGCTAAATATTCCTTCAATGGATTTTCAGTTCATAAGCAAACTACAAACTGTGGGCCAAATTCTATCCTTGCTGTCTATTTGACACTCCCTTTGAAGTCTGGAATTGTTGAAATGCAGTCACATGTTGAGGTGAACTGTAACAATTGTTTTAATAGTTCATAGTCATTTAGGACAGAATGTGAGGCAGAGTACAATGTGCCTGAAATCACAAGGGGAGTCTAGTATGGCCAGAACACTTTACTAGCCCAGCTTTGCAGAAAGCCCAGGATACAAGCAGTCATGCTCCTGTCTCCTGGATGACTGGCCCTAAGAGCTGTTCTGCTCATTCATTACAGACTTGGCCCAGCAAATGAGCCTCTATTCTATGCCAAGCAGAGCAAAGATACTAAACTTCAGTTGGCTGATGCTTTGTACAGCTCCACCCTAGCACCAGGCCTGGCAATTGCTCCAGCGTATGCTAGTTGAGTTAGTAGAAAGCATCAGGGTTCTTTCCCTCCTCCCTCCATGTGCTCTGTTTCCTGGCTCCCCTCCACCACTGTGTTGTGTCCCCCAGTGCACCCCTCCAGCACTGTGCCCCTTCCCCTCATGGCAACATCAAGGCTAGGGTGAAGAGGCGAGACAGCATGGCTTAGAGTATGAGCCGCAGAATGGAGATCTCTAGTAGGAGAATATTACACTTCCAAGGAAGAGAGAATATCTTTCCTTCCCAGTCTTTAGGGAAACAAATTATTGTGTGTGATGCAAGACCAGATTAAGGCAGAGACTTTAGGGACTGCAGCCCTGTGCCAAGCCTAAAGGGGGCCTTACCACCCTGCAAAAATCCAGCCAGGCCAGCCTGAGTGGTACACTGTCACCACCCTCCATCAGCCTGCCCAGCCCTGGCTGGTCTGCTCCAGGCCAGCCAAGTCAGGGTTGGGGCAGAAGTGTTGTAGACTACAGCCTCGGGATAGAGGCCCCACTCCCACCCCCTGGTGACTGGACACCCAGCCTCAGCCCCAGCTCGGCTACAGGCCCGGGCAAATTCCCCCCCAGTACCTCTCTCAGCTCCTACCCCACCCCACCTGCAGGGCCCCTTTCAGTCCCAGATCCACCCCAGTGCTGACAGGGTTGGGTTGGGCTGCCCCCAGCTTTGATGCCGCCACAATGGAAGGGGCCCACAACAGTTAGCAGTTGCATGCCCTACCCCAGGGCCTTGATCCAGCCCTGATGTGACAGGGGGAAGTAGGGGATGACATTCCCACCATGATTATGCCTATGGTGCCAGACACTGGATAAGGATAGATCATTTATCTAATTGCTGTATCACAACCTATTCAAGGACACTTCATGGAAAAATAGTTAAAGCTGAGTTTTCTAGCTGTGAGAAAGAGTGGTGTTTTGAAACCAAAAGACACTTTAGGAAACATGTTCATTAAGAAATTTTGCCTGATGGGTGACTCAGGATTTTCTGGGAGATGTGGTTGGTTTTGGAATGTAAGAAATGTGTTATAATAAAACACTATGAAATATTAAGGAAGAAATATCCCTGAATTAAGCAATGGCACTAGTCCTAAAAAACTAATCTGGAAACTGAAATAAATTTTTTCAGCATACTTGGTCAAAATATATGGTTAACCACAATATTACCAACCCGGAGCATTCAAACCTTGCAAGTCAGGCCTAGGAAAAAAATAGTAAGTTAAGGTCTTTATATTTTCTTTTTGGGGTTTTGAGTCTTTAGAGGTCACATTTTTCAAGCTTTGCCTCACAACCATAAGGGCTAAGATCTTACTTTATTATATTTACTTTCAGTAAAGCTGAGATTCTCTCCTAATCAAATGACTGCAGGAGCCAGGATGTTAAGCAAAACACCAATCAACACAAGACTTACGATGAAATCACAAAGGTTGACAACACTAAGTCAAATAAATTCTGTTGACAGATTTGAAAGCTGATATTGCAATCCTTATTCACACAAGTGATCTTTACTCATGTTAGGTATCCCATTAATTTCAGCAGACATACTCATGAAATTACTTGTTGCAGGATAAAGATCTTAGGTGATGGATTCACTTCAAACTGCCTAGCAATCAATAGCCAGGGTGCAATGAATGGAAAAACTGACACTGAGTTTAATGAGAAGTCAATATAACTTGACAACCACAGAGTTGACAGTTTAAGGATCAGATTTTCAAATGTGCCTAAGTGGTTTAGGAACATGAGTTCTCTTGTCTTTCAAGGGGCATTCTGCCACTAAATCTCTTCAGCACATCATTCCCTTCAGTTGTTAGTGTTGTGATATTTCTGTGTGGTGACTTTCAGAAAAGTCACACTGAGCCATTAGTTCAAACTAGCCATGCACTCTAGTTTGAACTAAAATTTTAGTTCAAGCTAGAACACGCTGCTAGTTCAAACTAAAAAGCCCGTGGTTAGGTTAGACTAGTGAGTCCGAACTAGAATTTTGGATGTAGACATTGCCCTTGTCTCCTAGTGCCCACCTTGAAATGCTTTACAATGAAGGAACTGAAACTGTAAAATGGGGGCACACACAGGAAACCACCCCTGTGTCTCCTCTGCCCATTGCATTCACAGTATCTGGCGTTTTGAAGGAAGCCTTCACTAGACTCTGCAAGGCAGGTCTGCCCTACAGGGTTGGTCAGGAAGATTGATGAAAACATGCAATGATAATTTTTTCTTGAATTTGATATAGATTGTTACATTAGGCATTCACAAATGTCATCTTCATTTTTCTTGTAACTACTGCTATCTGTCTTGCCTCATTATTTGCACTCACTTAAAACCTTTGTACTTATTAAATATGTTTTGTTTTTATCTAATCCAGTGTTTTTCAATTGTAGTGTTTGAGTAATTCTTTGAGATGATCAAATGGCATATTATTCCTTTAAATAAGGGCCAGAAGCAGTTGCCCCTCAGTACAGCCCAGGCTGGTGAGAACCTGAGTGTAACCCAAAGGTGGCTAGCAGACTGCTGTTACACATACTCAGAGTTTGGCTTGCATGCTGGAAAGCTGTTTGTGAGCAGCCCAGGTGGGAAATGTGTCGCCAAGGCACCACAAGGGACTCAGCATGCCAGGACAGGGGTGACACAGCTGTTCATTAGTCTGGATTACACCCTGGTGTGTGACAATATGAAATTGTATTAACCTTGTGCAAGGGTTAAGCAAGCTGTTAGGATTTTACACTGAAAGGCCTAGGCTGTCCCAGGTAAACATAGCCCTGATGCAGGTCTGGTATAGAGCTACATTACCCCAACAGAGATTTTGGAAATGTATAGTGCCACTTACATCTGACAGAGTATTTGCACCACATTCCCTCTGTGCTGAATCTGCTCTGGAGGACTAGTACAGTCAGAGGTGGGCAGAGCTGTGGCCATACATAATCTCTTTGGGGAACTGGATGGTAGCACTTCCTAAACTCTCTCAAGTGCAGCGACTATAACCATGACTGATCAGAGAGTGTGCTGAAAGCATAGAGAAGATTTCTTGTATCCACTCTACCTTGAAATCATGCAAGGACCTGTCACATCTGGCCTCAAATTAGTGTTCAAGTAAGGACAGTATGGCTCCTGAAATTGGGAAGATGTTACACCATCTTTCACCATTACTCAACCCATTCTAATCCAGCCCCAGACTGGTAGTAACCAAAAGCCATTAGTATATCTTGTCTATTCAATGCCTTATGTAAAAAGAATTAGCTGTTTCTCAATGTTGTTATTCCTGCTGAAACAGGAAGAGGAAGTTGCAGAGATATCTTTATTACATGGAAAAAAAAAAGAGTAGATGAGATGTGAAAGGCAGAGGTGCTAGGCAAAACTTATAAATTAGGTTCCTAGAACTGTCATTTGACTTTTCTATACTTGCAGTCAGGGGATTTACTTGTACAGATTTAAAATCTGTATAAGGCTGGTTAGTTTTTAATCTACAAACAGTTGTGTCAGTTCCTGATCACCTGCTTCTGCCAAGCACCACTGTAACACAGGTGCTTCAAGCCTACCTGTTGAGGCACTTGGCTGCTGTCTTTCACAACTGCCTCGCTTCTCAGGTGGGCAGGTGGGCAAATATCACTGCTCTGGGAGTGGAGATGAAGGGAAACAAGAAGGTTGCTACAGATTGCTGGGAGCAGCTTCTGACATGGACTCAGAAGCAGAGAGGTGGGAGGTCACAGGCCAACCCATTTCCACTGTGACCCAGTCCAGAGCCTAGCACTGGGCAGCAGGTGGGTTACAGGACTAGCGGTGTCCTGACTGCAGCATGCCAATTTAGTCCCTGGCTCAACCACTGACACCCTGAGGTCCAAGCCCTCTGGTTCACCCACAGCCCTTGTGTCCCAAAGTACCTGCTCAGGCTTCTCATTCTCTACCTCCTCCAGGTAGTATCCCAAGGGTAGGTTACCAAACCCCTTTTCATCATCATCTGGGGTCAACAGGGCCAACAGCCAGATAAGTCTTCCTTCAAAGGTAGTTCTTTCAAGTCACACCCAGCTTTGTCAGAGCAGCTATCACAGACCAGGGAAGCTCATCTAGGTCACAGGAGACCAATTGGCAACTAGGGGCTGCAGGTTCCTCTGGTGCTCACACTGGTGGCATGGACAGCTCCAGGAATTCCTCTGGGCTTGTCCACCGGGGTGGTGTCCTCAGCCCTTCTGATACTGGTAGATCCGGGCAACCATCCAGTCCCCAGGGCACTGGCAGATTCTCAGCAAAGTATATCTCCAGCAGGGGCTATGGATAGAGCAGAAGGACCTTCTTCCCTTTTGGCTACCAAACCCTAAGGGAGCTCCAGGGTCTGCCTTTTATACTTCCTGTCCCGCCCATCTGCCTCTGGCCTGTTGGACAGGCTGCTGCTGGCTCCACCTCCTTAGGGGTGGGGTGGCCCTGGCTGGCTGGCTCTGAGGGAGGCCATTTTGCCTCCTTGTATAAGGGAGGTCATTTTGCCTTCCTATGTAAGGGGATTTATTTTGTCTTCTTACAAACACTGAGACTAGATAATGAGAGAATAATCAAATTTTGCCAAATGACTTGATCCATACTTTAATCTCAAACTTCATCTGAAATATTAGTCATAACACAAATGATCATATTGACTTCTGATCACTAGTTTCCAGTCCTGTAAATGCTTCAGCACTTGTAGCTGATTTTGCCTTTGACAATATATCATCCTTTTTCCTTTTAATGCAGAATGGAAATATTTTTTTTCTCTAACATTTCAGCAAAACCTGACACATTATGTTTGTATTCATTTTGCAGAGCTCTGTGCTTGCAGTGTCTCTATCTGACATGACTAAAGAATTAGAGAGAAATTAGGTCTAGAGAGGTGCTGAGATACTACTGTACAAGTACTATATATAGAATTGCCTGTGTGGAAATTATATAACATGACTTTATCTGTCTATCAATACTTATTCTTAGTATTGTGTGACCTGGCCATTCAGTGCTACATACAGGAGGTACTCCCTGACACCACTGTGTGGGCTAGCCGGGGCTAGCTCAAGGGGTTGTGGCACACCAACCCAAATTTTGCTTTAGCACCCCCATCTCATTCACATAAGCTGAAAAAGATTTTCCAAATTTTATTTATAACCTGAAATTCAAATAGCAAGATCAATTCATTCCTTTAATCTAAATACAAAAATAAAAAGTAATATTGATGAATTTAAATTTAATTAATAAGTAACATTTATCATGTACATACGTAGTAAAATTTCAGTCTCAAAGAGTAACTTTTCAGGATTTAACAACTGCAAATTATTGCATCATCCTCATCACCCCCACCCATGGCCCCCTTACCTGGCACCCCAGATTGGAGTGGCCCAGAACCAGAGCGGCCACTGTGGCAGCTGCGGTTCCAGCTGTTATGTTAGGGGGGCCCTGGCTGGCAGACTATCTGAACAGGCACACAGGTCACAGGTGCCTATTCCTGGTGGTGGCCTCCAGAGCTGGCCTTGGCTACCTCAGACGCCGAACAGACCAACGCCAGGGCAGCAGAAGCGGCTCCAGCTGCCCTAGGAGAGAGTGCCCAGCTAGGTGATCTCCAGCCCCTGGGTGCAGCTGTGGAGCCAAGGAGCCTGGAGCTGGTGAAGGGGAGCTGGGGGGGAGGATGGGGATGTAGAATGGAGGGGTTTAGGCCAGTGGGGAGAGGCTGGGAGTATTTAAGGGATGGGGGGCAAGAGGAGGCTGGGGTAAATAGAAGGGGAAAAGTTAGGAAAGCAGGTAAGGGGGAAGCTGGGAGTATTTGGGGAATGGAGTGGGCAGGAGGAGGCTGGGGGTATAGAGAGGAGGAGATGAATCTGGCAGGGCGAAGGTGTGGGTATTTAGGTGATGGGGAGGGTGGGAGCTTTTGGAGTGGATGAGTGGGGTGGATGGGGAGACAAGAATGGGTGTTCTGGGGGCATGGGGTGGGTTGGGGAAAGCTGTGATGGGTGTCTGGGGGACTGGGGTGTGTGGAGAGGCTGGGGTTCATGTTTCTGCAGTAATGGGTTAAGCAGGAGAGGTTGGGGTGGGACAGGCTGAAGTTGGAGGTTTTAATGGTAATGGAGTGGGGGGTTTGGGAAGGCTCAGGTGGATGGGGCTGGGCATGGGAGGTTGGTGTGGCTATACATGCAGGCAATGGGCTTGGTGGGGGAGGCTGGGATGGATATTTCTGGGCAGATGGGAGGGGGTGGAAGAGGCTAGTGTGAGTGTCTGTGGGAATGGAATTGGTGGTGGGCTGCAGGGGGTGAATCAGTGGCTTGAAGTGGGCAGAAGAGGCTGTGGTGGATGTCTCTGAGTACATGGTGGTGGGTAGTGGAGGTTGGGGGAGCCAGAAGCAGGGTGGAAGAGGGTTTGAGAAGGGGTTGGGGGAGGGTGTATTTTGGGCTGCTTGCCCCAGGGGCCAAATCTGTATTTACAGCTCTGCTGGCAGGAGCAGGGGCATGGGGCCACTCTGCTCCCTGGCAGAAGTGGGAGGAGGGGGCCATGGCTGCGGCAGCTTGGCTCCCTGGCAGTGCGGGCCAGATTATGCCCAAGCAGGCCACATTTGGCCCGCGGCACTGCCGCCGTGCCACTTCCATGCAGCCGGGGGGGCCTCAAAGATTTTTTGGACTAAAAAGGTGTCCCCAGCCTTAAAAAGGCTGAGAACCACTGCTTTTCTGGGAGAAAATCCCACTTCGCCAGACACTTTGAAGATGGGGGAACTTACAGAATTGGAGGAAATACATGCAGGGAAGTGTAAGTCATGGGAACAGGTCACTGTCAGTTACTCAAGATTTATACTTCCCTGCATTTATTCTGCCATAATTGGCCATATTCTCAATTAGAATTATAATCTGATCAATAAAGTGAGTGAAGAAGCCTGGGCACAATTCATTTCTTTGTTAAATGGACCAACTTGGGTGTGTGGTGGTTGGGAGTGGTTCTCAGTCTCTGTAGACAGTGGCTCCTGGTGTGTAACTGGGGCTGGGGTGCTTGCTGGGGGACCATCCCCCATGTAGCCAGAGGGTATACACCCACTGTTTGGGACCGATTACACACAAGAACCTGGAGTCGACTGACTCTGGAGTGAGTGCTCACTTGGCAAAGGGGGGCCAATCAGGACTCAGGAGTGGGAATCAGGTGGGGAGGGGTCACAGTGGCACACTGGACCAGATCTGGGAAGTGGGTTGTCACAGTGGCATTCATGGGAGAAACACAATATAAACAAGTCATGAGTGACCACAAGGAAATAAAAGATAAAACACTTCCCCTCCTCCCTCTCTGGGCAGAGGCAATCCCATTGTATCTTTAACATCCCTTTGCTGCTTCCCTCCAGGCACTCCCTTGTTGCTGGAAGATAAAGCTAAATTTTCCTCCTGTGCCCACTACACCAGTGGTTCCCAACCAGTGTGCCATGGCAACACCCCAGGTGTGCTGTGAGCATCCCCGAGAGCTGAAGTTAAAGTTCCCTCCCTGCTCAGCCCAGCCACATGGACTGTGCAGAGTTGGGAAAAGGCAGAGGTTAAAGTAAAGGGGAAGGCACCAGAACACAGTTCCAGGTCTCCTATTTTTAGGCAGGCAGCCTTCCGGCCATCCTAAAAACAGAGGAAGGCACCTGAAGGCGGAGTTCCAGGCGTCCTCCTAAAAATAGCAGGAGCAGCCCGAATGCACCGTTCCGGTGGCTCCACCTTAAACCCCGCTCCACCTTAAGCCCAGACAGCAGAGACCTGCAGGAGGCTGGGAGCATCTGAATCTCCCCCTGCAGGCTTGGGGGAGGGAGTGCTACTGGGGGTTGTGTCCAGCAGGTGTGTGTGTGTGTGCGTGTGTGTGTAGCAGAGGGTGTTAGCTGGGGTTGTCAGGTGGCTGTGTGTGGGGGGTGTAGCTGGGGGCTGGAGGCCTAGTTCTGGCCCCTGCAGTGATGGGAGGGTCCATCACAGGCAGCAGGGGCTGGGGGAGGGGAGGACGGGACCCACTGGGGTGGGAGGGAGCAGCAGTGGGGTGAGGATTTGCCCTGGGTGGCAGGGAGCCACTGTGGAGAAGGGGGACGTGGGTGCTGCGCCAGGCTCCCCTGCCCAACCTTCCCACTCCCCAGGTTCCCCCCTGTTCCCCCATAAAGCCATACTTGTTCTCCCTTCCTCTCTCCTCTTGCCATCCTTGTGTTGTTCCCCACGTGACTACCCTTGTCCTTATTTGCCACCCCTGCCCTGCTCTGCTCTCCAGACTCACTCCTGCCACTGCATGACTCCTGACCTCCGGTTTTGCCACCCCTGCTCTGCTACCCCTACCACCACATGTAGCAGCATTTCCAAAACACTGTGCCATGGTTCATGAATATTTGTAAGTAGTTGTGATGTATGTCATCATATAGTCCTGTAATAGAGTGCCTTTGCTCCATGGGTTGGAGAGCCCTGGGTTCATACAACCTGATGACGGATCGAGCCCCATCTGGGGGAAATCAGGCACATCCCGTAGAAAGCCAGGCTAATATGGTGATAAAGCCCAGAGGGAAGCAGATGGAGTAAACACATGAGAAAGTTCTCTAGCCAGGGAAATTTAGGAGAGACCTTGACTAACTATGGAAGTTAGTGGAAGACCCAAAGGCTGTGAATATAAGAGAAGGTAGGAAATGCCCAGGGAAAAACAAATCGAAATGTTTGATACAGAGCCCCTTGACAGAACCCAGAACTGATGTAGGAACTAGGGGTCTACAAATGCACCGAAAGGGATATGAAGTCATGCGCCAGGCTGTAAGCTAAGACAAAGACAGGTTGAGGAAGCACTCTGGAGACAGTAGAAGGACTTGGCTTTCTGTTAAAGACATCTTTGGACTCTTAGTCTGGATGCTTCTGACCTTTGAAAGGGTGGAGACCTGAGTTCCTGACAGAAAAAGCATGTGAGCAAATGTCAGTGGGGCTGACGGGAGATGGGCTCTAACCTTGCTAATAGTCGTGATGCCATAAGGAGCTCTGTTGTGGTGAGTAGACTCTGTTACAAGCCCTAAGTTATTGATTGCTCTGGAAGGTGTTTTAATCATATAGCTTAAGCGTGGCCAACAAGATTGTGAATTACATGCAGAACATCAGGCTTTTGCTGTACTGCTAAATTTCATCAAAAATCAGTTTTGTCAGGGATAATCTCTCTGTTGTTGGAGGTCCTGTTTTAATTTACTTACTAACTAATTATAAATGCTCTGGCTTGAAACCACAAAAAATCTGTTTGTAATCTGATAGAGATTGTGTCCTTCCTGGGTGCAAGGGAGAACTTTTCACTGGATATGCAGTGTCTTTAGCTGTTGGTGCACTTTTAAGTTAGTATTGCATTTTAAATAATTAATTGAATGCCTGGGCACCCAATTCTCTTGTACCCACCAACAACAGCAACTCTAACTACTAGATAATACAGTCTATCATAAGAAAACAATAGGGGCATATCTTCAGCTAGTATAATGACTTCAATGGAGATATGTTGATTTACACCAAATGACATTCTGATTCATGAAAAATAGTCTTCTGTTTTCTGTGAGATTTTTCTAAATAAAGGATTAAGAGCAGAGGACAATCTTTTACTCTATATTTGTACAGTACCTAGCACCCTGGGACCCATAGAAGGGTGGCACACAGCTAGTAGGACTATCTTAACCAACCATGAGTGCTATTGTGAACCCATGCTCCAAGCTGCAATTAGGCGTTGCTGCAATAGTAATAAGTTTGCAAGTAGTACAGAAAGAATTTTTTGGAACTTGATCCGAAAATCTGACTTTCTTCATCAGACATCCTGACATCTCCTATGTAAGGATGGGGGAAAAAAATCTATTTTATTTTCTAAACAAAGAGGGGTCTGATTATATTGGTAAAATAGTCATGTTTATTCCCTGCATTATGTGTTTTATGGCAGTGTAACAAAGCCTGTAAATATTGTTGAGACAGAGTAACCATTAGCAATGGAAATAATTACTATTACATTAATGGGCTTTTATTTGCAATGATATCGTCATGCTGTCTCGTGAGTCATAATGACAGAACAAAAATTAATTTGTGTCACTGCTGTAGGTCCTTTTTCTTAATATAATCCAGTTTTCCTTCTTATGTTTATCTCAAGTGTCTGCAAAGTAGTAAACCAGAGTCTCATTTCAAAATACTCCTACATGCCTTTTCTGTGACCAACACATTTGGATATCCAGAGTCATGCCAATTAAGTAACAAAACAACAACATGCGAACTGAGGGCCTGGTCCAAAGCCCACTGCTGTTAATGGAAAGATTTCCATAGTTGGCAATAGGTTTTGAAAGAGGCTGTGTATACAGAACTTCTGGTAAAATTCATGTGTGCACAGTGCTGTCACAAGGCCTACGTGAGTTCCAATGAACACTATTTTGAGGACTTCACAAGGCATAAGTCTTGGGTAGCCATCTGCACAGAGATGAATTTCATTCTCTTAAGGTAAAGGTAAACCATTTTGTGTGTGTGAATAATGACAGATGAAACTTCTTCCATTAGATAAGGTAGTCTGCATGGGACTCAGGAAATAAGTGTTCTCTTCCCAGCTAGGCTCCTGGCCAGCTGGGTGACCTTGAGCTAGTCTTTCCACCATTCTGTGCCTCAGTTTCCCTATCTGCACAGAGAGGAAATGATGCCTCTTTTCTAAAGTGCTTTAAGATCAGCTCATGAGAAGTCCCATGTAAGAGAGAGTTGTTATTACTGTTGTTTAAGGCACTGATGCCAAAGCAGCATTAAGAAATCTATAGTTGCTAGTACATGAGTTTCTCGTAACTTTAATTTACTAAGTCTTAATTTTGGGGGTTTTTCAATAAGTATAAATTAGAATGTCTTTTGTAAGGGTTTTACTCTGAAATTACTGCATTGAACTTCCAGACTTAAAATTTTTGCCTGCTTTCTGGTTATTTAGTAATTTGAATAGGGACAGGGTTTAAAGTATAATTTGGTGGGCCCCAGAACCCTCCTACATTTCCAGGCCTCCGTCACCCACCCCAGCTACTGCCCCCCCAAAAACACCTGCCCCCCACCCCAGTTACTGCCATCCACTCCAGCTACTGCCCCCAAAGGCCTGCCCCCCACCCCAGCTATTGCCCCCTAATCACCTGCCCCCATCAAACCCCTCTTTCCCAATGTCCTGCTCAGCCCCCATCTCCATTCCCTAAGCTCCCTGTCCCCATGTCCCCACTCCAACCCTCCTAACCCCCCACCCCTCAGCTCCCCTCTCTTCACTCCACCCCTCTTCAGTCCCCTAACCCACTCCACACCTCTCCAGCCCACCATCCTGACCCCTTCTTCCCACTCTAGCCCTGGACGCTGAGCCACCTGCTGGGAGGCCGGACCCCATGCCACACTTGCTCAGCTCCAGCGGTGTGCGGACTCCTGAGGGCTGGGGTGGGGTGGGGGAGAATCATCCCTTACTGCCCCTCCAGGCCGCAATCTGAGGATTCTACCTCAAGCGCAGCTTGCGCATGCACAGGGGCTCTGACTGGCATTTCACAACAAAGCAGGTACTCCTCCCCTCTCGTAGCAGTGCCTGCCCTGCTGGAACATGCCGACTTGATTTTCTATTTTTAGGGCCCCTGGATGCTGCCCCCTGAAAACAGCAGACCCAGGAACGGTGTTCCGATGCATTCCCCCTTACTTTAACCCCTGGATAGGGTTATAGGTTTGCCAGTGGATCGGATCAGATCAGAAATCAATGAGGTTCTAGTCCCTGAATCAGGCTACAGAGTTGTTCACAAGGCCCCCAGGAGTGCAAGACAGGAATAGTCACACTAATGGCAAAATATGTATACTTTCCAGGTTTTATTAAGATAACATAAAATAATAGGCAGCTAAGTAGTTAAAGTCAAATGAATAAATGGATAAATCAAATTAAATGGATAACACAGTGGATAATGCAGTATGACCTGATCCCATGTCTTACAATCCCCTGCATTTATTTTCATCCCATTCTGTAAGTTCCCCCTCTTCAAAGCATCTGACAAAGTGGGATTTTGTCTCATGAAAGATCATAAGATAAATAAATGTTAGTCTTTAAATGCCACAAGACTCCTTGCTTTCTTTGCTTTACTAGACTAACACGGCTGCCCCTTTGGAACAGTGGATGATGATTGTATTACTGTCCAAGATATATATGCTATATTTGCCATTGTATGCTTTGGCTTAATATACTTTCAGCCTTTCCTGTTGACCCAGCTGAGAAAGACGCCTGGTCCCAAACTCTGTAGTAGGTGGGAGGAGGCAGAGCTAGTGTTAAGAGCTATAAAGCTGAGTAAGACTACTTGATAATACTTCAGTATTTAAAAAAAAAAAAGCCTAACAAAAGAAGAAGCTCAAAGAATCGGTGGTAGGAGGACATATCCTGGCAATCCTGTTTGCCCTTTTCACACCCTAAGCAATATGGGTCTTCAGTCCATGGTTAAACTTAGCTCCTTCACCCACAAATTCTCAAGGCACACTTCTCCTACAAGCTGGCAAGCCCGTGCATGATAATGCCATATTACTGATATACCTGCATCCTATCCAGATGGTTCCAGACAGTCTGTTCTTCACACCTGTTGTTATTTCTGGCCCTTTGGATGTGTTTTGTGGTGGGCTTGTGAAATTTGGCATCTCCTGGCTATCTGAGGTGTTAAGTCATAGCTTCATCTGTAAGCTTCTCATCCCTTCTTTGAGCCAAGGGGTCCTAAACACATCTATAGAGCCCTGCAAATCTGTGGCTATCTGCATTATATCCATGGATAAAATAAGGATATCCACAGACAATTTCTTGGAGATGCTGATCCAGATATAGGCCCACATTTTTACTTGTGCAGGGTTAGAGCCCTGCAAATACCTGAATAGCCACATTATATCTTCATTCATAGACCATTTCTTGAAGATGCAGACCCACATATTTGTATCCATGCAGGGCTCTACATATCTATGTTTAGCTCTTACGCAGGATGTAGCCTGCACAGGGCCAAATTAATGCAGGGGCTGTAGCCTCAGCTCCCAGCCTGAACGGGGGCCCTGGACTGCAACCGCAATAGGCCTTTCTGACCTGGCCCTGCTGTGTCATGGGGGCTCATGCAGGGGGGGCTGCAGCAAGCTGCAGTGCTCCTTCCTTACCCCTAGGCTGGCTGGTTTGCCCCCAGGGATGGGATGGGTTGGGCCAGTGTGTGTCCATTGTGATGGCATCAGACTGTTTAAATGAGTGGCTGGACTGCATCTGAGAACAGTGAATAAGTCAGATGCCTATTTCATTTGCTCAGAACGTGACATAATGAACAAATGCATCATGCCCGGATGTAGCATGTTGCAGATGCTCTTCCATGGAGGAAATATAGTTCATTACACAGCTCTTCATTTTTAGGGTAAATTTCAACTCTTGAAATTAGACTAAACTGTGTAACTATGTGCAAAGAGTTTCCTAGGAGCCTGATCCATATTCAGTAGGTAATTTCTTCCTGTACAATTCAATATCCCCCTCACAGCACTGTTAAAACAACACTATTTTTCTGTATCTTTCTTTCGAAGCCTGGCTTCATTTAAGTGTTTCCCAACCAGTGTGCCATGGGACACAGGTGTGCTATCAGGTCTGAGCAGGTTGCCATAAAATTTTTTGAAAAACTACTCAAAGAGCTCTGGATTGGCTCATTGGTTCATGAATATTCATGAGTTTGTTTCAAAACTATATGGTGGTGTGCCTCAAATTAATGAAAGGTAACAAGGTGTGCGATGGCAGAGAAAATGTTGGGAACCACTGCTCTAGGGGGTCAAAGAACTTTTCATTTTCCATTAACATTTCCACATCACTGATGAAACTGTCCATGAGAGTACCAGTTGAGCTGGTTGATGTGTTCGGGACATCAAGCCACTAATGACAGCACTGAGATCACTAACTCAGGAAGGCCACCAAACAGCTGTCAAATGCTAACAACTTTCAGCCATAAAACCTAAGCCACATCAGAGCCAGTGACCTGGAGGTGACAACCATCACTTTTCATTACAGATCCAGTCTATCTGTTGGCTTGACTAAATGTCTGTGAGTGCTAATGCCAAACTGATGGCTGGTTTGGAAAATGCAACAGTAATAATTTTGATCTTACCTATAAACTAAAACACCAGTACAGAAATTCCGCAGTGGTTTTCCCCAACGCTGAGTTATTTTAATTCTTCAGCAAACCTTTCCTTGCTAAGTCATGTAATATACACACAATTTCATTTCAACATATTACACTCTAAAGTAGAGCTAAATAAGTTTTAAATAGTGTAGTGGCTAGTATAGCTACTTTACATGCAGAAGGTTCTAGGTTCAAACCCCAGGGATTAGACTAGATGGTCTTATGAGGTCTCTTCTAGCCCTATGTTTCTTTAGTGATCTGCTCTATTTTTAAAAACTCCTGTACTATTTTATTTGTGTTAACACTGACATCTTCTGGTTGAACCTGAAACTCTCCTGAAAGGAATTATTTTATTAAGCAAGACCAGTATCCCAGATGTAGAAGACAACAGAACTCTTAACTTAACTATAACTATTTTGTCTAAGCCTCCTAAGCTGTGTCTACATCTAACGACTTAGTTTGGACTTGCTTAATCCGAACTAAGCAGTTCAAAGTTTGTTCGAACTAACTGCATTTTTTAAATTTGAACTAACTTTTTAGTTCGAACTAGTTTTTTTTAAGTTGAACTAACTTTAGTTAGTTCAAACTGAAAAAACATGATTAGTTCGAACTAACCACTAGTTCAAACTTATTTAGTTGGAACTAGCATGACTGTATCATGCTAGTTCAAACTAAAGTTTGAAGTCAGTTAGAACTAACCAGTTAATTCCAACTTACCATTCAAACTAAGCTTTGCTTGGTTCAAACTAAAAAAAATTTTAGTTTGAGCTAGGCAAAGCCTAGTGAAGACAGGGAGCAAATTAATTTGAATTAAGGCTCCTTGATTTGAACTAATTTGCTAGTGTAGACGTAGCCCTAGTGTCCCAGTGTCTTCTATTATTCTAGGAAAATAGACCTTTTAGATGAAGAAATTATTTGGTTTAAAGTACTTGTTCATTGTCCTCAAAATACATTCTTAGATTTTTTTAAGGACTAATGGTACCATACAAGGTCATCTCTTCTGACCAGTTATGTAACACAGGCTGTAGAACTTCATCCAGTTACCCCTGTACTGAGCCCAATAACTTGTTTGAATAAAGCATGTTCTCTTGAAAGGGATGTTCACACCACAAAAGCATTTCCACAGAATATGATAAAATATGCCTAGTAGTAGAGCAGGGTAGAGGATGGAAATTGCACTTTGCAGAGGGATTTTGAACTCTGACATTTCAAATTGGAAGAAACCCTGAAAATTTTGAAATTTTCTCAGATAGAAACTGTTTTAACTTTTTAAATTCTATTATACTATATTACAAAAACAATTCAAAATGAAAAGTCATTTCAGAATAACTTTTTTATATATAAAAATGTCAACCCGGGAGGCTTTGACATTGTCAGGGCTTTTTTTTTTCTCAAATTAAATTTCCGAGAGACTGACAATTTTAAGATGCATATCAGTTTTGAGGGAACTGCATTTTCTGATGGAAAAGAATCACATCTAAGGTTTTTTTCTGACCAGCTTACCCTAACAATTTAATTATGCTGCATAGATTTTGCTAAGAACTTGCTCACAAATTAGTCTGCCGTGTAGCAATACAAAGCTCAGGACTAAAACTTAAAGCGGAGTCTCTCTTTGTATTGTTTTAGTAGTTGCTTCCTTGTTGTTCTAGAGTAAACAACAGAACAAATGTGATGGAGCAGTTACACTGGGACAAACATAGCTTTAAAACAATTCAAAAAGTACTTCAGTGAAGATGCTACTACACTGCCAGGAAAGCCAGGTAGTATGTATGTCAACAGGAAAAGCCCTCCTGTCAACACAGTGCTGTTAAAACAGGGTCTGTTAAGGCTGTTATAACTGCTTCACTGGATGGGTGATTTTTCATGCCCCTGAGCAGTGTCGTTCTACTGATATAAATCCGTAGTGCTGCAGAGCCTGGTTCCCTCTGGGAAAAAAAGAAACTAAAACTTGTTTGTGGGTGTAGAGAGAAGTTATGATTATGTGTGGTTATATAGTCTAGCTAAATGTCAGAAATCGCCCCAAATGTTTGGATTCAGGAGGCTGAGAAAGTGACCTGGTCTTTTTCTCCAAGAACACTGAGCATTCAATAGCTCCTTAAAAAGCTAATGAACACTAACTGTTGCTTAATATCTTGACAATCAGGCCACTTACTTACCGGATTACACATGGCCCTCGAGGACTGACTCTAGTTTTCCATTTTTCAAAATTCAGGACTCTGGTTTTAAACTCAATATAAATGCGATTCTTAGAGCATTAGAGATTCGGATTGTCTTCGTCTGAGCTGCTGGAGACTCAGTGTGCTGGACCCTTCAAGAGCAGGGGTCGCCAACGTGCATGTGACCATTAAGGCCAGAGGGAGTTGGGTCTGCCCTACAAATTGACATCAGTAGAACTACACTGCTCAGGGGTGTGAAAAATTCTTCCTCCCTAGTGACACAGTTATACAGACCCAACATCCTGTGTTAACAGTGCTATGCTGGCAGGAGTTCTCCTCCCGCTGACATACTTTGCACCAATCACAGAGGTGATTGAACTATACCAATGAGAGAAACTTTCCTGTGTGCACAGCAACGTCTTTGCTAAAATGTTACACCAGTGTATCTCTGCTGCTGTAACATTAAGTATAGTCCTGCCCTGAGACTCACACTCCCCAGGTAGGCTTAAGGCAAACTCTATGTTCAGTCTAGGTTATGGTAGAAAGAGGGTAAAGCCTGGAAAAAGCTCTCTCATAAAAGAATGAGTGAGGCGGCGCAAGCAGGACAGAGGCGAGAAGGCCTGCAGGTGGACCGTAGGAGATCCCAGGAGAGGGATTTGTGAACTGCCAGAGAAAAAGGTGTGACTGACTGACTGCCACTAGAGGAAACAGCAGAGCTGGGCAGTGTGAGGTTTGTGGGAAGACCACTGTGTGCAAATTAGAGACCCAGATCCATGACTTGTAGTAGAGAGTGGTCATATCCCACCCAGGGTGTTGGTCCACCTGAAGAGGTAGTACAGAGATCCATAAGTCAAGGGAGAAATGACATAGGAGGAAAAGAATGATGATGACCTTATTTTAAATTTCAGGATTTTGTTGTAGGTGGGAAAAGGGTGGACTTTTGCTTTGGCCAAAAGCACCAAAATCTCCTCTGAAGGAGGCTGTGAACAAGAAGGGAAATTGAGGCAGCGATAGTGGAGAGTAAGGATTTTGGGACAGAAACTGACCGCTAAATCAAATGATGATAAATGTATCACATCTCCAGCAATACACAATTGTGTGAATGTTGACCAAGGGAATCGGTTGTCTGTATCTGTGCATGTTTCTTGTACAATTAGACAGCTTTTGCTAAAGCTGTACTAAATGGAGCTTCTTGCTTAGAGAACCATTTTTCACAGGGCATAGTAACTAAGACCAAGGCTGTAAATTGTTTCATGGACCAGCTGTACAGAGAGGCTGCAATAAGAACAGTGATGCCTCTTCTATCAACCTGCCCTCTGTGGCCTTAGTCCTTGGGATTGATTCCTGGGAATATCCCAAGCAGGGGTTAAAGTGAGGGGGAATGCCCTGGAATGCCATTTTGGGGCACCCTATTGTTAGGGAGCCAGCATTCCAGGCCCCCTAAAATAGGGGAACACCACAGAATGCCACATTCTGGGGTCCCCCAAAATAGGGGGACATGCTGGAAAGCTGCATTCCGGGGCCCCCTAAAAATAGCTGGCATGCCGGAACACAGCATTCCGGCATGTTCCCCCTAGGCTGGCAGAAGGGAGGGGCTGCGGGCTGGGGCCAGCCTCGCCATCCCTCCCTCCCTTCCCTGGAGTCTGTGGCAGCTCCACCCCTTCCAGCCAGGGATGGGTGGCATGCATGGCCCAGCCCCAGCCTCACGCCCAGGCCCCTTCTCACAGCCCAGCTGGCCAGCCAGCACCACAACCTCCTTCCTCCCAGCCCAAATCTTCGGCGACCTTGGCCAGGTAAGGGAGCAAGGGGGGGGGAGGTTGGGGCAATTGGGCAGTCAGCGGGGAAAATGTGTGGGGGGGGAGAAGGGGTTGGCATTGTGGGCTGGCAAGGGATTGGGGGGCTTAAGGGGCTGGAGTGAAGATAGGGGGTTGGGGGGGTTAGGAGGGCTGGAATGGGGGCAGGGAGCTTAGAGAATGGGGACTGGGGCTAAGGAGGACATGAGGACAGAGGAGTCTGATGCAGGGTAGGTGTTTCGGGGGCAGTAGCTGGGATGGTAAACTCGACTTAAGCAAGCACATTTTTTATTAGGACACTTTCTTAAGTCGACTTAACCAACTTTGTTAAGTTGACTTAATAGAAGAGTGACTCTAAGTCTACTTAATAAACTCAACTTTAAGTAGACTTTACTAAGTTGACTTAGCTTTTGTAGGGTGGATTTAGCCATAGAGATGGGCTGATACCCCCACCTACATTAATGTGGAGCAGGAAACTCAAAGATACCAAGATATATGTCAATAAGCCATAGCTCCACTATGGTTATATGTCAGTATCTCTACAAAAATAGGCTATGAGGCTGTTTTGTCAATATGGGATCAAGATAACCAAAGGGTTCCCAGTAGAGCGAAAAATAAGCTATATAAAAAAATTGTTTTAAAATATGATATATGTTACTGGATTTCCAGCAGCATCCCAATGGCATTAGTAATGAGAATAACTTTAGGTTCAGATTTGATTCGATGGTATTAATGGTGTTGCCTGTTAGACTGAAATAGTCCCCACTGGGAAGCTTCCCCCATTGTTCCTACCAAAGATGACTGAACAACTGACACCATGAGGTCCTGTAGGGAACAAATCTATAGACCAGATTATGGGAAGGAAGCAATTTATTTGATTGCACTGATGAAATGTGAAACGAGAAGAGTTATAGATCGCTACATAGGAGTGTATGGTATGGCGCAAGCAGAACCATGCAGTTAAAGGCTATGGGGGAGCCCAGTGTTTACCTTGACCTGGTATCTCATGCAGAAGCTAGACATTGCCTTGTCTTCATGAGACTTTTGCTTGAATTACTTAACTTGAGCTAAAGAAGACATCTTTTCTCCTAGCAAAGATGCACCCTGGAAGGGCAAGGCCAAGCCTCTTACTGTGAAACATTCCTAGGTTGAAAGGCCAAAGCCCCAAACCTGAAACATCCTGTAAAGGAGGAGGATGCAGTCTATTTGGTCTTCTTCTATTATACAGGACATTTTGTCAAGCTGCCTGAATTGTCAGTAGCTATGATTCAGCATACTGCAGTTCTCACCAGTGGGGCAGGTTGTGGTAACAGACCAAAAAGAAATAGTTAAGGAAGAAGTTACAGGTTTCTAGAGTTTCACGAGCTCACACAACTGGAGAGGAGACATGGGTAACACTGGTGGCAGGGAGAGAGAGTTCTGTCAGAAAATGGGAAAGAATAAAAACGTACTCTGTTCCCACTCCACATTTATAATATATTGCGGTTCAACACGCTTCAAGATGTGTCAGCCCCTCCTGTTCTCAGATTCCCATCTCATTACTGCAGAGCAGTGCCTGCACATGGGTGGGATTGGCAGGTCACCAGGCCACCCACAGTATGATGACCTCATTGTGTGGGCTTTTTTGATCTGGATGATGAGGAGCAGACTACGAGATGTGCCGAGAGGTGTGGAAGCAATGTAGGCAAACTTCAAATGCTGCTGTCAACAGCTCTGGCTGTAAAGAAACATTGTGGGGAAAGGATTGCATGCCGCTGCATGGAGATAACATTGCAAAATTTGACCCTTTCAGACTTCTAAGGTGAGTTTTTAGGATTCTGGACTTTCTTCCAGGTCAGTAATATGGCCTATAACCATTCATTTCACTGTAGTGTCTTCTCTTCCTGGAGTATAACTAAAATAAATTACTGATGTTGGTTTGTCTGAAACCACAAAGTTCATGCAAAGGAGAAACAAAATTTTTAAAATATGTTATAAGTAACACAAAATTACAGCCTGCTCTAAAGCTAATTGAAGTCAATGGTAATGTCTCCATCAGCAGCAGTCAACCTCTAGTTACGCAAGAGAACGTAACATTCCTTGTGTAACTGGTGGCGACTTTGTAAGCTACCAGTACACATCAGGGAAAAGCTGACCACAAATCCTTTGTGGTCAGCCTTCCCATATACCCCCAAGTCCCAGGACTTCTGGGGCCAACTTCCATGAGTGGTGCAGCAAGTTTAGACTTGCTGTGAACTGCTCCTGAAACACCAAGCTAATAGCGGCAAATTTGCCTCCATCAGTAGAGACATACCCTGAGCAACAGCCGTGATGTTGAGAGGTGCTCAATGCTTTTAAAAGTCAAGTCACTTACTGAAGCACATAAATTGGAACTTATGCTTTCCCCCATTTTGAAAACTTCAATGAAGCGGAAGGTTTCAAACTTCAATTTTTGATACACAAGACTCTCTTTTTAGTGGAGCAACTGAACAACTTTAGTGGAGCAACTTACAACATTTTTCTCTTTCATTTCCCTCACCTTGGAGTCTCTCTTGCTTACAATGTTTATTTCAAACATTATGTCATGTCACAACACTAAGCCACACAGAAATTTGAAGTCATGTATGTTTCTGGTGATTCCATTTCTCTCTGCCACTGTTCTCCCATGAACAGTTCCTGGCATAGCAATATCCTCCATAACGGCAACTATGGTATCATCTATCTTTCCCATTGTGTGGTACTCAGTGGTCTCCGTGTCGGACAGGATGTTCCTAGATGTTGCTTCAAAGTTTGCCATCGAAGAGATGATGCAGAGAAAAATACAAAGATGCTTTGAATTACATTAAAAAATTCAGCAGCCTCACTAGAAGCTGATGCTGCATCACTGACCACCAAGTTCAATAAATTAGAACAGCATAGGACAAAAAAAGCTCAAGGGTTTAACTCTCGAATCCATGTCTGCACTCCTCTGTTCTTTCCTCTCATGTTGGCACCATAATCGTAGCCCTGACTCTGATATCAGCTATCGCAGTTCCTGTATCTTCCAGCTTTTTAAGAAGCACATTTGTCATACCAGCTCCTGTAGCATCATCAATGTCAGTAAATTCTAGGAAATGCTCTCTGACAGTCACCATTGCAGGGGCTTTTCACTAGGTTCTGTTGTTGTTACAAAATGCACCATTAAAGTAATTTATTCTGATGAGTGATGTCAAGTGTGCAGTCCAGAATAACAGAGTAATATGTTGCTGGCTTCAGATTTGTCACAATCTTCTGACTTTTGTTGCAACTAACTGTATGATCTCATTTTGAATTGTCTTTCCAAGGTAGTGGTGTATGTAGATTTCTGAGTGGTGACTCTTCTTAGATTCTCCTGGAGTACTGCATCAAACTCAGCCATCAGCCCCACAATTTTAAGGAAGCTTCCATTGTTTGGCACATACAGCTTATCTCAAGTGCCAAACAGTGCTAGGTTTTGGGTAACAAGCATTCTCGCAATGGCTCTGAGCCTTTTCAGAAAATTTTGCTAGTAAAGAGACTCTGACACAATCCTCTCTTGATGCTGATCATCTGTGGTGGCCTTTAACTTTAGTCTCATCTCAGGCTCTTTCCACCTGTGGAATGCTCTCTGGTGATTTGCTGCGTTCTCATGGCATGCCAGATTTTTAGCAAGATTTTTCCAGTCCTTTATTCTGGTAAAATCCAATGTGGCTGGAACATTAGACTGGAAGGGTATATCCACATACATGTTTTAAATCAAAATAACACTGCTTATTTCGATTTTAAAATGTTTGTATCCACATGACGTTTACTTATTTTGAAATAAGGAGCTCCCTTATTTCAAAATCAGGTAAATCATTTCAATATAATAAAACCTAGGTTGAGATTGAAATGACTGTTATCTAGAAACTCTGCTTTCGAAATAACCCCATGTGGCTCTGTTATATCAATATGACCCACATATCGATATAACAGTTGAACTTCCTCCCAGGGTGTATGGCACCCTGGAAGGAAATCCCACCCCACCTTAGTACCCTGTCCAGGCAGCTGATCAGCACCCTGGCCAGAGAGGGAGGGGAGCTGCAGGGGGAACACCCCCACCTCCAGCTGGTGGGGTGTCTCCAGCAGGGAAGCCCACAGGCCTGGCTTTCCAGCAGCTGGCTGTGCAGCAAGGGCATCGCTGGCACTGGACACACGGGACACATGCCCCAAATCCCGGCACCAGTGCCCCAGGTCTGGCGGGGCCCGCTTCTCCTGCTCTCCAGCCCAATTGGGCCAGGGATCCAGGACTCAGCTGCCTGCAGCTGCGGAGGCTGCTGCTGGCCCTGTCTCTGGCCGGGGCTCCTGGGCCCAGCTGCCCAGGGCCACGGCAGCCCCATTGCCAGCAGGGGATCCAGGGCCCGGCCACCCGTGGCTGTGGCAGCCCCATCCCCGGCTGGGGATCGCAGGCCTGGCCACCCACTGCTGCAGCAGCCCCATCCCCGGCTGGGGATCTGGGGCTCAGCCGCCCACAGCCGTGGAGGCCGCTCCTGGCCCTGTCCCCTGCCCGGGATCCAGGGATCAGCCACTCGCGGCCACTCATGGCCCCATCCTCGGCTGGGGGCATGGCCTGCGGCCAGGGGGCATGGCCTCCTGGCAGGGGGTGTGGCCTGGGCCGGTGCCCTGGGTGCTTCCCTGGGGCAGCAACGCCCCTGCTGGGTGATGGGTCCAGGAGCCAGGGTGCCCGCTTGAGGGGCTTGCTGGCTCCTGGCCAGGCGGCGGGTCAGGGAGCCAGCGCAGCTTGACCAGCCACCCGGCCAGGAGCCGGCAAGCCCCGCAAGCGGGGCGCCTCAGCTCCCGGACCTGCTGCCCAGCCAGCTGTGGGGAAGTGGGGGGGGGAGCCTGGTACCCCAGCTTCCCTGCCCCTGCTGCTCTGCAAGCAGCCGGGCATGCGGGGTGCCCCACAGTCCCTCACCCGCTGCCCTGCCAGCAGGGGGGATATGCAGGGTGCAGGGGGATCCCTGCCCTGGGGACTTCTTTCCCCTGCCTGGCTCTCCAGGTGAGAGCCATGTTGCCAGACCTCCCAGGGTGCCCCTCTCTCAGATCAAACTAGCAAGCCCTGTTTCCAGACATGCTAGTTTGGTTTGGGTTTTTTTCATCTGGACATGTTAAATCAATTTTACTTAAATCGATTTAACTATTTTTAGATCGATTTGGTTAAATTGATTCAAGTAGAATCAATTTAACTGGCTGTGTGTGGGAATTTCACACGAGTAATGTGTTGGACAGAAATGTCTGTTTTCATTGGGAACATGAAGTTTTTCACTTGCTGCAGCCCATAAAGTACAAGGAAGTCCCTCAGGCTATTTCTCAAGTAGGTCCACATACCTGGATCCTCTAGACTTAAGGAATAAAACTCAGCAGCTGTTTCTTGTGCCTCCCCCACCCTCTTCTCTGAGCTACATTTTTCTTCAAGAATATGTATGGTTACATCCATTTGAGGTGGAGATATGGATGCTGCAGTAGTTGCCAAGTCACCTGCGTTGTCTGACTAACGCTGGGTTACTTACGAGTAATGGTCCTTATTTGAGATGGACTACTCGGATCCATTCAGTAATAGGTGTCTCCGTGCCAGAGCACCGGATTGGTAGGAAAAACTTTTGTCCCAGCCTGTCAGAAAAGGGCAAGCGGCCACCGCCCCCCACGCCACCCAGTGGCTATATATATGGCTGCCTCCCAACTCCTCCCCAGTTCCTAAGTTCCTAGGAGTCACCAACTCCAGATGCGTGGATGGAGAGGAGGGACCTGAATGGATCCGAACAGCCCATCTCAAAAAAGGATGGTTACTGGTAAGTAACCTACCGTTCTTCTTCGAGCGCTGCATGGATACATTCAGTAATAGGTGACTACTAGCCGTGCTGATGGACGACAGGTGGAGTTTGCTCTTCTGCCTTCAGCACAGCAACACCCCAGAAGGGTATAGGCCCAGTGAGCAAGGTCCTTGCAGTGACTAAGAAACCAATTAGGGCTCCTGTCCTGGCCATGGAGTCCTCAATGTAGGGCCAACCCAAGTAAGATGTAGGTCCAATGCACCCAAGCCAATTAGCGTGCATGGGTTGGACGGACTAAGTCACCTTGCACCAGAGATTTGCAACAGTGCAACACAACTAACCTGGAGGGAGTCGCGTTCAAATGCTGTACCTGAGGGTCTTGCCTGAGGTGTGAAGGCTAGAGGGTAGATCTTCTGGCCGAAGGACACTTTGGCATAAACCTTTCGAAGAATCTGGGAGCCTTAAGGCTACCAGGCTGGTCATGATGGTCGCTGCCTGTGCAGAGAGCAAAAAGAGGGGATAAAATATCATCCCACCAACCAGCCACACATAGACCCATAAGTCACATGCCCAAAGGGGTGTGTGTATTTGGTATACCATTGAACCCGCAAGGGAAAGGGCTAGCGGGATTAAGCGAGAAGATTCTAGAGACAGAAACTTCGAGCTGATTCAGGGAAAGGAAAATTGGCAGAGGTGGTGCAATTGGCGCCACATAGCATCACAGCCCTGTAGTTCCTGGGACGGTGGGGGGGGAGGGAATGTGACACCAGACCTTCAGTGGTGTTATAGAGCCCTGACCTGGGAGACTTCTTATGTTCCAGAAGAAATACTCCGGGCCCACGAGGCACTTGCAAGTCAGCAAGGTAGGCTTTAGGAAATACTGTTGGCCTTGGTTCTCTTATGAAGACTCAGGGAGACAAACCCCCCTGTTGTGCCATCAAGCCCCTCCTAGGGTTCCACTACCAGGAAGACTACGAGGAGAACCTGGAGGGAGCGATTAACGCAGAGTTTGCGATGCCTCCGGCTAGGTGCCTAGTTGTGATGACCCGGAAGCCTATAGAATTAGAAGATACTTTGATTTATATGACCCTGCGTGCCCGAGGCACCGGCAGGTATGATATGGGCCCCTAACTACGATGCACCTAAGTGCGAGTCAGGGATGCAAGCTCATACGAGGGAAACTGACCCCTCCGAGTGACAAGGTCTAACCGAGGAGGCAGTGGTCTTCTGCGGAGACCATCTGGCGGGGATATGATGCTCACAAGGTAGATTCGGTGATTCCGCAGGTGTACCTTGGATGTTTAGGGAATCCAAAAGGGTGACCTGTGTTGTTATCTGGTCTTACCCAGGACAGAATTCCAGCATAGGAATATGACTGCTTCCAGATTTTCCGAGCAAGTCGGAAATCAGGATTGGTAGATTACACGTTGTGAAGTAAACAGATGGAGAAGTCTAACGATTTCCTATGGTGGGAGTATCATACAAATTCTACCAATGGTTTCTGGACCTGAGGGAGGTCCTGCAGAGGAAGACAAATCTTGCCCACCAGGCGCCTGGGCGACAGTGCCCTGGGCTAGCCCTGGGTGACCAAGGATCTCTGGTCGTACCCGGGAGAGAGGATAAGTTAGGATATAACCTGGTTGGGTAACGGCTATGCATGGAGCCCCATGGTGTGCAGCAAGTCTGTCAGCGAGCCATCGCCAAGAGATTGGCTAAGGGATAACTGGGAGGCATAAGGTGGGTTTTCCCCCACTCTGTCAGAAAGGGGGGGAGGGTAGTATTGCCTCTTCTCCCGTGAATCTCACTGACCTAGTTGAATCTAGGTCGAGTATACTGAGCTGCCGCATCAGGAATGGGGAGCGGGAAGGGACCCCGCTTCGCGATGGGGGACACTCCGCTCAGGGAAACCAAGTCCCCAGTAAACATGACAACGGACGCCTCAGACTCAGGTTAGGGAGGGTGGGGAGGTACCTCCACCTGCCTGGGAGAATGGAGCCTAATAGGGACTCCCAATCAAAGATATTCTGGAAAGATATAAATCAGTCCCCGAGAAACAGGATGAATTCTAGACCATTACAGGTTGATTTCTCCATAGGGAGGGAAGGGGAGAAGACGAGGAGCAAGGTAGAGATTCAGGAACGACTCTGCTTTAGTAACCCCCTCCAGCTCCAGAGCAGTGGGCGGTAAACAATACCGAGCATCATGCTCCCGTCTAACAGCCAGGATAATTAAATAGGATTTATAGTTCTAGGGAGGTTGTGGAGGACCTACTGGGAACGACTTAGACGCTGCATCTACTGGTTTTGTAGGGGTTGTGAAAGGTGCCTGGAGGGACCCTCCCAACTTCAAGGTGCAGCCTCAGGTCCTACCTGTTGCGGGGCAGGCGATGGACTGACAGAGACGTTTCCCAGTCGTCCAGAGGGCACATGTGTCTCTGCAACCAGAGGTATCTGTACTTTGCTGGATCAAGTCTCCACCCTAAATCAAAGGATGGAATTTCTGAAGAAACCTGTGGGACATGGGATCCAAACTCCCTTAAGTTTTTTTTTGAGAATCCTGACCAAGATTATTTTTATACACTGCAGGGGAATGTGGCTATCTTCTCTCTCAAAACCATACAATGTGGCTGGGCATACAGACTAAACCTTTTTTGTGTTCTAGGCCCATGACCCACAACATTCTGGATTGCATAGACTAAGGCTGGTAGTGCTACAAGGAGCTAGATGGGGTATATTAATATGGGAATGCATTAGCTATGCCATGTAGTGTTCTTTGGGATTTGGTTTTTCAGCATAATTATGTGCAAGAATGGACAACTTTTGTGCCTTGAATTAATATTCCTCTGGCCAGATACTGACCTCTGCTATTTCAGGATTTATATTGGCTTAGTTGTGACCCACACCCACACTGCTGAAGCCTCACAGACAGAGAGGAAAGCCTGCCCTCCTCTTGGGGAAGTGGTCCCCTTGTGAGCGCCACTGCTCTCCACCAAGCATGGCACCAAGCTCCCTGGCGCCGAGGGAGGAAGGCACACTGAAGGCCCCAGGCAGTACCACTCCAGACCAGAAGCACAGGAGACAGCACTCCGTCTCTCTCTGGCGCCATAGCGTCTCTATGTCTCCGTTGCTGTCTCTACAGCCTGGTGTCGAACCTTGTGCACTGCGAGAAGCCTCTTGCTCACCATGTCTGGGAAAGCCCTGTACCTGTACCATCCCCATGAATGGTCGATGCCAAGAGAGGTCTCTCCTTGGACTCCACATCCCGGTACCAAGGTGCCTGCTGCACCATACCCAGATAGGGAGTTAAACCTTAGGCCAGGCTCCTATAGAGAGGACATCATAGCCCATTTTGATCTGCTGTGCAGGATTGCTGCACACACAGGCCTAGAGGCCGAACCAGTTGGGGGCCCAGGACCCTCTATTCGATCCAGGCATGTCATCTCCCCTGGACACAGTAGCAACACCCCTGCACCCTAGTGTGCTGGGTCTGGCCAGATCCCACTGGTGATACCCGGCCTCGATTTCCCCAGTGTCGGACGTAGCAGCTCATAGATACCAGCTGCCACCAGAGGATTTTTCCTTCCTCTCCTGCCACCCTAGTCTGAGCCTGCTAATAGTCAAGGCTGCCCCAGGGAGAGGGATAGAACCTTCCTCAGACCCTGTACCAGAGTCCCGAGTGGCCAGGCAATTGGAAATCTTGGGGAAGAATGCGTATTTAACCTCGGCCTTCCAACTGCATACAGCAAACCACCAAGCTCTGGTGGCTAAATATACTGCGGACATCTGGGATTCCCTGAAGAGATTCTCAGGCCTTCTCCCCTAAAATCAAAGGGAAGGCTTTGAGTTCCTTCTCAAGGAAGGCTCTCTGGCATCCAGGGATGCAGTTCTAGGTTCTTGGAATGCCACAGACACAGTGAGCCGTGGAGTTGCCACATCTGTGGTTACGAGGCGCATGGCATGGCTTAACAAACTGGGCCTGTCTCGATCCACTCAGCAGGCAATACAGGACCTCCCATTTGAGGAGCGGTCCTTGTTTGCGGAGAGCTTGGACGCCCTCCTAAGCGGTGCTAGGGACCCAAGGTTAGGTCTTCGGTTCCTGGGAATGCTTCCCTCCCATACACCAAGCCGCCCTGTTAGCCCTCATCATCTTAGGAGCATGAGCTACCCTAATCGACAGAGCAGCAATATGGTCTCCTAGGGGCCCAAGATACAATGTACACTAAGCCCCCCACCTTAGTCCATTTGACTGCCTCCTGAGGGTATCACACCTTCCTCATGGAGAGCCTGCCAAAAATCATCAGTCAGCTCCCCTCCATCCCCAGGGAGAAATTATCTTGTTACCAAAGGGGCCTGTTACTCAGTAAGAATGCCTGAACAATCTCTTTGTCCCTCCACACCCCACATTATATTGAGTCGCTGGACCAGGAACCCTTACATTCCTATAAGCAAGGGAGAACCTTTTTTTTCAGTGCTATACATCCCATTCAAGTTTCCTTCTCCCAACAAACTCCTTAAATCTTCTGGGCAGATGCTGGCAAATCGCCTCCTCCACCTGCCCCTTTTTGGTGCTAGAGTCTGGCTCCCCAAGACCCCTTTCTCACTCCTAACTTTTCTTAGTTTTGGTTCGCCTCTAAGTTTTCCTTTTCAATAAGCAAGGGCTTGGCAGAGATCCAGCCAGGCCTCTGGACAGCCCCATAGAGCTAAGTTATAAGGGAAAACGAGTTCTGGTGGAGCCCTACAGAAGTCCTGTGTAGGACCTGCACTGTTCCTTCAAGTTTACTTCAAACTGGAGAGATTAAACCAATCGTGGTTGGTGCTGTGGAAGCCCCCATCTCTAACTCACAGTTGTGCACTGTACACTGGGTCTATTGGTGATTGCGATGTTGTTCTCTAAGGGGTGATACACTTACATTCCCTTGTTTGTTTCTTCCCCGCTTCCCTGGCATTCTCCCACTCTGGGCTAGAGATAACCAGGGGCTGGGGTGTCCCCAGGTCGTTAGCTGTGAAGGGCCTCTACGCCGCCCTGTTCCCAGTGAGTCTACACTGAGTTTCAGATCTTTTCTTAACTTTGGTCCCTCCTCCCCCGCCTTTTTTTGTCTGGGGATTACAGGGTTTTTTTGCCTGGGTCTGTCTGTCTCTATAAGACCTCTTCTAATACCTCACTATGGTCCAAGTGCCCCAAAATGTCCATTATGGGGGCCACAGAGCTTCTGGGAAGCACCAATGGCTCTTTAACCTCTATGGGGCCTTATGACATCAAGGAAAATTGCCTTTGATCATGGTGGTGATGCTTCCCTAGCTCTTGGCATCTCCTAGGAAGCAGGACATCTTGGAGCCTTCCGTTCACCCCTCCTGAGCCTTCTAATGTGTGCCTCCTCAGGCAGGGCAGGCTAGTCTTCCTCTGCCCAGCCAGCCTATCTGTTTGGTTAGCCCAGCAGACAGCATATCATGTTTGTATTCAAAGGCTAAAGGGTTAGAGCCCTTGTCCAGGCCCTTCTCCCACATTCGGCTGTGGACCAGCCTTGGGGGTCTTGCTGCATCTCTCATTTTTCCCTTCCCTTTCCTTCCCTCACCCCATTGGGGTGTCGGGGCAGCTCAAACAAGTAGAGAGCATAGCCTTTACATTTAAGCATAGCTGTTTGAGTCCCATATGGGTTACTCCCAGCCATAGGTCCTTTTATGGCCCTCCAGCTCTGCCCTGCGTTATATCCCAAGGGGCAACTATAGTCCCATGGTCAGCAGTGAGGAACTTGCCTCTTCACCCCCCTTTTCCTGACCATGTCCTGCCCCTCCCCCCTTCCCCTGGGAGGGTGGAGCCACAAAATTACTATTAGTGTAAGAAGGTTTTTCGGAGCACCTGTACTTCCAGGTACACAGGGTAGTCACTACAGCTGTTCCCCATAGTTTCTTTTCTACTTCCTTGCTTATGCGCTCTCCCCATTGTTTGGGGTTCCCATGGGCCCTGATTTCTTGGGCCAGGGACCTGGAGTGCTAAGCTGTGCCCTTTGTGTGGGGCTCTTTCCTTTTTAAGGGGCAGAAAATTTTGAGATGGATTTACCCCAAAAACTCCTCATCACATCGGTCCTCCCTGCCCCCCAGGCCTCTATCATCGAGGAGTTAAATGTAAGTTCCCTGAGTTACACATGCCTACCCTTGCTTAGGGCTACTGAGAAGACAAGATCCCTTCTCCTGCCTGGTTTTCCCCTCCTACATTTTCAGGGTCTATCCTTCTGACTGCTGCCTTAGTGGGTGCCTTCCATCTTAGGGCTGCAGCCCCCAGTACTCCCTGGGTGCCTTCTTGTTATAGCCTGTTCCTACGATCCTGCAGGGAGGTTTTCTTTCCTCTGAGTTACTACCTCCAACCCAGCTTTTTCCTCACCGTGGCCTTAGAGGGGTTCAGACTAGTTCATTTCTGTCCTGTAGGGAGTATCAGGATGATGTTCCTTAGACCCTTCAGTCTGCTCCCTGTTGCCCTCAGGCCCAAGAGTTTCCCAGGTACATCCGTAATTAGGTCCTCCACAGTTATTTCTTACTGCACAGTCTTCCCTAGCGGAGGTACTCCATTCACTGCTTAGGATCGGGGGCTACCCTAGAACCAAACCTCTTAACCCATGGTTGAACTTCTTTGCTGATCCCAGGGTGTAGAGGTAGTTTTCTACTCACCCTGGGTACAAAGTGTGCAGTAGGAGCCGTGGTTGATTTGGGAGGGTCAAGTTTGCCTCTTCCTACTACCTCCAACTATCTCCACTACCGGTTACTATGGCTTTTAGACTTCTGTGGGACTAAGGCCATGTACACCCTATCCCCTCAGAGGGGCACAGGCCTCCTCCTCCCCTTCATAGGTTTTGGTAATAGACATCTGGCATCTTACTCCACGTGGAACCCCAAGGGTGGGGTTAGATCTTCATTGCACGGGGTCCAGCAGGGTCCCCTTGCACTGGGTATTGCCAGGGTAATCCTCATACCCTTCTGCCGTTAGAGTGGCCTCCTTTGCCAGTTTATCACTGGCTAGTGGCCTTGGGGTACAAGTAGTCTATTTCACTTAGGAACAAGAAGTCCCTATCCCCTACAGCCTTTATGGGATTTTGGGCTTTGCCGGTTCTGCGCTCCAGTTTTAGACCCAGTCCCCTTTTTTCCAAGGTGGCTTATGGTTCTCGCTAGGCCCCATGAGCCTCTTCATGTCATGGCCTCACAGAGTCGCTTTTCCCCTCCTAGATAGGTGATAGGCTTACCTCGGGTGTCCTCCCTCTGGAGCTTCACCTAACGGGATCACTGTGCTGAAGGCAGAAAACTCCAACTCTGCCCACTGTCCACAGTATGGCTAGAAGTTACCTAATGCTGAATGTATCTGAGCAGCACTTGAAGAAGAATGATGGGTTACTTACCAGTAACCGTCCTTCTTCAAGATGGGCTCCTCGCATATATTCAAGGTCCCCCCACCATCCCTGCTTTTCAGAGTTGGCGACTCTAAGGGAACTGGGAAGGGTCAGGGTTGGGGCCATATGTATAACCACAGGAGTGGCTGGAGAGGGTGTTGGCTGCCGACCCTGCTCTGACAGGCTAGGGCAAAATGCTTCCAACCAATCATGTGCTGCGGTACGTAGACACCTAATGTTGAATGTGTGCAAGTAGCCCACCTCAAAGAAGGATGGTTACTGGTAAGTAACCCACCATTCAAAGCTCCTCATGACTATGCCCTTCCCTACCTATCTACCCATGTCACTTGCTGCCTCATGCCCTGAGTCCTCAGCTCTACCAGTAATGCTAACCTGGAACACACACTTGTCTGCTCTTCCCACAGGTGTTCTGGGGCTGCCACCCTAAAATTCCTCTCTAAAGCCTCTATATCAAATGTTTCCCCAAGGCTTGTAGTGTTTTGGGTTACCTTAAGTCATTGGGGTTGCCATAGTGATAGATGGGGGGGTTGCTTATGTAAGGGGACTGATAGCCCCTTACTGAGAGTGAATGGGCCTTTTGATTGGCCACTCCCGCCTGGAAGCAGGACTCTGAAACAGACAGCCCCAGGGCCAGTGGGAGAGGCCAGTGTCCCAGAATGGCCTGATTGATTGAAAGTGCTCCCCCGCCCCTGAGCTGAAACTGCAGGCTGGACATGCCTGGGCAAGCCAGTGGGGGGGGGGGGGGCCGAGCTAAGGAGGAAGCACTAAGCAGCCAGCAGCTGGGAGCCAGAGGACCCAGGAAGGGAGGCCGGGCTGAGCTGATTTGTGCAGAGGGGACCCACAGCAGCTGGACCAGCAGAAAGCCAAGTGGAGCTGAGCAGAGCAGAGCTGGAGGCAGTGACAGAGCCAGAGGTGCCTGAAGCTGGGGCAGGAGGCCAGAGAAGGAGCCCAAGGTGCTGAGCTCATCTGTGCAGCCCCACAGCAGGAGGGCCAGAGGAGCCCCACTGAACCAGAGCAGCGGCTAGGAGCCGGAGTTGCAGCCATCTGGAGCTGGGTGTGATGAGCAGCTGGGGGACAGTGAAGGGAGGCTGACGCTGGGAAGAAGGGCCCTGCCCCTGGAGCTTGGGGACGTGTGGCCACAGCTGGAGCCTGCATCTGGCCCCCCTGGATCATCCAGTCGCAGCCAGGCCTGGGCAGAGGGCTTGCAACGTGGAGGACAGACTGTGAGACTGTTCCTCAGGCCCCAGAGACTCTGTTTGTAGTGCTCCCACACCAGGCAGCGGTGCTGGGGGTTTATTGTTCACCCTTTTCCACTTTTTTCTATTTTCTTATTGGGTTATTCTTTTTATTTCTGTATGCTTAAATAAATTGTATATAGTGTATATAGTAACTGGTGGGCCAGAAGAGTGGTCAGTGTGGTCAGCACCCCGGAGTGGGGACACCCTAGCCCTGTCCTGAGAGACCACGATAAGAGTGGGGGTCGAGCCCCAGGAATCCTGGGGCCCAGCCTTGTCAGGGTTACAGAGACTCCTCCAAACAGGAGATTGGGAGGTGAGCCTTTGAGGTCAGGCAGGCCTTGGGGTAAAGGAAGTGGGAGCAGGGACTCAGATCCTTTTGCTACCCACCTTCACCGGGGTGGTATACAAAGTCTGGGAAGTTCCCCGCAAGAGCGGGTCCATCCCCCCGCTTACACTTAGGTGCTAGGAAAACCCATCTGACAAGTTCAGCTCCCTCTTCAACTAAGGTTCCATATGGAGCTCAGCACATGCTGCCTCTCATTATCTGATTATAATTCACCAAAACATAATATTGGTGACGGAAGATGGGATGGGGTGGCAGCACTGACCCAGAAGTCAGGGTACTGTAAGGAAAAAGCTTTCTTTACTGTTGTGCTCAGAGGTATCACTGCTGTATGGTGTGAGGGGCTGCAACCCCACCACATCCCTAACCCAGCAGCAGCTGGGGCCAGATCAGGCCTGCCACTAGCCAGCAGCAGCAGGAGCTGGATCTGAGCCCAGGCCACCTGCTGCTGGCCAGTTCAGATCCAGCTCCTGCCGCTGCCAGCCAGTGGCTGGTGGCCCCAGAGGGGCCAATATGGCTCCAGCCACTGCCAGCAAGCAGCCTGGGCTCAGCTCTGGCTCTTGCTGTTCGCCACTGACTGGCAGGCAGCAGCTGGAGCTGGATGGGGCCTGCGTGGACCTCCTGCTGCTGGCCAGCAGCGCCAGGAGCTGGATCCAAGCCTGGTGGGTTTGCTGCTGGCCGGCAGGCAACAGCTGGAGCCAAATCGGGCCTGCTGAGGCCACCAGCCACTGGCCAGCGGCAGCAGGAGCTGGATCAGGCCCTGGCACTGGATTGGGCCCTGGAGCAGGGCCATGTGGCAGGGGGTGGGGCCTGGACCCCAGCCCCTTTTTCAGAGGAGCAATACCCCTGGTTGTGCCACCAGAAATCTGAGCTGTGTGCGTAACACTCACTTCTGGTGTGAGTGGTCAACCACCTAATGATGACCAGATTCGGGGACGTAGCTGGTATTTGTTCATGTATCTTGATTTTAAAATAAAGCTTACCATTGACTCCAAGCCATCTAGTTACATGTTCAGGTATCCTGTGTGACAGCTTGTTTGATTACTATCTCATAGAATCATAGAACCATAGGGTTGGAAGCGACCTCATAGGTCATCTAGTCCAACCCCCTGCCAGAGGCAGGACCACTCCCACTAAACCATCCCAGTCATGGTTTTGTCCAGCCGGGCCTTAAACACCTCCAAAGATGGAGACTCCACCACCTCCCTTGGCAGCTCATTCCAAAGCTTCACCACTCTCCTAGTAAAAAAGTTTTTTCTAATATCCAGCCTTGACCTCCCTAACCACAACTTGAGACCACTGGTCCTCATTCTGTCTTCTGTTATTACTGAGAACAGTCAAGCTCCATCTTCCTTAGAGCATCCCTTCAAGTAGTTGAAGGTTGCTATCAAATCCCCCCTCAATCTTCTCTTCTGCAGACTAAATAAGCCTAATGCTTTCAGTCTTTCCTCATAGGGCTTGTGCTCCAGCCCTTTAATCATTTTGGTTGCCCTCCTCTGTACTCTCTCCAGTAGGTCCCTGTCCTTTTTGTAGTGGGGAGCCCAAAACTGAACACAGTATTCTAGATGTGGCCTCACCAGTGCAGAATAGAGGGGAATGATCACATGCCTTGATCTGCTGGTAATACTTCTTTTGATGCAGCCCAGTATGCCATTGGCCTTTTTGGCAGCAAGAGCACACTGCTGACTCATATCTAGCTTCCCATCCACCATGACCCCCAGGTCCTTTTCTACACTGCTGCTACTTAGCTGAATGTTTCCCAGCCTGTAGCAGTGCTTGGGGTTTTTTCGTCCCACATGCAGGACTTTACACTTGTCCTTATTGAATCTCATAAGATTTCTATTGGCCCACTGTTCCAATTTATCTAGGTCTCCCTGAATCCTGTCCTTGCCCTCTAACGTGTCTACAGGTCCCCCCAGCTTGGTGTCATCCGCAAACTTACTGAGAATGCAGTCTATTCCATCATCCAGATCATGATGAAAATGTTGAACAGAACTGGCCCGAGGACCGACCCCTGGGGCACACCAATCGTGATTGGCTGCCAGCTAGACATGGATCCATTGATTCCTACATGCTGAAACCGTTGATCTAGCCAGTTTTCTATCCACCTTATAGTCCACCTATCCAACCCATACTTCCTTAATTTGCCAGTGAGAATGCTGTGGGAAACTGTATCAAAAGCCTTGCTAAAATCAAGGTATATGACATCAACGGTTCTTCCTGCATCCAGAAAACCAGTCATCTGATCGTAGAAGGAGATGAGATTGGTCAGGCGTGATTTACCCTTGGTAAATCCATGCTGACTGTTCCTGATCACTTTATTTTCCTCTAAGTGTTTGAGGATGGATTCTTTGAGAATCTGCTCCATAATTTTTCCAGGGATTGAGGTGAGGCTGACTGGTCTGTAATTCCTCGGATCCTCCTTTTCCCCTTTCTTGAAAATAGGCACTACATTTGCTTTTTTCCAATCCTCTAGCACCTCCCCTGTTCTCCATGAGTTTTGAAAGATAACGGCCAGCTGTGCTGCTATCTCATCGGCCAATTCCCTCAGCACTCTTGGATGCAGTTCGTCCGGCCCCATGGACTTGTGCACATCCAGCTTCTTCTCCTCTTCTCCTGTTGTCACACTCTCTCATGCTGCATCTTTTTTCAGATTAGGGGTACAATCTACAGTGCCAACCAAAGCGGGGCCTTGTCACTGACTGGAACCTCTGGGCATTACCTCAACACAAGTAATACAGGAATTGTGCTTTCCAAATGCCCTCTAGCCACCTCATTTTCATGATCCGGACTCACTTGTGTACACTGTCTGTGGCCTGCAAGTTGACAAGTTCCAGAAGGGGTAGCTGTGTTAGTGTAGTTTAGCAAAACAATTAAGGAGTCCTGTGGTGCTTTCTCCCTTGAAGGCTCATGCAATAAATAAATGTGTTAATCTTTAAAAGTGCCATGGGACTCCTTGTTTATTTTATCATCTCTGAGGCAGCTGTGACAGAGAAGGTGCTTAGTCTACCTAGTTGAAGCTTTCTGTTTCTTGGTCTTGGTGAGCAAAGAGCAGTGGTTGCACTGCACGTAGGGTGTTGGGCACCTGTAGTACATAACTAAAGTTTGCCCCCTGACTTCTGACCAGTCTCAGAATGCAATGTGCTTAAAATGAACACTTCTTCACTTGAAGTGGAGGGTCCAAAGGGACGGCCATGTTAGTCCAGTTCACCAAAACAAGCAAGGAATTCTGTGGCACAATAAATAATTTTAGTCTAAGTGTCACAAGGACTCCTTACTTGTTTTGCTGAACTCCATGAAAACTGGGGGTTGGTGGGGGAACTCGCAGTGAAATAAGCTTCCAGATTGCAATAATATGTATTTTAAGAGAATGGCTGTAGTTGGAGGCTGCTTATAAGAAGCTGCTTGAGTTTATTTTGGTCTTTTTATGAGTGTCTAGAGCAGTGGTTTTCAAATATGGGTCAGGAACCAGTACTGGGTCACAGTGCCCCCTGCTGTCACCGCCAAAAGACTGGAATGCATTGCTCAAAGGTGTAATTGTTGGATTGTGGCCATAAATGACTTCTTTTCAACTGGGTCCTGAGAAAAAATATTTGAAAACCACTGGTCTAGAGCAGTGGTTTTCAAACTTAGCGTCAGGACCCAGTACTGGGTCACAGACCCTCGGGTTCTGGGTTGTGACAGCCCCTGCTGGTGCCTCCAAAAGACTACAATACGTTGCTCAAAGATGTAACTGTTGGGTGATGGGCATAAAATTATTTTTTTTCAACTGGGTCCCCAGAAAATAAGCTTGAAAACCACTGGTCTAGAGTTTGTATGCTTCTTTTCAAAGGAAGTTTCTGCAGCAGTTATACCAAATCACCACTGGAGGGTAGCAAGATTCAGCATTCTCATTCAGGTCAAGCAGTTGCTGCAGCTTTTATTGTGCCTAAACACATGCCCAGTTCAGATGACCAATTCCAGTGCTTCATAGGAGACATTGGTCTCTGCAACCAATAGCTTTGACTTTTTACTCATTTAAAATTACTGTTCTGGTTTTTATTTCAGTCCCTATCAGCTCAGCCTTTAGCCTTTCAGCCATCCTGCCAATGCAGTGTTTGGGACAAACACTGCATTTCAGAGTTCAGACTGTTTGATCCATTACCTACCTGAGTGCACACATTATGTATTTGCAGTAGCATTTGTTGCTAATCTGTTTGACTTTCTGTGTCTGCCCAAGTTTTGGAAATGAAATGAGGAAAATATTTGTCTGAATCTTCACCTCCATGACTTTTAAAATCCCCAGTATGCCAAGATGGTAA
This sequence comes from Podocnemis expansa, assembly GCA_007922195.1. Classification (NCBI taxonomy): domain Eukaryota; kingdom Metazoa; phylum Chordata; order Testudines; family Podocnemididae; genus Podocnemis; species Podocnemis expansa. Next base: position 20,216,171 of record ML681995.1, on the reverse strand, counting down.
AGGTTTCCATCTCAGCAGCATGTTGTTATAGTCATTTTGTACTCGCATCGTTTGGTGGCAAAAATTTAGAGTATAGCGCCCTATATCTGCAGGAAAGTACAATTTCCCAAAAAGTCAGATCAGTTCCCAGAGGCAGTGGTCATGGTATACACACCCATACAAGTAATCCATTTAGCTATCTTAGGACTTGTCTACACTGAAATTGCTGTGTTGATCTCCAAGGATCAATGCAATGGGATCGACTGAGTGGCCAGTAAAGACCTGTTCAATCGATCTTGGAAGTGCTCTCCATTCAACACAGTAACTCCACCTACTCCCCTCCAGCACCCCCAAAATGCATTTCCTGTTGATGCAGCTCAGTGAAGACACTGCCATAAGCGAGAGTAAGTTGACGGGAGATTGCTTCTCTCCTGTCAAACCAGCATGGCAGTGTAGACTAGGCCTAAGTTACTTTTATTGCATTGCTTACATAATAGCTGAATGCCTCACCATTTTAAACATATTTATCTTCACAACATCCCTGTGACTGAGATAGGGAAGAGCTAAACCCCTATTTTAAAGATGTGAGAACTGAGACACAGAGGGCATGTCCACACGCAGCTTTTAAATTGAAATAACACTTCTTATTTCGATTTAAAAATGCTTATGCCCAGATGACGTTTCCTTATTTTGAAATAAGGAGCTCCCTTACTTCGAAATAAGGAAAATCATTCTGATATAATAAAACGTTGTTATATATTGAAATGAGGGTTATTTCAAAACTGTGGGACCTGCCCCCTGGGCGGCAGTCGGGGTGCCCCACGGTCCCTCCCCTGCTGCCCCACCAGCAGGGGGGACACGGGGCAGGGGGATCCCTGCCCTGGGGACTTTTTCCCCTGCCTGGCTCTCCAGGTGAGAGCCAGGCAGGGGATTTGGTGGCAACATGGCCCTACCAGGCGGCCATGTTGCCACAACTCCCAGGGTGCCCCTCTCCTGAATCAAAATAGCAAGTCCTGTGTCAGGACTTGCTATTTCAATTTGGTGTTTTTCCTTAATTCGATTTAAGTTAAATCAAACTAAGGATTTTATTTTGAATTAGCTTATTTCGATTTAATTTAAATCAAAATAAGCATGTACGTGAGGACATAGCCAGAGATGATGAACAGAAAAATTGTGTAGGGCAGGATATTTAATCCAGGTCTTCCAACTCCAAAGCTCCTGTTCTAACTGTGGATTCCCCCTTCCTCTCCTGACCACATCCCTGCACTTGGAGCACTAGATATCCCAGCAATAGTTGATTGATAAAAAGCTAGACACGGACCCTTTGACTCTGAGGTGGAATTGCTTCAGTAACAATGGAACCTCATTGCTTCCCAACTCAGGGCACAGTTACCTGTGGGGACATTATTCTAATCTTCCTACAGATTCTTTCTGTCCATCTGATCACTCCTCCACCCCATGTGGAGTCAGAGCATTAAAGGAACTGTAAAAGCTCCTCACCATAGAGCTAGTAACACAAGTCTTCTAGGAATGGTAACTTTTGTCTGGCTTCTTTTGTAGCAGCAATTCTCATAAAGTAGTCCTGAGAGCACCAGGTGCTGACTCCCTCTTTATTGCTAATTCATAGAATCATAGAAACTGGAAGGAATCATGAGAGGTCATAAGGTCCAGTCCCCTGCACTCATGGCAGGACCAAGCACCCTCTTAAACCATCCCTGACTGATGCTTGTCTAACCTGCTCTTAAAAACTTCCAATGATGGAGATTCCACAACCTGCCTAGCCAACTTATTCCAGTGGTTAATCACCATGACAGTCAGGATTTTTTTCTTAATGCCCAACTTAAACCTCCCTTGCTGTAATTTAAGTTCATTACTTCATGTCCTATTGTTGGCAGTTAAGGAAAACAGGTTTTCTCCCTCCTCCTCATGACAGCTTAGATACTTGAAGTCTGGCTGGCTGTAGAAGCACTGTGGAGGAGGAGAGGAGCAATTTTAAGAGATGGAAAGATGGTCTTGTTACAACTGTGGTGAGACCTGGGTGCCCTTAGCATGCTCCAGCTTCCTCCCTGTAAGAGAAGGAGTGTTGTGAGGATGAATTCATTAATGTCTGAGGCCCTTGGCTTGCAGTGTTGGGGGCCACACAAATATTGGGTAGCATTCACTAGGCTGTGCTGCCACCATAAGAGAAAGAGGAGCTCATAACAGCCAGCAGCAGGAATAGACTACAGGTTTGGCATTACTGCAGAGGTATTGCCCTAATCCTCCTGTTTACACAAGAACCCCTCTATTCCTTGCTTCAGCGTAGTCTAAGTCTGGGCTAGCCAGCAGGGTTGAGACCATAGGCTTGGATTTCACTTCAGCCTAAGATGGAAAACTACCTGTTTTGCAGTGCGAACAGCCTTTTCAAGCCAAAGTGTTAGGAGTCCCTCAAACATATCCCATGTGTCCAGCTGGGTTGTTTTTGCTAGTCTGCCTCCTCCCCTCCCCTCTTCTTGTGGGACTTCCTTGGCATTTGAACAAAGACGCTGACTAAGAAATCCTCCCATGCTGCCAGTTGGCCAGAAGCTGACCCGTCTTCTGGTAAAACTTCAGTTTGATACCAGTAAAACCCATAATGTGACAAAACCCACCCAAAATGTCATCTATATGTTTAGTGGCCAGGAAAGTCATGGAGAGGCAGAAGTCAGTTAAGTGCACTACAAATTACTCTGGCTCACAGATTCAACTCTTTCATGATGGTCTCATTAAAAGCTGTCTTTGCCAAAGGCTGTTTCCTATGAGATTCAGAACTGCCTGCATTAACAGTTATGTCTATGCTGCCTTCCCTCCCCCCGGCACAAAAAGAAAAGGCATAAGTCACAGAGCCTGGGTCTCAGAATGGGGGAGAGGAGGAGAGCCAAGGCTCTGAGACCCTCTTCCTTCATTGGGTTTCAAAGTCTCCCCCCCAGGGCCAGGCCATCTATAGGCGGTCACCTAGGGTTCCAACAATTAGAGAGTGCCAAAAGCTGAGCTTGAGTCAGCAAGCCCATACTGCCTTGCTCCAGGGTTGAAGACCCCTGCTGGTGCCACAATTCAAACATGGCAGAGGGTCCAGGTCCAGCCCCAGCCAGGTAGCAGCACCACCACTGCCGCAATTCAGCCCCAGCAGGGAGCAGTGCCACCACCAGCATCCGGCCGCAGGTGGGGATCCAGCCATGGATGGGGGAGTGGTGCTGTCACTATGATTCAGCCCAGCAGCCCATGCGGCACCCACCTGCCACTTGACTAGGCTTGGGGGGAAACTCGGAGGAGGGTCCACCATCTGGCTGGGCCTGGGTCATGAGGGGCTGGGGGATCTCTCAGGTGCCTAGGGCACCAAAAATCCTTGGGCCAGCCCTGCTCCACCCCCCCCCAACCCCCAAGCAGGAATTTCTACACAGTTATTTTTAGCTCCACAGCATGAGTCCCAGTCAGTTCACTGGGGGTCTGATATTTTCCTGCTATAGACGTGGCTGGTGGTTGGTTGGTTTTGCCACATAGAAGTACCCAATAATGAATAGCTCCAGTTGGAAGATGATGTTCTCATGTCACTGCCAATAGACTGCTACTCCATGCTAGGAGAAGGGGGAAAGAGAGCACAGAGCACCCTACAAATGAATTCATAGAAGAACCCAGTGTAATACACTTGCTAAGAACCATGAGATATCCTACCCAAACCATGTGGGCTAGTACAGAATATCTGTGGACAGGTCTGGCACAGGGGAGCTTTGCAGTGGAGATGCTCTGTGGAGCATAGGCTAGCCCAGGCTAACTGCTGTGAAAATGTATCTTAGATCTTTTACAGGAAAACATGCCCTTAAGCTGCTGGTGGATGGGAGCCAAGATCTTCCTCATCGAGGTTGGTTTTGGGGAGGGGAAGGGCAATGAGGATCAGAGGATGGGTTAAGGAATTGGGGGAGACAGGGCTAGACAGATGCAAGGGTGCGGCAGCTAAAATAAAGAGAAAAAGGAGACAGTGGAATTTGGAATGGAAAATAATTTGATTTTTAAAGCTTAGTAAGTGTTCACTTACTCATGATATCAAAGACGGGCTTTGATTCCAATGTTAACCACATGTGTACCAATCCACTTAATGCTAAGGGTGTTTGGAGAGGATGTGAGATCATGGCTGAGAAGCTGGGTGGAGAAGCATCCATGGGATGGGATGCTCTGCCATGCCATCCACACACTGAGAACACTGGGGAGGCCTACTTACAGTAAAGTGATTCTCAGGGAAGGAGGGGAGTTGCCCTTCATTGGGCCTGAAATTCTCAAACTATTTAAGTTGCTGCCTCTTGTCCCCTGAAAACTTAAGAAGGGACTTTGCTTACATGATGGTCCTAGCCATTGCTCCAAGCAATTTCCTAGGATCCAGAGTAGTAGAGAATTGATCTCTCTCTCTGTGCTGGAAGGAAACAGTGTATTGCTGGTTCTGTTTTAGAAACCTGAATTCCTCTAATTCCCAGTCCTCTCTAATCTCATCTGACTGCAGAACTCTTAGTAGCTTTGTATCATTAGCGCTTTTATCTTTTAAAGGAGTATTCCCTGTAGTGTACCGAGGATTCTCTTAAAATGACAGCTTGCAATTTCAAAAGTGTTAGCAGGTCCACTGTTCTGGTCCAGTTTGCAGGCTGGGGGCTCTGGGGAAAAGTGTGCAATTACCCAAGTTGGTCTGGAAAGAGCAGACTGAAAGCAATATGGGGATGAATTGTGCCTCATTGTCTCAGCCGTAATTTACACTGCAAGAGGTTTTTGACAGCAGTCGAATGGTGGTAGGCAAGTTACTTGTGTATCAACCTTCAACTTTCAACCAGCTACTTACCTTCAGCGTGCTATGTTGATGGGAAATGGCCTCCTGTCAACTCAGCGTTACTCCACTTGAGGGAATGATCTTCAGGCACTGGCTTTCTGATCGACTGAGCGGGTCTTCACAAACCTGCTCAGTCAATCAGGAAGTTTGATCTGATGGTGGCAAGTTTGCCACTGTACATGTAGACCTGCCCTAGGAGCAACCTGTTGTGTTTTGGGTTTGGGAATTTTTGCCCCCTCTTCTTGTAGTCCCATCCTCATCAGTGTCTCTCTGCTATGCTTACAGCACACACAGAGAATGATTAGATAAACATATCTTCTCTGGTTGGAAGGCTACAGCGTAACACAGCTTCAGAATGCTGACGCCCAAAACCCAAATAGAGCCAGAGAAGGTCGCTCTGTCTGGCAGTGAGGTACAACTCACCCCACATTGCTCTCTGGTGGCTTTTTCCAGACTGAGTCTAATCACATGCTTTGCTGCAGAGCCCTTGCCTGCAAACAGAGCCAGATACCTGCCTACCTGCTCCTAAAGCAATAGCTTGTGATTCCAATGCAGTCCTCCTCAATATACCACACTTCTCATTTTCCTTCTGTCTTCACATCCAGGTTTTCACTGAAACAGCTTCTCCATGGACATTATTTCTGACTTCGTCCCCTCCCTGTGCTGAAATCCAGTTGTTTGTCTTGTTCATCTCACTGAGACTGCTCTACTCTCTCCAATCTCCCAGCAAGTGAGAGACCTTGCCTACTCTTCTGAATACTCAAAATTTTACTTCGAGCACCTAAGTAAAAGTGGACTGATCTTAACAATTGCTGATGTCAACATATGAAAAGACAGGCTTGGCAAGCAGACCACATTTGTGAAGTATGGGTACAGTGGGAGGAGAAGGGATGAGAGATGGAGAAGAAGGTAGGGAGGTTGCAATGATATCTGCTTTTGAAAGCTGGCTTAAGATCCATAATATTATATTCATACTGTGCTCTCTGAGCTGAAAAATATTCTCACATTACCTCCTTGAAATGATAGAAAATGGGCATAATTAATCTAATGCAGCTGTGTCACAAACAGCTGAAATGTGACTTGTCACTGCGTTGGAAGAATATGATTGATTACTTTGATGCCCTCCCCTCCCCCCAACACCTTGGATTGCAAAAGACTGTAATTAATAAATGATCACCCAGTAGACAAGAGTCTTGACTTTCCCTTAGGGAATAGAGCAGTGATGAGTGATCTGGAGCTAAAAGGCAGAAATGAAAATTAAAGGTTTGACTGATAAGTAAAAGGAGCTAGTAAACTGTCGGAATGAACAACATACAATGCCACCATCAGAAATGATTTCAAATGGCTTGAAGGCAGTCAGTCAGTGCAGCTTCTTCCAGTCATGTCAGCTTGCAAGTTATATTAAATGTTAGTGGTCTGCATTAGATTCACAACTACTTACCAACATGTCACATCTCCTTACCTGTCCACTCTGAACTTGCTCCATCATATCATGGTCAATGGCTCTGACTAGACTATTAATATCCAGAAATGAAAAAATCTAGATACAGCTTTAAAAACACCATAGCTTTGCAAAGTCTTTCCAAATCTGAACATTGTTATGGATTTGAGGCTGCGTTTATAGATGAAGTCTGGCTAGCATGCATAATAGGCAGTTGCTATGAGGAAAACACCACCTCAGGTTACCTGACATTAAGCACTTTGAAGACCTTGAGACAAAATACACAGTTAGTGAGAAATCTAAGCCAAATATTGTGGTTCTCACCCATCATAGCATTTAAGCATGAACTTATAGTCCATGAATTGTCCAACTGTTTTCAGCAGGACTACCCATGTGCTAAAAGTTAAGCACGTGCTTAAATGCTTTGCTGGATCAAGGCCTATATTAAGAATTATTTTTTGGAGGAGGATGCCTTGTATCAACTTTTCCCTAACCGAAAATTTGACTGGGATCTCACTAAATGGTTTGAAAGAGTATTTATAGAGTGTTGAAAACAATAAGACTGGTACCCAGAGTTCATTAAAATGCAGAGGGAGGATGGGGGAACAGAGATAGAAATGTCACTGTAGGCTCACAGCTAGTTCAAATAATTACCAGGGACTTGAATACAATAGTTTGTGACTCAAACTTAGTATTTGCTTATATAGACAGATGAGGGTTTTGTTTTTTCCCCAATTCTTTCTCTAAAGCCTTTAAGTCCCATCTTTTCTTCTCTCTGTAAGTTGTTCTTGGCCTGTTCATCTCCCCAGTGCTCCTTCTGAAACAGTCCCTAATCAGAGCTAGAAAGGACAAAGAGGGTCATCTAGTCTAACCCTGACAAGAGGCAGGATTTTTTGTCTAAACCGGCCAATACAGAAGGCTCCAGCCCAGCAATTGCAAATGGTTAAATAAATCTTTCTGAGAAGAGTTTTATTCACCCTGCTTCTCCTGGGAGATCTGGGAAAGACAAAAGTTCAGTCCTCTGACATCTTGTCTCTTGTTCTTGCTGACTCTGTCATGTAAGGGGACTCTTTTGGGCTGTACAAAGCACATGACTCCCATGGCGCCCAGCTGGATAAAGAGATTAAACAGAGTGGCTCTTGCTGAAACAATTTTTTTTTCCTTTTGAGACAAAAACTGCAATGCTGTTCCGTCAAGTGCTCCAAAACCCTGAATTATATGAGGACCAAGGCAAGACAATTTAGACCACGGGTCTCAAACTCAAATCACCATGAGGGCTGCATGAGGACGAATATGTTAGCCTGAGGGCTGCACCCCTGAAACCTTTTCATACAAAGATATTGCAAATGTTGGTAACAATAGTGTTGTTGCAGGCCGCAGGAAATAACTTAAGGGGCTGGATGCAGCCCGTGGGCTACATGTTTGAGACCCCTCATTTAGACCATCACCCTGATACTATTGGATGTGATGATAAACATGTGAGGCTGCTCTCAAGTGGAGATGATCAATAAGCACAATTTCAAAGCTATAAATAATGGTAACACAGACAGGATGATTATCCTGAAATTTGCTTTATTTTTGTTACTCTAGAATGAACTGGATTTGGCTTTTATTTTTGCAGCTTTAACATCCTCACTGGCACTCTATCTGCTAATCCATTTCCACCAAGAAACCCCTCTAACTTGTTAAAGCCCTGAGTTGCCTGAAGTCACTATAAGATTGGGATTTCAGGCTTTCAGATAATCCTCGGCAAACACTTTATTCAAAAGTAATGTAATAACCTTTTTCTTGAAAATCTGCCATAAATAAAATATACAACTGTGATTGCCTAAAGGTTTAAATTTTATGGGAGGAACTTGTTCTCTGTAGTCACCAGTGACTACTCTGTCACTCAAACTCTTAAAGCACCACACTATTTATATAGAATACATAATAGGGACAACTCTCATCTCATTTGCATTACTTTTCTTCTGTGTTCGTGTCATATTGGTCTAAACTGCTGGCAAAAGTCAATGAGAGAGATGCAAGCTACGTAGTGTAGCTTCCATGTTGGCTGTCAATTTACTAACTTTGACTTACTGTGATGTCTCCACTGTGCCGACTGGAGGTGCCCTCTGGGCAACTAATGCACCTTATACTTTTTGCAGGGCTGGATTTATGGCCTCAAACAATGAACACTCTGGGTTCTCCACTGCCCGCTCAATTGAGCCAGCAGTGCTGCCAAAGGCACCAGCAGTGTAGATACACCCACTGACTGACTTCAATGGAGTTTCATCACTGTGAGATGGGAATAAGGTCCAGTATCTTGTGTAGGCCCTAAACTCATTTTTCACCAGCCATTCAAGCACACTGTTAGTAATATATGTTCCAACCAATCCATTTAAAGTCCAGTTTGTGAGTTCTATCATTCTAAGGTAGTTCTTTTGTACTGTATGCTAGTGATGGTACAGAACTTGCAAGTTCTACTTCTGAAATTCAGCTTTATCTTTTTAATTATTATGGCCATCCATCACCTTGGCAGATGAAAGGAAATATGGCAAAGTCAGTCAATGTTTCTTGGCACACTGTGGCTACAGATGCACTCGCCAGATGGAAGATGGAGCGCCCTCTGTTTCCTGGCTCACCTATGGCCTTAGCTCTCTGACTCTGCGATGACTGCACCAGCCTTAACCACTCAATCTGGAGAAGCTGGGTTGTAGGCAGGACTTGAATTTCTTCAGACTCTACTTGACCTTGCTGCCTTTTTCAGAGTCGCAGGTAGCTCTTGAGTTGGCCATAGAGAACAACTTTCAGCAAATGATTTAGGGCGTGTGCTCCACATGTCCCAGATAGGGAAGCCTGCGAGTGTCCAGCAGAGTCTGCATAGAATACACGCTGGTTCTTTCAAGGATCTTGCTGTCCCAAGTAACTCTAAAGATTTTTCTGAGACAGCAAAGGTGAAAGCTGTTCAATGACCAGACACCTGCCTGCAACACCCCCAGGACCAGCCAGCTCAGGAGTGGGGCAGGAAAGCCACAGTCTCTGGCCTGAAGCCCCCCACCCCAATGCGGGTTGGGCTGTAGGCCCCAGACCCTATCTTCTGCAGCACCATTGGCCTACGGACCCTGCCCAGCACTGCTGGCCACATGCCTACCCCCGCCCACCTGCAGCACCCAGACCCCTCTCTCCCCCAGAGAACTGGCAGAGCCAGTCTACCCTACCCCAAGCTGAGCACAGCTGCGGGGGGGGGCACAAAAGTAGGCAGCCATGTCCCCCCTGGGCCTTGATATAGTCCTGGCGAGAGCCAGAGGGAGGGGCTGCACTGATCTCTTCTCCCCTTGGCTGCAGGAAGGAGCCTGAACTGGTGCATATCCCTGCAACAAACCATGCTGAAAACTGTGCCCACATATCTGCACAAAAGACACTATTACAAGACCTGATGAAACCAGCTACTCCATCAAAGGCTCATTCATCTATTCATCCACCAATGTGATTTATGCCATCATGTACCAGAAATGCCCCTCTGCCCTATATATTGAACAAATGGGACAATCCCTGCACAAAAGCATAAATGGGCACAAATCTGTCATCAGAAATCACAACATTCAAAAAACAGTAGCTGAGCTCTTCAGTCTTCCTGATCACTCTATTGCAGTGGTTCCCAACCTTTTCTCTGCCGTGGCACACCTTGATACCTTCACATTTTTTGAGGCACAACACCATTAAAAAACTCACAAATATTCAAATTAACTTAAATTACTTATGAATATTTATGAACCATGGCACACACAGTGTTTTAGAAATGCTGCCATGTCGGGTAGTAGGAGTAGCAGAGCAGGGGTGGCAAAACAAGAGAGGTCAGGAGTTCTGTGCAGTGACAGGAGTGAGTGTGGGGAGCAGGGCAGGGGTGGCAGGAGAGGACAAGGGCAGCCATGTGGGGAACAACACAAGGGTGGCAAGAGAGGAGAGAGGAAGGGAGAACAAGAGGGGATTTGTGGGGGAAAGGGGGGAACCTGGGGAGGGTAGGGCAGGGGAGCATGGTGCAGCACCCACTTCCCCCTTCTCCATAGTGGCTCCCTGCCACCCAGGGCAAATCCTCACCCCACTGCTGCTCCCTCCCACCCCAGTGGGTCCCATCCTCCCCTCCCCCAGCCCCCTGCTGCCTATGATGGACCCTCCCATCACTGCAGGAGCCAGAACTAGGCCTCCAGCCCCCAGCTACACTCCCCCCCCACACACACACAGCCACACCACCCCCCAGCTATACACACCCGCAACCAAACAGCCACCCCACAACCCCAGCCACACAAACCCATCCACTCCCACCCACCTCTGCTACACACACACACCTGCCCCCACAACCCCCAGCAGCTGCCCCCAAGCCCTTACCTGGCTGTTTGCAGGCTGCCCGACACCAGCTATTCTGCCCTGCAGAGGGAGATTCACACACTCCTGGCCTCCGGCCTCGGGCAGCAATGTGCTGGCTGGGCTTAAGGTGAAGCCGGGTTTGAGGTGGAGCCACTGGAACTCTGTATTCCAGCTGCTCCTGCTATTTTTAGGGGGACTCCTGGAACTCCGTCTTTGGGTGCCTTCCTCTATTTCAGGGGGCCCAGAATGCTGCCTGCCTAAAAATAGGGGGCCCCTAGATCTTCCCCCTTACTTTAACCCCTCCCTTTTCACAGCCCTGGGCTGAGCAGGGAGGGAAATTTAATCCCAGCTTGTCAGGGAAGCTCACAGCACACTTCGGGTGTTGCCACGCACACTGATTGGGAACCATGCTCTTTTGATGATTTGCTAATTGCTGTGCTCAAGCAATGAATAAGGCTTCAAAGAGAAATGGCAGAATTTAAATTCATTTGCAACTTTGACTATGCCTCTTCAGGACTAAATAAGAACTGTAGGGTTTTTTTCTCATTACAACAGAGAATTTGATCTCATCTTCTTGTATATATGCTGTTCCCTGGTGTTTGAATCTTAACAACTGCTTTGATTTGCTGTTTCAGTATGATGTGATCATATGACTTACACTTTCCTGCATTTATTTTCCTTCAGTTCTGTAAGTTCCTCTATCTTTTAAGTGTGTGACTAAGTGGGATTTTCTCCCATGAAACCTCATGAGATAAATAAATTGGTTAGCCTTTAAAAGTGCCACAGGAGTCCTTGTTTGTTTTGCTGAACTAGACTAACATGACTACCTCTTTGGAACTGGACTGGTCTTGTAGCCCCATGGCAACGGGCTCTGCCTTGGTCCTTAGGCAGCAGATCCCTTCTTCCAGAGGCAGCAGGAGGGGAGTGACAAGCCAGTTTGAAAGCCCTGCCCAAGACACAGGTTGGGAACCACTAATGTAGTGAGTCAGATGTGAAAAAGAGGCCAGAGTCTCAGCTAGCGTAAGTACAGCTCTTTTGAAGTTGCTAGGACCTGTTGGATAGCTCTTAGTGTCTCCAGTTCAGCTGTGCCAATTTTCTGCCAGCTAAGATGATGGCCCTATGTTCACGCTACTATCTATACAATACCTACTGGCAGACTTACAAAAATCAGTGGGTTGACTGAACTGTAAGAAATAGACAGTATTCCACTCTATCTTTCTCTCTTCTCCTATTTGGGTTTTCTTTTCGGGGACTTTATTTTAAGTCTCTGTAGCAGCATGTTGAGCCTGAGAGGCATGTTTTTAATATATAACAATCAAAATAAACAAAATGATGAGACATTTCTTCCCCCTAAAGCCAGATCCTGATGCTTTTTGAAGTAAATACCAAAATTCCAATGGACTTCAGTGGGCCAGTATTTGACTCCCAGTGCAACACTTTTCTTCACCCTTAGCTTCCACTTATTTAAAAGTCTCCTGGACTCTCACGTAAAGACAAATCTTCATTCAAATGAAACCTAATTGTTAAGAAATGTATAAACAATGCCAGAGAAGAACAGCATGAAGCCAAGGGACCAATAATCCTCTTGATACTGATTTCTCATCAAACAAGGGAATGTCCATCTACAAGCATGTTTGGACAGTTTAATTGTAGTAGTTCCATTAGAAAACTTCCAGACATGCAGCTGCTTGTATTATGCAGAGTAGATAGTGTTGTTTGGTTAATTCAGCCCTCTTGTTGGCATGCATTTTGATATAGTCTCTAATTACATGGTCATATACTTTTTTTAATTTCTCCCCAGGGCACCCTGCCTTATTCAGTGAATAGGATGAACTCAAATGGAAGACAGAATTAGGATTGCATGAGCCACTATAAACTAGGCATTTCCCAACTTTTCAATGCTTGACTTGGCAATCTAAGTAACATATTTCTAAGAGAGTATTTTCCCCTAAATTTACCTCAACATTTTTATTGCAGAAGCAGACAGACTCCAGTTGGTACAAAGAGACTCTTTTGTGCCTGGCACTGAGTAAATAATATATTTGGAAAGCATAACTAATCTAGCAGCCTGGCTGTTCTATTTTGCAATAACTTTTGAGGTTTCAAATTTTGTTTTTATTTCAATGCAGAACAAAACCAAAACCTTTCAAGCATTTTCACAAAACAGAGTTGTAATGGAATGTTTGTTTTCAGCTCAAAAAGTTCAGGATTTCAACGCAGAGGTCTGTCTCAGGTCAGAAGTGAACAGAGTGTCCTGAACTTCTTGATGAAAACTTTGACTGGTCCAGTTGTTCTTCCATTTATATGAAACAACATATTTTCATGAAATTACACTTTGTCAAAAAGTTCCATCCAGCTCTAAAGGATGAGTGCATAGAACATGCTGAACTCTAACCTGGCCTGTTGGCTTTTGACCTCCTGGTGCATATTTCTTCTGTTTTGGATTTGAATGCATTTGTCTTGTGTAGGAGGAGAATGGGACGTGTGGATTAACAAACCTGATCGCAATTGACCCTACTAAAGTCTAAATGAATTGATATACACAACACACACGAGATAGCATATGGGATTAGTTGTGTATTTTGCAGTTGTCCAAATGGGAAAAGCTACCTCTCTACTCTTATTTCCTGTAGTAAAATGATAAACCCTCAGGCTACTGTTTCCATTGTTCCAAATCTGTTTTCTTAAGATTTCATCAGAACTTGTACTCATTTTCCCGTCTCTCCTTCCTTTGCAGAGACCTTTTTCCCCCCTTAATGGGAAAACCAAAACACAGAAGGAAGAAGAGACCACCAAGCAACTGATTGTAAAGAATTGGTTCCTGAAGCAGCTTCACAGTGGAGTGCTACTTCTGGGCTTGGGTAACCAGTGCGGATCTGGCATCAGATCAGCTGACAATGGGGCCATGCAGGTGTGTGATGTGAAAAGATCCTGTTACACCAAGGTCGAAAGCTTGGCAACGCTCAGGAGGTGATTGATTTTCATGTGTGAGGTTCCAAAACTGTCCTGGCGCAATTGATGGAACTCATCTGCCTATTGTTTCCCCTCACTCCAGCCTGTGTGGGTCCACGATGCCAGGGTCTTCTGAAACTGAGCTCAATTTGAATTAATGGAGAAAGGACTGTTTGCCTCGGACCTTGGGGAGCCTGGATATTAAAAGTGTAGACATTGCTCCAGTTATCCTGGGCAACCTGGCTTCCCTGATCAACAGCGAAGTGGGTTGCGGACCATGAAAGCTTATTCCCAAAGAAATTCTCTAAGCTGCCACAGGACTTCCATTGTTTCTGACAACAAAGCCATTCCCCATCCCCTTGAACAGAAGGAAGAAGCTGTCTATTGTTTCCATAGCTGCAAAATGACAGTGAAGTGTGCATTTGGCCATTTGAGAGGGAGATGGTACTGTTTATAGAATAGGTTAGGAGCAGCAGAAAAAGACATCCCAAAGTTATAGCAACATTGTGCAAAATACAACATTTGTTTGAGAGAGTAAAGTAGACAGCCTTAGCGACAGGTGGGTGACTTCTTCAGCAGTTTGAACAGCACACAAGGCATCCAATACAAAATGCAAAACAATGGGGGACAAGATTATCAGGGATGCCTATTCTGAGTCCCAGGTCTGACACTGGGCAGCTCTACATCCACTTGCTAACCCATGGAGAGGAGAGAATGGAGGCTTTTGTGCTGTTCATGGGTGGTGGAAGTGTAATGTTGTAGCAATCCCTGCTGCGCCTTGTGTCTTTGCTGAGTAACATGCTTGTAAAGCTCTCTGAATTAGTACAGATGTAAATATTTTTTGTGTAAAATGAACTGTCAGCTCCTTATAACCCTTTTAAAGGCTTTTATTGCTGAACAACTATTATATGAAAAAGAAAACTCCTTCAACTGAAATAAAAATGAAAAAAAAAAGGCTTGAATTGGGAACCAATATTTAAAAAAAAAATCTATTCCCTAACTGCGAAGAATGTTTTCATTAAGCCAGGGGTGAAACAGAATAGCAAAGAGCAATAGCAGAAGGCACCACATGAAGAGCCTCTTTTGGTTTGTAGGCATTCTGAGTACTGAGATCAAAGGCTATGTCTACATTACCAAATTAGTCCAGATTAAGGAGGCTTAATCCAGACTAATTTGATCCCTGTCTACATTAGGCTTTGCCTACTTTGAACTAAAATTTTTTTTAGTTTGAATGTTTAGTTCAAACTTAGTTTGAACTTTAGTTTGAAATAGAATGATGTAGCCGTGCTAGTTCAAACTAAATAAGTTCGAAATAAGTGGTTAGGTCAAATGTACTGTGTTGTGGGGTTTTTTTTAGTTCAAACTAAAAAGTTAGTTTGAACTGAATTTTTAGTTCAAACTACAAAAATGCAGTTATTTTGATTAACAAATTCCAGTTAGTTCGAACTAACCCACAGTTAATTTGAACTAACTCCAAACTGTTTATTTTGGACTAAGCAAGTCCGAACCAAGCAGTTAGATGTAGACATAGTCAAAGATGCCAAAAGTAATAGACCAGTGTGTTCTCAACTGGTGTTCTGTGAACACAGTGAAGGTGTTCCCCAACCAACCCTGACCCTCCCCACTGGGGCTGAGTGGGGAAGGAGCAACGCAGTGAGCACATGCATGCCTGGGAGATTTAAAATACCCTAGCTGCAGCAAAGCTTTGACGTGCTTGTTGCCGTCTGCCACCACCTTGCCCCTTTGCCGTTGCTGGGGCATTTTAAATTTTCTGCTGCTGTTACTGTGGGCGTTGATATCTCTTGGACATAACTTCCGTGGGAAGACTTTCTTTGATGAACCTTACTCCAAGAATAGATTAACTTTGTTCAACCTGCAGGCCCAAAATTCCCATTAAGACTTGAGTAATATCACTTTCAGTTTTAAGCTGTGTGCATAATCATATGTATCTTTTTAAAGAAATAAACACATTATAGTCATAAAATTGTATTTAATTTGATTCCCTGAATCATTTTCACAGGAATGCATAATATGCAGCTATTACAAACGTTACAGCTACTGTGTACCAGCTTTTTGGAAAGAGGTTTCCTCAGGCATTCTGTGTAAAGTAATTTATCTTTTAGATGTTCCCTTGTCCGCTAAAGATTGACAAACACTTGAATACAGGGGCTTGAGCTACCATCTGGGGAGCACCCGGAACAGAAACTGGCCTAGCAGTAGAGAGTAATAAAAATTAAATGTAAATAGTAAATATTTTTTTAAATGTAAAAGCCTTGTATGTTGCTTATTCAATGGATAGAAGTAGAATCTCCTCCTCAGTGTCTGGGAATCCTGGCTGGTTGCTGCACAGTAGGAATCAGACTCCTTTTCTACCTGATCAACATCAGGGGGCCTGAGTCTCAAAGAATCCTGGCCTTCTGGGAAAGTGTCTTCACTGGTTTCCTTGTGCTCAACTTTTGAGTCTTGCTGCTCATCCCTGGGTGGGGAAGGCAGCCATAAACTGCTTGGGTGTGATGCCATGCAGTTAGGTAAAATTCTGTCCAACCCTTAAAAGACGGATCAGTACTGCGTTCCCTGAGATTTTTGTTTTTCCATTTGTCCCTTCCTTTAATGCAGGTGCTCCTAAACTGTTTATCCAGCAGTGTCTGGCATCCTTGGGGTGACCCAATATGGTATGGTGGCTTGTCTCAAGAGCTTCCTGCGCTGATGCTTCTCTTCAGATGGTGGTAAGATCCAGGATCTTGATGTGGCTTGAGGCATTTGTCATATTAGGATAAAGTGGAATCTAGGAGTGCATGGACAAAATTTGGCTTGTCTGTCTGCTTATGAACAGAGCAGGGATGGCATCTACTCAACTTGATCCCAGAGCAGGGGAGGGCATGCAGGTAAACAGAAAGGTGAGAAACAGCAGTGGTGTAGCAAGGGTGCCCGGTGCTCACTGGCTCCAAGGGGCCAAGCCCATATTTGTGCATTCCACATTATGCAGCTCCCCACCCAGTGCCCCCACGCAGCCTGGCACCTTGCCCCCCTCCACCCCCCGCCACTGCCTCCATCTCTTACAGAGCAGGACGGTGGAGCCATTGGAAGACTGCTGAAGTAGTTTGCAGCAGCACTGCTTTCACTCCAATGTCTAACTCACAATGCAATGCAGCACACTTTGTTGGCTTTGAAAGAGGACACCCGGAGTTAGCGATAAATGCTGCTGAGACAGGGCACCATAATGAATTGTGTGTACCTAACCCTTTCCAAAGTGGATTAACTCAAACAGCTGCTGATTAATTACCCCCTGTAGATGTCTTTAGTGCTTATTGTAATTGTGGTTTTGAGATTCAGACTTCTGCTTGCTAAATCAAGTCACTACATACCATTGGAAGCAAACATTTTTGGTACATAACATGGTGTTCAGTAAATGTCTGATAGTTGCCCTCTTTTTCAGAGATGGCTGTATTTCAGTGGTAAATTTATTGCTACAAACTGTATGTGTGTGTAGCATTTCAGATCAAAAATCACTGTATGAATGTAACAGTTTGCATGTATGAGGTACTTTCATTCCAATTACCTCTTCTAGACAAGTGGAAACTCCTCTCAGTGCAGTCTTTCTTTCTTGGTGCAAAATAATTTGTCCTGCCCCCTTGCTAAGAGGCGATGGTGGCATCAGTTTTGCCATCAGTGGAGCCCCCAGGGAGGGAACAATATTGCCCGTATAGAATACTGCCTGCAGTTGATAATGACTGAATTTGATCTGAGGGGGTTGACCTCTGCCTGCATGCTCGTATGTTGCTGCACCTAGCAAAAGTACAGAAGAGTGAAATAAATGAACTATGTGAACGACTGCAAGATTCCAGCAATCCAGGGAAGCTCAGTGAATGTAGTAACCAACAGCACTCCAACTCAAGGGCTTTAAAACTAATCCATGCCTTCAGTTGATCCCAAGGCTGATGCCTCTGTGCTAGGGCTGCTAGGATTTTGGCAGGAGCAGTAGATTCAGGAGGGAGTCTTTCTGCCATACAGCCCCAAAGCTGCAGCACCCCTGCAACCTGTGGCTAGGGGCTTCCTTTGTATCTCTGGGCAACCTTTTTCACTTCTACCAGACCCAGGTGTTCTGAACATATGTCAGGGTGGCTAGTTAGATGGTCTCTAATAATAATAGGTGCACTCCACACTCACTAATGAAGTCCCACTGCAGAGGTGGGGAAACTGAGTCACAGATTTAAATGCCCTGCTTAAGGTCAGGCTAGCTCAGTGGTTCCCAACATTTTATCTGCCAATGGCACCCCTTGCTGCTACCTTTAATTAATCTGAGGCACCCCCCCCATAGTTTCCAAATGAACTCATAAATATTCATGAGCCAATCCAGAGCTCTTTGAGTAGTTTTTCAAATAATTTTGTGGCGCGCTGCTTGGGAAACACTGGGCTAGCTGGCTGTGGAAGAGCTTTAGGTGGAGTGGGCTCAAATCTAGAGCCAAACAAGGAGCCTGGTGGCACTTAAAGAGTAGCACATTTATGTATTCGTGAGCTTTTGTAAAGAAATGTGTTAGTCTAAGCCCACAGGACTTGTGTTTTACAAAACCCTGAACTACACTAAGGCAACTGCCCCTTTGGAAGCCAGGGCAGCCACCCTCTTTCCCAGGCAAAGGGTAACCCGGCTCCACTCAACAGGTCTCGGGATAAAAGCACCAGGTCCACTGTTCCCTCTAAGCTGTGTGTGTGTGTGCGCGCACACAGGTCATGAAACCTGCGCACATGACAAAATAAAGTGTGCACAAAAAAATTCAATAGTGCTAATACTGGTGCTCACAAAGAAATGTCTTTGCGCACACAAAGAAATTGTTTGCACGTGTAACCTGCTACGGTGGGCTCAAATTCATTCAATTGCCCCTCTCCAGTGCCTCACAGAGAAAACCCCTGATGAAAGCAACTGGAGAGCCAGGATCCAGTTGTCAAAAGGACTCACAGCGAAGACTGCTCAGAGTTTCCATCCACATTAAACTATTACTCAACAGAAACGTAACAATGAACTTTATTAACTAACTAAACACACCTTATCCTAAAGAACCATAATACATTTAAACAAAACAGTAAGAAACCCAAGAGTCCCAAAGTTCAGGTGGAGTCACCCTTATCTCAGTTCCAGTCTTTTAAGTCCTTGGGGCTTGAATGCAGAACGAAAGCAATCCTCATCCTCTCTAGCTGCAGGAATCTTCAGGCAGATGCCATGCAGTCCTTTCTTCCTCCTGTGCAGCCAGCACCATGCAATCAGGTCACTGGCCATCCAGCTCTCAGTTCCACTGCAGACAACTCCCCTGCAAAGCAGTCGAAAGCTGGGAGAAAACATCCTGCAGTCCACTCCTGCTCAGCTCCTTTCACTGAGTCCCTTAGCCAATGTCCTCTGCAGCTCTCCGTTTGCTCCTCTCCAGGCTTCTCTTCTCAGGCTTCTCCCTGGGCATGTAACTCCAGCACAACAATAAAACTTGTGGAGCATGCTCAGTGTGCTCCCACACCCTGTTACCAGAAGGTTCTGGTTTCTGGGCTGCAAAATCTGCCCAGCAATGTAACCCAGCCATAAGGGTCCCTAAAAGAGATTTCACCTATTTAGGCACATGGGTTACACACGCACAGTCTACGAGTCATTAGAGGGAACATTGGGTGTGGCCATCACCACCTGGCTCCTGGCCAGCGTTCCCTCTAATTTTCCATAGGGTGTGTGCGTAAAACATTTCTTTGGTGCAAATTTTTAGAACCAGCGTCCAAATTTGTGCGCACTCCAGCGAGTGTGGTCAAACTTGCGAGTGCAGCGAAGAGCGTATGCTGCACATCACGTCTAAATGTGGTGATGGAAATGAGTGGCTAAATTTGAAACATGCTCCTTGAAATCGCCTTCTTCGAGTAGCATGAATGATTTTTTTGGTGCACCTTTGATTTTGTTGCGTGGGCGGGTTTCCCAAGCTGTGAGGAACCGCAGGTGGAAGACTAGATGACCTATGAGGGCCCTTCCAACCCTAGGACTCTATGATAAGATCAGCAAATGAAGTTAGCAGGTAAAAGTGTGTGGCTGCATGCCTCAGCGCCGCTCCTGAAGGTTTAATAATCAACTTGTAAGTTTGGCGGCCTGTGGCTCAGGGGGAAGGCGCTCTCCAGCTCGGGGGGAAAGAAAGGCAACTCCCAGTCCCCGCTCTCCAAAGCCGGTGAGGGAGTGGGCGTTTTCTGCCGAGTGGATGCGGAGAATAAACCCGTTAGTCACGGAGCGGCCCAGGACCGCTTGTTTATTTGCAGGAGGAGGCTGAGGGGACGGGACGGGGCGGCCGGGCGGGATCCAGTCAGCGCGGCGCGCCAGGGGGGGGGGGGGGGGGGGGGGGGCCGGTCCCTCCCCTCAGTCGGCGGCGGGCGAGCGGCAGCGGGAGCGGGGCTGCGCTGCAGCCGGCGGCGGAGAGGCGGTGCGGGGCCATGTGGCCCCTGCTGGCGCTGTGCTGCTGCGGGGCCCTGGCGCTGGGCGGGAGCCGGGCGGCCGCGCCGCCGCCCCTCAACTTCACCGCCCTCGCCCCGGCCCCGGCCCCGCCGCCCGACACCACGGCCGCCAAGGTGGAGCGGCTGGGCCGCGCCTTCAAGCGCCAGGTGCGGCGGCTGCGGGAGCGCAGCGGGCGGCTGGAGCTGGTCTTCCTGGTGGACGAGTCGTCGAGCGTCGGGCCGGCCAACTTCCTCAGCGAGCTGCGCTTCGTCCGCAAGCTGCTCTCCGACTTCCCCGTCCTGCCGGCCGCCACGCGCGTGGCCATCGTCACCTTCTCCTCCAAGGGCAACGTGGGGCCGCGCGTGGACTACATCTCCCAGCGCCGCGCCCGCCAGCACAAGTGCGCGCTCCTCGGCCGCGAGATCCCCGCCATCGCCTACCGCGGCGGCGGCACCTACACCAAGGGCGCCTTCCTGCAGGCGGCGGTAAGCGGCCGGGCGCCTTCCAGCTGGGGGCGGTGAGGGCAGGGTGGGCACCCTCCTCTACACCGAGGGCGCCTTCCTGCAGGCGGTGATAAGGGGCGGGGCAGGGTACACACACCTGCCCCCTCACCTGTGGGCAGGGCGGGCGCACTCATGTGCATGCTAACCTACATTGAGGGGGCCTTCCAGCAGGCAGCGGTAAGGGGCAGGGCAGGGTACACGCACATACACCCTCATCTGTGGGCAGGGTAGGCACGCTCATGTGCACACTCATCTACACCGAGGGCGCCTTCCAGCAGGCGGCGATAAGGGGCAGGGCACTGGGGATGCCCACGTGGGCACACTCACCTGTGGGCAGGGTGGGCACGCTCATATGCACATTAACCTACACTGAGGGTGCCTTCCCACAGGCAGTGATAAGGGGCAGGGCGGGGTACACGCACATACCCCCTCACCTGTGGGCAGGGTGGGTACACTCATGTGGACACTAATGTACACTGAGGGTGCCTTCCAGCAGGTGGTGATAAGGGCCAGGGCAGGCACACTCATGTACACACTAATCTACACTGAGGGCACCTTCCAGCACGGGGTGATAAGAGGCGCACACTCACCTGTGGGCAGGGCGGGCACACTCATGTGCGTGCAAACCTACATTGAGGGGGCCTTCCAGCAGGCAGCGGTAAGGGGCGGGGCAGGCTACACACACCTGCACCCTCACCTGTGGGCAGGGTAGGCACACTCGTGCATGCTAATCTACACTGAGGGCACCTTCCAGCAGGGGGTGATAAGGGCCAGGGCAGGCACACTCGTGTGCACACTAATCTACACCGAGAGTGCCTTCCAGCAGGTGGTGATAAGGGCCAGGGCAGGGTACACCTGTGTGCACACTCACCTGTGGGCAGGGTGGGTACACTCCATGTGCACACTAACCTACACTGAGGGTGCCTTCCAGCAGGCAGCGGTAAGGGGCAGGGCATTGGGGGTATCTGTGTGGGCGCACTCACCTGTGGGCAGGGTGGGCACGCTCATGTGCACACTAATCTACATTGAGGGCACCTTCCCACAGGTGGCAATACGGGGCAGGGCACTGGGGATGCGTCTCACATGTGCACCTCACCTGTGGGTAGGGCAGGCGCACTTGTGCACACTAACATACACTGAGGGTGCCTTCCAGTAGGTGGCGATAAGGGGCAGGACAGGCACACTCATGTGCGCACTCACCTTTACCAGGGGCACCTTCCAGCAAGTGGTGGTATGTGGCAGAGCACCAGACACACCCACGTGGGCACAGTCAGCTGTGGGTGGGGCAGGCACGTTCGTGTGCACACTCACCTGCATGGAGGGTGCCTTCCACCAGACAATGACAAGGGGCAGGGCAAGGTACACGCGTATGCACACTCACCAGTGGGCAGGGTGGGCACACTCATGTGCACGCTAACCTACACTGAGGGCGCCTTCCAGCAGGCAGCAGTAAGGGCAGGGCACTGGGGGTGCCCTCGTGGGCACACTCATCTGTGGGTGGGGTGGGCATGATCACATGCACACTCACTTACGCCAAGGGCACCTTCCAGCAGGCAGCGGGAAGGGGTGGGGCAGGCACACTTGTGTGCATACTCACCTGTGGGGCAAGCACACTCGTGTATACACTCACCTACACCAAGGGTGCCTTCCAGCAGGTGGCGGTAAGGGGCGGGACACCGGGCACACCCTCATGTGCACACTTACCCATGTGGGCAGGCACATTTGTGTGTACATTCCCATGGAGGGGGTGGACTCATTCATGTGTACACTCACCTACACCAAGGGAGCTTTCCAGCAGATAGCAGTAACGGGATGGGCAGGCCATGGCATAGGGTGCTGGGCACATCCCCACTGCATATGCACACTCACCTGTGGGGGTACTCCCCATGTGCACACTCATCCTGAGACTCTGCTGCTTAGCAGACACCTACTGGCAGGCAGGCTGCGACGCTTTCTAGTTTGGGCGCTGAGAGCCATAGACTACAACTGTAAACTCTGTACCCTTGGACCCTGTTCCAAGTAAAGGGGTGTGGCACTCTGCTGGGCACCCCCCCCCCCCAGTTCATGTGCACATCTTTGCATGCTATGGACAGCTTAATCAATACAAGCTCACTGTGGGTTGCACAGGCCCATATGCTCTATGCATATTCGTTCTCTAGGAAGAGACGTGCACTGTATGAAATCTGCCATTAGCTAACAAACATACATTTGCTTTCTCACAAGATGCTGATATTGTGTCACTATCCATATAATTAGTTTATTCTCATGTCAGGTATAATGCATTCCTATAACATATGTGTGTAAATGATCTAAACTGTTATGGATGAAATCTTTGTC
The DNA here is from genome assembly GCA_007922195.1 of Podocnemis expansa. Taxonomy (NCBI): domain Eukaryota; kingdom Metazoa; phylum Chordata; order Testudines; family Podocnemididae; genus Podocnemis; species Podocnemis expansa. The sequence goes on along the minus strand of ML681995.1, from coordinate 20,193,339 downwards.
CTCTTGAAGTCAATAGCAAAACCGTGGACTTCAGGATTCTGGGTGCATGGGTGAGTGAAGACATGTAATGTGTGCGTGTGGATGTCTCCACAATGACCGTAATTCTTTCCTCAGTAACATAGGAATAACTACCGTGTGATTTTTCACAAGCGTAAGCTAAAGTATGTATAGGGATGTCTCTGTATGTATAAACTTGTTAATTAGAAAGCACGTGCATTTATTTCTTTAGGGGCTCTGAACCAGAACTGGGGCTCCTAGACACCACTGAAAAATAAGTAACATATTGTATAAATAATATTCGTAATTACATGTATCTACATGTGGATATAACATTTATACATACATCTATCTGATTTTCTGTTGTATTTAAATATACATCATGAGCAAAAACACCTAGTTGAGTACCTTAGGCTCCTAAGTCCCATTTCAAAAATAACTTAGGATTCTAAGGATAAATTTGTATCGTGCCAATAAATAAAACCCCACCCAGCCCACAGGGTACTGAGTCTGTCTGAAATAGCTGTGTAGACATTCTCTCTGTGGCTGGTGCCAAAATCTGAAACTCTTCCACCTCACCAGGCATACACGCATCTGTGTGCACAGCCACTAGGCGCACACCTGCCGGGTGAGCACCTGTGCACACAGCCACCAGGCACACACCTATTGGGCTCCCACCTGTATTCACACAAACGCTCTCAAATGGCTGTCATAGGATTTTGTTTCTTTTAGCAGTGTAGACATGAACTTACACTGTCCACTAAATCATTTTTGAAAATGGGACTTGGGTGCTTTGAGGACTTTGTCCTATATCTGTAGAAAGCAAAATACATTTATATACTGTAAACATTTTATTTTTGTAGAGTAGGTAAGACTTGATAGCTGCTCACTGTTTCCTACTCCTGGCTGTTTGACAGATTCCCTAAATAGATCATATGTATTCTGTTTTTAGACAGAATCGATAGTGATTTCAGTGGGAATTTTGCTTTAATAGGAAACAAATAAGGATTGGACTCCTTATGGGGCTCAGCACTGCCTACAGAGATGTTAAAATTATTTCCTCCTCCTACTCCAGTATTTGATAACAGAAAATGGTGTTCACTTTCTAGTGAGCCTTTAGTGTTGTATATGGAAATCACATTTTAAAAAACCAAGGTTACCGTAAGGTAATTCTATGGTTGTTTAAATTAAACTGTTATAGCCTGAATATCATTCAGATTTTCTGAAAAATTTAAAGAATAACCTTAAAAGAATAGTGTTATGAATAAAATGTTACAACTCCAAAGAAATAATGTAGACAGTTTTCTTTGGTTTGTAATTCTGACACAATCTACTTCTAAAAACAAAGAAACAAAACCTTTAGTTTAGAAATATATAACTTAGCTGTACGGACACAGCTAAACATATCTCCTGGGTACAGTAGTATTGCAGTCTTTTATGTTTTCTTTACTCGGGTTTGGTAATTTAGGACGTATCGCTTTGTGTTATGGCATTGTATTGAGAAGGAATGACAATCCTACATGTTCACTGAACTAGCAGCACCCTCTCGCTGGCAAAAAGACTCAGTACTGCACTGAGGTTCTGTCTTTGTCTTTCTGTCAGATAAATTACGACTTTAAGGGCTACTCACTTTTCCTAGAGACTCGAAAAAGGTATTTTTATTATGTTTAAAATACCACTGCTGTAATGAACTTAGGATAATATACTTCAGTGTAACAATTTGCTTTCTTCTCTTCCTCTCAAACTATTATTCTCCTGTTCTCTATTTTTAACTGCCTTTTCTTATAACTAAGGGTTTTTTGGGGGGTTTTTTTGGCTTTCTTTTCTTACCCATGTTGGCCCCATTTCTTCTGCTCCCAATAAGCTTAAAGAAAAAAAATCAAATCAAATCCAGAATCCTCATCTTCTCTTCCATCTTGCAAATATTAAACATATAAAATAAAGGATGTCTGAAATAATTCAAAGCGTCTGACAAAGTGGGATTTTCTCCCACAAAAGCTTATGCGATAAATAAATTTGCTACTTTTAAAGTGCCACAGGACTCCTTGTTTGTTTTGCTGAAATACTTAAGTCCCTGGTAAACCATTCTAGCCTCTCACAAGCCATGTGTGATATTATATGTAGATTAGAAGGTAAATGAACCATGGTGTGGTACAATTAGCACTAACTTTACTTTTGTTTGCCTTAAAAAAAACAGTAACTGAAGCATCGTTTTAGAATCCCCTGTAGGGAGCGCGGCACCTTTTAGTACAGATTTCAAAAAAGTCCACAGATGTTGACATTTCCTCATGCAAAAAGTGAAAGGGTTCTCATTTGCTCTTTAAAGAGTTGCACTATCTATAGACCGATCTTCAGAAGCCGTGGCGTCATTGGGCACTGGCCAAATTCGTTGCTCAGTGTCCTGAGCTTGGAGGAGCAGCCTGCTTTGGTCTCTGTCCCCAATGCCATGCCAATGCCACCCTCTTCCAGGCCATCCCCAGGGGTGGGGTGCAGTAAAGGCAGAGATGGCCATATGAGCAGCCAAGACCAGGGATGGGGGGGAATGGGAGTGTAGCATGGTGTAAGCCAGTGAGGCTCTGGGCTGCAGCCCAGGGTCTTGTTGGCTCAGGTCACCGCTGTGCTATGGTGCTAGTTGCCCCAGCCCTTGGGCTGGGTCAGTCCCATTATGTGTCACCCCACAACGCTGGCTGGTTTCCAAGCTCCAGCACTCCCCACCCCGCCTTTGGGAATAGAGTGACTGCTCCTGTGGCCAACCCTGCCCCCTGCTGGGGATGAACTGTCTGCTTGAGTGGCATCACCAGCCCCACCCCCTGGCCCATCTGGCCCAGCCCCTCCACTGGGGAAGAAATGAGTGGCTGGTCCTGGCCCCTGCCCTGGCCCCTGCTGGGGATGCTGCCCCAAGTCTTTTTTAAAAGGAGTAATGCCCTTGTTTAGAAGATGTTTATTGCAGAGTTTTTCTCTCTCTGCAGTGCTCCTGCATATTTGCCATGACTTCAACAAGACACCTAACAGATGGAGAACTCAACCTACTTGACAAATGTTGTTATGAAAGATGTGCATTAGTTGTTGGGAGCCACCCGTGAGCTCTTGGGACAAAGCCCCTGATGAGAAGTTCAGTCCCAAACATCATCCTCAGCTGCTGGGATTTCCACCGAAGTGCTGTTCCTGGATCCTTTTCCATATTTTCGAGGTGTCTAGCTAGTGGATTTTGCCCATATGTTCAGGGTCTAACTGATCACCATATTTGGGGTTGGGAAGAAATTTTCCCCCAGGTCAGGTTAACAGAGGCCATAGAGGGTTTTCACCTTCCTCTGCAGCATGTGGGGCATGAATCACGGCAGGTTTAAACTTCTGTAAATGGTGAATTCTCTCTAACTTGAGGTCTTTAACATGATTTGAAGACATCAGGAACTCATCCAAAAGGTAAAGGAGTGGGTGGATGAGGTTCTGTAGCCTGCATTATGCAGAAGATCAGACTAGATGATCATGTTAATCCCTTCTGGCTTTAAACTCTAAGTCTGTTCTGTGTCCGATCTTGTCTAGTAGGAGTTTGGTATATTTGAAAATTCATAGCCTCTACCTGCTGAAAAGAAAAGGGCCCAAGAGCCTCTTCATGCAACTTTGTCGAGTAGTCACTATGTGAAACTGAGGTAAAACTAACTTGTAGCAGAAATAACCAGTCTTATTAATTTCACTTGATAAAGCTTTGAGTATCCGGAGACCAGTACTGACAGAGTTAGGAAGATAACACCATCCTCATGTCGTTTTCAGAAGGTATTCTTTGCAATTGCACAGACTGGAAACATCTTGTGTTTTTAAATGATAGCCTGAAAACTGAAGAAATTGATGACTTAAGCTGTCATGTTTGCTAGAGAAACTTTTCCACAGATGAGAGAATTTTTCAAGCTTAGCTGCTATCTTTGATGATAATTAGTTAGGTGGGGGGGGGTCTTGTTTTTTTATTTAGACATTTTTCAAGTTGTGTTGATGTAAACACATTCCATACTCTTATAAACAATTTATTTTTACCCAACTATCATTTTCAATCTGAAAACATTTTTTGGACAACACAACTGTCCTGACTATCAGTATAGTCTTTCCTCTGGCCTCCAGCCTAACCTCCCATCCCTTGTAACTATTTCCTGTTCTCCTTGTGATTTGCTTTCCCTTCTTCACATTTGGAAGAGGGCGCCAGGTTTTAGGTTCACTGGTCAGACAAATGGGAAGGAGCAGACAGCTTGGTAGAAAACTGAGTACCAGAAATGTTCAGCCAGGAGAAATGTAGACTTCCAGTCAACCACTCACTATTTTCTTTTACTAAGACTAGAGCAATGTCATAGGCTACCTTGATGCAGTGTAACATTTTGTATCATGCATTGCCTTATTATTAGATCCAATTACTGTGAGGTCTGGGTAATTAACAGCCTTGTTGCAGATGTTTTCTCCTTACATGAATTCCCTCAACTTCAGTAAAGACTGTAAAGCCCTGCATATGACAGTCTTTAGTTGTAAGTGTGCTGTATGTCAAATATGAGTGAAGGAGAAAGTTAACTTCAGTGGTGTCTCCTTCAGAATGAAATCAAACATTAATTGTGAAACAGGCAAGTCTTTCATGGAAGTTTATTTAAAACAATGTGAACAAAAGCATAAACTTTCACAGAATTAAATTTGATTTATAAAATCTCTTGTAAAAGAAAGCTCATGTTTGTAGTTTGAGAATATTTCCATCTCTTTTAGTTAGAATCTATGTCTTAGGGAAAACAGATGTTAGGTTATATAAATATATATTGTGCATAGCAAAACGCACCTTACTGTGTGTGTTATTGGTATCAACGTATGTTTATATCCAGTAATGCTATGTCTGGAGAAGTGTGTATTAAAAGTAGAATATTGCAGTGCAAATAATCCCAACACTTGCCTCTCCAAACAAACACACACAACAATCCACCCTACTAAAACAAACCCATACACTTCATTTTATGCAGTTCTCCCCCTAGGGAGAGGATGACAGAAAATGAAGCATATGTGACAGATATTAATCCTGCCCCTTAATGTTCTATTGAAAGGTGATCAGATACTAAGGTGATGAGTGCATACAAGAATCTGAATAGATCAGCAGAAGAAAGAACTCTCTCTTCTTTTGATTTCTTTTTTTTATCAAAAATGCAAAATAAATCATGCGATTTTCCTGGCCTTTTACATATTTAGAGCTTGGTGTGAATAGTGAACACACTTCTTTACCTTTTGTTAACTTTTCTATGAATTTTCCTATGTATTTCTGTTGCATTCTTTCTCTGTTGCATTCAGAATATGGGCTTACTCCAGGAGGTGGAAGACAGCTTTTAATTCTTGGGTGTTAACCAAAATCTTTTTAGCATATTAGGTAAAATGTCCCCAGTGGAGGTAAATTGTTAAATTAACTTTCTTTTTAAAGGGTTAAAAATGTGCAAGTCTAGCCTTAATAATGTTATGATCTTTACTAATTGGTATCAGTTAGTGGTACTGTCATCAAAGCCCTTTTTTTATTCCGCATACAGCAATCCCTGTATGTTAGTGATAGCAGACTGCAGATTGATGGCAAGATACAACTTTTTAAAAATAACATATTAGATGTTAAACAATTTGGCACATTAGAGGTTATGAAGTATATCAAAGAGTTAAAGTGTCTACAGTAGTCAGGGTTGGGTTTTCTAATCTAATATATGGTTGTGTGCTGCTTAAAGCAAGCAAGCCTATTGGAATTTGAAAGACATTCCTCTGCACAATCACATCAAAATGTTCATTGCAGGTTTTCTGATTATGGCCAGAACTTGGTTCCTTCAAGCTGATGGCAAAACTCCTTTTGATTCAGTAGCACCAGGATTTGCCCCAAAATTTACATTGTTATCACTGAAATGAATAAATTAACAATTTTATTAAAGCGGAGAGCATAATGTGAGATGCTGAGTGTCTCCCATTCGTTTCAGAATGATTTCAGGCACTTGAAGGTTCTGATTCTGTGAAGTGATGGGCTCACTCACCTTTCCTTGAAGTTCATCCAGGTGTTGGGGGTGCAGATATTTCAGCTCCTGAGATGTTAGAATGGTAACCATGTGAAAGTATCAGAGATGGGTTCTCTTTTCTTTGTAAAGTTGATGGACATCACACATGTGCAGGGTAGGGAGCACTGTTGTACAAGCAAGCAGTGCATCCTCTGCCACTCTTGTGTAGTGGACAATTTTATGATTAGTTTGTATGTCTTGAAGTAATGCTATAAAGATTTGTTTGTAAAAAATAGCATGAGCAAGAAATCATTACAGTTAAAACACCATAATGTTATGGATTAATTGAAAAACTTCTTGGCAGTAGCCTCTAGAGAAATCTTTCACTAAAAATAGTAATAACAACAGGGTTTTTTTTCCTACTCTCTTTATTGAAAGTGCAATTAATTACCTTCTGAAATGAAAAAAAGAAATATAGCTGTGTACTGTTGCTGAGGTAAAGTAAGAGATAATAGAAAGGTAGACTTGAAAAGACAAGCTAAAGTATTACAAAGGATACCGTACAGAAATAAAGTCAATTATTTAGTAGTGCTGTATGCTACTAATTACTGAATTAAAAAAAGGCAAGATCGTCAGCTATAGTAAATCAGAATAGCTCCCTTGACTTTAACAGGGCTATGTTGCTTTACACCAGTTGAAGATTTGGCCCCATGCCTGCACAATTAGAGAACACACCCTATCTCTTTCTAAATGCATCTGGCTTTTTTTTTAAAAAATAATAATAAAAATCTGGCTATTATCTTCTAACCTGATCTTAATAGCATATAACAAGCCAATATGTCAAATTCTGCATTCTGTTGTTATCCAATTAACAAACCTGACAAACACTGGCTTACTAAAGAATGTAAACACATGTTAGAATAAACAGTTTTAATCCATATTTAGTGTTTGTTTAAATAAGTTATATTGCTTTGTTTCTCCTTGATGCCAAAAGCATAAATTTTCAGAGTACGAAATTATTGTCCCTTGGGCTATCCTGGATGAGCAGATTTCAATTTCAGTACATCTTAAAGGTGGTAATTTTCCAGTTTAATTTCAAATGTTTTTGTATTGTGTTTTTAAAGTGCAGTTCTGCTCTGAAAATTTACTGTGTAAAAAATGTCACTGTCTTACTCATCTGATCTGAGCTCTCTGCATGCATATAGTCCTATTTGATGCCTTTATTGCCAGCAGATAGATAAAAATATCATTTTTATTCCTATTATCCTGCGGAATTAACATAGCTAATATGGAGCTGCAGACTTTTTTTTTCCATCTTGTGCATCATCAACGCAATGTTCACTAAAATCTCCAGTTACTTACAACTGTGCAAACTCTCTGAAGGCTGCACAGATATCTCTGTGTCCCTTGCTTGGCTAGTGGAATATCTTACAGTGATTATGATGGAGAAGGTTGGAGAGAACCCAGCTTAATTCTAAAATCCCAATTTGAGATTGCAGGGCTGGCAGTTTAAAAAATACTTATTTGTTTAATTGTTAATGGAGCAAATTTTATATAGAATCACTGAGAGATAATAAGAAAGGGACCCTGCTGCGCAATTATTACAATCACCTTTTAGAATAGGATCACACTTGAAGTTAATTTACTGATTGAGTGTTTTGGATAAAGTTCTTCGCAATCTTTAGGCACAAAATAAATACAATGTGGTCAGTGGCAGCACATACTTCTCCACGCTGTTCATTAATAAACCATACTGCTGCCATGGAGGGGCCGCCTCTAGGAGTGAAAGGGTAGTTGAGGCTTCATGTCCATTCAGATCTTTGGCTTTCCTGCTGAGACTGGCAACGAGTCAGCTATTCAGCATCCTTTGTGAGGCTAGATTGTATAATGTGCACAGCCTGCATTAGGAATCCATGTGTTACAACCTGCCTATACATAATCTGTCACAAACATTTGATTCCAAAGAAGAAAAGTCAGGTATTTAGCATCATCTTTTTTTTAAAAAAAATTCTTTTGGCTTGTCAATAGCTCAAAATGCCAAAATTTGCATAATGCAACAAGACTGCAAATTCATCAGCTGTCCTCCCACACACATCACATATGTGGCATGGCCAGCCAGGTCCTGATCAGTTTTTTTTTGGTTTTTTTTTTCCTGCACATGCAAAACTTCTAGCTCACACATACTTGGACTGTTAGGTCCACTCTAAGGCCATGTCTGCACTGAAGCTGGAAGATGTAAATTCCAGCTCGAGTAGACTTGTTTGCGCTAGGCCTGATTGAGCTAGCTCAATAAAAAGTAAAGTAGCCATGGTGATGTGAGCTACTAAAGATCTTGAGTGCATACATGTGGTCCCAGTGGGATTGTACTTGAGGTGCCTAGCTTGTGCCGCCATTGACGCCACTGTGGATATGTTCTATTTTTAGTGCACTAGCTTCATCAGAGCTAGCATGGGTATGTCTCCTTGAGTTGGAATTTACATCTTTTAGCTCTTGTGTAGGCATCCCAGGTCTGTCTGCACTGCAGTCGGGGGGTTGTGATCATGTAGCTACCTCTGAGCTAACTTTAAGCGAGTCAGCTCAGAGGCTACAAGCTGTGAAGCTGCATGAGCACAGATTTCAGAGTGGGCTAGCTGCCATAGGATGTAGCCAAGGCCCTAGGTAGACTTGACCAACCCACGCAGAAAGCTGTACTGTTGAGGTTTCACTATGCATGGTACCTAAGCTAGCTAAATTAAAGCTGTCTCAACTCCCAGGAATGCCTATGCCTGCTGCCGTCACGTCACCTTATTTCAATGCAGAAATACTTACAGACTGGGCAGACCAAGTTAAGTGCCAATAGGTAATGTCTACACAGCAAAAAGCTCACATGGCAGCAGGTCTCAGTGCTCTAACTGGGGCTCAGACTCAAGGCCTAAAAATAATTTTCCTGGCTAAGCTGATTTTTCCACCTGCTTTGCATTGCCAGGGTAAGAAGTGCTGTGTGCACTACTAGCATTTGAAATGAGCTATCATTACCAGTTACAATAAATACCACATGTAAATGTGTTCTGGCATTTCTGGAAAGATCTTAATATTCTACATCAGCGGTTCTCAACCTTTTACAGGTTGTGACACACTTGGTAGCATATCATGAACCAATGGGACACAACAGCCCAGCCTCACTACTCCCCAAGCCAAATACAGGAATCTCCCTGGCTCTCTGTGACTCAGTTACCACTGTGTGGTGACACAATAATGTGTCCCAACACAGTGATTGCGACCCACTGCACAAGACATATGGTGGAGATATTAGAAATTAGCCATTTAGGTGCCTGAAGTTTACTTCTCCTGTGTCGTAGAGAGACCCTTTCCAGTTTGATCTGTCCCATTTACTGTGTCCTATAAGCTAGTAACATTCTCATAGACTTCAAGGCCAAAAGACCCTCTATCTGACCTGCAGTTTACAGGCCATAGAACCTTACCCACTGTCTCTGGCTGACAAGCTCCAAAGGAGCAGCCATGTTGGTCTAGTTCAGCAAAAGAAATAAGGAGTCCTGTGGCACTTCTAAAGACTAACTAATTTATTTATTGCATGAGCTTTCATGGGTGAAAATCCCACTTCATTTAGATGCTTTGAAGATGGGAGGAACTTACAGAATGGGAGGAAAATAAATGCAGGGAAGTGTAAGTCATACAATCAGATCACACAGTAACAGCAAATCATAGTAGTTGTTGAGATTCAAACACTGGGGAACAGCATAGAGAGGAAGATGAGGTCAAATCATCTATTGTAACAAGAAAAAAATCCAAAGTCCTTATTTAATCCTGAAGAGGCAGTCAGATTTGCAAATAAATTCCAGTTCTGCAGTTTCTCTTTGAAGCCTTGATGTGTTGTTCAATTGTTTGAGCACAGCTTTTAGCAAATCATCAGTGGGAGTGATCAGGAAGATTGAAGAGCTCAGCTACTGTTTTTTGAGTGTTGTGATTTCTGATGTCAGATTTGTGCCCATTTATTCTTTTGCGCAGAGACGGTCCTGTTTGTCCAATATATAGGGCAGTGGGGCATTTCTGGAACATGATGGCATAAATCACATTGGTGGATGAGCATGTAAATGAGCCCTTGATGAAGTAGCTGGTTTGATTAGGTCCCATGAAGGTGTCTTTTGTGAAGGTATGTGAGCAAAGTTGGCAGCGTGGTTTGTCTAGAGGCCCATTTTCATGCATGTATATACATATACTTCTGAAAAAATCAGTCATTCAGAATTACTGTAACTATAGCTATCAGATGAATTGCTTACATCTAAAGAAGTGATTTAGTTTAACCAAAATGATGTTAAAACAAACAATTTGATTCTTGATTCTAAGGAGTCCTGTGGCACTTAAAGACTAGCACATTTATTTATTGCATGAGCTTTAGAACACAGCAACAGGGTCAGCCTATCTCACTCCAAAACTAAGAGCTGTGCTTGGCTTTTATCTAATAGCACCGATGTTCGAATCGCTGGGATTTTAGGGCCATTTACCATCCTTAATTTGTGCATGCAGCACTGATTGCTCTAAATGTAGAAAAGATTTAGCATGCCTGCCACTATGTATTGAGAAGGAATGCCATTCATTAGAGTGGAGTCCTGTGGCACTTAAAGACTAACAAATTTTATTTATCACATGAGCTTTCATGGGAGAAAGTCATACTTCATCAGATGCTTTGAAGTTAGAGGAATTTACTGAATGGGAGGAAAATAAATGCAGGGGAGTGTAAGTCATGGGATCAAGTCATACTTTAAAAGCAAATCAGCCTGCTCATTCACCAATGTGATTTATGCCGTCATGTGCCAGAAATGCCCCCACTCCTTATACATTGGACAAAGAGGACAGTCTCTGCACGAAAGAGTAAATAGGCACAAAACTGACATCAGAAATCACAACATTCAAAAACCAGTTGCTGAGCACTTCCATTTTTCCAATCACTCTGATGATTTGTTAACAGCTGTGCTCGAGCAAGTCAATAGGACATAGAGACTTCAAAGAGAGACAGCTGAACTAGGACCAATATGCAGATTCAGTTGTGTGAAAGCAGGATTAAATCATGACTATGGCTTCATTTCCCATTACAACAGGTGATTTGATCTCACCCTCCTCTAGGTGCTGTTTCCTAGTTTTTGAATCTTAACAACTGCTTTCATTTGTTGTTACTGTGTGACCTGTTCCCATGACTTACACTCCCCTGCATTTATTTTCCTTCCATTCTGTAAGTTCCCCCACTTTCAAAGCATCTGATGAAGTGGGATTTTCTCTCACGAAAGCTCATGTGATAAATAAATTTGTTAGTCTTTAAGTGCAACAGGACTCCTTGTTTTTTTTCTGAACTAGATTAACACGACTGCCCCTTTGGAACTTGAGAGTTCATTAGAGTAAATCTCTCCCTAGGTAACGCAGATTGAAAATCATGAGAGAGCCAAAATAAAATAGACCTGCCTGAATTCATTTATTCCCATTGTTCTTGTACATGTGTCGACAGCAGCAGTCTGTCTGAAGTGTTAAAGGAAAATTTCCACAAGAGGCCAGAACCAGTAGCTATCACCATTAGTTCCTTTCTTGAATGGGAAAAACCTAAACGAGTATTCATCTGAGTGTAATGGCCAGAACAGTGGTGACCTGTGAACCAAAAAAGAGGGAGCACAATCAAGTGACAATACTTAGAACTTCTGTTGTCTTTTCCATCTAGCAGTCTTAGAGCACTTTAACAAACATCATTTGAGACTCAGGGGTACCGTGTGAGGTTGAGAAGCATGATCCCCAACTCACAGATCAGTATGTGAGCTACAGATAAGGTTAGGCTACCTCTCTGCCCAAGGCAGTGATATTAATGTCACAGTCGACCTCATGACAGGAATTTAAGCCCTGGTCTATACTGCCACATGATTTCCAGACCATGGGAATTGAAGGGAGATATGCAAAGCACTTGAAATACATTGCATTTCTCCCTCCTATTCCCTACCTTCTGCTTACCATGCTGTGTTCAATAGCCTAAGCCAGAGGGAAACCCCTTCCCACTGACTCAGGGCTACCCTTGCTGCGTGGGGTTGTGGGGTGATCTTCCAGCCTAGCTTCCTGATCAGCTTTGTAGGTCTTCACAGACCTGATCAGTTGTTCAAGGAGATTGATTTGATGGTGATGAATTCACTAAAAAAATGAAGTCATATGGCACTTAAAGACTAACAGATTTATTTTTTGCATGAGCTTTCGTGGGAGAAAAAATAAATCTGTTAGTCTTTAAGTGTCACACGACTCCTTGTTATTTTTGCTGAACTAGACTAACACGGCTATCCCTTTGGAAATTGTCATGATGAATTCATTACTGTCAGTGAAGACAAGCCCTAAATCTACAAATCCCTAGTCTAATACAGAGTAGATCTTCCTTTGCTCACAGGATACAGACTCTGTAAACAAAAATACACTGTTGGTGTAGAAACAATAAATGTCTCAGTGGATTGGTAATGAACTGTAAAGAAGTTGTAGTGATCGCTTTAACACACTTCATAGTTACAACTGATAGTGGTACCTCAGTATTTCCTACCCTACCTTTAAAGACTCTTGAAAATGTTGGCATAGGGGACTGTCTAGGAAATACTGTCAGCGTTGGGTGGCATTATTTTGGTACCTCAGATAACACTGGAACATTTTAAGGACCACCAGTCTAGTAAGATGTCTCTATCCTAGACTGCCAGGGACTGAAACATGTAGCCGATGATTGTCTGAGCTGAATTATTCCATCTCAGTTCACTTCCTTGTGGACAGGTAGTGTAACCCTAAATGGCATTAGTGGCCAGCTGCTGCAAAGGCCAAACATTAAGCGGGCATAGCAACTAAACTGTTCACTCATTTCAGAGACAAAATCAATAACAATAGCAGAGAGGAAGCACATGCCTCTTCCAGTGATACAAACAAGGAGTCCTGTGGCACTTTTAAAGACTAACAAATGTATCTATCACGTGAGTTTTCATGGGAGAAAATCCCACTTCATCAGATGCTTGACAATGGGAAAAAAAAGGTATAGGAAAGAGGGATAAAGGCAATGAAGTGTAATGAGAGGATCAGGTCAGACTGCTTTAGCAAATCAAATATGCTGTATTGATTCAAACTGAGTGGAACGATAGCTAGGGAGGCTGAAAGAGGTGACAATCACTGTTTGTAACAAGAAAGCCTAGAAATAGCTCTATTCAGACCTAGTTGATGGTATCAAATTTGCATATGAATTCTATTTCTGAAGTCTCTCTAAATTCCAGTGCTGGAACAGTTCAGTGGATAAGAAGTCTGTCTTCAGTTTCATATGCTGCAAACTCCATCTTTCACAGGCCCTGTATATTAAAAACATAGGCAACTGTAGCTCTGAAATATTTATAAGAATTATGTGTCCCGATTGATGAATTTCTGGAGCTGGATTTTGTTTACTATCTCAGTTACACAAGACTACATTTTTGTAATTCTGAGGGCTATTCCTGGCACAGGGGAGCTGGCTAGCCTGCCAGATATTTGTACACATTGACCTGGGACTGAATACAATGCAGATGGTAATAACTGTTTGCTAATGTGAAAAGAATGTTGAATTTTGTCATAGGACTAAAATCAACACATTTAGTTGATGTGTAAAACCTGAAAGAAGGGTAAACAGAAGGAGTCTACAGAATGGTTGAAGAGAAGAGCTTACTATTGACCCTCTACATTAATTAACCAGCATTGTTACCATGTAATTGTTAGTCTATTATTTATCATAATTACTTTCCTGTAATTGTGTCATAGGCTACACTTTCAATTAAATGAGTCATTCAGCCTTAATTTTCAGAAGTGCTCAGTATGAAGTCAAGAGCAGCTGTGTGTTTTCAGTGCTTCTAGGAAATAGGGCCTGTCCAGATCTAAAGTAAAACTCATGGGGTTTTGTGCTTAGTAAAAACTCAAGAGCTGGTCCTGAAAAACATTCATGATCAGCTTTAAGCATGTGGGTAGCTGCAGTGAGTTAATGGGAACTAGTGACATGAATAAAGTTGCTTCTCCATTAATGTTTGTAGGATGGATGGAGCATGGGGGAGCGGGTTGAGTCATTCAATTTATGTTAATTAAGGTTGAAATGTTTGGGTATTTACAGGTATTTTTACCAGGGTTAGGAGAAGAAGGGGGTACAGATTTTCATTGAATAAAACGGATGAAAAATGTTTGACAAATGTTTGTGCAGGAAAAATATAATCTATTTGACCTCAGTTCCAGAAGTGACCATAGATACAGGTAAAATTTGTCAGAAAACATCCAACAGTAGACCTGCACTAGAATATTAGTTAGTCATTTAGGTAGCTTGTATTTTATGCCATCTTCATAAAAAGAAGCAAAACAGCTAATTGTACCATCTACCATATGCATTATATGTATATGCATATAATTTAAAAATAGATTTGTCTGTTTCCTTTGGTCCAAAGCTTACTATCTTTCCATTTTGTTCTTTCCTTCTCTTACTTAGATAACAAGGATTCTATATCTAAAGTTACAGCTGCAAGATTTAAGAGCCAAGCTATTTTTTTTTTTTTCTCCTAGGAACAACATTTAACCATCTATCCGATTGTTTCTTTGGCTAGTTCCACTGTTGCCTGCATGTTTGAATCCACGTCAGGTAGATGTGGAAAACTTCATAAACTCTTGGCCTAAAGCAGCTGTTTGTTAAGATGGCATACTCCCTTCCCTTTTAATGAAACATTCTTTATCCACAAAATCATTTCTTGGAGCTTAATTCTTGATTAAGTTGTTTTTGATAATTGCTGGATCAATGTATAGTAATTTTAAAAGGAATTTTTTGGGTATGATCTTGTGTAAATAACTGAGGGCTTTCTGGCTTTCCATCAAATGCTCTATAACAGCAGGTAGCCATTGTTCCCACTTTCTTTCAAGATGAAAAAAGATATATAAAATATGGCTACTATGGTAATTGATTTACAATCTGGGATTTATGAATCAGTGCAATAATGCTTCACAAAACACAATTCAATATGGACCCAATCCAAACCCCACTAAAATCAGTCAGAGACTCTCTACTGATTTTAGTGACGCTGTAAGAGGTATGGACGAGCACACTCACATGCTCAATCAATGTGTAATACATGTGTAACTGATATAGGGCCTGATCCTCAGTCTTTACACAAGCAAAACTTTCATTAACATCATAGCCCACACATCCGTGTCTTAGCACCAGTATAACTAACAGGAGAACTAGCAGGTTCACAACCCTTGAATGGGTAATGCAGTGATATTTACAACAGTAGCTTTAATGATAATTGTAGAAGTTAAGCTTTTTATTTTAAGTTAAAAAAAAACTTTACAATTTTGAGGATTGGCGCCTTGTACAGTTTCCCTGAACCATTCCAATAAAGGTATTTTGGGAGTGATACCGTAAATCATTGCAGTCCTATCCAGAAAAGGAATTCTGGTGGTACACATAAGAAGGGATCTCATCCTCAAAGATAATTATGCATGCGTTCTTTGAAACGGCTCTTCATTTGCAGATATTTTGTGTTGCAAAACTTTTATGCAGAAACCAATCAAGCAGATAGCAGGTAGACAGATTTAAAGCACTAATTTGCAAGATTATACATATACCAGGGGTGGCCAAACTGATGGAACTCAAGAGCCGCACAAGTTGATCATTAAACCTTTGGGAGCTGCCCTGAGGGATATAACCACATACTTTTACAGACTCCAAAGTTACTAAGCTTAAAATTCATTGCACACTTCAATTTTATGGTAAAGACGGGGCAAATATTGACCCTACTATTGTCAGATTCTAATAATTACTTAAAGTTACCATGTAAACTAGGCCTGTACAGTAAAAACTTAGCTGTTGCTGGATGTAGAATACTGCAGCCTAGTGGTGAGTTTTTTAAAATTTGGGCAGTAACTTGTCAATGCAGTATGTAAAAGCTCTCTCAGGTGCTGATCCCCAAGAATTGTGCAATGTTTTGATTTAACAGATTTCATTGTGGACTACAATGCTTCACAGCAGTAAGTTGTGCCAAAAATTGAAAGTAATCTACATTCAATTTTAAACTTTTGTCCTCTGTATTTTTGTTTCGTAGTATTTCATGTCTTGTTTAGGACTTGTAAAACACAATTTTATTTTAACAAGGAGTAGACTGCATTAGGGCCTATGAGAAAATCTAAACATGCTGCGGCTTCCCTGACCACGTCATGCTCCCCCCCCCCCCAAGCTGTCTCTAACAATGCTGCCGCTTCCCTGCCACCTCTTACCATGCTGCTGCTTCTCTGCTGTCCCCAACCATGCTGCTGCTTCCCTGCCGGCTCTGACTGTAGTGCACTCCCCCTCAACCCCCCCGTCTAACATGTCAAGCTTCTCTGCTGGCCCTGACCAGTCCGCACTTCCCTGCAGTCCCTGACCATGCTGCCACTTCTTTGCTAGCTCTGACCATGCTGCTGTTTCTCTGCTGTCCCTGACCATGCCATCCTTCTCCCCCCGTCTCCAACCATGCCACCCTTCCCTGCTGTGCTCTTGCACGAACTGCACTTGTGCTTTGAAGAGCCTCATGCGGCTCACGAGCTGCAGTTTGGCCATGCCTGACATATACTATATGCCTACTTTTCAAAATTTGTTGTAAAATATATTCTGAAAATTAAATGACAACAGATGTGTTTCAGATATTTAAGCAAGGGGATTAGATACCTATAGCCAAAGAATATATGTCTCAATATTGTAGTTGAAAGATTCAGAATGTTTACTGTAAGACAAAAACAATGAGAGTCCTGTGGCACGTTATAGACTAACAGATTTCTTTGGGCATAAACTTTTGTGGGCTTCAACCAGGTGCGTCTGACGAAGTGGTTTGGACCCCATGAAAGCTTATGCCTGAAGAAATCTGTTAGTCTATAAGGTGCCACAGGACTCTTGTTGTTTTTGCTGTACGCACACTAACACAGGTACCCCTCTAGAAATTTCTCCTGTAAGACAGAGTGTTCTTAGGACTCAGTCCCACAGTCCTAACTCAGTAAGAATTGCCACTTAACTCCAGTTGGAGTCTTGCCTGGGAAAGGACTGCATTATCAAGCCCATTGTTAATACAGGAATTATGCTTCATTTTAATGTGGCTGAGTTAAAAAAAGGGCCTTTATGATAGGTTCTGCATCATGTTAGCATTCCGCAGATGGGAGGACAGGACTTGGCTCTCTCCTTCATGTCACTGCTGCCTAAACAGCAGAGGTCACCTTCATAGTAGGTGCATTATTCTTGTCTCAGTCCAAAGAGTTACTGTTTGTGGATAGGAATCCTGAATGGCAGCACAAAGGGCTACCTCTAATATCTAGAATCTTTAAATATTCTATGAGCGGTTGTCCACACAGCTTCCAGTCTTGGTGAGTGTGCACTTTCTGAACCCAAGATCAGAATCTTTTGTCCAGTTGTCTGATGGGCTGTGACTGTGCCCTAGGTACCCTATTGAACCTGCTACTCAAGGGCATAATGGACGGAATGGACTCGAGTGCGTCTGAGTTCCTTCTTGGCGCCTACAGCAACAAGACAAAATATCTTCAGTGCTCACTTGCTCTGTACACTCTGTCATTTCATTGACTTGGTATAGTTTGAAAACATTCTGTACAATTAGCATAGTAGGTGTAGTTCTGAAGGGATAGCCATATTAGTCAAGTTCAGCAAAACAAACCAGGAGTCCTGTGGCACTTTTTAAGACTAAAAAATTTATTTATTGCATGAGCTTTTGTGGGAGAAAATCCCACTTCATCAGACACTTGAAGATGGGGAACTTCAAGAGTCTTGATGAAGTGGGATTTTCTCTCACAAAGTTCATGTGATAAATAAAATTGTTAGTCTTTAAAAGTGCTACAGGACTCCTGGTTTGTTTCATAGTATGTGTAGTTCTCTTTTAAAAGCCAATCCCCTCCCCCCACCAAACAAAAATTATTTATAGATTACAATCCCTACTCTGAGCAGGAATACCAGAGTCAAGACAGATGTTGAGTTGCTAGGATTTAATACCTACCCTAGAGTGATACTTGGATGCCCTTTAATGAGATGCTCCTGGTGCCTGCTGCACCTTAGAGTGGGACTTATCCTGGGGAAATGTTACTCTTTCTCCAAGTATACCCACGGAGGTGAGCTGAAATCTGTCCTGTTTACTGCACTTCTCCTTGGACACTGAAAGCAAAGCAACACCAGCTTCAAAGACTTTGGCCAGTTCTTGATCAGTGCCTTCTGAGCTGTGATCCTAGTCGGAGCTTCTGGACCACTTTGACTTAAGCTATGTCTACAGTCAACAGCAGGAAATTTGCCAATGTCAGGTTGATTTTTCTGGTTTGATTAAGTGGTAATGAAGACACACTTTATTAATCCAGAAGTCCAGCAAATAGAACCACATCCAAAAAAAGTATAGTGCTACATCAATGGGGACACATTTCCTGTCAGTGTAGCACGGTGGAGATGACATATTAAAGGGAAGTTATGAAGTTAATGGGAGTTACACAAGCTACTCTAGACCAGGCCATAGAGGACCTATTAGTCTACCATTATGTTGCATTGATAGATAACAGGGACAGAAATTTCCTGCTGAATAAATGGAATTCTAAAGGCTCCTGGCCTATACCATGGTGCCAGGATGTCATGTTTTATCATTTTTAGCAATGATGGTTGATAAAATGTTTCACACAGTTACAGTGTTGGTACGTAACTAAGTTGAGTGTGTCTGTTTCAGATCACGCAAAGTATTGGTGAGGATTGAATGTGTCCATTTGGTGAAGGGTCTTTTGCCCATCATTTGTGACATGTCTGCATTTTGGCATCTGGCTATGTCTAGCAATTCTCAACTACTGTGTCAGGACACATTATTGTGTTGCTACACGGTAGTAAGTGTCACTCAGAGCTAGAGAGATGGCTGGAATCGGCCTGGAGGGGTGGGCTAGCGTGTCCTATAAGGTGGTGATGTGCCATCAAGTGTGTCGTGACCTGCAAAAAGTTGAAAACCGCTGGGCTAGCCTACCACCCGTTGTTGAATGAATCAGGTAAGTGGTTTTGCTCTGAACCAATGTTTCCTCTAAGCCATGTAGCCGTGCAGACCCTGGCGCTGCCTGGCTCAGGCAACACTGCTGGCCGCACATGGCCGGCAGCTGCAGTCCCTGCCCACAGAGTGACTCTGAGCTGAGAGTTAAAACTCCCAGCTCAGAGTAAGCTCCCACTGAGCATGTGCAGACTCGGCGCATGCTCAGTGAGAGGTCCTTAGGCTGAAGGAGTGGCCAGGGGCCAGGCTGCGCTGCTCCAGGGGCCAGGTAAGGGGGCCCTAACTGCCCCCTCTTCCCACTCCTGGGGGATGGCGAATGGGGGGAGGCATGGGCCGTCAGGGCTGGAGGCTGCTTCACCCACCTGGCCTCACTGCAGTGGGCGCAAAGCAGTCAGCCTAGCTTCCCCCACCCCCAGCCTGAATGGGCCTGATCCATGTCTTGGGGGGGGCCAGGGGCAAAGCGGGCCAAACTCTTTGGGAGCGGGCTGCTCCAGGGCCCCAACCCTGTAAGCCAGAGCTCAGCACTGGCCCCTCCATCCCCTGGGGAGGTGTGGCCGGCTGGGGGTAGACTGGGCTGGCTGCTCCACCCCTGCTGCCAGGAGGCCAGGCAGACAGCAGAGCTAGACCAGGGGGGCAGAATTGGGCCCGTGTGGGAGGGGACGGAGTGAGCAACATATGTTGCTCAGCTGCATTGGGCCTTTACAGGGAAAATTGCTCTGAACAATAATTTTCAGCTGTGAAATGTGTGACCCACTGTGATAAACTGCAAAGGATAATGAGCTCGATCTTCAACTGCTGTAAGACGCTACAGTGCCGGTGCCATGCTACCTTTACACCATCTGAGAATCTGGTCAATGGGTCTTTAATATGCAGCTACAATATGCTATCCATCTTACTTGTTACTTGGTCACAGATGATAGAACACTAATGAAGGTCTTATCACTACCTTAAGAACTGTGTGTTTGAATTTTCTTTTCCTTTCTGCCCTCTGCAAGAGCAGACAATTTTACTTTGTGAAAGGTGGCTCACTGGGCCAGTGTCTCAAATACGTAACATCTGTATTACGCCTAGAGTGTGAGCATATAAAAATGAGTCAAAATTTGGCTTGATAACCACCATCTCTGCTTAAAGGTTGTTGATTTCTTTGTGTTAGTACTGCATGGTCCAGCAAAACTATTAAGTCAGAAGATACTCAATAGAAGATGCATCACGGAAGAAAATACTATGTGAATGTCAGCCACTGCTAACCCTTTGCCTGAGATGTACTGTTTTATACTGTATTGCAGCAAATACTGCGTCACTCCCGTGGAAATGCTACAAAGGTTATATTTCTCATTACTGACGGATATTCCAATGGAGGTGATCCTAGACCCATTGCAGCCTCCTTGCGTGAAGTTGGAGTAGAGATCTTCACATTTGGGATATGGCAGGGTAACATCCGAGAGCTGAACGACATGGCTTCCCATCCAAAAGAGGAACACTGTTACCTGCTTCACAGCTTTGCAGAGTTTGAGGCATTAGCTCGCAGAGCTCTTCATGAAGGTATTATATCTACTAACCCTGGAGGTATCATTTCAGACTCCATAGTGAGCATAGAGTCTGGCTGGAAATAGCTCTTAGGAGTGTGACACAGGCCTTGTGAAAGGTTTCACATAGACATTGTGCTCTCTCTTTCTTCAGTCTTTTTCTTGCATTCATTTGTATTACATACAACAAAAACTGACAGATTTCAAGAATTAAGATAAAGAGTAGACCTCTCAAAGTCAACAGATCAGGCCAAATTCTTCATTTTGACATGTGCTTACTTTGCCCTTTTGACCAATTTCAAGGCTCTGTTTTACTTGAATTAGGATTGGGTAAGAATGTCACGATTTACCTCAGTTGGGATTAATTTAGGGCTGATGGCTAGTTTACAGAAGTCTTCAGGCACCTAATAAGGACTGCAGGGTTTGTCTCATTATTAATACAGCATTTTGTACACTGTTGGCACATAACACAAAAATAGAATATTTCAGAAATTCATAAAAATATCTCATCCTAAATGTAAATGTGACATTTCTTTAGATACAAAAATTCTGTAAAACTGGGAATTGTTTTCTGATTTTTACCTAATAAAGAATTATGCTGAAATGAAAAAAGAGAATTGGAATATCTGTTAAATATTTAGAGCTGGATCTCCCCTTGGAGAACATAAGTATAGCTGCACTAGCTTGAGTGAAGCTATGCAGGTGCAGATCAATTGAGGCTCTATTCATGAGTATTTATTTAGTTTTGATTTAAATAAACATGCTGATTTAATGTGAACATGGTGCCTGTCCACTGCAAAATTGTTTTGGTGCATGGTGTTTTTTTCTGTTTTAAAGGACATTTAATTAGACTTTTTTTTTTTCCTTCCAGAGTGGTGGGAAGAGGGGAGTCTACCTATGTTTTTAACAGTGAGACTCATAGAGTCATCAAAGTCAAACTCATGCTTATGATTTTTGGTGGGACCTTATTTGGGCCTTTGTATTCTTTTTAGTTCTTGCACTGAGGCCAATGATAATTTTGCCTTAGTAAATACTAAAAATAAGCTAATTAAAGACTTAAGGATTTTAGTTTCACAGAGTTCAGTGAGCATCTTTCCTGGGTTAAGAATTTCAGGGTTTTTCAAACGTACAGATCTAATTCTAGTGTGTGATACCATCATTACCACAAGGGACTATTGGAGCTATTAGGTTTTTAGCATGAACTACTAAACTGGTGGCATTTGTAATTGATCTGCTTACAGATCTGCCCTCTGGCAGTTACATTCAAGAAGATATATCGCATTGTTCGTATCTCTGTGAGGCAAATGAGAACTGCTGTGACATCATGGCAAGCTGCAAATGCGGCACTCACACGGGGCAGTTTGAATGCATCTGTGAAAAAGGGTACTATGGAAAAGGACTGCAGCATGAATGCACAGGTCAGTGTCCGTTTTCCAGGTTTATTTATGTGACCTAAACTTAAATCTTATTTCTATAGTATGGAGTCACTTGCTGTTCTGTGTGCATATCTAGGGCTACGTGCCTGATCCAAAGTCAATGGAAGAACTCCCATCAACTTAATAGGTTTTGCATCAGGCCTTTGTACCCTAATCTTAGTGCAAGCAGTTCTTTTGTTAAACTTCAAAGAGACTGTATTCTCTTGGATTCTTCCACATTGACTTACAGTTGCTAGAGGAGGAAAAATAATTCTATTTGTAAAGCAGAAACTTGACACATTTCAGTCAAACTTTTGTGTGACTGTTTTTGTGAACAGTCCTTTGGCTGTGCTGACAGAAAGATGATATGAGTGATTATAGCAGAAACACAAAGGCAGTATTTTTGAATTCCCTGGATTCCATATTGCATCATCCATTAACAAAAAAGGAAGTAGTCTGATGCAATATACAGCTTGGTAGTAGATATTCATGTATTACTTCGTTTTCACATATGTAGGGTGAACTGCTTCAAGGGAGATAAGAAGGAAAAGTATTTCACTGGCCTTTTGTGGAACTGGCTTTCAACTCTGGGAACCTCTAGATGCTGCAATGTTAAGAGTTGTTATAAGTGGATGGATGGATGGATTTTAACCATTTTTCAGTCTGAAATCCCATTTCACATACAAAAATTAATTCAATTTAAAGTTTTATAGATAGTAAAAGATCATCTAAGTTCAGGAAGTGGTTTTTTTATAACAAAATGGAATGGTTACAAGTGAAGGGAAGACATTATACAAGTTTTGTCCAAATGAGTTAACTTTATCTTACATTTCTTTTTCCAGTGATATTTCCTAATATCTGTTTCTTTCAGCTAGCTTATAAACAACACAGAAGAATGTGATGTGTTTTGACTATTGTGACATTTCTCTCCTGTACAAGTTAATGTTGATTTATACCAATTTTAATTCTGTTGCTATGCTATCACATTTGTCATCAAAACTTACACCAGCAGCCCCATGAAATGTAAGCCTACTCTGTTGATTATATGAATTACAACATTATGGACTTTCGTGAGGGCCTTGTATATTTTGTTTTATTTTAAAATTAATGTTATGGGGTTGTTCACTATAATTTGAACTCTGTTTGTCTGGCCTCCGTTTGCTGAAAGGTTCAAGTGGGCATGTAGATCTAGACCTTAGCTTAGAGAGTGTCCTCTCAGATCACTTTGAAACGGATAAGAACAGCATAGGTTTATGAGGTGTTTTATATTGAGAGAAATAACAGGATACCATGAGGAATCTGGACTATGATGGTTGATGGGGAGAAAGTGTTATCTAGCCTAAGTGCAGAAAACACTAGAGATCTCTGGATTCCTAGGGGAATATGGTCTGCTGGAGAGTTAAGACTCAATTCTACTGGCATTTGTTGATTATTAGCTTTTGAGTTAGAGTTTTGGGAAAGAGAATCCATGTCTGTGATTGACATTACGTGGAAAAAGGATACGTATGATGGCATTGACAGTGTTAAAGGGATTCTTTGAGTTATACATGCATGGGGGGGAACTCTATGTAGAAGAAATAAGAGTGGTGTTGGGGCTTTGGGCTGGATCCTCAGCTAGTGTAAATGGGTAAAATTTCATTGGCTTAAGGGAAAGCTGTGCCCTTTTATACTGAGCATAACTTCAGATTTCTTTGCTTTCAAGAGTATTTAATTCTACAGGTACTAATTATTTTGAGTGAAATATATTCTTGCTCTTAACTCAGTTCAAAAGGGTTTTCTATCTGATTTTCTTGGGCTCAGCTTTGGTGGGGGTACATATTTTTTACTGTATTCCTATGGCAAATGTATTCAACACATAGCCTTCTCAGTAGTCGATAGAGTTAAATGTTGTTTTTATTAATGATTGTGGAAGACAAATGCCGATTCCAGTTGGCCAGTCATCACAGAACTATTACCACGTCCTGCACTTTACCTCATTTGTACTTAAAAAAAAAAAAAAAAAAAAAGAAAGAAAGGGGGGGGGTCTGCTTCAGCATGAACATGTCCCTGCAAAAGTGCAGAAAAAACCTGTAACTTCATTCTGTGTGTATATGGTAACTGCAGAACAAAATGTTATTTCAATAGCACATCAGCAATCTTCAGTTAAATTGAGGTTTGAAAAGATGTTCAGTATTATATGCAATGTCGCTGAAGTGACAGGTTCTGCCATCTGCTGTGCATGTGCATCTGCATCTAGCAAAGTCAATGAAAGTTGCACATTTGTATCTTAGCATAGACCTGGCCTATTCTTGTAGACATGATTTAGTCTGCTGAATGGTTGTATTGCTTTGTAGCAAAGAGAAAGAGACAAATGACCACACGTGTTTCTTAAAGGAAAAACAATATATTTTGAAATCTTGTTTTCAGAAGCAGATTCCAGCCTTTTTCCCCCCTAACTTTCCCCAGCTGAGCATAACTGTGGATTTGTAAAGCATGAAGAATTTGCAGACTGCATGCTAACTCTTATTCATGCTACAATGTGTGGTAATGCTGCTGGCAGGTTTGCCCTGATGGAACTTATTGGTGGACCATGATTAATTGTGCTGCCTTTAGTTTGCAGTGTTCAAGCTTGTAGGTTCCATTGTAGTGATCTTAATTAATTTAAGTTTAATACGTAGACTGTGACTTGGGCATGGAATTTTCGTCAAGATAGGAAATTGTTCTCCTCTCAGATATCTGCATGTCACAGTCTGGATGCAGTGTAGACCAGTGAGAGGTTGTGCCACTTTCTGCCCCATAATGTTGGTGCTCTACGGTGGTTTGCTCTTATAGCTCCCAACTTGGGCTGCTAGCAAACAGCCTAGCAGCCTGCAGGTCACACGCTGAGTATCTCTGTATAGCTGCAGCCCTGGTCCAGCAGTTCTGATCCCACCAGCATGTCAGCAACACTCTGGCTTCCACCAGCCTTGATTACTACTTGCAGGGTGATGCCAACACACCCCAGATCCTGGATTTCCCCAAAAACATGTTCTGCACTCCCCAGTACGCTACTGGATAGTTCAGATATTAAAGGTTCTTTGTTCCTGTAATGAGTCAATATTCACCAGTTTTCTACTGTAACAGGAGTTACTAATCAATTCAGTCTGAACACTGCATTGGATTGGTTTAGACAAAAAAATAAAACAAATGTATTAACCAAAGAAGATAGGATGTTAGAAGATGAAATATGAGAGAGAAAGTTAGAATCAGTTATAAATAAATTAAAGAAAACATGCATCTAAAAGGCTGAAGTTTAATCTAGCAAGTTTTCATTCAAGGCTTTTGTTCAAGACGGACATTCTCACCCATGATCTTCCAGCTAGATGGTAAGTGACCCTCTCCTTGGTTAGAATCTTTCCCAAAGGCCCATAGATGGTGGTGCCTTTGTCTTCTTAGCTGAAAGGGAGTGAGAGAACTTGGGGTTATGTTCCTCTTCTTTTATAATCCAGTGAAGTGGATTCATCTGAAGACTACCCAAAGTTTATTCATATTGTAAAAGAGGTGACATGGAATCTGGTGGTGAAGGAGTCTCTATGCTCTTTCTTCACATCTGTGTTTACTAAAGTAAAGATTTGATTTTGTCGTCTTGTTGTCTTGAGGACACTGTTTTCCACTTATTTGTAAATTGAGGTAAACACACATTTCTCTGTTTAGGATAGACCTGTTTAATAACCTTTCTCTAGGCAGGGCTGTGTGATTTTGAGCATGTGATGATAACATTCTGAGGGATTTCACAAATTTTACATGTAATTTTTACATATAATGTTTGTGTACATTTCAACATGATATTATTGGTCACCAAGTTCTTAGTTCTCAGATACCTTGTAGGGCATAATTTGTACAAAGATTATTATAGTGGTTTGCACAGTATGATTACAGGGGTATTTTTGGATACAATATGTTTTTTATTAAAATTATCTATGCCTGATCATGCTGTGGTTGAACACATGGTTTATAGCGTGATATATAAGGCAAGAACAGAACTGTATAAAGTCAATGAAAGCCATACTTTCCTTTCCTAATTACCTGAAGATGTCCTCTAAAAAGTCTTATAAAATAAAATAAGCGCCATATGCTCAGTGTGAGACAGCAGAAATTGGCCCTAAAACTCCTTCAGTATTGTGAAGTTCCAAAGGGGCAGCCGTGTTAGTCTAGTTCAGTAAAACAAACAAGGAGTCCTGTGGCACTTAGAGTAACAAATTTATTTATTGCATGAGCTTTCCTGGGAGAAAATCCCACTTCATCAGACGCTTTGAAGAGTGCTTCAAGGCGTCTGATGAAGTGGGATTTTCTCCCACGAAAACTCATGTGATAAATAAATCTGTTAGTCTTTAAGTGCCACAGGACTCCTTGCTTTTTTTCAGTATTGTGTATGATGCACCATATAAAGAGGAGGAGAGTGAGAATTCTCTGCTTTATGCAAACAAATGAAGCTGAGCGAGTCATGGCCCACACAGGAATCACACACATTCAGAGATTTCCATGGCAGTTGTGCCAAAGGAAGTCTGTGGAAGGCCAAATATAAGACCAAATGGTGGGAGAGAGAGAAACAAACAATCAGAAATGTCAGAGTGGTAAATTAAATTTGGAGTGTACATACATAGCTAATTTCATGGCTGACCCATGGTGTTGTGGAGCTCTAGAGAGGAGTATTTTGGTTTGCACCCCATAAACATCCCCGGATGAATAAAGCAGATGTATTTCCTTCTTTTTCCCTTGGGTATATCTATCACAATTCAAACTTACCACACATAGACTTTCAGATAAAAACACAGTAGCAGCAGGTCAGTAAAAAAATGGTCTTTAGACTCTGCCATTGTTCAGACAGACCTAAGTTATTGCTCCTATCCCATCAGTTTTAAGGAAGCACATTAAAGTTCTTTCTGTGCAAACTTCAAATATAAATTTCATCTAAGCCCTGCAAATAGTGTAGTGGCTAGCACCTCTGCTTAATATGTAGAAGGTCTTGGGTTCAAGCCCCAGGGGGTTGGACTCGATGATCTCATGAGGTCCCTTCCAACCCTATGATTTGATTGATTGATATTTCAGCCTTTCTCTCTCTTGCTAGATCAGGAAATCCATATTCGTGACCCTCTCCCTTCACTTGCAGTGATATTTTTTTAGGGTTAGAGCATCAGAAGTAGGATTCTGTGGCAGCTGAGCTCCTCATGGATTGGATTCCATCTCAAAGACATGACGCCACCCAAAATGTGGTGCCCTGGGTGGCTGTTTTGTCAGTTAAATCTAATTGTGCCCCATACATTATTCTGTTGTCTCTGATTATGTTTCTCAACTGTTAGTGGACCAGGGAACACCTAAAGGTATTAATTACTTTATGTGGAACACCTGATGAAAACTTCCTTAAAAAAGCCAGTATTTACCAACTGTAATGTTCCTAATGTTTGGATACTGTGCATTCCTGTGAAAACGATTCAGGAAATCAAATCAAATACAGTTTTATAAATATAACATGCATTTATTTATAAAAAATAGATACATAATGATTTTGCAAACAACTTAAAACTGAAAATGATATTACTTAAATTTAAATGGGAATTTTGGGCTTGAATGTTTGAGTAGACTTAATCTGTTCTCAGAATTAAGGTTCCTCAAAGGAAGTCTTACTATAGAACGCATAGGTGTTGCTGATGCTAGACCTAGGCATGGACTCCTGGTATCCAGGCCAGTGCCCCAAGTCCCGAACTGGCCAGGACCCAGGGCTGGCTCTCAGAGTTGGCAGCAGGACAGGAGCCCAATCTGCCCCCTGGCCAGGGACCCGAGGGCCAGGCCACCAGTCGCTGGACTCTTGTTCTGCCCGGGCCTCAGGCCAGTGTCAAAAATATTTGGCTCCTGACTGATGGTCCAGGGCCGCTTCAGTGGTGGGAGGAGCCCAATCCAGCCCCCCCGCTGGGGACCCTGGCTACTGGCCAACATCAGCAGGTGCCCAGTCCGGCCCCTGCCACCAGCTGGTGGCAGTGGCTGGATCCAGGCAGTGGCTGGATCCAGGCACCAACCGGGAACCCAGGGTCAGGCTTCTGACAGGTGGCAGCAGAAGCCTAATCCAGCCCCAGCCAGAGAACTGGGGGCTGGGCCACTGGCCGGCAATGACAGAAGCCTATTCTGCCCTGGGTCCCCAACTGACGCCATCAGAATCCAGCCCTGGCCTCCAGCTGGGCACCCAGGCTCAGGGGCTGGATTGGGGTGGGGGCGGGGCCGACATAGGGGCCCCGCACAGTTTTTTTGGGGAGCAGCGCCCCTGCCGTAGAAGTTATATCCAATCCATTTCAATGGAAACAGTGGTAGGACATCAGGATGCCTTGGCCACAACAAAGGAGCAAGGCAGTGGCAGGTGCTGATGCACACCTGGAAGCTTTGCTGCTGCTGGGCCATTTTAAATCTTCCAGGCATGTATTGGCTTGTTGTGTTCCTCTTTTATCCCTCTCTATTCCCTCCACCAGCAGGGAGGGGTTGGGGTTGCTCGCAGAACACCTTCACCATGTTTGCAGAGCACTGGTGTTTCACAGAACACCAGTTGAGAAATACTGCTCTATGACACAGCAGTCATCTTCCATCAATATGACAAATGCCTTCCATGGTATTTTTAACTGAAAACATGACCATTTTTTACAGCACACGCTGTTCATGAAGATGTGTGATTGGCAGAGAATGAATTAGTAAACAGAAAATTTATAACATATGCTAATTTAAGTGCATATCTTATATGCAGACATGATGTTTTCTTCTCTTTTCTTGTTTTTCACTCTGCTGCATGGGAGTGGTATGTGAATAATTACTGAAGTGTGGAATTTAAATAGTACCATCTGGATAAACTATTCAAGAAGCTGTCTATGCTTCAAATGCATTTTTTAAACAGGAATGCAACAAGGCAATTATAATCCAAATATATGATAGAACAATTCTGCAAGCAGATAGTATGTTAATTAGAACTGTGCAGAGTCTTTGCAATGAAACCTGAAACCATGTGGAATTTTCATTACAAGCTTGAAACCCATATGAAATTCCCTGAAAGGTTTGTGAGAGTTTTGAGCACATCTGGGCCCAGCATGAGAGAGCTTCAGCAAGTTTATCACTTTATCCTGGCAGGGGGCAAATCTTTAGTTTTTGAAAGTTTTAGACTGAATGTGGTGATTTCTCCTGAGTTTTGTTATGAGATTGTTGAAGGTTGTTCAAACTTAGAAATGCAAAGGAATGCTTAAATAGGTGGGGGCATATGAACAAAATTTTAAAAAATCACTTTTTGTTCTGGGGGTTCTCGTGACTTTTTCAAAGTTTATTTTATATATCTTATTAGTGGCAAGTTCCAAAGGGGTAGCATGTTAGTCTAGTTCTGCAAAATAAGCAACGAGTCTTGTGACACTTTTTTAAAGACTAACAAATTTATCTATCTCCTGAGCTTTCCTGGAGAGAATCCCACTTCATCAGATGTTTGAAATGCTTGAAATTTTCAAGTGTTTGGTGAGATGGGATTTTACCCATGGAAGCTCATCGGATAAATATGTTTGTTAGTCTTTAAAAGTACCCCAGGACTCCTTGTTTGTTTTGCATACCCTATTAGTAATTTTTGATTCACCAGATCAGGAAGATACAAATCAAGAATCCAATGGGCTATGCAAAGAATACCAGGCAGCTATTTTGGCATCTTTTGGCACCCCTTCCTGCTTACTGCTTTTGCCATAACAAGGCTTCTGCTCCTCTTTGGAAGCCATGTAGTCTTTTCTCTGCCTGCTGCACTTTTCAGAAAGAGATTCTGTTACTTCCCTCCTTGCAGTGGTAGCAAGTTGTGGGGTTGGGCCAGCCACAACTATTTTTAATTTTTTGTGTTCTGGAGAGTAAAGCCCTAAAGTGCACTGTATGCTTGGGAAGTCACAGAGTGCATGAGGTATGAGGCTTCCATGGTGTGTTGTGCATTTCGCTTTGTGACCTCCATGAAAACCACAGAGGAGAGGCATCAGTACCTGCCTCAGATCCCATCTGTAAAAGATGAGTGAGGAAAGAAGTGCAAGAGGGAAAGAATGGAGAAATGGATTTGTAAGATACTTCTTTCTCATCCTAGTGAAATTTCTGACTTACTTTGTTGGTTGGGCAAGGGTCTGACTATATTCTTATTTTGGTCAAATGATTTGTTCATCTCTGATTTGGACTTTGGTTAAAAAAGAATTTCTTCTGAGACAAAGAATTCATAGATGGAGTGAGGAATCTCTGTTTAAGCAAAATATCAAATGTCGGTGCTGCAAATGGTGGTGTATTATCTTGTGCTGTAATTCATGGTAACAAAAAGTACACTCAATTAGTTTAAGAAGTCATAAAGAGCTGAATAATTTCTACTTCAAATTCTGTGCTTTGACATCCAGATTCTACAGCTGGATAGTCAGGTTAGTTCATGTGTGCCCTGTTTATCCATTTAAGTGTCAGACTGAGTGTTCATTTATAGGATTTTGATATTCTCTTAGGACTTCTATTTTGGACAATTAGGTCTAAATCTAAAATTTTATAGTATAGATTGTGCAAAGGATGCTTTGGCCAGTTATAAAGCCCTACGGTATTACTGCCACTTTGCACTAATTTAACACCTTCCCACCGTGGCCACATAGTATTTTACAAACAGTGAATTTATCTTCTCAACAACCTTAATGATAAATTCTGGGTTTGTTTACTTATTTAAAAATGCTCCTTAGTAGTGGAATTTTCTCGTGATCTGAACTATTTTCTTTAATTTCCAGTTTGTGCGTTTTCTGATGAGGCACTGTGTCTTAAACATTAATATACTATGTTAAAATGACTAGCTCTGAGAGAAATACACTGACCTAGACAAGGGAGATGGCTGTAGGATTCCTCAGCTAGCAAGAAAGGGATCCTTGTCTGCTCTTCGTCAGTGCAAGTGTTCATGATTATCATTCACTTGTTCTTCATAGTGTCTTGAGTTTTTCCAGACAATGGTTTGAATATGGCATTATGAATTAAAAGTGCAGAAAAAATGTAAATGGAGATGTAATACAGTGAGGATATTGAAGGTTAAGTGCAGGGATACTGAAAAATTGATGGGAAGAGGTATGTGGGAAATTGACAAATGATACAAACAAAGGTGTGCATGGGTTTGTCTTTGATATTGGAAAGGTAATTCCCATTTTAAAATAACAATTTAAAGAATTTAAAAGAATAGAAAGATATTTATAATCTATACTGTTATGTTTGGAAAAAATGAGGTGATAGTCACTTTGTCTTGAAAAAGATAGAGAAAAGTTATATGGTACTTTTGGTGTTTTAGAATTCTGTAGTAAAAAAAAAAAAAGGGTATCTTTGTTTTAAACAAACTCTTGCCCAGATAACTCAACTTTTTGTTATTAGTCTTTCTCCCTACCTGTCAGACTTGGAAGCAAAGAAGGAGCCAAACAGAATGGGCATAGACTGCTACAAGGTTTATTGGAATATAGCAAATATTAGAAATATTCCTGTGCTTTGGCAATAACTAATACATGCTAAATTCCAAAGAGCCATGTCAGTCTAGTTCAGCAAAACAAACAAGGAGCTTAGTGGTACTTTTAAAAACTAACAAATGCATTTATCGCATGAGCTTCCGTGGGAGAAAATCCCACTTTGTCAGATGGGATTTTCTCCCACAAAAGCTCATGAGATAAATAAATTTGTTTAGTCTTTAAAAGTGCCATCAGATTCCTTGTTTGTTTTAATATATGCTGGTAAATACTTGATTTCTGATCATTTACTAGTAAATATTAGTTTAAAGGAACAACATGGGAGCCTTAGTTATTTTTTTTTCATTACTGTGTGCATTTATATGGTAGGAATGGCTGAGGTTCTGATTCAGAATATGAAGTCAGATGTGTAATATCTTGTACTTTATTAGAGTAATAGTTTTGCATACACTATAAATGGTTCTTGGCACTTAAGTGATTTGTGACCCACCCTTTGTAATGTTTTTCATGAAGATGGGGAGTTCTTGATAAAACCTTATTTTCTCCTTCGAGCGCTGCTCACATCATTCAGTTACGGGTGTCTGTGCCGCAGTGCACGGTAGCTTGGAAAGTCTTTAGCGTTAGCCTGTCTAGTCAGGGCACACGGTCAATGCCCCCTCCACGCCACGATCGCAGCTATATAAGTGACTGTGACCCTGACCCTCCCAGTTCCTTTATCCGCCATCAGCGTCGGTTCGGACCAGCATTATCTTGCGAAACGCAAGCACCTGTCTTTCGCATGAAACTTGAAATGCCAGGTTTCAAGCCGCGCTTGGGATGCTGCAAGGCTTTCCCAATAGACGACCCGCACGAGAAATGCCTTGCTTGCTTGGGTGAGTCCCACCTCACTGTGGACTGCTCCATTTGCCACTCCTTCAAGGGAAGGACTCGGCTAGAAAGAGAGCGTTTTCTCCTCCTAATTTCGGGGAACGGAGCTGCTCCGCTCGAAAGCGGCCGAGCCACCAGCGCTCCGCCAGACCCTTGATCAGCTCAGGCTCAAGATTCCCACCGATCTCTGGTACCGGGCTCAAAATCTCGGCCCTCTAAGTACCTCATTGGCACTGACCTTGCCGGTCTCCCGGTAGCCTCCCAGCTGCCCCTTATAGGGCACCGGCTCACCAAGGGCATTCAAACCTGGCCCCGGTGCAGAACAAGAAGAAACAGGCCACAGCGGCACTGCCTTCTTCGGCACCGCTAGACATGGCACCTCCCCTGGTGGCACTGCCTCTAAGCCCGGTACCGCCGTCAAGCCCAGTACCGCTGGACTGGGCACCGTCTCCAATACCGCCGCTTCTGGTGCCATCACTTCTGGTACTGTCGGACTCGGCACCAGCAACGTCCGCACCGATACTGGTACCGTCGTGGGCCTCTTCACCCTTCTCCGACCCGGTACCATCAAACCCGGTACCTGGCCCAAGTACTGTGGCTCCGCCTCATCACTCCTCTGAGGAACTTTCATACCAGACTGCTGGTTGTTGTGGGGCAGGTCATCCAGATCATCCTTGGAAGACCCCTTTCATCCCCTTCAGGAGGAGTGGCCGAGAAAGCGGCCTCGAAAAAGCTACATGTCACTGGGCTCAAGGGGAAGGCGCCCATCAGGAGAGGCTTCTGCTCCCCCCATGGCGCCTATGCCGCCATCGAGGTCACCGCACAACGAGTGGACCCTCGACTGGCTGAACACGATGACAGATGATGCCTCCTTCCATTATGCCTGATTGCCAGTACTGGAGTTATCAGATTTCTCCGATGACGAGCCAGACCCTGATTCTACCCAACATAGCAGATCAAAGGCCCTGTCATCCTTGTCGCCCAGCGGGCGCCTAATCGACATGTCTGCCGACCGTGAGGGAGATCCCCGTGTTGAGCAGGACCACCTCTGCCGCATGGCGGTGAATCTGAAGCTGAAGCTAGGGGTGATCCAAGTAGAAGATGATTCCCTCTTCGACGTGTGCCATAGAGCCCCACTGGCTAAGGTCACAATTCCCCTGCACACCAGGGTGTTCTGCATCATCCAGGAATGCTGTGAGACACCTTCCTCAATCCCGCCAGTGTCCAAGATAGCGGATAAGAAATACTCTGTCTCCCTGGAAGGATTCCCCTTCCTGTTTTGTCACCCGGCCCCAGGATCCCTGGTGGTCAACGCAGTCAACCAAAGGGAGAGACAAAGCCAACCAAGGTCCACGCCCAAGAACAGAGAGGCAAGAAAGCTTGACCTGTTGGGCAGGAAAGTTTACCCCTCTGCCGCCCTTCAGCTGTGCATCTCAAATCACTCAGTCCTGATGACGCACTACATCTTCAGCTTGTGGGAAGCTCTACGAAATCTCTGCTCAGCCATCTCTGAGGAATGCCTGAGAGACTTCGAGGGAATGCTGGACGAAGGAGAAAGAGCGTCCAGAGATGCACTCTTGGCAACCTGTGATGCAGTGGATACAATGGAACGTATAATGGCATCGGCAGTGGTGAAGCGCTGCTTGACCTGGCTGCAAAACTCCAGCCTCTCCACACAGATGCAACAGATTATCCAGGATCTCCCCTTTGAGGGCCCTGACCTCTTTGCATCTTCCACAGACGTGAAGCTGCATGGTATGAAGGACTCGAGGGCTACACTGAGGTCCCTTGGGAATTACACTCTTCAACCCGTTAGGTGCTCCTCAAGGTCGCACCAGCTACAACAGCAGTTACAGCAACTGAAACAACAGCTGCAACTGTGGACCCAGTTCCCGAGATCCCTCCAGTTTCCCCAGCGCCACCTCGGGGACCTGATCAAAGATAAAGGCTGATCAGGTAAAGGGGGTAAGCTTGGCGCCTCTCAGTTGGGACGGCGCGGACAGGGATCAGACCGTTTGTCAGGCCGCAAACAGCGTTTTTGATGGTTCCCCCCAAGGGCAGCGCTCCACAACCCCTGTCCTCCCCCCACCGCCTCCGCCACTTTGCTCCATGATGGACCCATGTAATGTCAGACCAGTGGGTCCTCAACACAGTAGCTAGGGGATACCACATCCAGTTCCTCTCAACCCCCCGGGACAGAAAACCGACCTCTCCCGTAACCTCAGAAAACCCAGATCTGCTAAGCAAGCTTGAGGTTGAATGCCAGAAGTTACTCTCCCTCAGAGCCATTGAAAAGGTTCCCAAGAGAGAGCACGGCAAAGGGTTCTATTCCCACTACTTCCTAGTCCCCAAGCCCAACAGGGACCTATGCCCCATTCTAGACCTCAGAGTACTCAACAAAAATATAAAGAAAATAAAATTCCGCATGGTCTCCCTACCACAGATTATTCCCTCCCTGTCCCCAGGAGTTTGGTTCACAGCCCTCGACCTAAAGGATGCTTACTTCCACATAGCCATTGGACCCCACCACAAGCGGTTTCTCAGGTTTGTAGTGGCATGACGCCACTACCAGTTCACTGCCCTCTCCTTCGGGTTATTGCTAGCCCCCAGGGTGTTCACAAAGTGTGTCGCACTGGTCACAGCTTTCCTACGCAGGAATGGTGTAAGAATCTACCCCTACCTAGATGACTGGCTCATAATGGGCAAGTCAAGTCGACAGATGTAAAACCACGTCAACATGGTAATGAACCTGTGTGAGTTTCTGGGCTTCCGCGTAAACTTAGAGAAGTCCAAGCTTTGCCCCACTCAGGACATAGAACCACCATATGAGCCCTTGTACTCAGCCTCCCTGCTCGCACTGTCCTGGAAGGTGGCTTTTCTGGTAGCAATTACCTTGGCTAGAAGGGTCTCAGAGTTACGAGCCCTATCCTCTGAACCCCCATATACGGTTTTCTTCCCAAACAGGGTTGTCCTGCATCACCATCCCTCGTTCTTGCCCGAGGTTGCCACCCCCTTCCACATGAATCAGGAAATCTGCCTGCCGGTCTTCTATCCAGACCCTCAGGTGACAGAAAGCCAGAGATGGTGGCGCACCCTGGATGTGATGAGAGCGCTCCTAATCTATATTGAGCGCACACGATCTTTCCGCAAAACCTGCCAAGTGTTTGTGGCGGTCGCTGAACACGTGAGAGGCTCCCCAGTATCCTCCCAGTGCATCTCCAAATGGATTGTGAACTGCATTAAAGACTGCTATGAAAGGTCAAATACGCCTCTTCCAGAGACTGTGAGCGCCTACTCTGCCAGAGCTCAGGCGTCTTCCATGGCCTTCCTCGCCAAGGTCCCGATCCAAGAGATCTGCAGGGCCGCTGCGTGGTCATCAGTTCATACCTTCATGATGCACTACGCCATTGCCCAACAAGCTAGAGATGATGCCACTGTGGGCAGAGCTGTAATCAGTGTGGGTAGACTGTAAATCCTCCCACCATCCTGGGGTAGGCTAGCAGTCACCTGTAACTGAATGATGTGAGCAGCGCTCGAAGGAGAATGGTTGATTACTCACCAGTAACGGTCCTTCTTCGAGATGGGCTGCTCACATACATTCAGGTCCCTCCCATCATCCCCGCTAACGGAGCTGGCAAAGGTATATGAGACTGGGAGGGTCAGGGTCATGGTCACCTATATAGCCGTGGTCGCGGCATGGAGGGGGCGTTGGCCGTCCGCCCTGACCTGACATGCTAACACTAAAGACTTTCCGAGCTACTGTGCGCTGCGGCACATAGACACCTGTAACTGAATGTATGTGAGCAGCCCACCTCGAAGAAGAACGGTTACTGGTGAGTAACCAGCTGTTCTTTTGATTCCTCCTTTCCAAAGCGTACCTCCTCCTATTTCCATGGAATTATAAAAAAAAAGGTTCATAGCTAGGGCACTGCGTCTGTGCAGTGGTTAAAGGGAAGGTTTGACAGATTTCTGGGAGATGCTGCTTATGCCAAAATAAAACCCACGTGATCTGCCTTTACTGCATAAGCTTTGTGAAAAGAAGACTGTAAAAAAACTGAAGCTTTTATGAATACAGCTGTAAGAAGGAATGAAATGTTGTTGGTTTCTTAGTAGTGATCTGATTACCACAACGCAGAGGTGGGGTTGGCCACACAGGCTCCATGCAGAAGAAAAAGACATACGGATTTCATCATCTTCAAGACAGAACTTGTATCCAGATTCAGTCCTTTAGACACACTAAAATAACTTCTGGAACCAGATAATGAATTTAACGCCATAAGCTGGCAACATGATAGTTTAAACACAGCTTAATACTTGGCCTGCATGAATGTAAAGAGAGAAATTGAATATTGTGTCCATCTGTTGCAGTCTCCATTCTGGGCCTCTGTACTTTATTTTTTCAGAAGAACAAATGACCCATGTTTTTGCCCATGGCCTAGTGATGTCAAGATCTTATGCCTGATTCAAAACCCCCTAAAAGTCAGTGGGAATCTTTCTGTTAACTTTAATGGGCCTTGTATCAGGCCCTTTGAAACGGGTGACTCATTCCCCTCACTTCTCTAAGGCTTGTGTAACCTGTATGCCTAAGAAGGTGCAATCTCTTTCAGGGATCCCTTATGGCTGGGTTACGTTGCTGGGCAGATTTTGCAGCCCAGAAACCAGAACCTTCTGGTAAGAGGGTGTGGTAGCACATTGAGCATGCTCCACAAATTTTATTGTTATGCTGGAGTTACATGTCCAGGGAGAAGCCTGAAAAGAGCAGCCCAGACAGGAGCAAACAGAGAGGGCGGCAGAGTCTGCGTGCTCAGAGACTGAGTGAGAGGAGCTGAGTGAGAGTGGACTGCAGATATTTTCTCCCTGCTTTGGACAATTTTGCAGGGGAGTTGTCTGCAACAGAACTGAGAGCTGGATGGCCAGGGACCTGATAGTGCAGGGGCGTCGCTGGGGCAGGGAAAGACCCGGGGCACAGGCCCAGCCCCGCCCCCGGAGGGCAGGCCCTGCCCCCAGCCAAAAGGCCACACCCCCTGGCCCGGGATAGGGCCAGGGGGAGGCCGTGGCGCCACCGCCGCCGCTGCCAGCTAGGCCGCGCTGCTGTGCAGCGCGGCTCAGCCTAGCCTGGCCCAGCCCGGTGCGGCCGGGCCCGCGGCCGCGGCCCTGGATCCCCGGCCAGGGACGGGGCTGCCACGGCCACAGCCAGGCCCCGGATCCCCAGCAGGGGACGGGGCCACTGCAGCCGCGGGCTGCTGGCTGGGTCCTGGATCCCCAGCAGGGGACGGGGCC